>OX387715.1:48844712-49444712 GCA_947577245.1 Andrena bucephala | reverse complement strand
GTAGACATTTTCTAAGATTTTTAGCAAGAAATTGGTGTAAATTTCTTAATATGGAAGATTGTGTTCAGGAAAAAATCTGCTGTGAGTAGTGGCGTTCCAAGACAGTATTAACATTGAAGGTAGTTGGTAGGCCAGTTTTTCAGTTTTTGATTTTTAATAAATTATGTGGGCGAAATATCATTAAACCGATTAGTATATTTGATAGGGCATACATTTGGCTATCTGATTAAATTATTAATGTTGCCTCAATGTGACAGCAATTAAGGTAGTTTAATGTTTTTCTAACACCTTCCATGCTGGTCAACCAGCCCCATGATCGGAGTTGGTTGACTTACAGTATGGGGTAGGTTGACTATATGTAAGTACAATCAGTTAAGAAAATGTTATTAGTAACTTATCTCATTGGTAATAAAATAACACAATGTCACAATAATTGTTTCATTATAAAATATTAATTTCTTTCTTTCATATTTTAATAATAAGCTGAAATTTTTTCAACTTAAACATTAATTATAATGTATTTATAACATCGTGTAAAGTTTAGGGTTTTCATCCCCATATCACCGTAACGAAAGGGGGTAGAGATCTGAAATTTTTCTCAGTGGTTTTTTAGGCAAAGAGCATTATTTGGTACACATAAATACTAAAATTGGTGCTGAAGCCGTTTTCCCTATGCTTACCCGGTTAGATCCTTTAAACAAAAAATAAAAATTGCTTTATGAATAACAAAAAACAATTTAAACCATATTATTCAACCAGCCCCGACCGATCATTAGAAGCCTTTTGCAGGCAGGCCCGGATTAAGATTTTTGGGGCCCGGGGCTATCAAACCTTCGAGGGTCCCCCCTGGTTGAACAGCGGGGGGGGGGGGTAGTGAGCTAATTGCTTAAAACGCCCCCCCCCCCCCTCGGAAAGTGAGGCCCGGGGCTACAGCCCCCCTAGCCCCCCCCCCCCCCCCCTTTAATCCGGACCTGTTTGGAAGTATAATCTAGTAGCAAAAAGGTAATATCTCTGAAGGTATTAGAGTAGAGTGAGGTAAAAGTTCACAGCGGGTAAAATTTCGCACCATGCGAATTTCATTGTTTGAATTATGGCAGTTGCCAGTGGTGACTGACAGTCAATTGTCAATCACGGTAGAATCATCAGTGTCGAATTGTGCAGCTGTGCTTCGTTTTGTTATCGTACAGTGCGGTAAATACTGAATTTTTTAGTTTTTATGTAATATTCCCATTTTCATGAATCAATAATATTCCTATAAATTGATCAGTAAATATTTTAATATGTCGTCTGAAAGAGCTGAAATTCTTCTATTCAAAAGTACTAATAGAAGTTTTCAATTCTTCTCACAGATAAAAGGTGTAGACTGTTTAGTCTAGTAGGCCGCCTCCTTGGGCCTGTGATATAGTGCAGACGCCTTTAGCGTCGTAGGGCTGTTAAGTGCGTAACGAATTCGGCCCATCCGCCTGGGTCACGTATTGTAAACAGGCCAGGCTCTGCTTGTCCTGGGAGCCTGCGTAAAGGCTCAGTCAGTTGAGTTCGTCCTTAGCCTCCAGACTGTAACCAGTCTGTCTTCATAGCTTTAATAAACGTTCATAGTTATTGTTACATCTTTGTGTTTTATTGAGACCACCTCCTACAAAGGATTGATTAAACAATGGTAAAGTAGCTGTGGGGGCAAGAGTTCGAGTGCAAACTCCCCATTTAAAAATCAGCTTGAAGTAAATGAAGCAATGAAAAGAAAATCTGAATGCGAACGTGCAAAGAAATAATTAGAAAAGCAAAAAATCCACAAAATAACAACTACTTCTGAAAAATTTTGAAAGGAACAAAACAAATCGGTTCCAAAAAGAGAATAGCCCAACCATCAACGTATATGGAAAAAATAATTTGTCCTGCGTGTGAAGAAGAATACACTGATCCTGCAGAAGACTGATACCTGCGCAAACTACGAAGGTGGGGGTAATGTTATGTGCTATTACTGTTACCTTAATTATAAAAAAATGAATTATAAACTATTACTCGTTTTGCTATATTACCACAACAGTTGTATGTAGGAAAATAAATCACTTTTTTGGAAATTTCTTGTTGCGTTCTTTTACCCCTCAACATGGGAACGCATTTGATACTGTTGCGAGCACCCCATAGATGGGAATCCATGGCCCGCTGGTGCTCGCGTCGATGACAAGAGGACAGCGAAAAGAAGGTGATCGGATCGATCACCTGTCAAGCTGTCATTAGAGAGTCTTGTACCGAACGCCATAGCGTTCGGACGTGCGGGTTGTACCGTATTACTCTGTATACCGAAATATAGTCGAGTAACGTGTATACCCGCGTATCTTTCTTATCCCTTTGCGTCGGGGTGGTCGGCGATGGAAACACCCCGGCGCAACAACACTTTTTGGAAATATTTATTTTATATAAGTTGTGACAGGTAAATTACACGAAGTCACTGCCTATCGAATAATAGGGGATAGTAGTTATTTCTTGCAGAATGTGTTGAGCGTGAAGAGTTTTGCTATCGGTTTTACAGGCTTCGTCACTACGCACTTGGCCGGTACTTGGTTTGCCTGCCCGCGACTGACACTTTGGAACTTGGTTATTTACAACCAGCTCCATAAATTAGGGACTGTTGGGCCGAGTCGAGAGATATTTGGACGACAATAAACAGATGGTTTCGCACCGTTCGTTTCGTTTCGTGGAAATCGTAATTTCCCTCTCCGGTTTCTCTTCCGTCAATTTCACAACCAATAGGATAATAGTTACCATCTCTTCGTTAAGATACACCCTTGCAAGAGTCTCAAAAGTTTCGACGTTTTCGTAAGGCGTCAGATCGAACCAAACATTCAAGCTGGCAACAGCTAACGTGACCACCTCTCTGTATTTCTTTATGTTTTAAATATACCATTTTATTGTTTAATTCCACATGTACAGAACCATTAATAACCTGCACAGTAACGCGATATTAGTAGTCGTGTGAATGACAGTTACGCTTACGGTTTGACAAACGCGCCAAACATTCGCGTACGCAACATTTGGTCTTTCGAGCCGGAGCTCTGTACATTGTGGATACATGGTGTGGTGCATTACGAATCCTGTGCATTGTTGGTGCTGAGTGTGAATTGTACATTTACAAAGCATACATTCCGGATAGTTGTACATCTCGGATACATTCCGAGAGTCCTATTCGTACTGGACATCAATCTCAGGACATAGAGGGGTCGAATCTTCGTGGACTTTGGAAGTCTGGTCTACAAGGGGCCAACTGGGAGAGGCGTAGCAGAACCACGACGCGGCCGGGCGGACAACAGCTTCCGATGGAGCAGTGGCACATCTGATTTTTTGAGGACGTTCATCAAGGATCGTTTGGAAAGCGCCAGCAGTCAATCACGTGACGCATCTTGGATCACTGCATGGGTGAGTACAACGAATCGCTTTCCTTTCATTGTCATCTCCTTGCTTCGATCTCAATTCAAAATGGCTCCAGATCCGCAAGTTATTAAGGGTCTTAACCCTCTAGTGCATACGCCTGCCTTAAGGCGGGCACCTGTTTAATCCAGGAGTTGGGCCCCTATAACTTTTGTTGACAATTCTCATTTGCCAGCCTTAAAAGTGTTGCCACACCGCATATATTGGTCTACGATACATGTCAGTCTGACGTTTCGATTTGACAGAAATCTAGTTTGAATTGCATTTTTTAGCTAAGCTCGCTGCGAAAATTATTTGTGAAACTATAAAAATCAAATAAAGTACTTCCCGACACCACACAGCTAAAAGAAAATTATTGGTAAGTAGTTTGTGTAGTGATCTATCGGAAAAAATAAAGATTTGAAAACAAAAAATAATTTACACCTTAGTAGTGCGGCTTGACCGGTAGCCGCCTTAAGGCGGTATCATGTTAGTAGATCATCCTAAGTTAGTTAGAATGTTAGTTTAGCTCTTTTTAGCTCTTTGTTCGTGAAATAGGTATCATACTATTATAATAATGCTATAGCATTTGTTTGTATGCTCACAAAAATCTCAAAAAGTACTGAGCAAATCATTACGAAATTTTAACTACAGTATCCTTGAGCAACAAGAACGGATATAGGCTATGGTTTATGACGTAAAATATAATTAATATGTATAAAAAATGGTATGTATATAAAGAAGTCATGACTCGGTCGGCTCGCGACGAATAGTACGCGACGCGACCGCCAGGCGGCAACCGGGCCAAGCGCTTCTCACAACAATGGATCGTAGCAGTAGCAAGCATAAACTTTTGAATTTGAGCACAGAAGAAATGGAAGAAATCCTGCAAATGTATGATTCAGCAGAATCGACGGATGGTGAAGATGCGTTTTCGAGCGATGAGAGCGTTGTTGATCCGAACTACGATCCTACCGACATGGATACACATGAAGAGAAAATCGACAACTGTCTGGCCATAGGCGAATCGACTACTGAATTGCAACCACTGCCAGGACCGAGCAGTTCTGAGTCTGTCCTGTGTGCTGTGCCAGCAACACCGGCTACAAGGAAGCGTTGACGTGAAGCAAATGTTGATTTGCTACTTGAGTACTACAGAGCTGCTGAAATCAAACCGAGATCAGACAATTTCCAGAAAATAAATTGGCGAAAGCGACACCTTCAACTACACATCGAGCAGATCAACTTTCGAGGTGCCAAAAATGTGCCCGATAGTTTCAAAGCAATCAAAACGCCATACGATTGTTATGAGTACTTCGTTGATGATAAATTTTATAAGCTCATCGCGGAACAAACTAATTTATATGCCAGAAATAAAAACATCAACACCAAATTCATGACCAACACTGCAGAGATTCGGAAGTTTGTTGGTATTGTAATGCAAATGACAGTGATTTGCCACTATTCAACACGGGCATATTGGGGCAAGAATAGTATCGATGCAGTGAGAAATACAATGCCATGCACTCAGTTCGAAACACTGCGTCAGAACTTGCATTTCAACGATAACGCTCAAATAATCGAAGACAAAACCAATCGGAATTGTGATCCACTGTTCAAAGTTCGGCCGTTGATAAACATTTTCAATGAGCGCTTTGGATCCGTACCAATGCCTCAACGTTTATGCGTGGACGAGCAAATGTGTGCGACTAAGATGAAAAAGAATCCAGTCCGCCAGTACATGCCTGCGAAGCCCCACAAATGGGGCACGAAGCTGTTTGTTTTATGCGACTCCGCTGGATTTTCTTATAAGTTCGAGGTCTACGCCGGCGTGGGCGATAATATCCTTCAGGAAGGCGCACCAGAGTTGGGAGCATCATCTAACGTGGTCGTACGATTGTCTCAATTGGTACCAGATCAGCTCAACCATATTTTGTACTTCGACAACTTTTACACGTCATTGCCGCTCTTGGTTTACTTGCGGAGCCGTGGAATCTTTTCGCTTGGTACAGTGCGGGAGAACCGCATACCAAATTGCAAATTCACGAAGGAAAAGAATATGACAAACAAAAACAGAGGATATTCCGAAGAATATGTCGGTATCGCCCATGGTGTAGAGATTTCTTCTGTAATGTGGAAGGACAACAAATGCGTACGTCTCGTATCTACATATACAGGCACTGAGCCTTTCGTAAGGCCTGGCCCAACTGAGCAGAGCACACTGCAAATTTCTCGGTACAATAGAAAGACAAAGACAAGAGATGAAGTGGACTGCCCAAACATAATCCGTGAGTACAACGCACATATGGACGGTGTAGATCTAATGGATGGTCCGCTTGGGCGTTACCATATCCATATGAAGACGATGAAATGGAGCAACCGACTTATGTATCATTTGTTGGATATGGCCATGGTGAATGCCTACCTGTTGTAGGGGAAAGCGGGGTAATTCCGGCCAGCGGGTAATTCCGGTCACTTCTATTTCTTTAAATAAAAACCGCGTAACTCGACTCTGTATGGTACTCCCACTTGTTAATGATGCGGCAAGGTAAAATTCATGGTTTCCATGATAATAACAGTCTTTTGATTAAAAAAAAATCCGGGAGGGTTCATTTCGCACCGTAATCTTATAACAGTGGTCGAGTGTTAAGCAAGGTAAGTTAGTACATGAAATAGATATGAATTTTTAATATTAATCTCATTAAATAGAGGAATGTTTCTACTTTCGAACTCACATTTGGTTTTTGGTGATATGTATATTTAATTCAGTGTATTACTTCAAATATCTGAACATAAGGTGTGGGGTAATACCGGCCAAAAGTGAGGGGTAATTCCAGCCAGATTTTAAAATTGCTTTTTTTCTGGCTTAGATGCCACGTACAATTCAAATATTTGTGACGAAAAAATAGAGCACGATATTTGCTCCTTTTGCAAAGATAACGGAAAAGGTGTTGAAATGTGGTTTCGGTGCACAGTATGTGGTCAATGGGCACATGCAGAATGTTCAGGATGGGATACCCCTGAAGAATACATTTGTGATCTATGTACTAATTAATTTTAAAATAAAAAATAACACAATTTTTATTAATTTAACAATTTTCCTATCTCTTTTATAAAAAAAAATCATGGCCGGAATTACCTCACTAGTGGGGTAATTCGGGCCAAATGACTATTTTTGTGTTATTGCTCCCAATTTTGTTACAACGTAAATTTATGCTTTCTCGGTCATACTAATACAAACTAGACACTTCAAACTATCAATCAATATAAAAAAAATAACAAATGTGTAACTTGTTCAAATTTTATAGCATTTACTGCTTATGTGGCCGGAATTACCCCGCTTTCCCCTATCGCCGCATCCACCTAGGAGACGAATACGTTGACAAATTCGAGCTTCCCAAGTTCCGGCTAGAAGTCGCAGATGCGCTTTGCGGCATAGTTGCAGTGCCGGATGCACGAGCTAAAAAGGCAGTCGGTCGTCCACGCAAAAGTACCACTTTTCCTCCTCCTCCTTCAAAAGCAACCAAAAAGACGTACTTGCCGCCAACGAACGTTCGGGAAGATGGATATGAACATTGGGCCAATTGGTTGGACCGGTCTGGCAAAAAATCCTGTAAATTTCCTGGCTGCAAAGCTGAGACACAGTGCATTTGTGTAAAATGCAACATTCATTTGTGCCATGGCGCGAGTAGTAAACTGTGCTTTGCTAAATATCACAATGTACAATAATTAATAATTTTCTATTGTATCGTAAATTTATATTTTTTGTCACAGTTTTTCATAGTTTTTCACCAAAAATAAAGTATTTATTTTATTAAAAAAAAACACTACATTTTTTGTACTTGTTACATGATCCCGCCTTAAGGCGGTCATCCAGAAGGCTGCCCTGGGGCGCCCAGACATCCTCCAAATTGAAAACAGACATCGGATTCGGTCTTTTCATCCCCAAATTAGACTAGTATAATTTTTCGAAGCGAATTAAAAATCTATGCACTAGAGGGTTAAGCGATAGCGAGGTTCTGTCAAGGGTCAAGTGACTGGTTTACTATTTGCTATTCCTGAGGAAACAGATATGAGTATTGACTCGTTAGAAACACGTAGTGTTAGGTTGCGTGAACTTCTCGACTCGTTTTCGGAATATCAGTTGGCACTTGAACTGGACAATGATGATCCCGATCACGAGGTTCAGCGTGATGCTGTTGAACGGCAGTACTTTGAGGTTGCGGATCTTATAAATCGCGCTCTTATAAATCTTATCGCGCTTAAAGGCGTTGCGAGGTTCACCAGTCAGATCTGTTGTTACGGCTAGAAGCGTAGAGTCACCGATCACCGTAATGCTTAAACAGGCACATCTGCTTTTACCGCAGATAGACATTAAGCCGTTCGATGGAAATCCATTAGAATGGCACAGTTTTCGGGATACGTTTCACTTGTTAGTGCACGAGAGTGAAGATTTGCCGTCGGTTCAGAAGTTTCATTTGCTAAAGAATGCGCTTCGTGGACAGCTCGCGTCGGTGATTTCGGGTCTCAATGCATCATAGGAAAACTACTTGGTAGCTTGGAATTTATTGCAAACGCGATGCAATAAACCACGTCAAATTGTGTACGCTCACTTAAAATCATTATATGAGCTGCCTGAAGCAACTGGCGACTATCCGTCGAGTTTGCGAGTATTAGCGGAATCGGCTCAAATGCACGTTAATGCTCTCTTGTCTCTGAAATAGCCTGTTCAGACTTGGGATACAATGTTAGTGTATATTCTTACGAAAAAGTTAGACAAAGGCATGCGACGGACTTGAGATCGTACATTAGAAGACGATCAGATGCCTGGTTTCGTGCAATTGATCGCGTTTATGAATAAGAGATCACGCGGGGACGATTCAGATGATGAATGGTCCAATGCTTCAAAGGCGAGTAAACAGTCTATGCGTTTACCTACTAAGGCGCCAAAGCGTGGTCAGGTGTTGTTGGCTACCAAGAGCACGAAGTCGTGTGAAATCTGCGGTGAGGATCATTTGATAGTCACGTGCGCCAGGTTCTTGCAGCTTTCGGTTCGTGATCGAATAGGCTCTGTGAAGCGCGCAAAATTGTGTATCAATTGTCTGAAACCAAATCATATAGCTTTCAACTGCAAATTTGGAAGTTGTCGCAAGTGTACTAAGAAACACCGTACGCTTTTACACTTAACTTTTGAACCGCAACAGAATGCAACTACTAGCAAGAAGGCAATTAATAGCGATGTTGCACCCACTGCAGAAATGGTGAAGTCATCATTGACTGTAACTTTCGATAGTGAGGTTTCGCTTGGTACGGCATTAGTAAAGGTTTGGGATCGGGATGACAATGATCATGTATGCCGTGTGCTCCTGGATGACCGATAGTTTCGCGAATAAATTACAGCTGGCGAAGCATGAAATAGATCTGTCGTCTACGGATTGTCTAAGCTACAGACACGTGCAAGGCATTTCGTTTATACGGTTGTTAATTCGCGAGATGACTCGATTCAGTCTAGAGTCACGTTTATTACGCTTCCTACAATCACGGGACTTTTACCTGCGTCTCAGGTTGACCGTCGCGGATTGCAGTTTTCGAGGAGAATCAAGTTGGCAGATCCGCAGTTTTATAAGCCAGCAGCAATTGATGCACTGTTAGAAAATAGTTTGTTTTATAGATTATTGCGCAATGGGCAGATTAGACTCTGCAATGCAGAGATCATTTTACAACAGACACAATTAGGATGGATAGTGACAGGTTCATTAAATTGGCAGAAGCGATTCTCAGTAATGGAACCGCTAAAATCACATCACGTAGTGTCATCACTTGAGAATTCACTGAATAAGTTTTGGGAAATTGAAGAAATCCCTGAGAAACCATTATTTTCTAGGGAGGAAATTATGTGTCAAGAGCATTTTGTTTATAATGTATCTAGGGATGTAAGCGGGCGTTACATGGTTCGTTTACCATTCAATCAGCAGAAGGAGCTTATTGGCAACTCCCGAGGTGCTACGTTGAATAGGTTTATTTCATTAGAGCGTAAGCTTCATCAGAATAGTCTTTTAGAACAATATAAACAGTTTTTGGATGAGTACCTTGAGTTGGGACACATGAGCGAGGTTAGTCAGGCGCAAGAGGGGAAGGGTGTTTATCTGCCGCATCACGCGGTAATTAAGGAATCGAGCGTGACCACTAAGGTCAGAGTCGTATTTGACGCCTCCGCGAAGTCCTCAACGGGCGTATCACTTAATGATGCCCTGTTGGCTGGACCGACAATTCAGGATACATTGTGGTCTATTCTGCTTAGGTTTCGATTTCATGTGTTTGTTCTGACAGCAGACATTGAAAAAATGTTTCGTCAGATTTTAGTACACCCCGAAGATACTGATTGTCAGAAGATTCTGTGGCGTAGCTTCAGGGACGAACCTATCAAGGTTTTTCGATTAGACACAGTCACGTATGGTACTGCTTCAGCACCATTTTTAGCGGTGCGTTGTTTGAATCAGCTCGCGATTGACGAAGGCGACAAACATTTAGATGCAGCGCGATGTTTTAAACACGATTTTTATCTAGATGATTTGCTAACGGTAGCATCTACTTTTGAAGAAGCACTAAAATTAAGGGATGAACAAATTGCTTTCGCTAAATTAGGGGGGTTTCAATCTTCGTCAGTGAGCTTCGAACGAAGTCAGATTGACCAATGGCTTACGGGAAAACGGTAGTCAGGATGCATTATGCTTGGATCATGCTGAGACAAAGAAAACATTAGGAGTTTTTTGGAATCCTAGTAATGATAACATTGTTTACAAGTCTAAACCTTTTACGGATTCGCAACGTTTTACGAAGCGATTAATTTTATCGCAGAAAGCACAATTGTTTGACCCTCTTGGTTTACTTGGTCCTGTAATCATACAGACGAAGATAATTATGCAGCAACTTTGGAAGACTATGATTAGTTGGGATGAGGCTGTTCCTCAACATGTTTTGCAAACGTGGTTAGATTTCAAGGACGAGTTGCATTTATTAAACACCTTTTCAGCTCCACGAAAGGTGGTGCTTGAGGGATATAGCAACATACAGTTACATGGCTTCTGCGACGCCAGTGAAAGCGCGTACGCAGCATGTATTTTTATTAGGGGACCAATAATAAGGGGACACTTGTGCGGCAAGATTGTAAGCTAAATTATACACGGAAGCTGTAAGATCGTTGTCTAGATTTGAGTTTGATTTGATCAGATATTGGTCTGATTCAAGTATAACGTTGCAATGGATCAAGACGGCACCGCATCTTCTGAAGAACTTTGTAGCAAATCGTGTGAGTAAGATTCATGCAGACACGAATGTGCAGAGCTGGTATCACGTGGCTTCAGCAGATAATCCTGCAGATTTTATATCGCGAGGGCAATCACCAGCGCAATTTGTTGGTAACCAGGTCTGTCTAAAAGGGCCTCATTGGCTTTCTCAAGGCGAGAGTTGCTGGCCAGTTAGTAATGTCACGATGGACAATGTTCCGGAACGACGGAACATATTGTCATTTATTATTGAGCAAAGGAAGGATAATATATTTTTAAGATTCTCATCCATTGCCATGTTAACTAGAGTTGTAGCCTATATATTTCGTTTCGTCTGCAACGCAAGGAATAAGGAAAGAATCAGGGGTGAATTGACACCACAGGAAATGCATAGAGCTCACGGGAGAATTTTACGCGAAGTGCAGGCTGAGGCATTCATGGGGGAAATTGAGGATTTACGACAGGGACGTGGACTACCCAAGGGAAGCAAATTAAGATAAGCCCGTTTTTAGATAAAGACGGTCTCCTTAGGGTCGACGGCAGGCTGAAGCATGCGCCGTTAAGTTACGCACAAAAGCACCCTCTTTTATTACCGCGTACCCATCATATTACGGAGCTTATAATTAGGCACGAACATATTCGGCATTGGCATTCAGGCCTACAGGCCACGCTCAATACTGTTAGGCAAGGTTATTGGCCGATTGACGGAAAAAACGCAGTTAAGAGGCTAATACATGGTTGTATACGTTGCTGCAAATTAAATCCCAAAATATCAAGTTATATTATGGGTAATTTACCAGGTAACCGGGTAACGCAAACGTGACCTTTCCAGAACATCGGTATCGATTTTTGTGGTCCTTTCTTCATAAAGGAAAAGAAATTGCGAAACCGTTCGAAGGTTAAGGTTTATGTGTCTGTCTTTGTTTGCTTCGCAAATAAGGCAGTACACTTAGAATTAGTTACGGATCTGACTGCCGAAGCGTTCCTGGCGGCATTTCGGCGGTTCTTTGCTAGAAGAGGAAGACCTCAGAATACTTATACGGACAATGGCACTAATTTTGTAGGTGCAAGAACTGAAATCATGCAGATTCGGGCGTTCTTGGCTTCTGAAGAATATGCAAATAAGATGGGACGTTTTTTAAGCACTGAAAACATTCAATGGCATTTTTCTCCGCCTCGCTCACCACATTTTGATGGTCTGTGGGAGGCTGCAGTTAAGTCGTTTAAGGGACATTTGTATCGGACGGTGAGTGAGGGATTATTCACATATGAGCAATTCAATATCTTAATAATTGAGATAGAAGCCATTCTGAATTCACGTCGTTTGATACCACTGTCCTCTGATCTCAATGATCTTGTTGCCTTGTCTCCTGGTCACTTCCTCATTGGCGATTCGTTGTGGAACCTTCCGGAGCGTGATTTTCTAGATGTACCGAGCAACAGGCTGTCCTTTTGGCAACACGTGCAGAAGGTGACACAGCATTTTTGGACTCGATGGCAGAAGGAGTATCTGCAGGTTCTACATACGAAGAAGAAATGGCATCTTAAAGGTGTTGCTCATTTTAAAAAGGAGATGTTGGTGACTATCAGGGAGGACAACGCTCCACCGCTTCATTGGCAGCTTGGTCGAATTGTGGACATCCATCCGGGCAAGGATAATTTTGTTCGTGTCGTGACAGTTAAGACGGCCCATGGCACGTACAAACGTTGTGTGAAAAGACTATCACCGCTCCCGATTGAGAGTCCTGATTTGGATTGATGGACTGATTTGAATTGAACTGCTTTGCGTATTATTTAGCGGATAGAGTTTAAGCGTTTCGCAGTGTGTCGGTTAATTGCATCATATGTGTTGATAACCACGTTACACGCATTCCTTTATAACACCAATTTTAATTGCGTGCGTTATGTCTTAGGTAACTAGTTATGTTTGTGTGTAGTTTGCCTTCCATGTGTGTACTGTGTGCAATGCCACATTGTGGTTTCTTTTTATATTTTTTTTGCAGTAGAGATGCATAAGATTCTTGATTTAGTATTGAATTTAAGTTTCATATTGTTTGATGTATTGCTGGCACTTATGCAGTTTAATTTTTGGTTTGTGCGTTTAGTATATTCATTTTAGATAGTAACTAGATCTGCTGCATGTGCTGTATGTCTTGCAGGAGATATTTATTGAATGTGTTACGAGCCGAGGCTGAGGGCAATGTGAATGGCGGCTGCGAGACCGAGGATTGAGTTTGTTTTTTGGAGTTTGTTAGTAGCGGACGAACCGGGGTCTGGTATCCCCGGGAGCCGCTATAAGGAGGTTGGTTGTCGTGGACGAACCGGGGTCTGGTATTCCCGGGAGCCACTAGGAAGGTAAGCTTTCACGGACGAACCGGGGTCTGGTATCCCCGGGAGCCGCTAGAAAGGTGGAAGTCGTGGACGAACCGGGGTCTGGTATCCCCGGGAGCCACTAGGAGGTTGGTTGTCGTGGACGAACCGGGGTCTGGTATCCCCAGGAGCCACTAGGAAATGTTAGTTTAGCCTCGTAACTTTATAAAGTGATACACCTTGAGCGGTAAAGGAGTATCTATGTGGGTTTATCTCGAAGAGGAAATTCAGATAATGATTAATTTAAATAAAAGAACTCTGGGTTAGAAATAACTAATTATATTCTATAAGTTCAGTCTTTTACAAATGTTTTTAGTGTTTAATTGTCGCAGTACCTAAGTCCACCTCTCGGTTTTGACGCACTGAGAAATGCGGGGGTCTCAAAGAGTTTAATAGTAACAACACCTATCAGCAACTCTACGTACTGTCTGGTTTAAGTTGAAGTAAATAAGCCTCTTTCGTCTATGCGTACTAGATTTGAAATGAGCCCCCGAGTGTGAATTCGTGGCCCTTTTTATACGGTGAAATTCGGCTTAGAAAGTAGTGGGGACATGAGTGCCTCCATTGAATATAAGGTTTTCGGGGAAAACTTGGTTGCATCACACCACCGCAGGAAATGGTGACCCGTCAGGTCACATGCATTCCGGACACCCGAAAGGGTTAGAAATTCAAAGATAAATCTGCGTACGTAACAAATGTAACCCTTCAAGGCGGGCGGTATGTTGAGCGTGAAGAGTTTTGCTGTCGGTTTTTCAGGCTTAGTCACTACGCACTTGGCCGGTACTTGGTTTGCCTGCCCGGGACTGACACTTTGGGACTTGGTTATTTACAACCGGCTCCATAAATTAGGGACTGTTGGGCCGAGTCGAGAGATATTTGGACGACAATAAACAGATGGTTTCGCACCGTTCGTTTCGTTGCGTGGAAATCGTAATTTCCCTCTCCGGTTTCTCTTCCGTCAATTTCACAACCAATAGGATAATAGTTACCATCTCTTCGTTAAGATACACCCTTGCAAGGGTCTCAAAGGTTTCGACGTTTTCATAAAGCGTCAGATTGAACCAAACATTCAAGCTGACAACAGCTAACCACCTCTCTGTATTTCTTTATGTTTTAAATATACCATTTTATTGTTTAATTCCACATGTACAGAACCATTAATAACCTGCACAGTAACGCGATATTAGTAGTCGTGTTAATGACAGTTACGCATACGGTTTGACAAACGCGCCAAACATTCGCGTACGCAACAGAATGATATGACTATTAGTATAATACCAAGGATTTTACGGAAGTCTGAACTTTCAGTGCGCACTTAAGGGTTCACACTTACTTTACTCTACTCTACCAAATAAGCAGTATCTTTGATGGTATTACCGAAAAGTTAGTACCTTCGAAGATATTACCAAGAATTTACAACCTTTGTGGAGCGATCAGCCACGAAACGCACAAATATAACCATCGAAATTGAAAGAATGAAATAATATCGCTCATTTGCTGCAACAACGACACAACTCAAAATTTGCAGTTTTTGAGTTATTAGTATAGAAAAGGCGGTTGTTGTCTAACAAAACATTTGAACCTGCTTCCCCAAAAATCGTAAATTTTGAGTTATGTCGTTGTTGCAGCAAATGAGCGATATGTGATAAAGTATTAAAGTATTTTTAAGGAAGGGAACAATGCCAGTGAAAGCGTTGTTTCGTTCAAAGTTCCATGAAAACTAACCACGACACAGAGGGAAAGTAGTTCCATGGCACAAAATGTTTACTGTGAATTCTTACTCTCTAAAGAAACGTTAGAATAGCTACGTTATAAATGTCAAACGTTCGTGGGTTTCAAGAACTTTTAATTTCGAGTGATATAGGAACTTGCAGAAATTCTTGCCTGAACCAGGCGCTTGAAAATTCACGAGAGTAGAATCGAACCAGTCACTGAAAAACCCTTCCGATTTTTTTCGCTCCCTTCTCTGCCATTTTTGCATCGAGTATCACTGAACTGTATCGAATTCTACATACGAAATTATTATTCTTTCTTCTGGCAAAGTTTTTAATAAAAAATCAATTATTATTAAATCAATTATTATTATTATTAAAACCAATTCATTCCACAGCAAGCAACGAAAAGCAAAACATTATACTCTACAAGGAAATACATAATAAAGCTACCTATATATTGATATTTTTTTCTCCTTACATATTTTCCATTTTTATAAATTGTTCTCCATGACAGATATTTGTGTCTAATAAGAACTGAAAAAAGTGGGGTTCACATAACTCTGCTAGACGACATTTTCTTTCTACTGTCTTGAGTTGCGAATAATACTTATCTACAATTACAGTTTCTTTGATTCGATAAAACTGTCTAATGTTATTTCGTGTAAGGCTTCACGTATAAACGATAAACATGTTCCAGCAATTGAAGACAATAGTACCTTGATTATCTGAACACCTGTTATCCAAGCATTCGATTATCCGAATGTGCGGTGATCCGAATACGAATTCAGTAGTGCTTCGTACACTGCACGGGATCTATTCTTCAGAAAACGCACGATCGACAAACCTAAGTACCTTGAGTTCTATCGCAATCGCTCTCGGCGCGTCTCATATACCGAAAATCGCACGCAAATAGTGCCGAATGATCGTGCGAATACTGAAGGACTACTGTACTCTAGGTGTATGCTATATTTTGTTTTTGCCAGTCAGTAACGAAACGAAAGTAACAAAAATAAAAAAAATATATAAATAACAGTTCTATACATTCGGAATAATTCATAGCATCAAAAACAGTAACCATATGAAGGGCTCTAAAAACAAATAATTGTAAAGGCCAATATAAAAAGAATTTCACGATAAAGTGTGAAAAATATTTCAAGTTCAGATTCCTATTCGGTACAATCCGAAATTCGGTCACTCCTAAACACCTACTCTAAATTCGCTATCACTACGTTGAACAGCATCGGGCTGAAAGGACACCCTTGCCTTAACCCCTTTGCTGTCCAGAAGGCCTCTACGATCTCTTTCTTCACCCTCACTCCGCTCTTCGTTTCCCTATATATCTCCTCTATCTTTTCCCTCAGCCCTTCCCTTATCCCTCTTTCCTGCAACGCCTCCCTTAACACCCGCCTGTCCACCGAATCAAACGCGGCTATTAGATCTACAAACATAGCCACCATTTTCCCTCCCTTCTTCGCCAATTGCCTGTTGACTACGTAATTTAAAACATATATGTTGTCCACCACTCTCACCTCCTTCCTGAACCCCGTTTGATTCGGAGGCAGCACCCATTTCTCCTCCATTTCACTCCTGAGCCTCTCCCCCAAAATTCCCGCATATATCTTATATAAAGTCGGCATCAGCGTTACCCCTCTGTACTGCTCTACCCTTTCCCCCTGCCCCTTTTTCACTATTGGCACTATTATGCCCTCTTTCCATTGCTCCGGACAGTCTTCTCCCCTCCACACCTTATTGCATATTCCCCTGACCCAGACTCCCATTTCTTCTCCCCCGTACCTCCACACCTCATTGGGCAACTCGTCTATTCCCACCGCCTTCCCGTGTTTCAGCTTTCCTATCGCCCTCCTAAACTCTTATCTGCTGATCTCTCTCACTCCTCCTGCCCCCCTCTGCCTCTTTTTGCCCCCCTTACACTTTCCCTTCCACTTCGCCTACCCCGCCCCCATAAAAAACTCCTTCCACCTCTCCATCGGTATTTCTTCATTCCCCTTCCCCTTTTGCCTCGTCTCCCTGTTTACTATACTCCATACTTCTCCCTCTGTTTTCGCCTTCTCCGCCTCTCGCTCCCATCGCTCGCTTTTCTCCTCTTTCTTCCTCTTACACATCTCCTTGTACTGTCTCTTACTCACGTCGTACTCCCCCATGCTCTCCTCCATCTCCTGATTCTCCTTCTCACCTCGCCTTTCTTCTCCTCGCACTCCTCATCCCACCATCCCCTCCCCCTCCTCCCACCGTTTTCTTTCTCTTCTCCCTGACCCTCCATCGCCTTTTTTATCCTCTCCGCCCCTTCCCTCATTTCCTTCCTTCACGTTTCCACCCCCACTCCCAACCCTTTGATGCCATCCCTGAACTTCCCTCTCTCTACTTATGTCCAATCCCATTTCGTCTTTCCCCCTCTGCTCCCCTTTTTCCTCCTCCGTACCTCCCCCCTTGCCCCCACTATCAGTGGTTGGTGATCCGAGTCTACGCGATCCCCTACCTCCATCCTCTTCACCCGCTCCCTCATTCTCTCATCCCCCATCACATAGTCTATTACCCTCCTCATCCCACCACCCCCCCCCCCCCTCCTGTATAGATGAACTCCCTTCCTCCTCTCCTTTCATGTTACCATTGAAAATCTCCCACCCCGTCTCCTCTATTATTTCTAACAGTCTCCTTCCCTCTCCATTAACTCTCTTATCCTTCGACTTTCCTTCCCTCATGTCCTTCCTCTTCCCGCCCCTACCCTACCCCTTACTCCCCTGTCCTGACGTTACCCCCCCCCCCCCCAATCAGCCTTATTCTTCCCTCCTCCCTATCTTCCATCCATCTCCTCAAATTCCCCTCCTTCCCTTCCATACCCCCACTCATGTACACCCCCACTATCCTCCACTTAACCTCTGCCAGCACTACCTTCACCGTTATTAGCCCCTCGATCTCCTCTTTCACCTCCTTCTCCTTCTCCATGCTCTTCCTCGTTCCCACCACTATTCCTCCCCTTACCCTCCCCTTCTTGTTCCTTTTACTTGCCATTTGCGCCTCTCGTCTGTATTCTCCTGATAGCCTGTGCCTCATCCTGTCCCATCCCTTTTCATCAATCCACGTCTCCATCATTACCACCACATCGCACTCCCTCACACTTTTCCAGAACCCCCTATCCTTCCTTTCTTGACCCGCCACGTTCGAAAAGCATACTTTCCATCTCTCCTGCTCCCTCCTCCCTTCTACCCCCTCCCCTATTCTGTCTACCCTGTTTCCCCCCTTGCCCCCCTCACCCCTTCCCCGTCTTGCCCTACCCCCTACCCCCTCTACCCCTTCCTTCATCACCCGTTCCATAGTCTCTAACCAGCATTTTCCTTTCTTCATCCCATTTCCACCATTGACCCTCCATCTCCACCTTCCCGTACGCTACCCATGCTCTCTTCCCATTCTTCCCTTCCTCCTCCACAATCCTCCTTAACTCTCTCTGCATGTGTCTCTCCTTCAGCGTAAGATCGTCCTCTATCCTCTCCCCTCTCCCCATCAGAGCCTTATTCTTGCCCATCACCTCGCTTTTCTGTTCCCTATCCTTTAACTTCACAATCGCCATGTCTCCCCTTCCCTCTCTCTCTTTTCCTACATTGCACACCTCCCCTATCTCCATTACCTCTTCCACGCTCCCCTTCAGATTCTCTCTTTCCACCACCCCTTTAATTACTATGTTATTCCTGCGCTCTTCTCTTAATCTCTTCTCCATTTCCTTCATTCTCTGTATCATTCCTTCCCCCTCCCCTTTCCTTTCCTTTTCTAACTCCTCTATCCTGCTCTCTAATCTCCTCCCTTCCTGCCCCCCCTCTAGCTCCTTTATCTTCTTCCCTAGCTCCCCAACCTCCCCCAGATTCTCCCTCTTCCCTCTCTCCATCTTTTTCCCCATCCTTTAGTTCCTCCCTTA
The DNA here is from genome assembly GCA_947577245.1 of Andrena bucephala. Lineage (NCBI taxonomy): Eukaryota > Metazoa > Arthropoda > Insecta > Hymenoptera > Andrenidae > Andrena > Andrena bucephala. The sequence continues at coordinate 49,426,008 of OX387715.1, read as the reverse complement.
ACTCCTCCATCTCCATTTTAATCCCCACCCCCTGCTCCTTAATCCCCTTTATCTCTCCGCTCAGGCTCTCTCCCATCTTCCTAATCATCTCCCCCATCACCTCCACATCCTCCTTTTTTCCCTTCACCGGCGACCTTTGCATCATCTTGTTGCTCTTCAAAACCTCCCCCCCCCCCCCGTCTCAACCATGTCACCTAACTCACCTCCCTGCTTTTCCACATTGCTTCCAACGCTCCTGTGCTACCACTTTGAAGCCTCTCCACGTTCGTTGGCCTCCCTTTCTTTAACCCTTTCTCCTCCACTGCTGCTTCCGACTCCTTTTTCTCATCCCCCATTTCCCACTTCTCTTCCTCCCTTTACCTGCCTGCGACTCCCTTGCTCCACTACCTTCCACTCTCCTTCTATGCCCGTTTGCTCCCTACCTTATCCACCGTTCTTCCTATGCCTCTGCCTTGCCTCCTAGATGTCTCTCTCGACCCCCTCCTTATCCTTATCCTTCCCGCCTAATACCTGCCTTACTACTTCGTCTAACCTCACTTTCCCTGTCGCCCCTTCCCTCCAATTTTACTCCCCAACCCCGCCCTTGGCCCTTTTCCCACCATTTGCCCTATCACTACCCACTCTCACCTACCCTTCCGCCACACAACACTCTCTCTAGCACTTCTACTGCACTAACACTCCATCTTTCCACCGATTCACACTTCTTCTCCCCACACACTCACCGGAAACAGAAGTCCGCCCAGTTCGTCCATAAACATAACCCATAACCACAAATCCAAACAATTTGAAATCAACCTGTAACCACAAATCAAATCATTTCAATAGACATGAAATCAGCATATAACTACAAATCAAAACTTAGATACTAAAAAGTGAATAATACAAAATTTATAAAAAAAATTGTTTTAGTTAAACAATTTTATTTAAAATACACTAAAAACTAAAAAAATCTCCGTGCACGTGTTGATATTCATTATTCATATAAAAATCCATGTGTATTTGATTATTTTCAGTAAATTTTATGTTATCTGGTAAAATATTTTTTCTTCCGTGTATAATATATCTCAACAAAATTGCCTTTTTTCAAAAAAAAGGTACAAAAAGTGCGCCAAGTATATAATCAAAAAGAATCCCAATCAAAAAGAATCCCAATTAAAAACATTGTCGTAAATTAATACCCCATCAAAAAGAATCCAATTTAAAAACATTGTTGTAAATTAATATCTCATCAATATGAATCCCATTTAAAAACATTGTCGTAAATTAATAGCTTTACAAAACTAATGATATACACAAATTGCGCCGATTATCACAATGGCTATTTATACAAAGACGACTTCCGTTTCCGTTCGCGGTATGTGAAAGGCGAGTGATAAGTGAGTGGTGCTAGAGGTGTAGCGAAAGTGTTGTGAGACGGTGAAAGGGAGAATAGAGTGCGAGTGTGGAGGTTGAGGGAGAGGTGTGGAAAGGATAGAGATAAGAGGGAAATGGCTAGGATTAAGGGTGACAGGGAAATAGGAGGAATAAGGGAAGGTATGGAGGTTTGGTGATAGAGGTTGGAAAAGTGAGCGGGAAAGAGCAAGGAGAGCTGCAAGGGGTGACATCTGTCGGAGAGGAAAGGAGGTAGAGGTGTTGGTAAGGAAGGCGGAAATTTTTGAACGGGGGAAAAATAATTAAGAGCATGATTAAAGGGAATATGGGTTGGGTGGAGGTGGGGGAAATGGGGGAGAGGGGAGTAAAGGGGGTGGGAAGGACCAGGGGAGTGAAGCGATAAAGGAAAGGTATAGGAAGGACAGTGGTAGTAGTGTGGGGAGCAGTGTGGGGAGTTTAGAGAGTTATTGGTGAAAGAAGAGAGGGAGAGAGGAAGAGTTGGGGACGATGGAGGAGGAGGGAAGGATGGGGTTTAAGAGGAGTGGGAAAACGGTAAGGTCACCAGTAAAAGGGGACAAAGAGGGAGGAGCAGGGGGAGAGGGGATGGAAGGAGTGATGATGGAGTTAGTAATGGAGATAAGGGAGATGAAAGAGGAGATGAGGAAAGAAAGGGAGGAAAGAAGAAGGGTGTATGGAGTATGAATGGAGAGGGGAAAGAAGGAAGTGGGAAGAGTGGATGAAGGAAGAGAAGGCAAGGAGGGAAGGAATAGAGGAAAAGTTAGAGAGGTTGGAAGGAAGGGATAGGAGGATGGTGGAAGTGATGGATAAGGTGGAGAGTTGGGAGAAGGGAGGAAGATATGGAGGAAGTGGTAAGGAAGTGATGGAGGAAGGACAGGTGGAGGAATGGAGACTGAAGCTGAGAAGGCTGGAGGTAAAACAGGATAAAAAGGAGAGAGAGGGCAGAAGGAACAACGTGGTAATAAGGGGATTGGGGTTGGAAGGAAGGGAAGTGGAGGAGGGCGTGAAGAAGCTGTTGGGGAGGATGGGACTGGAAGAGGGGGATATGAAGGAAGTGACAACGATAGGAAGAATGGGAGAGGATGGACGAGGAATGGTACTCGTGTAATTGGCAGGAAGGGAAGAGAAGAGGAAAGCAATGGAGGCGAGGAAAAAGTTGAAGGTCGGGAAAGAGAGGATTGAAGACGACCTCACGGCGGAGGAGAGAAGAGGGAGGTAGAAGATAGAAAGAGAGGCAGAGGAGGAGCGGAGGAAGCGGAATAATGTGCAGATAGGATATATGAAAATGTGGGTGACCGGGAGGATGAAGAGGTTGGACGAGGTGTGCGAGAAATGGATGGAGGAACAGGGAAACGAGAAGAGGAGGAAAGGAGGAGGGAGAGAGGATGGGGGAGGGGATGATGCAAGGGTACGAAGAAATAAGGTGGCGTTCTGGAATGTTGCGGGGCTAAAGAATAAAGATGTGAAGTTCTGGAAGGATTTGGAGGAATGGGATGTGGTGGTATTATGTGAGCCGTGGATAGAGGAAACAGACTGGGAGGGGGTGAGGAATAAGATGCCAAAAGGGTATGTGTGGGAGAAGCAGTGGGCCAAGAGGAAAGTAAGAAAGGGAGGGCAATGGGGGAAATGATAATGGGGGTGAGGAAGGGGTTAGAAACAAGGGAAGGGGAGGAAGGGGAGAAAGAGGAGATAATAATGAAGAAGGTGATGGGAGGGGAGTGATGGAGGGTGGTGGGAGTATACGGGAGTAAGGATTTGCAGAGGAAGCTGGAGGAGTTGAAGGAGTGGATGAAGAATGGGAACCGGAAGGGAATAGGGGGAGATATGGGGGAAATGAGGAAGAGAAGGGCCTGGAAAGTAGGAGATCAAAGGACAGAGACGTGAATGGGGAGGGGAGGAGGTTGTGTAGTTATTTGGGTGAGAGGGGGTGGGGGATAATGAACGGAAATATGAAAGGGGTTGAGGAGGGGGAGTGGACGTACACAGGAGGAGGAAGGAATTCGGTCATTGATTATGTATTAGGGAATGAGGATACAAGGGAGAGAGTAGAGAGAATGGAAGTGGGTGAAAGGGTAGATTCAGACCATTACCCAGTGGTAGTATGGTTAACGGGGGAATGCAGGGAGGGGGTGGGAAGGGGAAAATGGGGAGGAGGTATAGAGGTGGGAGAAGGAGGTGGAGGGGGTGAAGACGGAAGGGCAGGTGTGGAAAAGTAATAAATAAAGAGAGGAGGAGAAGGAGGGTGGAGGAGGGGATACAAATGGAGGAGTGGGAGGATTATTTTAAGGGGCTATTAGGAGGGGTGGAGTGGAGGGTGAGAAAAGGGGGAAGGAGGGGGAGGACGAGGAGGGGGAGTTGAGTAAGGAGGAGGTGAGAAGGGTGATGAGGAATTTGAAGGAGGGCAAGGCGGGAGGGGGGAGGTATAGCAAACGAGGTATGGAAATACGGGGGGGTAGAGGTGGAGGATTGGTTATGGGAAATTTGTAATAGGATATGGAAGGAGGGAAGGATGGGTGCAAGAGTGGAGGGAAGGAGTAGTGGTGCCGGTGGTTAAGAAAGGGAACGGAAAGAGGGTAGAGGATTACAGGGGGGTTACGCTGACACAGACGGCGTACAAAGTGTAAGCGTCAGTGTTGGCAGAAAGGTTAAGGGAGGAGGTGGAGCGTAAGAAGTTGTTGCCACCGAGTTAGGCCGGCTTTAGGAGAGGGATGGAATGCATTGACAACATCTATGTATTGAATTACCTGATAAACAGGCAGGTGACGAGGAAGGAGAGAAGGTTGGTGATTTTCTTCATAGATCTAAAGGCGGCATTTGACTCGGTGGGCAGGGAAGTGCTAGTGAGGGCGATGCGGAAGAGGGGAGTGAGAGAGGGGCTAGTGGAAAGATGTGCGGAGGTGCTGAAGGAAACGGTGTAATGTTGAGAGTGGGGGAGGAGGTGGGGAGGGAATTTTGAACAGCTAGGGGAGTAAGACAGGGATGTCCGCTGAGCCCGAGCTTATTTACGTTGCTGTTGGCGGATTTAGATGAAGAGCTGGAAAGGGGCGGGTGGGGAGTGGTGAGACTGGGAGGAAATAAAATATACACACTGGCATATGCGGATGATGTGGCGGTGGTAGGGGGAGAGGAGGAGGGAATGAAGGGTATGATGGAAGGTTGGAAAAGGTATTTGGATGGGAATAAAATGGGGCTACAGCAAAATATGGGGAAATCTAAGGTAATGAGGTGTAGGAAGGGGGGAGGGAAGTGGAAGAAGGTGGTATGGAGGTGGAGGAGGTGAGGGAATTTAAGTATCTGGGGTATACTCTGATGGCGAATGGGGGACAGGGGGCCCATGTGGGGGATAGGGTAAGAAAAGCGGCGGCGGTGATGGGGCAGGTTTGGGGTATCGGGAAGAGGAATTTTGGGAAAGATTGGGGGAAAAGGATGTGGCTTTTTAATAGGTTGGTGTGGGCGACGGTGGGATATGGAGTGGAGATATGGGGGTGGAGGATGGGGAGAGGGTGGAGGGGTTGCAGGAGAGCTTTTTAAGATGGGTGTTGGGGGTGGATTGGTGTACACCGAGGTACATGGTGAGGAAGGAGTTGCAGCGGGACATGATGAAGGGAAGGGCGGGGCTCAGGGCATGGACTTATGAGAGGAAGTTAGAGGAGTGGCAAGGGGGGAATTGGCGAGGGAGTGTTGGGAAGAGGTAAAAGGTAGGGCGAGAAGGGGAAAGGTGCTGGGGGGATGGGAAGAGGAAAGGAAGAGGTTTTTTGAGGAGAAAGGATGGACAGTGGAAAGGTCGGAATTGATGAGGGGAAGGGGGGAATTGAGGGGAGAGGAGTTGGTAAGTAGGGGAAGGAGGTTAGAGGAGGTAGAAAGATGGGAAAGGATAAGGAGCTCAAGATATTATAGGTGGTATGGAATGGTAAAAGGGATGGGGTGCCAGGATATTGAAGGAGGGGATGGGGTGAAAGCAGGTGGAGGCTAGTGGAAAGATTTAGACTGGGGAGCGAGATCAGAGGAGGGAGGTACTGGGAGGAGGAGGAGGATAGAAAATGCAGGATGTGTGGTTTGGGGGGAGGAGACATGGGAGACACGGGATGGGGGGAGGAGAGTGGGTGGGTGGCAGGAAGTGGTGAGGGTGGGGTCGAGAAGAGTGGATGAGGAGGGTGGAAGAAAGGAGGGGAGGTGGAGTAGAGGAATGGAATCATAAGGATTGAAAGTGACAGGAAGCGAGCGGAAGCGGGGGTCAGATGGTAGGGAAGGGAGGGGGAGGAGAAGCGTGCGTGGCGGTGGGAAGCGACCGAGCGAGCGATTTAGTTTGTAAGAGCAGGTAGTGTTTAAGAAATAGGGTAAGATGTATGAGAAGAAGTATGGGCGGATTGTAAACCCTGAGGGGAGACAATAAAGTACTACTACTATTTATACAAAGACAAATATGTATTAAATAATATTAACCAGATGTATTTTTATAGAAATAAATATTTTAATACGAATAAATATTTTATTCAAAATACGCACGCCTGCAAAGCTTCAAGACAATTGGATTGGAGGAATTGGTTTAAATTTGAGTTTTCAGATATGAACCAAACATACAAGAAGCAAACAGGATCGAATCCGAATAAAATCGTTTAATTAATACAATACTGTGACAAAAAAAATTCTCTGACGTAATCCATATTTTACTTACAACTTAACGTAGAACTTATTTCACACAAGATTGGAAAGTATCAAGGGAGATGCTTTTTCAGCGTACTTTCTTCAGTAATGTGACTTACTCTGCATTGCAAACAGTATTTTCTTAATTCTTAATGCTACGCTAATTTGAAAAATTTTGTTGATTTACCTTATTTGACAAATTTCCAGAAACATGTGCGAAACAAGATGCTTCTCTGTCTATCTAACCTTCTCCGGACAACCTCCAAGCCTGTGCGTTCCCTTCATTTTTATCGGAGCCTGCGCGTCCCCTTGATTTCTATTCAAGCCTGTGCGTCCTCTTCATGTTTATCCAAGCCTGTGCGTCCCCTTTATTTCTATCCAAGCCCGCGCATCCCCTTCATTTCAATAAGCTTTACATAAAAAATCTAATGTAAAAATAGTTTGCTGGTATAAAAGGAATATATTATTTTGTAGAAACTTGTGCGAAGGAAGATGCTTCTCTGTCAAACCTTCTCCGGACAACTTCTAAGTATGTGCGTCCCCTCCGTTTCAATAAGCTCTACATAGTCTATTAAAAAAATTTGGCGACTTACCTTTTTAATTGAGACAATAATCCAGTGTCCTATATGGTGTAAAAACTCGTGACATTTAAAAAATTTGGATAAGTTTCCTTATTTGACACTTGTTCAGGTTATGATTGTTTGACACTAGTGAGCCTTGGTTTACCTCCACAGATGTGCTCTCTATCTGGCTGTCACGTGACAACAATTTGATACGCGATTGGCCGAACGTGCCGAAACCTTCATCCAACGAACGACGTGCATATTGAAGACATTTGCTCTCCATTTCATGTTCCCCTCTTGCCATCACTTGACACCGGAGAAAATATCTTAACATAAAATTCAGCAAATTGCAACTTTACATCGAAATATCTCAGCTCATACGGCACGTAGGAACAAAACGAAGACACTTTTCAGGTGTAAATCAAACCCAAGCTACCCATTAAGACCATTCAAAATCTAATCGGATCAGCCGTTATTGAGATTCGGTAAGCTCAGGGTTTTTGATAGCGAGTCGCGGCGTAATATAGACACGGTGCGTCTCGCGCTGCGCATATATCCATATATACTTGGCGCATGACATTACCGTGTCTCTTGATGTTTTTGTTATATTTTATTTGTAATAGGTATACCTAAAACATATGTTTATAGTTTTTTACATAAATGAATACTGTTTAAATCATAAAAATAAAGATTTTGTACGTTTACATGAACTTCATGTGGGTGTTCCGTTTTACCCTACCACTTGAGCGAGGCGAAGATTTCAATACCTCCATTAAATCTCATTTACCTTTGTTCCCAAAGATTTTTCTTAAGAATGGCTTTGATTTTCTGATAGTCTAAGGTCCCCTGAAGACTCCTGTTGAGGTTCCGTGTCTTTTTCTCCTTCCGATTTTATGTTATCACCCTCCAAAGTTAAGCATTCCGTTTTATCCTACTCCTAATTATTCGAATATTCGAATTTATTCGTATTCGATGATTTACAGCTCCTACTTAGTATGGGGCACAAAAAGAAAGTAATCCGGCGGAACTAGTAACATCAAAGAAAATATGCAATTTAGCAGCTAAACCGATTGGAATAATACACAAAATAGAGGACGAAGAAAATGATTGAAACATACGTATGTGATAATAAACAATAAATTACATATTACAATGTGAATTGTTTAATCATCCGAAAAATTTGATTATTCGGTGATGCCGTATCTACGTTAGTTCGAATAATCGAGTTCCTACTGTAATAACAAATTGGGTCCTTCATATTGGCAGACAAAAATGCTACATAGTAATCATATCTTTGCACCAACGCCGCGAATTTCAATATTCATTGATTAAAACAGATAAAGGTCGATTTATATTATCCGCACAGACCCGGAACGTATCCGTTCAGCACATATCATACTGTATCAGCACAGACGCCTACCGACATCGGTCCGGCCATCCGATATTCTCGCGAAGAATACTTTGTCGGATACCGAACGTGTCCGAACGTGTCGGACCGTGTCGGCGCTGACAATATGCATATGTTTCGGTTCCGTTCAGACTTCAGACACAACCGTGACAGCAAAAAGTTAATAAAAATTATGAATTGCGAAAAGCTAATTGAAATAATTTTTCTTTTGGGCTAATTGGTTCCTTAAAAGTCGTGTTCTTCTTTCTAAGAGAATTTTCAATTTTTCCCAAAAGAAAATTGAAGGTATATACCGAAATTCTAAAATATTGAAAAAACTTTTCCTCGTCGTCTATTGTGACGTCCCACTATTTTTCGCGCGGTATTACTTCGAGTCTCCCTTATAAATCACTCTACAATTCCAATAGAAACCATATTGCAGCGCATATTCTGTACAAGCACATATAAAAACCCCGGAAGTCCGGAATTCTATTGTCTACAACTCTAATTATAGCCTCACCTTTCGTACTTATAAAAACCCCGGAAATAATACTGCGACGCATATTTGACGTACGTGCCATGGTGCATACCGCGCATACCCTTCATCCCTGACTATCTTGAAAAGAGTATAAATACGAGGGCCCGCGAGGCAGGAGCTCTCTTCGATAGAAACATTCCAACGAAAATTTAACTATACACTCTTATATAGAAACATTCCAACGAAAGTTAACAATACAATTCTACGAACGTTTAAATCTTGCACTTTTAAATAAAGTCAGTGCTCGACGAATTTACAACGGCAACTACCGTAAGCAACTATAATTATCATTGTTATTTCGAATATCATTTCATATATTATTTTGTGTCAACGCTTATTGCATTTCATATATTATTTTGTGTCAACGCTTATTGCATTTCTTATATTATTTTCGTATTAATAACGCTTATTGCATTTCTTTCTTTCTTTCGTATTAATAACGCTTATTGCATTTCCTTATTATTTTCATTGACTTATTTACATGTATCTCATATTCATATTCTTATGTTACTATTTACTACCATTTATATAAGTGTTTTTGTGCCAATGCTATAACGTCCTACGCATTATTATAGTACTTACGCTATCACTTTAACAGTGCATGGCTTAGTTGTGTTCGAACTGAATAAACAGTTTTACTTTAAATCACGCTCCAAGTTATTGTGTCTATCATTCGGTTACGAAGATTCCTGTCCATAACAGTGTACTACACAGCTGATCGCGGCCGCGAACGCAAGAGTTCTTACAGTGTTTACAAACGTACTTTCGTATAGCTTTTGCGCAACCGTACGGCTAGACGTTTTTCGCGGAAACTTATGTGCAGCTTTCTTATACCGATGCAACGGTAAATCCGATTACCGAACCAAAACAAAACCCCACAAGGGATCTAACGGGTGTCACTTAAGTGCGTGATTACTATTTCAACCTTCCCTGGTCGACCAAGTGTTACGAATCTCGCATTCGAGCCTAATTTCCTCCAATACAAGTGTGCAGAATCTCGCATTCTCGCCTGGCTTCCTTCCGACCCTCAGAGTGCAGAATCTCGCATTCTCGCTTGGCTTCCTCAGAACCTCAGTGTGTAGAATCTCGCATTCTCACCTGGGCTTCATTCAAACCCTCAGCGCAGCGAATAAAGAATTCGAGCCTAACCATCCCAAAACCCTCATATGTCATTGTCCCCTAAGACCTCTACCCAGGACGTGACACTATTAGTTTTTTTATAGAGTGTCCAATATTCTCCTTCAACTTTTCTTCTTCTCAAGCACTTGTGCACACCAAAACGGCGGCATCTTTTTTTACAACTTCGTCTGCATCTAATAGTATAGCTATTACAGCAAAATATCTCGCATACTTAAATGTGAAAACATTTTTACTATTTTTGCTATTACGTGCCTTTACGAAACGCTTTCTGTTAACTAACTGATCGGTACCACCGATTGAAGAACGTATAATATGAGCACTCGTGTCTCTGTCGGAACGGAGCCGATACGGAACCGTTCTGTGCCGGATACGGATAATATAAATCGACCTTAATCCGTCATCGATTAACGCATCAGCAGCGAGGCACGGGCTTATCGACTTCGATATTGTGCTGCAATCGTTATCTATCCGTTCAAAAGCTTTCAACACATTGCTCATTAACTCGCGTTCCCCAGAATCGATAACTGAAGGGAAGTTCAGAGATTTTCATTAACGTTGAATGAGTTTTCGAACTTATCGACGAAGATGGATTATCGAAGACACGGGACTTGATCTCCCCGATCAATTTTATATAGCCGAAGTTTATCGAGAAGTTGGTGTTGGACAAAATTTGAAATCATTCTAGTAAATGAAGAATAATGAGCATGTCAAAAAAATTGTTTACGAAATTACCATGATTCAATAAACAACAACAATAACAAAATATAATAATAATAATAATAATAATAATAATAAATTGTGAACATTTTTATCTAAGACTATACTGTACCTATTAAATTCGAAAATAAGAGTACAAATTTTTTTCAGAAAAGTATTAAGGTAAGTGCGGATAATAAGACCCACCTAAGGATCTATAATTTTTTAAAAAAAACTTGTACTTATTTTTTAAAACTTTTTTTTTATAGAAAGCTGTGGACATTAAACTATAATCTGTAATATTTGTATCAATGTATGAACTCAACAAATACGAAAATTAATAGGTTTTAAAAATCCTTGTAAATGGGCTTTGTTTCGTGTAGTGCAGGTGTGACGGTAATCGGTGTCGTCGCAAAAAACTATAAAATGTTTATACGTTTGGACGTTCACGTCGGTCACAGCGAGCACTCCCGCACGCAAATCGATCCTCTGCCCTTCGGTTCTGAGTCGTAACTGTGAAGAATCGGAGGTGGTGGGCGAAAATAACGTGCTGCTCATTAAGAGCTCTAGAAAAGAACTGCCGCTTTATTAAAATATGTGGTTGCAGTTTCCCACGCACCTGCCTTGAGGCGGTGGTGGGGCACCGTGCCGTGTGCAAACGGATTTTGGGACTATGCTGATTTTGGTGTTTTCACAGATAACATAAGTCGGAGAATGGACGCGTTACACAGGTAATAAGGCCCACCTATTTAGTATGTACAATTCGGGTAAACAAAGACATCTTCTTCCTCAGGTGTGAGCGCAACGCAATCACTCTTGAATGCAGTTCTGCATAATTTGCAAAACCAATTGTCTACAGAGTTGCCGTCCACGTTTTCTCTGGGGGTGGATGGCATCGATGGCTCGCGCGCCGTGCACTACGAATGTTTGTGTCTCCGCAGTACCCCCTCGCCAGCGATAACGTTATACAGGGTTAGCAATCTATCTTGCAACTCGCCCTCGCGCGAACAGATAAAATGGCAACAGCGCATCACGGACGCATTCCACTACAACCGTACACTGACGCGGCGTTCGGAGAGCTGCCAGAGACCGAGATGAACAACAGTGATGCCCTAGCTTCGAAAATTTTAGGATGGTCTCTTTCAAATCAACATCACATTCGGAATTTTCCGACCCGGGTTGAAGAATTTGGGGCCTTTTTTGTATATGTTAAAGATTCTAAAGATCACGGGGTTTATGATACGGACGTGCTCTCTTCGCTATTTTTGAGTTGAAGAGTTTCATTAGCGCCATTATTGTGGCTGTTAAGCATCTGGTATCATAAACAGGGTAAGCTCCAAATCATCAGTTATAACGGGGACTCTTCGAGTCTCTCCTGGTCCTCAATAGCGATTGACGTATCTTAAACTACCTGGACAGGTCGCGCACGTGAGAGTCGTGTCTGTCCGTGGGACCTTGTGGTCTGTCTCGGAGTCTCGGTACAGATTTCTCCTGACTACATTTTTGCTTATGCGGAAAGGTGGGTGGAGTATGGAGAGAATTCAGGAGAACGCCCAACGTGTCACCTTAAGGACACTGATTGGTACACGAATATTTCCACCCTGATCGGACCTCCGTAGTAGAGGTTGGTGGTGGGCCGAACCGAGGTCTCGTTAGAGGGTTCGCGGAGGAGGAAGACCAGAACTCAAATCAGAAACATAAAAAAAGGTACTCGGCTCCTGTCAGCCTTGGAATCGGCCATATACAATTAATATACTTTGACTCTTGTCGACCATAGTAAAGGCGGCCACACAGCTGCGGCCGGCCTGCGCAAGCCGGCCGGACGCCGCACAGTGGTCGGGATAGGGATAGTTAGTGACATTCGTGTTGTTTAACTTTTAAACTATAAAAGATATCGGAATGGCGCTAAAAAACATAAAATGAAAAAATTATTCCTTTCTAATGATTTATAATTGAATATATTGTACATTCATTTAATGTTTTATTCTCAATTTTTTTAACTTAATTGAAAAAATTATATGAAAACTGTTTATTTAGTAATTTATTTAATGCTCTTTAAGCGATTTAAATCGCTTGTTGGGGAAAGTTTTAGTTTCCGATTATAAGGAAAAACCAACTAGTACTATTAGAAATTGTCACGAAATCTACAGTTTAGTTAAACATTATTATGCATTCATTATTAATTTATTCAACGGATTTATTCATTTCAGCGTATTAAGAAATTCATTAGTCTTTATTGTATCGATATGGAAGTGATACCGATGGATTCCTTATGATTTTCCGATGAAAGTCATACAAAATTACATGTAAATCAGACTATTTTTAACAAATTCAGCTTGAAATTATATAATTCGATTTTTCATGGAATTTCCTTCATTATGTTTCGAATTATGTCATTCTTGGTGTTAGTTTCATCGGCGAAACATAAGGAATCGATAGGCGTCGTTTTCGTAAAGATCTGATGAGAAATGCGGAAATCCTGGACATTTCTGACATTATAATGGTATTCCAACCCTTTCGAAGGTCGAGAGCCATCAAATTCGGTGAGGCACTGGAGGATCCTGTCCTCGCCACGGAGTACCAGGCGGCATCTCTTTGACAGGCGTCGCTGGAGAATCATTCTGTAGTATACATTCAGTAGATTTCGATAGGAGAAAGTTTATTTTTCCTGCGCAATCCGGACTGTGCAGGTCGGCCGGAACAAATTCGAAAAACGATTCGGTCTGCCTGAGGCCGCGGCCAGATCTGAACCGAACGCCACTTGAGACTCCCTATTCTCCCTAATGCCAAGTTCCTACGTATGGAACGTATATTTCTAGCGATCGTCGCCGGTTTAGACAGAGACTCGTGGCTCGCGACAATTAAAGATTAAAGGACAGAGAGTGTTTAGAATAGTGGAGACCAAAGGTTTGCCTGTCATCTGACACCGAGGATGGGATCTCGGGACCCTCGACCAAAGGAAATGTAGGCTCGCTGCGATGTTCGGGCTGTTCCCAGCCCATGTCGGTGAAGTCCCGTCGCATCAAAGAAATGGCTCACGAGCTACTGTCGTCCTTGCCATTGAACTTGTTAAGTAGTTAGAGGGAGCAAGACGAGTAGGTCTTAAACGCTCGAGATTTATTGGATTTGCCGAATGTCTCCAAAGCCTCCAAAAAATTGAACTTGATGGAACAAATGTAGAGAATTGAAATATTGCAACAAATAGAATCGGAATAATTCTTTAAAGAACCGAGCCGAGCCGAGCCGATCTGAGTACCCCTAAAAACCGAGCGGTCTGAAAAAACCAAGCGGCCCGAATGTACAGGTGATTCTGGAGCTACGCCCGTCAAAGAGAAGCGGCCTGGTACACCGTGGCGAGGACAACCCCCCGCAGTGCCTCACCGAATTTTATGGTTTTCGACCCTCAAAATGGTTGGATTGTCTATTAAGTGAAAAATTAATTCCCATTAATTCCGATTTACATGAAATTTTATATGATTTTCGTCGGAAAAACATAAGGAATTCATCGGCATCACTTCCATATCGATACGATAAAGAATAAACAATTATTTTTTTCTGAAACGGCCGCAGCGTGTGGATGCACTATTCGGCCAGCCTGCGCAGGCCGAACTGACAGGCCGGCCGGAGCGTGTGTGGCCGTCTTAACGGTTAATTGTAGAATAAACGTTGTTGTTTTAAAATTGAGCGTGTTACTGAACCAACATCTATCTACGTAACAATTACACTAACAGCAGTATACCTTTTGAACTCTAAAAGGTATCGGAATACAATTTGCGCCAAAAAATGAGGAAAAATTATTCCCTCTTAATGATGGATAATTTAATATATTTTACGTTTACTTAATTTTTCTTTTATCAATTTTTTAACTATAATTTTTGTGAAAAGCTTTTGCAACCTGTTTATTTGATACTGTATTTAATGCTCTTTTTAAAATGCATGGTGTTGATAAACAATAGGTTAGTTGTTTCTATATCATTACTTTCGTAAATTGAGAAATTAAATTTTTGTTCAATTATGTGTTAGTTTAGCAAACCTCAGAATCTATTGTTCTGGTTTTCTTTTTTATAATTTTATCCTTAATGCAGTGCATGCATAGATTGGACGTAAGAGGTAACTAATGGGACGTGTCTTTGATTGTAGTGGTGTTTGAATTTTTTTTCTAGAATTTTTGGGTCTGAATATTTTAACCTTTTAGTTACGCAACGCCACGCATATATCGGCTTCCGTTAATGTCATTTTTTGGAACGATGCGCCATTATTGTGGCTTTTACACGCAGGAAGCGAAAAATCTCTCCGTACAGGGGTATATCGCCACGGTAAAACCTGTTGTAGCTAAAAAAATTTAAATTGAGACGGGTACGAGACCAGTCGACATTGTTTTCAACCCTCATTACAGTAATCTGGGGTGCGTGTTAAACCGATCATAAAAGCTGAGCGCGCGGCTCGATTTCTTGGGCCGGGAAATTCCCAATAGCTCTTTGCGACGTTAATTTGAAAGAGAGCATCCTAAAATTCTCGAAGCTCGGGCATCACTGCTGTCCAGCGGTTGCTGGCAGCTCTCCGAACGCCAGCAATGGTCATAGCAACTATGGTCATAGTGAAATGCGCCCGTAAGGCGCTATTGCCATTTTACCTCTTCGCGAGAGCGCGGGTTGCAAGATAAAATACTGACCCTGTATATATGTACGCGAACCAAAACGCTTACTGTCGCAACGTCACCTGCGTCATCTAAAACCTATTATAACTAACTTACACTACGACTTATATCTACTTATTTGATTTTATGCTTACGTTCTTATGTACTATTGCGACCTAACTATTATATGTGCCTATATCTATCTTATTCTACGTCTTACGACTATTTTGCTAGGCTTGGTAACGCTTGACGTTTTATGGTTAGACCGTGTTTAGTAGATTGTGTCTTCTCTTCAATCAGTACCCCTTTTTTGTTGCTGACGTCCCGTCTTGTGGGCCTTTGAGTATGGTCGCTCGGCTTAACTGGTGTTGCCGACTCTGTCGACTCTGTTTGTAAGATGTGGGCTGGTTTCAGCCTCTTGATTGTGACGGTCACTTGCCTGTTTTTCATTTGTAGCCTGAAGTTTCTTTTCACGCAGCTGAGTAGGGAAAGGTGGGGTAAAACGGAACGCTTAACTTTGGAGGGTGATAACTTAAAATCGGGAGGAGAAAAAAACACGAGACTTCAACAGGAGTCTTCAGTGGACCTTAGACAATAAGAAAATCAAGGTCATTGTTAAGAAAAATCTTTGGGAACGACGGAAAATGAAATTTACCGGAGGTATTGAAATCTTCGTCTCGCTCAAATGGTGGGGTAAAACGGAACACCCACTCGAAGACCGTGTAAACGTACAAAATCTTTATTTTTATGATTTAAAATGTATTAATTTATGTTAAAATCTATAAATACATGTTTTAGGTATAACTATTGCAAATAAAATATAACAAAAATATATATTATACATATAAGAGAAAATATTTTATTAGATAACATGAAAATTACGGAAAATAATCAAATATAAATGTAATATGGTAAAAGAAGGATTAATTAATACAGTTTGTTTATTATTTTATGAACAATAAGCGGGCCGGAATCACCCGCTAGCTGGAATTATACCCCGCTTTCCCCTACACGCGGATTTTTACATGAATATCAATACTTGCATGGAGAACACTTCTGCATTAAATGATTATGTTATTTATTACAACTTAAACTAACAGTTTGATCGAATGAAAGATGTATCTCATACATCATAATTTTCTATACAAACTCAATTTTTTTAGAAACAAGGATAGTAATTAAAAGTTTAATCTACTATCTAATAATTAAAAGAGATAATAAACACGTACTAAGAGACGTTTCCATTCTTCCCCATGTATAATAGGCGTTCCGTTTTACCCCGCGAAAAGTGTTCCGTTTTGCCCCACCTGCAGTCATTTAGTAAACATTTAATATTTACACTTCAGCGTGAGGTAAAGAACTTTTTATATACGTCAAAATGTAGCGTAAGGACTATAGAATCCAACGATGTAGTTGCCGTTATTAATTTTCGAAATACAAGTACCGAAAAGTGGTCGAAAGTCCAACGCAATATTGAAACGTCGATACCGGAAATTTTTCCAACTCTCTTAATGGAAAAATAACTTGTGCAGGGGTCTATGGTCTATCACAAAATGCTATGAGGACCCTTTAGTTCCATGTCACGCAATACCAACTCATTCGCAGCTCTTATCTAACAGAAACATTGGTGTTCCGTTTTACTTTCCCCTACCTCGTATGACTCGTCTTACGGGGGTTGCAGCAGTCGCCAGATTGTATCGTTTCATACGAAAACGTAGGGGGCGGAGGCGAGATCCTTGTGGACGAACGTCGCACGCTCTCCATGTCGGCTCGCGGGCACGGGGCGAAGTTTCCAGAATTCCTTCGTCAATCTCGCGGCTAACTCCGGTGCTTCGATACCTGTCCCGTTTACGAAGAATTCCCCTGGCAGTCGGAGCCGGGTGCCGTAGACTAGCTGTGCTGGTGTGCCTTGTAAATCCTCTTTGAACGTGGTACGTATACCCAATAGCACCGTTGGTAGTGTGTCCGACCACGTGCCATCTTGGTGACACCTTATGGTCCATTTCAGTTGTTTGTTGAGCCTTACAACCATCCCGTTAGCCGCAGGATGGAAAGCTGTCGCGTGGATGTTCTTCGCACCTGTTAACCGCATTAATGATTGAAACAGGTGTGATTCAAATTGCCTACCCTGATCAGTTGTGATGTACTGTGGCACGCCGAATCTTGCTATCCACGTCTCGAAAAGCGTTCGCGCCACTTTCTCCGTCGAGATGTTTGCGATCGGGGTTGCTTCTGGCCATCTCGTGTATCTGTCCACGCCCGTAAGGCAATAATTGTATCCTTCTGACGGTGGTAGTTGCCCGATGAGGTCGATGTGGATATGCCGGAATCGGTCGTCAACTTCCAGGAACGTCCCGATTGAAGTGGAGGTGTGGCGGGATATTTTATTTTTCTGGCATTGGGTGCAACAGTAGGGTGGAACGAAATATAGGGGCAAAATATTTTTTTATTATTCATGACTTCTAATAGTGGGCAAAAGTTGCCTATTATAACGATATTTAAGCTGCCAAAGTTTCAACGTGATCAACAAATTTTTCGAGGTGCCGCAACCTTTCAAAAATTAATATTTTCTGATTGTGTGCGGTTTTCGTGATTTTTTCAATATTTTACAGTAATTTGCCATTTGTTTCTACCAGATAATTTTTCTTAATGCTATGTTACAATAATCTTAGATGAGAGGGATTGGCAGTAGCTAATCAAAACTATCATTTTAGAAGATTTCTTTATTTCTCATTCACAAAATAATAATGAAAATATTGATTTAAATGAAAATGTTAGATGTAATTAGATCATTAAACATGAAAATTTTTATTGAAATGTCTTTAATCTAAACTGTTTTTTCGTTTCAAAAGAGGACATCAATATTTGCGATTCGATCTTAGCCATTCTGAATCCATCCCTTGCAGTTTTTCCACAGACAACAGATGAAGCTTCAGTTACGAGTTTCACCGTCCTCTCTACCGCTTGTGTATGCCAAGGAAACTGTGGACACTTGATTGGCAGATCTTTTTCCGTACAGTTTTCTGAAGTTATTTCTACCAGATGTCGTAGTTCATCTACTTCAAATTGTTGTATCATCGGAGGCTCAGTGATTTCACAATTATGCCATGAAATTGGGTCGACGTAATCATTAGCGTCGAAGTTGATTACAGGTATTTTAAACTTCCTAATGCCTTCATTGTGAATGGTTCTTACCTTCAAGATTAGTTGAAGTGCCAATTCTCGAATATTTTTGCGTTTATCTGTAAGCAGTCCTAAAAGAAGATTTCAGGAGCAGCAAAATAGCCATTCCCCTGTATCACTGGGTCAATAATATCCAAGAGATGCCGTGGAAGGTATCGCGATAATTTGATCAGTCTCCATAGATGCTAAGATCCATGAATGCAAGATGGTT
Organism: Andrena bucephala; assembly: GCA_947577245.1. NCBI lineage: Eukaryota > Metazoa > Arthropoda > Insecta > Hymenoptera > Andrenidae > Andrena > Andrena bucephala. The sequence goes on along the minus strand of OX387715.1, from coordinate 49,407,621 downwards.
AGAGCTTAATATTAAACCAGACGGGAGCGTAAGCTTTCATTACATATTCAGTCAAGATGTAGAGTTTTTCTGAAGGATTTTCACTACCAATGTACAGACGGAGAATGCGGTTTGCAGTTGTGAGCCATCGTGAATGACAAAGTTTGCCTGGGTTTCTTTTTGCTAGATCAGGAGAACATATGCCACTAGAAATTACCTGGCATATTTTCAAAGGGTACTTTTGATCAGTGCTGAAATCTTTTAATACCATTAGTATCTCCGACAGATATCCTTGGATTGGTTTAAAGTTAACGAGCGGAAGTTCTTCGCAATTACAAATTTTGTCCCCTATATTTCGCTGGCCCTGTAGTCTTGCCGCTTAAAAATCTGCAGAGTTGACGAAAAGGGAGTTCGTTTCATGAAAGAGGCAAACTATCCATTGCATGGGTTTTTCCATTTCATTTTCAAGCAGGGAAATAATTCCATTAGTATTCCCTGTATTTGTAGCAGTACCATCGCATCCCACTGTTGTGATATTTGTAATATTTATTTGCTTTTCCTGCAAGAAAGACACAGTACTGTTTGTAATGTTAAGTGCAGTGCTTGATTCCGGAGTAACATGACCTAAATATTTTGATTCAGCTTCTTCTACAAGAGAGATATGTTCTTCTGAGATGGTTTTACGATAATATTTGGTTCCTTTTTTTCCTGTACAATAGTATGATCTTTTCTTCGGTCAAAGTACAAGCCTTTCTTAATTTTTTTCACATTCACACCTCGCAAAATCAGAACATTTACAGGCTGCTATATCAAAAAGTTTTAAATTTGTTTTAAAGTGTTTAAATTTGAGTCATACTTCTCAGTTCCTTTTCTGCCCTTTTATTTTAGAACATTTCTATATTTTTCATGATATGAATTTATCATCTGTGACACTCGCGTTTGAGAGACAACGGGAATTGAAGCTCTTGCCCAAATTCGTTCAACTTTTGGAACTAATTTGTCAGTAAGTTCACCTACCGTTAGTTCCTTTTCGCTCAGTGCTCTTAATTCCTGCCGCATGTACTGGTAATACTTCATAATATCTTCATAACTGGGAAGAACGTTGTCATTTAAGTCCTAGTTTGTACTTTTTTTAGCGTTGACATTTTCTTTTACACTCGCCAACAAGATCTCGGAAATAGTGATTTATTATTTTTCTATAGCACACAACTCGCCATACACAACAGATATTTCACACCTATCAAACGTACAATTTATACCATTATGGATGCACGACCGCATCAATTGACATGCTTGCCTACAATGCCTACAATCTTAACACATTGCTGCGGACGATGCCTGTTGACACCGTCATTTGTTTCATGTTTCGTTTGTTAAAATCCGTCCTGCACGTAGCGAAACAGCACACGTTGCTATAGATACTTACAGCAAAGGTTCAGCGCAGGTGTCACTTATAGCCGTTTTCAATTTCATAACTGAATAACAGCTATACAGCAAATTCAATGTTACAGTAACTGGGTTGAAAAAATACGTGTTGTCTATATTGAAGTACCTTCCTTTCGAATCCGTAACAACTAGTTAATGCGATTGGTTTGCTTCTGGCAATGATATATCACTTCACCCAAGGTCACTTCAAATTGCGCTGACACTTTATGATACGATGAAGTTCTGTTACAAAGTATTAAAAAAGGTAAATGTTTTTAAAAATGTAAGAACGCCAAAATTTTAACTATCTCCTTACATGAATTCCGTTATAAATGGAAATGTGAAGGTTCATTTTTACTTTAAACCTATAAAAACAGTTTATAGATATAAGATCTATTTTATGAAATTTAGGGGAAAAGACTCTTGAATAAACGATATTGCGTTGCTCTGTAAACGAAATATTTATTTTCATTATTATAATGCCCTATTGGCGCTATGTACAGTAATCCTTACCTGTAAACAAAGAAACGACAATTGCAGTTTATTTTATAAGTTTTCAATCTCTTTATACAAATTTCAGAATAGTCAGGTTTCACTCTTTTGATATGCCACGTGTTCCTCAACTCCCAGAACTTCCCCCTCCTCCGTAAGTCGGTGTCCACTTACGTGGGGGGCGCGGTAGAATTCAAATTAAAGAAGTACATTTTCTTTACATAGATACAAAATTTCAAAAATATGTATAAAAATGAAAAAAAAATCCAAACCCTTGCGGCACCTCATTTTTTTTTTGACAGAAACTAACTTTTACAGGTTTAATCTGAAAGCCGAAAGGCACCTTTTTCACTATTAGATAACAGTCACACAATTTTCATTTTTTCGTTCCACCCTAGTGCAACAGTGTGTCCACTGCCGGACATCTTTGTTTATTGCTGGCCATACGAAACGCTCAGTCAGAAGACGTTGCGTCGTCCTCACTCCAGGGTGTGAAAGTCCGTGTAAATTGTTGAAGATCACACGTCTTAAACCTTTAGTGACGAACAGCCGTACTGTATCCGTTGTCACGTCGCAGTATACCTCTGTCTTGGTGTCTGGAAGGAAAATATTTTTTAGTTTGAGGCTCGTATTTGCCGTAAGTAAAACCGTTGGTTCCTCGTCCGTCTGTTGTGCTTCGACCACCTTTGCGTAGTCGATCACTGTTACATCTTTTACGTTGCTCATTCCTTTTATGTATTGGATGTCCGTTGTAAACTAACTTATGAAGTCTAAATATCTGAACTGTCTTGGAGAGCATTTGTCCAACTTCTACCTGAAAGCGTAAACGAGGGGTTTGTGATCTTTCAAAATAGTAAACTGACGCCCATCTAGTGCGTAGTGAAAACATTTAACAGCTGCGTAGGCTGCAAGCAGCTCTCGGTCATATGCACTGTACTTTTGCTGTGCTGAGTTTAATGTTTTCGAGAAGAACGTCAACGGTTGTCATTCTCCTTTTTGGAGCTCTTGCAGTACTGCCCCTATCGCATAGTCCGATGCGTCTACTACCACTGCCAATTGGGCTCCTAGGATCGGGTGAGCTAACATCGTTGTGTCACACAGCGCCTTTTTCGTTCCCCTGAAGGCTGTTTCGGCTTCCACGCTTCAGTCGATCTGCATTTTTCCTTTTTTTGCGGCCCTTTTAACATCTCGTTTAAAGGTTGTTGAAGCTTTGCTACTTCAGGTATAAATCTCCTATAAAATTGACCATTCCTAGGAACAGTCTTAAGTCCTTTACCGTACGCGGCCGGGGAAACTCTTTAATGATGGCTACTTTTTCTGTCTGCGGCTTTGTACCAAGCGCGTCGATCATATAACCTAGGAATTTAACCTCGTACTGCTCGAATACAGGGTCAACGTTTTATCCTGCAACCCGCGCTCGCGCGAACAGGTAAAATGACAACAGCGCCGCACGGACTCATTCCACTACAACCATGCACCGTCCCGGCGTTCGGAGAGCTGCCAGCGACCGCCGGACAGCAGTGATGCCCGAGCTTCGAGAATTTTGGGATGGTCTCTTTCAAATTAACGTCGCACAGAGCTATTCAGAATTTCCCGGTCCGGGTTGAAAAATTTGGGGACTATTTCGTATGACTTTTGAACTATAAAGGATATCGGAAGGCAATTTGCACCGAAAAATGAAGAAAAAATATTCCCTCTTAATGATGGATAATTTTACATAATTTACGTTTACTTAATTTTTTTTCTATTAATTTTTTAACCATAATTGTTGTAAAAAACTTTTGCAAACTGTTTATTTGATACTGTATTTAATGCTGTTTTTTTAAAATGCGTGGTGTTGATAAACAATAGGCTAATTGTTTCTGTATCATTACTTTCATAAATTGAAAAAATAAATTTTTATTCAATTATGTGTTAGTTTAGCAAACCTCAGAATCTATTGTTCTGGTTATCTTTTTTATGATTTTATCCTTAATGCAGTGCATACCCAGATCAGACGTAAGGGGTAACAATGGGACGTATCTGTGATTGTAGCAGTGTTTGAATTTTTTTCTAGAATTTTTGTGTCTGAATGTTTTAGCTACTCAACGCCACGCCTATGCCGGCTTCCGTTAATGTCATTTTTTGGAACGATGCGCCATTATTGTGGCTTTTACACACAGGTGGCGAAAAATCTCTCCGTAAAAGGGTATAGCGCCGCGGTCAACCCTGTCGTAGCTAAAATTTTTGAAATTGAGACGGATACGAGATCACATTACAGTAATCTAGGGTGCGAGTGGTAAACCGATCATAAAAGCGGAGCGCGCGGCACGATTACATCGGCCGGGAAATTCCCAATACCTGGCCTCTTTGCGACGTTAATTTGAAAGAGACCATCCCAAAATTCTCTAAGCTCGGGCATCACTGCTGTCCAGCGATCGCTGGCTGTTCTCCAAACGCCGGGACGGTGCATGGTTGTAGTGGAATGCGTCCGTGATGCGCTGCAGCCACTCTACCTGTTCGCACGAGCGCGGGTTGCAGGATAAAACGTTGACCCTGTACACACTTGTTGGGATTAATTGCTTTACCATACTGCTGCAGCGTATCGAATAACTTTTCTAAGTGCTCTAAGTGTTGCGTTTCGTTCCCCGATGCTACGAGTATGTCATCTAGGTAAACGTAACAAAAATCCAGATCCCTAAGAATATTGTCCATAAAACGCTGGAAAGTCTGCGCGGCATTTCGGAGGCCGGAAGGCATGACAAGAAATTCGTAAAGCCCAAACGACGTGGTTTCTGCTGTTTTCAGTACGTCTTCTTCTTCTACCGGGATTTGATAGTAGGCGCACACTAAATCTATGGTAGAGAATACTTTCTTCTCTTTTAGCGACTCAGCGAAATCTTCTATGTGCGGTAACGGGTACTGATCGGATTTGGTGTGCGCGTTTAACTCCCTATAGTCTCCGCACGGTCGGAGGCTTCTGTCTTTTTTCCCTACGAGGTGCAGAGGCGAGGCCCATTCGCTTTTTGATGGCCGGATTGATGCATTGTCTCATCATTAATTCAAACTCCGCTTTTGCCGCTTTTAGACAATCGGGTGGTAACCTGCGCGGTCTACAATGCGCTGGGTGCCCGGGAGTTGTCTCGATACGGTGTGTAATTGCGTGTTTCGCACGCTCGCCGAACACCGTGGCTCGCGTCAATTCTGGGTATTTCGCTAACAACTGATAAAATCGCGAACTGTTCTGTACGGTTTTTATCGTGACCGTGTTCTTCCGATAAATATAGTCTAATGTCGCGAGCGAATTAACTAATGTCGACTAACAATCCGTATTGATTTAAAAAATCCGCGCCGATTATTGCTTTATTCACGTCTGCTACTACAAACCACCATATAAATTCCTTTCTATGTCCAAGGTTTAATTTTAATGTTACGTAGCGACCTACCAGGATTACCTTGCAGCGCGGGAATACGCAGACGTCCGCTCCGGTATTGATCAAATGTGGTGTCTGAAGTTCTTTACGGTACAATCTAACGGCTGCTCGTCGACCCGTCATTGTCTACCGCGGTCAATGACGGTCGTTGGTCGTTTCCCGAAACAAATGAGCATGGCTGTACACAACGAAAAGCGACTCTTACCAAATTTCCGGTGAAAACGACACCACCGGTAATTGGTTTCCTGACCTCCAGGGTGCGAGTTGCTCCTGTACCTCCGATTCGTACGTCTCCTGGAGTGACTCCTGGACCGGTGACATTACTTCCTGCTGCGGCATAACTCCTTGATTGCCAAACGGAGTTTCGCTACTTCCTCGCGCAACTTTTCCATCTCGTTGTCCTTAAAGATTTTGTGGACCTTCGGTTGCGTCGTCGTCTCGTAAACCTTGTGGGCTTGCGCCTGCGACGTCGTCTCGAAGACCTTGTCCGCCAATTCTGCCACTCGATGGAGCGGCGTCTCTTCTTGCGTGGCCAGTATAGCCTGCATCGCTTGCGGAAATTTGGAGAGCCACAAGGAACGGAGGAGGTCCTCCGGTGAAGGCGTCCGATCTCCGATCGCTTCGTGCTCGAGCAGCTGTCGGATTCGTTGTGTACGTGAGGGTGAAAGACATTTTACTAGCTCCGTCTTCAACACTTAGTATTTCTTATTTTTTGGTGGATTCCCGATCAGGTCCCGGACCTGACTGGCGTATGTAGGGGCCAATTTGGCTACTGCGTACCAAAACTTTTGTGCATTGCTTTTTATACGGTGCAAGCTAAATTGGCCGTCGAGCTGCCAAAACCATAATTCGGAGTCCTCCGGGCTGAAGGTAGCGATGCACGATATGCGGTGGAATTCGTTACGTCCGCGGACGGTATTTCTTCTCCCAGCGGGTCCTGCAGCATTAGTTGCTGTGTTTCTTCTGTATGCGACATTGGGGGCATCAATGTAGCGGTTGTTGGAAAAAGGTAAGATTCATTTTCGACATTGTGGTTTGCTGACGTGTTATTTATTTTACAGACGGATCGCTCTGTAGGCTTGCTACATACATACAGACGTGTGTTCGATTCAAAGCTAACCATAGTCACTTTTGCGCCTAGTGTATTTGTCGATCGCGGTCGTCGGAATCGCGTCGATGGTCATGTCCGCTCGGCTACGATTGTGCCCTCGATCGCTGCCACCGAGACCGTGAGGCGCGCCGCGCATTACGAATGTACTGTGTCTCCATGCGAAGTTGTTTAAAAAATAGATGCCCTCAACGTTTACAGTTTTTGGCAATTTCTTGCCTTCACAAATGAATTTTTATCTCCGAAACTATTGGATGTGCACAATTCGTTTTGTGTTCGTTTTAATCACTTAGGATAGGCCCTCCTCACTTATGTTTGCAACAAAAAAATAAAAAAAATATTTTTATTTCCATCTTCGTTCTTAGAGTCATGTTTTTAAAATTTTGAAAACATGTTCTTATTCTGTGGTCGTTCTCCTAACTATTAAGCTTTCTACATAATTGGCGAACACTCTTAAATTGTACGTTTGGATGCAAGAAGCTTCTCAATGCCAAAAGTCAGTTCCGAGAAAAGTATCTGTAAACATTACGAAGATAGATATTTTTTATACATAGTGAAGTTGTTGTAAAATTGTCTATAATATTTAAAAATTCAATATACATATTTCCTTCCCAGACAGCACACGACGTCTTCAAGACGTCCATTTTACGTCTGTTTTACGTCTGAACGTCTGAATGTCCTGAGTCGTGACAAAGACGTCTTTAAGATGTCTGTCAAAAGACATCTTAAAGACGTCCGTAAAAAGCCATCTTAAAGACGTCCGTAAAAAGCTATCTTAAGACAGGACCAGCGCAAGGATTTGCAAATTTTTGCACCTGTTTTCTATTTAATATATTTTATCTTTAAAAAAAAATTATATTTACATTTTGTTTATGTGGGAGTTGGATTCCTTTATTATTAAGCGTGCGATATAGTTTTTTAGCGCCCTTATACTGCGCATTAGTTGCATAATGGTTCCGTCGAGGTGTCTGTAAAAAGACATCTTTAAGCTGAAGTTAAATAATTAAAATAGTTAGATAATTAAACATATAGTAACGCAATTATCGTACATTTGTTTTGTCAATTTTTCTTTAATACAATTATATGACAGTGTGTGGAATGAGTTCAGAGGTCGAATGATGATATATTAGGTTAGGTTGTAGAGCAGCACTTATGCTGAACCTCGCCAATTTACCAGTTAAATTATTCGACGATGCGTCAGGTGCTTCCGCGTTAAGCCACCTGCGACGTATTATATTATGGGTCACCTACCTGCCGCTCGTGTAACCGAAAACCAGCCTTTCTACAATTGCAGCATCGATTATTGCGGATCATTATATATTAAGGAACGACGTTTTCGAAACCGTACACGAATAAAGGTTTACGTCGCCGTCTTTATTTGTTTTACTACAAAGGCCGTACATCTCGAGGTAGTTAGCAATATGACAACCGAGGCATTCATTACGGCCTTAAAACGATTCATCGCGCGCAGAGGAATATGTCGTCACATATATTCCTATAATGGCAGTAACTTTATTGGTGCCACTAACAAACTAACGGAGCTTCAAGATGTTTTACAAAAGGACGGAAAGGCGCAACAATTCCTTACCGAAAAGGAAGTATCGTGGCACTTCATGCCAGCCTTATCTCCACATTTTGGCGGTCTGTGGGAAGCAGCCGTCAAATCCTTTAAATATCACGTTCAACGTTCGAAAATTCAACGTCTTTGATGGTGGGCAATTACTTGTTCTCGAAGTGTTCGTTGGGAACCATTTGCCTGCCAGATGACCAAGAGGCAACCGACATCGTGCCGTTTTTTTGGTAATTTCGACTGCCATCGCTCTGAGATAGTCCGTTGAATTGCTCTGTCAGCGGGTGGTATACGGTAACCTCGGACCGGCACAGAGCGGAGTCCACCGCTGACTCGCGGAACAATACGGTCATAAACCGTGACCCTGGCGACACGCTCCGACCGAACAACCCGGCTAGGTTTGCTAGCCAGATGTCTGGTTTTTCCTCCGCTACGTCACCAAGAAGGAGAGGCTACCTTCTCCACCACAGAAATCGCGGAAGGAAGGTTCCTCCTCTTTGAAGAAAAGCTAGCCAATCAGCAATTTTGGCACTTCCCGAAATTCTGATGTCTTGTCAACCTTCGACGTCGAAAGGCTGGACGAGGCAGAATTCAATCGTCTTTCAAGCGAACGCTTTCATCTCTCGTGAAAACCTCGATCAGTACTCATCTGATATAGTCAACGATACAGTCGACTCTAGTGATCTAGTCAAGCATTCGTGACTAAAACTATCAGTCAAACAACTCTCTTACTCTAGTCGTCGCACAGTGGGTTGAAATCCCAGAAACACGGCAAAAATATGAAGGCAATCTTTGATATTTACAAAAATGAGTATTCTACAGTTTTCGAGGTCGCTGATTACGAATCTGAAGTAAAAATGGCAAAAAACAAAATGGCGGATCCAATATGGCGGACACGTATACCAAAAAAATATCAGATTTGGTCCAAACTTGGTATTCTAGGGTTTTCGAGGTCGCTGAGTACGAATCTGAAGTCAAAGTGCCAAAAAACAAAATGGCGGATCCAATATGGCGGACACGTATGCCAAAAAAATATCAGATTTGGTCCAAACTTGGTATTCTAGGGTTTTCGAAGTCGCTGAGTACATATTTCAACTATACTAGGGATAAAAAATCAGATGTGCAAAAATTCTTTTGTATTTCGATTTTTCGCCGACTTTTAGGGTCTCCTACCACACACAATACAAAAAGAATTAAACATTTAGTTAACTTCCAAGTCCGATCAAGCATTGTTGTTTCCACAGTTATCATCTCTGATTATCAAACAACTGAGATTAACTTTCAGATTTTGCTCGTTTTTGCTCCAATCCCTAAAATTACAATTTATTCAAAAATGTTCCCAGTTCATGAAAATATTTTTTTTGCAAACGCAGTTAGTTAAAAGATTTATATATTTATATGTTGTTATTTTCAGATGTGAATGCAAATAATATTGTTATAACGAGACAAAAACTTTTTAATATCTCAAAAAACGCCCCAAATCGCAAAGTAGATGATCAATTTTCTTTCTTAAGAGTCCTGATGAGGGTTTAGAATCTTTATACCATAAGATAACTCAATTTAAATCACAATTTAAAACTAAATGGATGCAAGCAAACAGAATAGAGGATAGATTTAAAAAAAAAAACAATAAAAATTGGTTGAAGAGTTCGGTGTGTTTTAAAATTTATTCATCAAAGCAGCGAGGTCGCCCAATAGTTACTTTCGAAAATAGCTCTGTGAGAAGCAAGCGACAAAAAACTGAAACCTTACGACAGTCATCCCTTGGGGAACTATCATATGCGACAGAAGTGAAGCTAAGAGCATCCGGAAAAATAGAGGCATCAAAACTTGTACATGAATTAACAACTTCTACTCCAACACGAGCAAACGAATACAAAGAAGCTTACAAAAAATATAAAGAAGAACAGTCCCGAAAAATGTCTTGCGAAGATGCTCTAGCTCTATTGGTGGATGCTAAATTATCTAGACATCAATATAATCTTATCAGAAAGAGTGATCCTGAAAGATTTCCAAGCTACACACTCTTGCAGTTAGAAAAGATGAAGTGTTATCCAAATAGTGAGAGTATAAAGATAACTTCAACCTCAGCAGACGTTAAGTTACAAGCTTTACTCAACCATACGGTAGAACGTCTCCTGACTGTTCAAGAAACAGTTTTAAATATATTAGAAGATAAGGATTTAGAAAACCTTTGTTTAGTGCCATTTTGTTTTTTGTCATTTGACTTCAAATTCATACTCAGCGACTTCGAAAACTCTAGAATACCAAGTTTAGACTAAATCTGATATTTTTTTGGCATACGTGTCCGCCATATTGGATCCGCCATTTTGTTTTTTGGCATATTTACTTCAGATTCGTAATCAGCGACCTCGAAAACTGTAGAATACTCATTTTTGTAAATATCAAAGATTGCCTTCATATTTTTGCCGTGTTTCTGGGATTTCAACCCACTGTGGGTCGTACGGACTAGCTCGATTAGTTTAGTCAAGCATTATTGACTAAGACCATCGATCAAAGACATTCGTGCTCTAGTCTGGTCATCATATGGACCAGCAGGTTCCTTTTTCGTCGCGTCATTTAAACAATCACTCAAAATTAATTTGGCGAGTGATAAGGCCAGCAGCACCGCGTACCACAGAGTCTTGGGCCTTACAACCTCAAGAGGAAAAACAATATTTCACGCGTGTGTCGGTAACTTGCACTTTTAAGTAGGTACCTTTGAAAAGGAACAGAGATCATTTTGTTCCGTTGAGGATAAGAACTGATACAGCCATGATTTTCAGGATTTCAAGATTCTATTTCCCCCTTAAATTCCTTTAAACCTCGTGGAAAAGCAAGAATTACATTCGAGCACACAATTCAGAGCAACAGAAAAATCTTTGAGGCAACGGACGTATTTTCGTAATTAGATTTCTCTCTTACTATTCTGTGTTGCGAGTATTGGCAGCAGGGTTTCCTGATCTCTGAAGTTTTTAGAAAAGTATCGAGGGATTGTGAAGAATGTATTGCTGACTAGAATGAAGATGAGGTGTTATATGATAGTTTGAAAGTTAACGTTATCCTTCAAATGCTGCAAGGAACCATTACAAACTATCAATTTCGATAAAACTTTGCTCACGTTTGAAACTGACAAAATTAAAGAACTCTTTAGGACTTAGGTGATAATTTTCCTCCGTAACTTGTTTTATATCTCCTGCCATAATCAAAAAAAGAAATACGAACGAAAAACACCTCGATCTTCGATGACTGATTTCACCCTTTTTGTATGACTTCGAGGAGAATGAAAAAATGCTTCAGAAATCACAGATGTTGAATTATTATATAGGTCAGAATTATTTTTACAATCTTTCTAATTCTCAATTTTAGAACATTACCTTAGAACGCGCGCTAAATTTGTTTTAAATATTCGACTGTCAACACTCGTTCAGCGGATGCAAGATCCAGTAGGACCCATTCGAAGTTACACTTACTATATAATTATTAATTATTACTGTCACTGCTTTAAGAAAATAACAATTTTCGATTATAGCAAGTCAACATTAGGGTGGCTCTTATTTATAGGTGTTGCATTTTTTTTTTATTTCTTTGCTCTCACCCCCTAGAACGGTGAAATTTGATTAAAGAAATAGTCCCTGAAAAAGTTTATTGCAATCGGACAACAGGAAAAGGTGCCGAACAGGGCTTAAAGTTTAGAATTCATCAATAGTTTGGATTTAAAGAATTTCTCAAAAATGGTAAGCTCTATCGAAATTTTGTTCAAATACTATTAAAAGAGCATTCAATTTTCTACAATTACTGTATATATAATTTTTTCATGCTTCCAACCAGTTTTTAAATAATAGCGTTTGAATATAGAAAGGTCCGCACTATGCGCGTATCAAGAGACACGGTAGTGTCTTGCGTCAAATATATAGATACCATAAAGAACTTCAAAAAAGTAAAAAAATTACGCCAAGTACAGGAAAAATCAAATAGGGTAAAGGCACCAGTACTTGACCATGTATCAGTAGTTGACTACTTTTCAGAAAAACATAAAAAATATGGTTTTTAGAAGTAACGATCTTTTGAACAAGTGCAGTTGGAGAACTGCACTTTGTTCAAAAGATCATCACTTCTAAAAACCTTATTTTTCATGTTTTTCTGAAAAGTAGTCAACTACTGATACATGGTCAACTACTTGTGCCGTTACCCTATATCACAAAAAAATAGAAAATAATAATAAAATCACAAAAAAAATAGAAGAAGATATACAATCACAAAAAAATAGAAGATAATAATAATTACAAAATAAAAAAAAGATGTGAAATCCAAATGAGCTGCAAGTACATAAAGGTGCTTTCCAACTGCGCTTAACATGACACAACTACATATAGACAGCTAAAATGCTATGTTCATACATTCCATTACTCATATCGCGGACATTTTAATTAACCCATCAAAAAGAATCCCATTTAAAAACATTGTCGTAATGTTAAATTAATAGCCCTTACAAAATTAATTAATGATATACAAAAATTGCGCCAATTATAACAATGGCTATTTATACAAAGATAAAATGTATTAAATAATATTAAGCAGATTTATTTTTATACAAATAAATATTTTATTCAATATATAAAATATATAAAATATTTTATTCAAAATAGTTGGCGCTGCGAAACCAAAAAAATTATCTTGGTTAATAAATAAAACAAAACAAGGCACCACTGATTATGAGATTAGAAAGAAAGAAAAAGATTTTAATGCAATTTATACGTATTTATTCAGTTTAGCAACACCAATTCGGAGAGCAGCGCCAAGTATTTTGAAGAATATATTTATTCGTATTAAAATATTTATTTGTATAAAAATATATCTGCTTAATATTATTTAATACATTTTTTTCTTTGTATAAATAGCCATTGTGGTCATTGGCGCAATTTTTGTATATCATTACTTTTGTAAAGTTAAATATAGCACATTAATAAATTTATCAAGAGACACGGCAGTGCCTCGCGCCAAGTATATAGCTATATGCGCAGCGCGAGACGCAGAGTGTCTCTATTACGCCACGACCCGCTATCAAAAACCCTGAGATTATCGAATCTCAATAACGGCTGTTCAGATTAGATTTTGAATGTTCTTAATGGATAGCTTGGGTTTGATTTACATAAGAAAAGTGTCTTTGTTTTGGTCCTACGTGCCTTATGAGCTGAGATATATCAATGCAAAGTTCCAATTTCACGAATTTCACGTTCTTAAGAATTAAGCATCGTCAACGTCAAGTGTGGGCAAGAGGGGAACATGAAAGGGAGAGGAAATGTCTCCAATATGCGCGTCGTTCATTGGATGAAGGTTTCGGCACATTCGGCCAATCGCGTAACAAATTTTTGTCACGTGACAGCCAGATAGAGAGCACATCTGTGGAGATAAACGTAACCTCGCTAGTGTCAAACAATCATAACCTGCGAAGTGTCAAATAAGGAAACTTGTCAAAATTTTTGAAATGTCACGAGTTTCCACACCAATTAGGACACTGAATTATTGTCTCAATTAACAAGGTAAGTCGCCAAAATTTTTTAATACACTATTTATGTAGAGCTTATAGAAACGTAGGAGACGTACAGACTTGGAAGTTGTCTGAAGAAGGTTGGACAGAGCACCATCATCTTTCGCACAAGTTTCTACAAAATAATATATTGTTCTTATACCAGAAAACTATTTTTACATTAGAGTTTATATGTAAAGCTTATAGAAATGAAGGGAACGCACAGGCTTGGATAGAAATGAAGGGGACGCACAGGCTCGGATAAAAATGAAGGGGACGCACAGGCTTGAATAGAAATGAAGGGGATGCACGGGCTTGGAGGTTGTCCGCAGAAGATTAGATAGACAGAGAAGCATCTTGTTTCGCACAAGTTTCTGGAAATTTGTCAAATAAGGTAAATGGACAAAATTTTTCAAATTAGCGTAGCGTTAAGAATTAAGAAAATTATGGCGTACTGCTTGCAATCTAGAGTAAGTCACATTAGTGAAGAAAGTACGCTGAAAACGCATCTCCCTTGATACTTTTCAATCTTTTGTGAGAGATATTCTTACTACATTATTAAAATCCACAATAGCTCCCACGCTATTCATTAATTTAATTAGTTTCCCATTAACAATATTTCAATTCACCAATAAACATGCTAAATAAATTTTATTCCAACACCAATAATCTGTGCGTTAAAAATATTGGGTCTCTTCGTTCATTTTCACTAAATTACCATTAGCATTTAAATTTCCTCCAACAAGACTTTCTGCCATACGCTCTCACCTCCTTCGGACACATTATGTAGTCTCTACATCTATAGCAAAAGTCCACTCTTTTTCTATAAGTTCTACGTTATGTTGTAACTAAAAAATATGGCTTTTATATATTTACAGATAATCGAAGCAGAAGATGATGCAGTGTGATCTACGTCAGAGAAAAAATTTATTGTGACATAGTATTATATTAATTAAACGATTTTATTCAGCTTCGATCCTCTGTTTGCTTCTTGTATGTTTGATTCATATCTGAAAACTGAAATTTTGAAAACTGAGTTTTGAAGCTTTGCAGGCGTGCGTAGTAGGGTGGGCCGAAATACCCAAATTATCGAAATTCGAAACGGCGTAGTGCGGAAAAGTTGCCGCTGGGGAAGACAAATCGAGGCCAAAAAAAAATTTTGAAATCGGTCAATATTTGACCCTCGCGCATTGCCGTCAAAGTTTTTATTTTTCGACCGAGTTTGGCGACGTTCGTATATTTTCTTTAAATTGTCTATATTTCACTGTTGAACTTCACAAAATATTATTTCAGCACATAAACACGTAAAATAGTGTTTTCTATATGTATTGTCGCGGACGGAAGACTCTTTGTGGGGCACGACTAGACGTAAGGCGAACACGACGCGAACCACAATCCTGTAAGGCAATGGTCGGCAAACTCATTAGTCAACAGAGCCAAATATCAACAGTACAACTATTGAAATTTCTTTTGAGAGCCAAATTTCTTAAACTTAAACTATATAGGTAGGTACACTGTTTATTAACTTAATAAACTTTAATTATAGTTTTAAGTCTTAATTAAACTATAGGTACACTCAATAAAACTTGATATCATACTTAATAATGATCTTATTTATTGATAAAAATTAAATTGTAATCATTTGTGGCAGAGTCGCATTCAAGGGGCCAAAGAGCCGCACGCGGCTCGCGAGCCGCAGTTTGCCGACCACTGCTGTAAGGGGCTACGAAAGCAACATTGCAATTATATTAAATTGAATTTTTAGCATTGAAATTGCTAACGCACTTAGTTCAATCGAATCAGTTACGCACAAAGTTAATTCGGTGTGCGACGGCGTACCTCAGTACGCGACATAAATTAGGCAATGTTTATGCCTAAAGAAGTCTACAATATTGCCTAATTTATGTCGCGTACTGAGGTACGCCGTCGCACACCGAATTAACTTTGTGCGTAACTGATTAGATTGAAGTAAGTGCGTTAGCAATTTCAATGCTAAAAATTCAATTTAATATAATTGCAATGTTGCTTTCGTAGCCCCTTACAGCAGTGGTCGGCAAACTGAGGCTCGCGAGCCGCATGCGGCTCTTTGGCCCCTTGAATGCGACTCGGCCACAAATGATTACAATTTAATTTTTATCAATAAATAAGATCATTATTAAGTATGAAATCAAGTTTTATTGAGTGTACCTATAGTTTAATTAAGACTTAAAACTATAATTAAAGTTTATTAAGTTAATAAACAGTGTACCTACCTATATAGTTTAAGTTTAAGAAATTTGGCTCTCAAAAGAAATTTTAATCGTTGTACTGTTGATATTTGGCTCTGTTGACTAATGAGTTTGCCGACCACTGCCTTACAGGATTGTGGTTCGCGTCGTGTTCGCCTTACGTCTAGTCGTGCCCCACAAAGTGTCTTCCGTCCGCGACAATACATATAGAAAACACTATTTTACGTGTTTATGTGCTGAAATAATATTTTGTGAAGTTCAACAGTGAAATATAGACAATTTAAAGAAAATATACGAACGTCGCCAAACTCGGTCGAAAAATAAAAACTTTGACGGCGATGCGCGAGGGTCAAATATTGACCGATTTCAAAATTTTTTTTGGCCTCGATTTGTCTTCCCCAGCGGCAACTTTTCCGCACTACGCCGTTTCGAATTTCGATAATTTGGGTTTTTCGGCCCACCCTAGTGCGTAGTTTGGATGACAATACAATATATTAAAAAAAAAATAACCCGTAAAGAGTGATAAAATTATCCAGTCATCAATAAACACTAAAAAATGTGTGAAATCCCAACAACATTACCTTTTTTTAAAAAAAGGTACAAAAAGTGCGCCAAGTATATAATCCCTTCAAAAAAGAATCCCACTTAAAAACATTGTCGTAAATTGTATCCTATCAAAAAGAATCCCACTTAAAAACATTGTCGTAAATTAATAGCTTCACAAAACTAATGATATACAAAATTTGCGCCAATTACAATAATGGCTATTTATACAAAGACAAAAATGTATTTAATAATATTAAGCAGATATATTTTCATAGAAATAAATATTTTTATACGAATAAAATTTTTAATTTTACGAAAAAATGTTAATTAATTGTCTTGGTTAATAAATAAAACAATATAAAACAAGACAAGACACCATTGAGACAAGAAAGATGTATATAATAATATTAAGCAGATATATTTTCATAGAAATAAATATTTTAATACGAATAAAAATTTTATTTTCAAAATACTTGGCGCTGCGAAACCGATAAAATGTTAACTAATTGTCTTGGTTAATAAATGAAACAATATATAAAACAAGACAAGACACCATTGAGACAAGAAAGAAAGAAAAAGATTTTAATGCAATTTATACATATAAAGAGCCACCCTAGTCAACATCCACGATAAAAGCTTATTCTGACAAATTTATGGACAAAACTCTCCTGTGGGTCTATATGGACCCAGTATCCGCTGTCCGAGGATTAGTTGGCTATAGGAAGGGTAGTCGAAGGTTCTTACCTTTGTATAAGAGAGAAAGTCCGTACTCGACTGGTATCTGATTGCATCGTAAATGGAAACCAACATCCCGATATCTGAAGGCCATGCCAATATCATTTTTCGTCATTCTGTTGGTTTCTGTGCTATAGCCACCTTGGTAACCGATGAGGAGACCCTTAATAGTGGTCACTATGGAGCCCAAAACGCTTACGTTCGACTGCAGATTCGTGGCTGTGAAAATAGAAGGTTTCTGTGCTTTAGAACTGGTAGACTTTGAGAAATTATTTCAGTCTGATATTTGTAAAGAAATCCTAGAATTCTATATTTTTCCATTAATCTTCACGTAAAGCTACAAACTAGTTCATGGTGACAAAATTACGAGGAAATGTAATTAAAGACGCATTTGCGATGTTCTACAAATTCCAAAAACGCCCTGCAACATTCATGGCAATAATGTAATGTATGCTCTTTCAGAACAGCTCTGTGTCAGTTTGTAACTGCGATATGTTCTAATTTCCTCCCTTTCGATGAATTACTGTGAAAGAGTCACGTTCGCAGAACGTTTAAGTTATATGTACCTACGAGATGCGTTATTAAGATTAGAATTACTACAAAGTATCCTGTTTGAATTAAAAGGCAAAACAATTTGTGGAAAATATAATTTTAATGGCTTCAAAGGAACAAGGCATCAAAGCTCTAAAGATCATTTTTTAAATATTGTTATGTACTATTTAAATATAATAGTGTTTTTATTCTACTTTAGAAAATCCCTAACTAAAGTAATACAATGGTATTATATTTATGTACTGGGAAAGTATTAATTAATTATGTAGAACAACATACTTTTATCCAATGTTGGGCATTAACTATGTAGATAAAACGGTTGCCTAATGTAGAATTGAGCGGAAGACAATTTATTTTTATTATCCTTTATTCGAAGGGCTTCAGCGACCCAGATTACTTTCATTCGACAAATAATAATAAAAAAATTTTCTCATTGGGAACGCAAAGTTTAGTTAACCCTCAGAGACAACACTATCAGTGTCACTCGATTCAGACACACATGAGTTAACGTAACCCAGAGCGTCCTTTTGCATATATCTCTGGATGTGCGGCACCGTTTTTAATGTTTTTTCTTTTGATCGATTCGTAAGGCAATAAGGGACAAGAATATGTATATGTATGGGTGATTTACCTAGTTGTAAATCGTTTGCTACTCGAGATATCTTGAAAATAAACATATCAAGTTAGTGAAAGTTCTGAAAAATTTGTTTTTGTTTCATTTAATCACATTTTTTTTTAGAAATAGATACGAGGGTTTATTTATACAGGAATCGATAGGTTTCGAGTCATACCTTGGGGGAAAAAATGCCTTATCGTGATTGGTTAATAAAAAAATATAATCATTTAGCGAGGTGAAGTTGAGTAATCTTTTACTTCAACCGAACAACTGTTCTCTGTGAACAATCGTCTTTTTCGTTGAAATAAGGACATAAACTGCTACTGGCATTAAGTATACAGTATCAGAAGTAATTTCATTGATAGCTTTGAAAATTTAAAATAAAAAATGGTGGTCACGGAGGGCTGAAATGTAAAAAATCGGGTACAAAAATGTCAACTAATACTATGAAATGAAAGAATAATTTGTTCCATGAGTATAGTCAAATTGACAAAATGTATGAAATTATTTATTTATATGTACGTTTATATCTTTCAAAGAGCATGTATTTCACCTTTGGTAACTCACAAATATTATACATATAATAAATTGCCGAAGAAAAAAATATTCACTACTAAATTGACTTTCATTTTTAATGGTTCCCTAACGATTCAGGCACACTGGGTGAACATAACCGACAGACTACCTTTGCAATGATTTTACTCGGCTGCTTTGGAATGACTAACTGTGCAATGATTTTACATACTAACGATCCTGTGTGAGGGGATTTGTAGAAAAGGTATCAAACTTTTCCCCCAAAAGCCATAACTCCTCACACTTTACCGTTCTGAAATGGCAGGTGTTTTCCGGACGGACTGGGTTAGCTTAACCCGGGTTGGTATCTGAAGGTTAAAATATATTCATGGCACTTTTTGAAATGATTTCGAAGGACGGACATGACGAACATAATTTTTGTCTGTCTTATTTGTCCGCCAATTCCGTATATTTCAATTTATTTAACATTCACTCTGTGCATAGGGGTCAAATTGACCCCAGTCATTGTAATATGGGATGTAATAGGTTTTTGCACCTAATAAATATGTCAGGTGTGACGTCCCGGCCCCACCATGGGTCGCGCCGGTACGTCACCGCCGGCGCCGCTAGAGGTCTACTCTTCTCGCAAGTCCTATCGTCTACTCTCGATCGTATATATACAAGTTCCAAGTTTATTTCCTCTTAGTCCCCGTGTGTCTAGGGCACGGGGCCGTCAGCTATAGCCCCTACTGATGAGTCTGGCTGACGGTCCCAAGACGAAAAACGCACATCTCTTCTTTTCCTTCTCCATCTTTTTAAATTGCCAATCCACCTGCCCCGCACAGTTACTCTAAAAAGCGTGACCGGCCTTAGGGATTACGGTTGCGCTGTGGAGGCGACGGGGCAAGATCCCCTCTTTACGTTGCGAAGTCAATCATCAATCCCAAATCTCGATTTCGAACGTAACACAGGCAACTAGGATTGCCTCAACTAAGGTTTTTTTACACACACATTATTAAAAAAAAAATCGAAAAAATATTATCTATGACGTATCTACGATAGTTTTAAGCCCACCAAGCATATTTTGGTGCATTGGGGTCGAACTGACCCCAAATTTTTTTCATGCATTTTGTATCAAAATTTATATTATATATTTTCTTTTGTGGGAATATCTGAGTCGGGCACCCAGGCAGAGACATCTCACTCGGGCCCTCTGCGATATACGTTGCCGTTTGAATTACGGCATTTGTTTAGGTAAGTCGAGTGGTCGAGAGTCAGTCCGGCAACGAAGCTTAGCCGCGCAAGGTCGCTGAACTAAAAGAGACTACTTTTGTACAAATTATTGTCTAGAGTTTCGAAAAGACTCCTATTTTGTATACAATATTGCATTTCTTTTTCATTTATATATTTCTATAAATATTAAGCTGGAGACAATTTTTATAAAAAACTTTACAAAATATATGAAAATATATATGGGGTCAGATTGACCCCCGTGCGCAGACCATGGAAAATTTACTATGCACAGAGTGAAGGTTAAAAGGCCCCTTTTTATCTAACAAAAAATTTCCACTTTTATTTTCATTCCCAAATAGTATAGTAGCTGGTATGAAAACGAGTTCAACCGTGCCCTATGACCTTCAGATGCCCTTGTTAACGATTAGAAATGCAGAGTAATAATTCAACAAAATTTTTCTATTAAATTGGAACACATAGAAAATGATTAATAACTATGAAACTACCAGGGTCACTGCGTTCTTCCATTGAAATTGATGCAAAATTCTGTCGTCTTCAAGTTCTGGTACAAGTGAATCACCCTGTATTGTTCTGCGGTAGCATAACTTTGTTTGTAAACGACGACTACTTTAGTGGAGATCCGGTCAGCAATAACGCTATATTACTTGGCAAGATTGACACAGAGGGGTTATTAATGTTTGACAGTGGTGTTTCTGGACCACTCCCAAAAATTTTGCTACGAACGTTTCCCCCGTTTCCTGTTTTTATTCGAGAGCTGAATTCTTTGTTTTTGAAGGGCCATGTGCACATTTTGTCACAATGATATGCGACGAACAAATAGCTAATAAAATTTAGTAGGAGATATTTCTCATTGCAATTCTGTGGATTATCGTTGCCTTCATTGGCGTTGGCAAAAAACTTTTTTAAAAAGATCGCGTTATATTATCTAAAACGCGAAGAAATGTCTTGTCTTGAGATTAGGCAAACTATAAATTATTTAGTATTTTTAGAGAACTGCTATTGAAATTTACATTAGTTTCCTTCAAATACATAAATAAATAAGAGATACAAACTTGAAGGATTCATGGCACTCATTGGACGGAAACGATAATGTTAATAAACGGATTCACGAAATTGACTTTTGGCATGATGTCTCTAAAATTATTTTATTCTCTACACTCTACGTACATATAATTACTCACAAAAGTAACTGCCCACCCTATACGTAACATATTTTACATATTAAATCGACATCAAATTAACAATTCGCAATTCTAATTCACATTAATATAATTCTGGTGGGTGGGCAAACTAGTATAAGTCAGAATTCTTAGTTTTGTAGGCAGACACTTAGAATGTTTAAAGTGCTATGTAAGATTAGGTGTTAAATTCTCGACGTGAATTTTGGTACCATACAGTGAATCACAAAATATTCGGACACCCTTTAAAATAGAATAACTTTTTTTAAATTGGTTCAAACCATTAAACGACTTGAATTCTTTTGAGAAGCTAGAAGGATTACTCTACTGTGTGACGTGTTTCATCGTTTCCAAAAAAATGCAATTGGTCGGAATAGCGAAGAAAATAGTGAAGATCGCTTTTTTAACTTTTTTATCTGAGCCTGTACTGAAAATTTAAAAATTCCGTTTGTAAATTTAAGTAAATTGTAGGGGAAAATAGGACAAAACCGGGTACCTGGGTAAAACCGAGACGTGCTATGTGTAGAGAGAACTCAAAAATGTTGCAAGTAGTGCGGTTTTTATTTTGAGAATGAGAGAATAGATAATGAGGTGATACAATAGATTAGTTACAGTTTCGGCGAATGTTGTCGAGATACTACTGCTCTGTATAACCGAGCACTCGGGTCGGCTCGAGAGCATGAGTGTTTGAGTGAGTGTATGTGAGGTGTTCTATGGAAGAGTATGTATATATGATGTCTCGAAAAGTAAATAAGAAGTCCATCAGCTGTTCGACAATATTCTAGGTCTCTTGCGGCTGATGCGAAAAGGATAGAGAGATAGAGAGAGAGAAAGAAAGATGAATAGATAGAGAGAGCGATAATTCTGCCGAGACATGCTATTATTTTTAAAACGGTCTTAAATTTTCCCGCGTCGTTACAGCGACATATTGTCACGATGTGCAATGTTTCAGCAACAAAAGACGATCGTCTTACAATCGTGCATAGTAAGGTTATATCGTCTTGTTTGTTTTTGAAGGTTCTGATCTAATTTTCGATAGTTAAGAAACTTCAACACTTTTGACAGTGTTCAGGTAAGTACTTTTTGTGTGAATTATGTTAATTGTTGCATATTAAAGTGTAAATAACTAAAACAGTTTGTACTTAGTCCTGGTATTGTTGATAATTCGTAATATTTACAAAATTGTATGCTGGGGCAAAACCGTACGGGGTAAAGCCGGGTACCAGGTTTTGGACAAAATGTACATAACAGTGAAACGAAAAAGAGGGAGTTATCAACATTAAACTAAATTTTAATAAAGTACAACTAAACAGAAAGAAAACCTCAAAATTAAACAAAATACGAAAGGATAATGATAATAGTGGTGATAAAGACGGTGAAGACATTTGCATTTAAGTCCAAGAATCCTATGGTGCATCCAAATTGAATGAAGGTTGAGTGCAGTGTACAGCTTGTTGTAAGTGAACTCACGAAGGCTGCACTGATTGGGGGATTGAAGAATTGGACGAATTCCGTTATTATAGGTGCTAGGGCTAGTTTTTAGTACAGTACCCAGTTTTAACTAGGCCATGGGGTAAAACCGTAAAAACGGATCATATTTTAAATCGTAATTTTTTTGTATTTGTTATAGTATTTGTAGCGTGCGTAGCTTCGAATTTCGAGCGGAGCAGAAGGCGACCAGGTAAGGTCATAAAGTTCAACCGAAGGTTTCGTAACCGTTGGATTTTGCCAGGCGACGAAACCTCCCCTGTTTCAGAACTCGGGGTTTTTCCCGATTTTTGCACACGGTACGCGTTTCCTTCGGTTTCGGAAGGAACGCGACCGTTGACCAGGCATTCGACTACAAGTAAGCGTCTTGAGCGGTTGTGCTTGTCGTCCGCTCGATTTGTTTCTCTATAGAAGTTTTTGTGTGCTACCTTCGCAAACTAAACATTTTTCTTTGTTGAGTTTTGATAAGGCGCGTAATACATTACTTTCCTCACGTCTCCCACCTCATATTAAAAAAAAAATGGATATATACTATTATTTAATACAGAGTTTATTATAATGAATCCTAATTTCATTTTCTTTTCGTTATGAGCCTTTATTCTTAACGTCCCGGTTTTGCCCCTACTTCACCTATACATGTTGAAAATTTCATCGAAATCGGTTAACGTAGCTATGAGCTTCAAACAGTTAAAAGTGCTGGAAATCACAGTTTTCGGCCTATAACAGTAATAAACCTAAAGATTTTGATATATTTCGATGTCTGTCGCTTGTTTCTGCATCAACCGATCGCGATGAAATTTTCAGCTTGTACATATCTAGAGACGCGGTAGCGTCTCGGCGCCAAGTAAAAATATATATGTCGACTGTCGCTGTCGTGTATCTTTACATTAATATCTCATCACACCTGCAATATTTTCTAAATTTAAAGGCATTTTTCTTATGTAAACCGCATATAAGCTTTCGAATCAGACAAAATTTAATAAAACTGGTTCACATATGACATAGATATCGTAATATTGTCTCATGAATCAGTCGGAAACGGGAAGATCTAAGATTTTTCTTCTGATTCTGATTCTTCGATAAAATTTTCTTCGACTTTCGTCGACATAATACGTATACATGTTACACGCATACCTTCAGCCAAAAGAAGCTACACATGTTTCGTTCGTCTACTCTTGGGATCTTTTGGCAGGGATCGTCGTCCGTCATTGTATATATACCTATACTATTGAATTATAACCTACCATTATAACCTACCAAGTATCAAATAAGGAAAGTTGTCAAAATTTTCAAAAATGGCATGTGTTTTTACACCACATAAGACACTGAATTATTGTTTCAAATAACAAGGTAAGTCGCCAAAATTGTTTAATAGACTTTTTATGTAGAGCTTATAGAAACGAAGGGGACGCACAGAGTTGGAAGTTGTCCGGGGAAGGTTCGACAGAGAAGCGTCTTCTTTCGCACAAGTTTCTGGAAATTTGTCAAATAAGGTAAATGGACAAAATTTAGTTTAAATTTAGCAATGTGGAGAAAGTCACATTAGTGAAAAAAGTACGCTGAAGACACATCTCCCTTGATACTTTTCAATTCAATCTTTTGTGAAAGACATTCGTAATACTTTAAAATCCACAGTAGTTTCCACGATATTCATTAATTTTACTAGTTTCCTATTAGCAAGATTTCAATTCACCAATAAACATAGTAAATTAATTTTATTCCAACATCAATAAATTGTGCGTTAAAAATATTCATCGTCAACGTAGTCTAAAGAAGGTCGCGGTTTATGACCGTATTGTTCCTTGAGTCGACGGTCGAGAACAGTGCGCCACGGTCACCTTCTCGTGGTTGCCATTGAGCAATGACACTTTTTCAACAAATAATCAAGATAAGGACACGCTGGAACTTACACATCTGATTATTATAAAAGCAGTGTCATTGGCCAAGAGTGGGTTAGTAAAATTCTCCTGCAATTCTTCTGTCGACCTGTTATTTGACCTCATTGAAGAAATATGGGGTTGTAGCGGTACCTGAGACGGGGCGCAGGACTTTTCGATGTCATTGACGTATTCCGTACGAAAGAAGGTGGGCTTGAGGTTCGATTGGTCCCAAACTAGCCAATCGGGCCTGCTTATCTCTCGTGTCTAAACACGCGCTCGAAATTCAAAACAAAAGCATGCGTCGACGTATTCCGTGCGAGAGAAGGTGGGCCTTGGGGAGGAGATATTGCTGTGAAGAGGGTCAGTGTTAGTAGGCGTGCAGTGAAGTGAATATTCGGTGCATTAACCCGGACGCACTTGACGTTGTGACCCTTAACTTTGGATGGTGTCGTGTACCTGAGATCAGCTGTGCACTCGGCGCGTCTGTCGATGACCAGGATCGGTTCAGTGACCTAGTGACACAGGTTTCCAAGCTGCAGGTGAATTTCCGAAAGGGTGAGTTTTAGTTACATTATTGGCGACTATTATTTTTTAAGCCTAACGCAGGCTATCGCTTATTTCCGGCGATAATTCTCCAAATTTCCGTACATAAATTTTTCTTCGCAGTTTTTAAACGGATTTATTCATTATCAAGAACAGTGTTGGCCGTTATTGAACTACCGATTTTTATCACAATAACGAACTACGATCACTTTTCACTCGTTCCCTGTTGCATTACCTTTTCGTTTGTACGTTATTAAAATAGGAAATTTACGTGTTCCTTATCCTCTCACTCCAAATAATTATTTTCGATACTTCTGAAAAAAAAACAACTGTGTATTCGTCTTTTTACTGTTGTGCTGTGACGCCTGGGGGTCGAGATTCTGGGTACGAATCTCGGGGTGCTCCTGGGCGTCCTTCACTATCGTCGTCCACGGGCTCCGAAGGTTCGGGTGATTGTGCCGGGACGGGAGGATTCGGTTTAGAACCCGGAGGTAGGAGATCGTTGCAGGTCGAAGAGTTGGAACTCTCCGTAAGGTTTTAACAAGTTTATTTGATCCCGATCTGGGTGACAATGACACTGTGCCTAGTTTGGCATGAGTCTCGAAAAGTCGGGTAATGTTCCCGTAACAAAGCTTTATCAAGTCTGAGCTCGCATTGCTCGTACAACGTTCTTATACCGTAATCGGGACGAAGCGGGGACCATCGGGGTCTCCGCCTTTGGCCCGCTTTTGGGTGTTTCACCATGCGCTGATGGGTCTCGGTGCGTTTCCGAGAACCCTTATGCGGTTGTGCCAGATTTCGGTCGTTCGATTGTATCAATCGGAATGTACGCGGTGTCGACACGCTTAGGTGTCGGCACGGGCACAACATTACGTTACACGTGATTTTCATCCATTTAACCTTTTTTCATTGTTCACTTTAAATGGTAAACAAACCATGGCAAAAGTATCGATTTTTTTGTTACGTCTTTTTCATTTGCCATTCTACGCAATTTCCTTCGGTGCATGCCGCCTTGCTTGTTCGTAGTCGCAGCGCAGCCCGGCGCGCGGCCACGCTAGCGCGGGAGCTCCAGCGGAAGGCGCGCGCTCTGATTGGTCGGTGCTTTTTGTTAATATCTCGTTAACGAAACCTCGGAGAGAATTTTCGCAAAGGAAAAAGTTGTTTGCAATCACCCCCTGAATCACCCCCTTCAAGGAACCGCAGCATTTTTGGGACACCCTGTATAATAAGTTTTACGTTAAGTTGTAACTAAAAAATGTGGATTTTATATATTTACAGATAATCTAAGCAGAAGATGATGCAGTGTGATGGCCGTGAGGGAAACATTGTGACATAGTACTATATTGATTAAACGATTTTATTAAACGATTTTATTCAGCTTCGATCCTCTGTTTGCTTCTTGTACGTTTGATTCATATCTGAAAACTCAAAGGGTCTAGCTGGATAAGCATAGTGAAAAGTGCCCTTGAACCGATTTTAGCTGGCAATGCACCTTTCAATAGTGTAGCACAGGAAAACATTGTACACCAAGTTTCAACCCCCTATCTCAACCAGGAGGGTAGTTATAGGGTAAATTCGAATTTTCGGTTTTTGCCATATTTAATGGTCAGCAAAAATTCTAAAAAAAATCTGAAAAATTGTAGACATGATTGTGTATGACTGTGAATTTTTTCAGATTTTTTCGTTGCAACTGCTAAGTGTCAGAAATAAAAAACGCAAAAAACTGTCGAAAAATGCAGATTTCGTGTTGAAGTTTTCGAGCGACTAGATTTTTAATTTTACAGTAGTTAGATATTGACATGACTATTATCTACAATTTTTTTCAGATTTTTCGGTAAGCTGCGCCATAGTTAAAAAAATCAGAAAACGATATTTTCGAGATATTTCGCATGAAAACGTGATAAGTACTTTCAATTTTTGCATTTCCGTCATACAGTGAATGCATTATATGATTTTTAATATCTCTACATTCGACAGAGTAATATGTAAACGGAGGGAATCAAGTTAATATGATTAATTGGAAGTGTATACGCACCATATATCATATGGTACGAAAGAATCATTCAGCGCCGCAGTTAGCGGAGTGGTTAGAGTGTTAGACTCCAAAACCGCTGCTGCATACTCTTTTGTCGTAGGTTCGCACCCCACCAAGGTTCAATTTTATTTTTCATGATATAAAATTGTTTTCATCGTTGATTACATGACAATACACGATATTCATTTAAAAATGGGCGAAACTTCCGAAAACCGGTCAAACCCGATTGGGCTGAAATTTTGCAAATAGCTTTATTTTGCATAAAAATAACGTTTGCGAGAAGGATTTTTGGCGACTCGAAATTTTTTTTTTAACATTTCAATGTCGTTTCCTACCTTACCGACAGAGTCGAGAATAGGATACAACAGTTATTCAATGCATTCTCTTTATTATTCTCCTGTATATACATATTTAATATCATTCAATAATGTTTCAAATGGGTCTCTGCCTGACTTCTTCACTTCATACCGCCATAAATATTCACAGATGTGATCAATCATGGTGTCATCCTTAATTCCGCCCCTACTCAAACGAGCCCGCAAAGCCCGCCACGACGCTTCAATGGTTTGGGTATATGCTCCGCTGTCTGGATCCACAAAATTTGTGGTGTGATTCACCGTCTCATGAACATATCCATATTTCTCTACATTTGTATACCCCTTCCAGCAATCTGTTATAATTTTTGTTCCCGCCGCTACATGTTTTTGAATAAGTGAAATAAGCGTATTTTCATCACGCTTATTTCCTGGACATATTTCCAAGCGGTACTTGCCTCCGCCACGCTATATCATCCCTTTCGAACGATAAAAATTAATAGCGAAATTTCCAAAAACCCAATAAACTACATATCTACCTAAAAAATGTATAAAATAACAGTAACATATATCTATCATACCAAGAATCCATTTGCCTTCTCTTAAACGCCCTCTTTCAAATTTTCTTCTACCAATTTTGCACTCGTCGATTTCGACAATAGTGCCAGGGCCCCCAATTAACCCATCTGCAATATAATTTTTGTCGAGAGCCAGAGTACACACCTCTCTGCAGAAAGAAAATCGGTCTGCTACAGTTTCTGAGGAAACTGTTTGACCCTCAACAATACTGCATTCATGCCGTACTTGCTCGAATGTAAATCGTCTAGCAAAAGCGTAAGTAATTATAATGCACGCCTCAATGCTGACATGACAAAATTCGAACCTATTTTGACATAAAATAAAGAACAAGATATAATACAATATAAACTAGATGATGATGATGATAATAATAATAATAATAAGAAGAAAAATAAGAACCATGTATTATGCGCTGCAGAAATACTGTGATTGTATTTCTGATGCTTGCGGCATCGGAAACGGCCTAAACCTTCCGGTTCTCCAATATAATCCATTTCTCTTTTGTGTTTGACACAAAACTTTCCAGTAGGAATCAATTCAATTTCCCTAAGCCATTGAATCGTGTCCTCTCGGTTATTTAATTTTTTTGATAAAGAAAATAGATTCATGGCACTTAACTTAACAATTACCATACACTTCCAGATACGTTCCGAATGCTCTGAAGGCGCAGTTTTAACTGAATTTTGGATCCTAACTTAAATGGCTAAAAATGTTTCTCGCAACATTGTTTCTATCTCTGGAATAGGCGCACGAGTCACGGGCCCAGCGACCGGCTAAAAATGTTTCTCGCAACATTGTTTGTATCTCTGGAATAGGCGCACGAGTCACGGGCCCAGCGACCGCGACTGTCAACACTCACAAGATAGGTGTGATAAAAAATAAAACAGCGCCTTCTCATCCTGATCCAGGACCTTCGATTCGTACATGTGCAAAAAAAAGCTGTACGCAAAATTTGAGCCAAATTAATCTGCTCTGTCTTCTAGCTAGACGCCTTACGCACGGGGCTTGGCCCCGTGCAAACTCACATCGGTT
Organism: Andrena bucephala; assembly: GCA_947577245.1. Lineage (NCBI taxonomy): Eukaryota > Metazoa > Arthropoda > Insecta > Hymenoptera > Andrenidae > Andrena > Andrena bucephala. Next base: position 49,378,611 of record OX387715.1, on the reverse strand, counting down.
CGCTACAAAGCCTTACGCGCCCGCAAGCGGGCGCGCGCCCCCCCCCCCAATCGAACCCAAACCAATACTAATACCCGGGACAAGTTGGAAAGTGGAATGTGTTGTGTCGGTATAAGTCAACAGAAATATTGTTAAGAGGGGGGACCGTGGTAAAGTGATTAAAAGAAATCGGTACTGTTGTATCCGATTCTCCGCTCTGTCGGTAAGGTAGGGAATGGCATTGAAATGGTAAAAAAAAAAATTCGAGTCGCCAATAATCCTTCTCGCAAACGTTATTTTTATGCAACATGAACCTATTTGCAAAATTTCAGCCCAATCGGGTTTGACCGGTTTTCGGAAGTATAGCCTAAAAATGTTTCTAGAATATTTAAAAAATATTTTATCATAAGGTTTCCATAAAAATAATTTAAATGCACCGCCGCGCCGGCCGGTTTTCTGCCTGTGGATTGTTCTAGCTCCGGATAGTTTATAATTATTTTGTCAATGGAATAGATGTGTGGTATTGGCTTATGATACGTATTCTGAATCCACTGGTTGGATTCGCCATTCTTTTATCAACGTACACCGTCCTCATTCGATTGTGGTCGCGGTCCGTTCACTTAGTGTCTGATTCCCTGATCAATAAAATAATATAATATAACATAATATAACAATAATATAGCATAACAACAAAAATATAACAAAAATGCAATGCAATGCAATGCAATGCAATATAATATAGTATATTATAATGTAATAAAGCATAATAACAGCTGTACTCTACAGCTAGCTTATGGCAATATTTTTACGTTTATTTTTTTAAATCAGCCATTAATCGGGCGCACTGCGACCACAATCGAATGAGGACGGTGTACGTTGATAATTTCCATAGACATTTCCATTTACTATTTTCTTCGCTATTCCGACTAATTGCATTTTTTTTTATAACGATGAAACACGTCACTTCTTTGTAAACTAATCCTTCTAGATTCTCAAAAAATCTCAATTCGTTTGGATCAATTATATAAAAGTTATTCTTCGAATATTTTTGTGATTCACAGAATATGTTAAAAGAAACTTTTATCTGTAACTTCGATTCACAAACAGAACAAAAAAGAAACCGTTTAAGCTCGAGCTACAATTTGACTTATATTCGTTTGCCTGCCAGCCAGAGATAAACCTTCGTCAATATACTTTTATTTTGTGTGCATTCAATTGCAAACTGCGACACAGTTTATTTAAAAAAAATAGCGAATTATTAGTGGAAGTAGCAAAGATTGTGCAAAAATATATTCGCTTAATTCAACCTGTAATTTATACAAACGTAATTACAATAAGTTAATATTCTTCTAATATTCCTGCTATTTTATTATAAGCTTTAATCTATTGTGCATAGATTCAACTACTTAATTCTCTGTAAAATTCCAGCTAATCTTGTTCTATTCTTCTAGGAATATTTCTTTGAGCATTTGTTTGGTAGATGGTACTAAATAGCTAACAATATATTAATCAAGGTTCGTGCCAATGTAAATTATAATGGGTAATTCTGAATTTAACATTACTAAAATAAGTAAAATATGTTGTAGGTATGGGGTGGGCGGATACATGTATAAGTAACTATACACGTTCATTAAGATACATGTTTCTTTCAAAAAAGTCTGCAACTCCTTATAAAGTTTTTACCTGCAAATTTTTCATAACTTGTCAAATAATCAACGTCATTACTATGCAAGGATTAAATAAAAATTGACAATTTTTTAAATTTACACATTTCAATATTTAAAATTTTATAATATAGATAATGATTAAATATACCATTGTCAGACAATTTTTTTATCCGAGCAACTGTGTCTCCCTATCAGCTCAGGTAATTACGTCTCATAAAAGGAATTCGTATAATTCGAAGAGGCTCATAAATCTTGTTTCCGACTTAACATTTCAGTTACGGATTTACGGCGATGATACGACTGTATCGGCTGAAAACATGCCTCCTCCACTACCCCAAATTTGCCGTGCGTTTTCGGCGTCGCTTGAGGGACGTGTCCCTCTGAGAGGGCTGTATAAATAGCCTCCAGAGGTGACGCGCGCTCTCACTCACCTGGAACGGCCTGTAGAGGCTACGTCTCGCGCCGTGTAGTTAAACATCGTATAATCTATAGTCTAAATTCAGTGTAGCATTGAGTATCGCCTTCTCGTATAAATAAAAGGAGTGTGGTGAAAGAGACTGAAGTGTAAATTTCCTTCTCACCCCTCAAAACCATCGTCCTCAACCTCAGTTTAAGTTTGACGCCCGTACGACCGGAACCACTCGTGAAAACATTAAAATTGTAGTTAATATTCGATTAATTCTATCTTAATCTACCTCGTCTGTTAATATCGGTATAAAATATCACGTTGCGAATTAGCGGTGGTGTTCTTGCTGCGCTGACGAACACAAGGCTGTAACGCGTGAGGAACTGTAAGTGTTGTGATCGAATTCGTTAGTTGAAATCAGAGTTGGACATTATCTAGATAAAAAATTATTTAAATAACGATCGAACAAATGATACTTTATCTTTATTTGTTATTCGAGGTTCGAATAATCGAAGTTATCTTTATTCGAAGAGCAACGAATAAATGATTTTATTGGATGAGAATTTATTCGACGAATAAAGATAATTTTTTATGCGATGAAAATTTTTCAACGAATAACGATAATTTTTTATTCAAAGGTTTTATTCGAATAAATGCGTCGAATAAATTTTTCATCCGTAGCATTTATCTTTTCGAAGCCTTCGCATAAAGCCACGAATAACTTTCGTCAGCGTCGAGAGTGTTTATTCGAGCCGCCGATGGTCGAGCCCGACCGCGCGGCGAGCGGCGAGCGCCGAACTCAAAGGACCAGCGGCGACGACTTGGGGTCTTGGTGACTGACGCACGCATTATCTTACAATGTAGTAGCGTGCAATGTCGAAAATCTCAATTCATATCATTTTCATCCTATCTTTTTGAAAATAATACCTGTTGCGGCCGAAAGTAACGCGCCGCGTCGCGCGATTCGAACAGGTGCCTGCTGACTCATCACAACAGCTGATGACGCAGCCTCGGCGCCTTTGTAACGTTTTTGACCGCTAATGATTCTCGCGGGCGCTCGCTCGGCGACCGTTAGTTCTGAGAACAACACCGTCGTGACAACCACGTTCCACAAACCGGCAAAATCTCGCGCCCATTGCGCCTAGTATTCTCTGCGACCATTATCGCCACGCGCCGTTTGTCGGTGTCAGTGGCTACGTGTCTTGTACGTTATTGTAAAGTGTGCTGTCCGACGTTTGTGTGATCACAAAATGACCAAATAAATCAGTGACGTGTCCAATTGCTGTGACTTGCTGTTCTTCGTACTTTTTCTTTGAGTTGCCCGACCGCCGGCATTTGTGAAATCTGCACTTGGCGGAAACAATACTGTTTGAGATTCGAGAAGTACCGATCTCCGCCACACCCCAACTCACCGCAGCACCTCCTGGACTGCGGAACGGCAAGACCGATCCACAATCGATCGGCCAATCATACGTCAGCGACAAAACGCTCATCCAATCAAATTTCTCCACGTCGGTCGATCCGCTGGAAAGCTGGAGAAGACGACTAACGGAAATCGATCAGCCATGTTTGAATCTGTGATGCCAGATTCGGGACGGGAGCGCTCGAGAATTTCCCCCACCTCGCATGTACATTACGCCGGAGCTGCGTGTCCGCGAGCTCGGCGCATGCACACACGCAGCTCCGGCCTAGTGTGCATGCGAGGTGGGGGAAATTCTCGAGCGCTCCCGTCCCGAATCTGGCATCACTGGTTTGAATCACTTTTCGTTCACGTAGCGTACAAGTGAAGACGCGTTTTCCTTTTGGCATCGTATCTCACGTAACTCGTGAATTTCTCACCGTAATTGTTCTCTGTAGTGCTCATCAGAATAATTGACTCACCACTCAGTGTTCCTCATGCTCAAAACATCGCGTTTGCATCGCTTGTGGATCGTGGTCATTGCGCGGCCGCGTGGTCTTTGTTGCGCGACATATCTCAACGAGATTACAAATATCGATTTCTGCACAACGTGCTTCCTCTCACTGCTCACGTTTTAATTGTATCTTGTGACTCACTCCGCGAGTGTCTAAATAAAAGCGACTCTGTATATTTCTCACAAACACTGTGCTTTACTTTCTGCGCCTAACCTAAAACCGGTATAAACTCACGTGGCCAACGGTCAGACGCTCAAACAAATACCAATGGACTGGTGAGGTTTTTCTGACGAAAATAAACCAAAACACGACAAACGTCGCACTAGTTTTAACAGTAACCTATTTCATTATATTATTCTGAATAAACTAATCCGATTTACAGACAATTACAAGGACTTGGTTAGGCGGAGTGGGAATGAGTGGTCGTGTGTGAAGGATATGAGGAGATTAATAGGGTTGTAATAGGTGTAAAAACGAATAAAAAGGGAGTCTGGACGGAAGAAAAGGGAGGTAGGAGGACGCTGCGTAAGGGAAAGTAAAGGTAAAACCTGAGCGAGTGAAGTGAGAAAGATAAAAGGGAAAGTTGCAGCGCGTAGAATAAGTGAGGTTAGGGTCGGGGTAGACAGGCGAGGGCGGGAAGGAGAATATAACCTGAAAGAGAAGGTAACCTCACGGGCAGGTATTATTCAGACAGGCAAGTGAATTAAATAAAACGAGAATGAACTCGAGTACTAGGTCTAATGCAAAAAGGGGTCGTATCATGAGCGGCGCAGGGAGGAGGAGCAAAAAAACCTCAAACAAAATAGAGGAATACATGAAGACAAGAGAGAGCCAGAAGGAGAGAAGTACAGAACAGGAAGGAGAGGATTTGTCACTGGGTAAATTGAAGGATCTGGAAACAGTAAAAGGAGAAAGTGCAGAGAAAAATGCAACAAACAACAGAGAGGTAGTAGAAGCGATAAAATCACTAAGCGAGCAAATATGTGAAATGAAAAAGGAGATAAGAGAGGATAGAGAGAGTGTGAAGGAACTGATTTTAGTAGTTGCAAGCAGACTATGAGAAGCGGGAGAATAAATGGACAAGCCTGATAAAAGATTTAGAAAACAGGGTGGGGACGCTGGAGGAAGCCATTAAAGCGAAAGGGCCAAATTTAAACAAGGTCCTGGAAATACAGGACAAAAGGGAGAGAAAGTATAATATAAAAATTTCAGGGCTGAGCGTGGAGGTAGGGAAAGAAAAGGAGGAGGTAAACGAGGTTCTGCGAAATGAGGTAGGCTCACAGGCAAAAATGATCTGGGCCAGGCCAGTAGGAAGACAAAAAGCGATTATAGTAAAGCTTAGCTCGTGGGAAGAGAAGTTGGAAATCCTTAAAAATAAAGTCAAACTTAGCGGTAAGAAAATATTTATAGACCATGACTTAACCCCGAGAGAAAGAGCGATACAGGGTGAAATTAGTGAGCGGGTAAGAGAAGAAGGGAAGGCAGGAAAACAGGCAAAGGTAGGGTATAAAAAGATTTGGATAGACGGCAAATGGTATAAGTGGGAAGGCGATTCTAATGTAAATTTTTAATAAGGCCGGTAAAGACAGGTGGCGGGGTGGGAGGCAGGGCTCAGATTACGGGCAACGTGGATAGCCACTATAGGCTACTCTTCTGGAATGTGGCGGGATTGAAGAATAAGGATAAAAACTTCTGGTTTTTCATAAATAGATATGATTATGTAGGTCTGTCGGAGATCTGGCTAGACAAGAAGGAGTGGGAAAAATTTAAAAAGTTTCTCCCAAAGGGCTATAAGTGGGAATACCAAGTGGCGTCCAGAATTAAAAACAAAGGTAGAGCAAGTGGAGGGGTTCTGATCGGGGGTAAAAGAAGATATAGGGGACGATAGTGGGGCGGTAAACGTCTGTAATGGGGGACTAGGAAGGAAATTGAGATTAAACGGAGATTGGTGGAACATCTGGACGCTGTACAACTAGGATAGTTTAAAGAAAATATTCTATAGTATAAAGGAAGTGGACCAAGGCAACGCTGAGGAGATGCTATTAATAGGTGGAGACTTAAATGCCAGAATTGGAATAGAGAGGGCAGAGGTAGGAATACATAGTAGAGCTGTTCAAGTTCCCGGAAAAAGCAAGCCGAGCCTAACTCGGCTAGAACGACCGAGCCGAGCCAAGTACTCGAATGAACCGGGCGGCTTGGATAGAACCAAGTAGCTTGAATTTATCAAGCGGCCCGAAGGAAGCAGGCAGCTCGAACAGAACCAAGCGGATTGAATTATTTCTAAGCGGGCCGAAATAACGCCGAAACACCACTGTGGCGGCATCTGCCTATGATTGTCATAATTATATAAATCTGCGCGATCGGCTCTGTTCACGATGCTGTAGCGTAAATGACGCCAAAAGTAAATGTCAAATGAATTTTATTACAATGAACCTAAAAAAAAATCATAATAATTCTGAGGCTGTAAACGATAAATTTGTAATGTCCAAAATAAATAAATCAATGGATTTATAATGGACGACACAAATAAATAGAGCGAGATGGTGGGGTAATAAAGAATAGAATGGAAACGAAAAAAACGGGAAAATAAACATAACCGAAGCAATGTAGATTAAATTTTATGACGGGACTGCGCGAACGTGTCTTATATTAGATGGCGTCACAGTGATGTTTCCTCACGAAATAGAAGTGTTCTAGACGAGAACCTGTGGCTTGGCAGTGCCCTCACCATGTTCATGAAATACTGTAGAATGTTAGCGATGTAAAAAAGCGGACCCTGGTAAGCTCGAATGCAATCGAATCTCGAACGGCCACAATCGTTTGAGCTGAGTGTACATTGTACGTCGAGCAGATAGGTCAGGAAATAGGTTAAATATACCAATCGCAATTATAATATAGACTGGGGAAGTTTATGTAAATGCATGTTTTTATTGGAATGACTTAAACAAGCGGACTTTGATAGAAATATGTTTCATCATTAAGAGGATGTTAAAAATATATTTTTGATTTTACACATTTTGCATATTCTGGATATACGTTGCACAATCTGCATATTTATCATATTTTCTGCAGATACGGAATTTGTTTACAAATTAGCTTGGTGAACCTCGCCATTAAAATGTAATAGTTTCATATATTAAAAAGTTTAATAATGTAATAGTTACATATGTATTCAAAAGTTTAATAATTCAGTAGTACGTACAACGGCTTGATACGTATAATATACAATTATTACAGCATAATTATTAATATACTACAGTTTTATATACAAGGTTAAATATAAACCCCCCCCCCCCCCCCCGGTTACCTTTTTTGGCATATTTGTATATTCGCGGCATATCATACTTGTATAAACTTCCGCAGTCTAGATATAAATAAATAAATAGACGAATAATTTTTAAACAACAAATAATATAAATAGACACACAATTTAATTTTTTTATTTAATTAATGTAAGAACACGGTAGTAATCCGTTTGAATGGGGATGGGAAATATGTCTGAAAGAGCGTATGAAATCACAAGAAATGAAATAAATTTAATTGCATTACACACATATTTCATACATAATGTACACATACTGCATAGTATGTACATACTACACACACACTATATTCATACTATACATATACATTACTTATTATATACATGGATTATATAGTAGAGACTATATATTAGACATACAATGAACTGTCGACTCTGCACACATAGTATGTTCATTGTATGTCGATTATTGTCTCTACTATATAATCCATGTATATAATAAGTAATGTGTATGTATAGTATGAATATAGTGTGTGTGTAGTATGTACATACTATGCAGTATGTGTACATTATGTATGAAATATGTGCCCAGATAACCATCTGTCACCAATCTGAGATCAGATTGGTAGCAGGGTCTGGCACGAGAGCGCAGAATCTGACGTCAGAACCGTAGTCGTCTGTGTCCGCATTTGGCTGCGTTCTGAGGTGCAGATTCTGATGTCAGATCCTGATGTCAGATCGGCAGCAGATGGACAGCAGATTCTGCCGTCTGCTAGGCATAGTGATCCTCCAGGGAGTGATCGGTATAACCGCAGCCATTTTTCAAGACTTGGAGCAAAACCGGAAATAAACATAACCTAACCGTTCATTCTATCTCTTTCTATCAGTATTTCTGTCTCTTTCTATCAGTTTTTCTGTCTCTTTCTATCAGTATTTCTGTCCCTTTCTATCAGTATTTCTGTCTCTTTCTTTTTTACAGTTTCTTTCTCTGTCTACGTCCGCTTTTGCTCCAAATCGCAGCAACCAATCAGCGACGATATACGTTATTCCGATCACTCTCTAGAGGATCACTAGCTAGGCACAGACAACAGCGCCATCTGAGGGCCAGACTTTTCAAAGAAATCCCTACCCGTGACGTTACATGGCCGTCCCTACACACCAACACAAATGTAGCGTTATTGCTGTAGGTGTATCCCTACCCCTATATAACCTGCCAGCAGATTGTGCAGTGGATTAAATAATTAATTCTACTTATTTCCAAAAATATATATTCATTCTTTACAATTGTTACAGAATAATATAAGTAACGCATATAAATTCAAGGAAGAACATTTAATATTTACATATATAAATTCATATACAATACGTCGTAGAGTCTCGACCAATCGCGAGTTTCGGTACTATGGCGCAGCCAATCCGAGCGTTGGTCAAGACTCTACGTCCAGTTTGCGTTCGTTTTCGAGGTCTGAGATGGCAGTCACGGACAGTGGCAGTCAGTGCCGGCAAGATCGAAGAATATTCCACGCGATTCTAAAATTCTGAGTATCACTATGCAGATAAATCATCTCGAAGTATCGAAAAAGCAAACGTAAGTATGGTATTGAATAATTTCCAATTATTTACGTCGCGGAAATCGAGATTCACATTATCTGCAAGATAGAAAAGTATGGTTATGCGCGAAGTGCGAATGTTTAGCGTCTTGTTTCGTAAATAATAATTTCACTCATGTTTTCTTATAAATATTACTGTTTGCAGGAGCATGCATGATCGCCTAGGGTGTGTACTGTGCGGAGATGGTGCTGAAGTAAGTATCGCATGTATCCTGATTATACATACGTTACGTTTAATTTTATACTAATGTTCTTTTTGTTTTCAGCGCTAACCCAATACGGAATATGGTGATTCTACAGAAAAAAAGAAGTCGAAAATATAGGAAATCTTCTGATATCAGACCTAATAGGTACCACTGGTTATGTAAATATTGAATGTTCTTCCTTGAATTTATATGCGCTACTTATATTATTCTGTAACAATTGTAAAGATTGAATAAATATTTTTGGAAATAAGTAAAATTAATTATTTAATTCACTGCACAATCTGCTGGCATGTTATATAGGGGTAGGGATACACCTACAGCATTAACGTTACATTTGTGTTGGTGTGTAGGGACGGCCATGTGACGTCACGGGTAGGGAATTGTTTGAAAAGTCTGGCCCTCAGATGGCGCTGTTGGCTGTGCCTAGCAGACGGCAGAATCTGCTGTCCATCTGCTGCCGATCTGACATCAGGATCTGACATCAGAATCTGCACCTCAGAACGCAGCCAAATGCGGACACAGACGACTACGGTTCTGACGTCAGATTCTGCGCTCTCGTGCCAGACCCTGCTACCAATCTGATCTCAGATTGGTGACAGATGGTTATCTGGGCACATATTTCATACATAATGTACACATACTGCATAGTATGTACATACTACACACACACTATATTCATACTATACATACACATTACTTATTATATACATGGATTATATAGTAGAGACAATAATCGACATACAATGAACATACTATGTGTGCAGAGTCGACAGTTCATTGTATGTCTAATATATAGTCTCTACTATATAATCCATGTATATAATAAGTAATGTATATGTATAGTATGAATATAGTGTGTGTGTAGTATGTACATACTATGCAGTATGTGTACATTATGTATGAAATATGTGTGTAATGCAATTAAATTTATTTCATTTCTTGTGATTTCATACGCTCTTTCAGACATATTTCCCACCCCATTCAAACGGATTACTACCGTGTTCTTACATTAATTAAATAAAAAAATTAAATTGTGTGTCTATTTATATTATTTGTTGTTTAAAAATTATTCGTCTATTTATTTATTTATATCTAGACTGCGGAAGTTTATACAAGTATGATATGCCGCGAATATACAAATATGCCGAAAAAGGTAACGGGGGGGGGGGGGGGGTTATATTTAACCTTGTATATAAAACTGTAGTATACTAATAATTATGCTGTAATAATTGTATATTATACGTATCAAGCCGTTGTACCTACTACTGAATTATTAAACTTTTGAATACATATGTAACTATTACATTTTAATTCACCAAGCTAATTTGTAAACAAATTCCGTATCTGCAGAAAATATGATAAATATGCAGAATGTGCAACGTATATCCAGAATATGCAAACTGTGTAATCAAAAATTTATTTTTAACATCCTCTTAATGATGAAACATATTTCTATCAAAGTCCCGCTTGTTTAAGTCATTCCAATAAAAATATGCATTTACATAAACTTCCGCAGTCTATATTATAATTGCGTTAGGTATATCTAACCTATTTCCTAACCTATCTGCTCGACGTACAATGTACAGACATTCGGGCCGCCTCAGTTCTTTCGGGCCGCCTCAGTTCATTCGGACTGCCTCGGTTCATTCGGGTACTTGGCTCGGCTCGGAAACCGAGTTTCAGCTTGGTTCGGATTTCAAGCTACCCGAATATTCAAGTACTTGAACAGCTCTAATACATAGTGAAGAAGAAAAAACTCAAATGAAGAGGGCAACGAAGGATGACAAAATGAACAAGGAAGTTAAGATATTACTGCATGAGATGGATGAAAACGGCTGGGAAATTTTGAATGGCATTACCGCGGGGGACAAGCATGGAGAGTTTACATATGTAGGACCAAGAGGAGCGTCGGTGATCGACTATGTCTTAACAAATGGGGCAGGCAGAGAGAAGATAGTGGACTTCAAGATAATGGAAAGAATAGACTCGGATCAACTACCTCTAGAGTGCTTAATAGAGAAAAGGGGAGGGAGGAAGGAGAAACAAGCTGAAAAAGAAGGCGACACATTTATCACAATATGGGCGGAAGAGAGTACGAAAGAATTCAATAATAAGCTAGAGGAAACTAATTTTGTAGAGGAAGATACACGGAAGAAGTGGGAGGAGTTGAAGACAACAGTAATTAAAAGTATGGTGAAGAAAAGGGTGAAAGGGAAATTGAGGATTGGCACCAAGAAATGGGGGAATAGAGAGTGCATAAGCATTAAAAGGGAGGTGAGGAAACAGTATAAGCTCTGGAAAAGGAACGCTGGTACGGGGGAACGTTATGTAAAAGCGAGGAAGGAATTCAGAAAGAAGTGCAAGGAAAGGGAGGAACTGGCGAGAGAAGCAGAACTGGAGGTGATTAGAAATTTAAAAGGCAGGGTAGAGATATGGAAATATATCAAGAAGAGAAGGAAAACACGAAGAGAAGTGGATGGAAAAATAACGAGCAAGCAATAGAAAACACATTTCATGGAGGTTCTCGAAGGGGTGGAGGAATTTAGAGGGGTAGAATGGAACACAACAAGAAGAAAGGACAATCTGGAGCTCTCTGACGAAGAGGAAGGTGCACAGATCAAGGGGCTTAAAAGGAAGAAGGCAGTAGGTGCGGACTCCATACCAAATGAAGCGTGGAAGAGCATAAAAGGGAAAGGGTTAGACAGACATAGAGAGGTAATCAAGGAAGTCTGGGAAGGCAAAGGATTCCCTGACGATTGGAAGTTAGGAATCATCACTCCATTGCACAAGAAAGGAGACACAAGGGATACAAAAAACTACAGAGGTATCACACTTCTAAACACGGCATACAAGATCTATGCAGCCTTGCTAAACGAGAGGATAAGAGAGGATATAGAAAATAAAGATATCCTCCCAGACACACAAGCTGGATTCCGGAGCAACAGGGGTACAATAGACAACATATATTCTACAACATGTAATAGAGAAAGAGATAGCGAAGACAGGGGGAAAATTGTACGCTTTCTTTGTTGACTTACGGACGGCTTTCGACAGGGTGAACAGGGTGGAACTGTGGAGGGCAATTGAGAGGGAAGGAGTCGACCAGGGACTGACAGAGGGGGTAAAAGAAATCTACGCGGAGACGAGGAGTGCAGTGAAGACCAATGGGAAAATATCGGAGGAATTCTGGACGATGGATGGAGTACGTCAAGGATGCCCACTTAGCCCTACCCTTTTTACGATTTTTGTTGCGGATTTGGAGGAGGCCCTGCGTAAAGGACAGGCGGGAGGGGTAGTTGTAGCGAAGAAGTTCTGGTCCCTTGCGTACGCAGACGATTTAGTCATGCTGGCAAAAACAGAAAGTGAGCTAAAAGAGATGATGGATAGGTTGAGGAGAGACCTGGTGAAAAGGAAACTGGAACTAAATATTGAGAAGTCGAAAGTAATGGTGTTTGGAAAAAGGGGAAGGAGGCCGGCGGGTAGAACCTGGAAGTGGGAAGGCCAAAGGTTAGAGGAGGTAAACCCCTTCAAGTACCTGGGCTACACGCTAGTAAGGGATGGAAGTGAGAGAGGACAAATCCAAGACTTAGTCAGGAAAGGAAACCTGGCGGTAAGACAAGTGTGGGGAATTGGAGAGAGCCTGTTCCAGAATGACTTTGAGTCAAAAAAGATATTTGATGTGCTGGTGAAGAGCGTAATCGGTTACGGATCAGAAATATGGGGGTAGAAAGAAAGAGCAGAGCTAGAAAGAGTTCACCTCAAATTTATAAAGTGGTCCCTGGGGCTGGAAAGAAGTACACCCAGCTATATAGTGACAGAAGAGACTAAGAGAGATAAATTAAGAATGGGCTGGGGAACCAGAGCCTGGAAGTTTGAGACAGGAGCGGAAATTTCAAGGGGTAGAGTTCTGCTAAAGGAATGTATTAAGGAAAGGAAAGCAGGGAGACTAAAACTAAAGAATGCTCAAGAGAGGGAAGAGTATTTTCAAAGATGTGGTTACAGTAGGTAAGGCATGCAAATGCTGAGACAGATGGCGAGATACCCGGAAGAGATACTGAAAGAAAGGGATAGGGATATACAGAAGCAGCTGCAGTTTAATAGTATAAGGAAAACGAGGTATAATGAAAGATATAAATTAATAAGAGAGGACAAAGTACCGGACTACCTAAGAATTGCAGGGCAGAGAGACAGCCAAAAGCTGACTGCTAGAGCGAGATGTGGAAATTTGGATGAGTCAAGAAGATTCTGGCTGACCGAGGGGGGCAGGCTATGTAGTATCTGCGAGGAAGCAGAGGGAAGATTAGAACATTTGGTGAATAGTTGCAGGGGGGTGGATAGGGAGAGGTCGGGTGACATTGCGCTGGTAAATGTACTATTCAATGCAGGCGGAGGAGAGGAAATAGGCTGGCTAAAAGAAATAGAAAGACTGAGGAAACAATGCAATAGGTAAATGAGCAGGGAAGAATGTAAATAAGAAATAGAGATAAGACCAAATGCAAGTGCAACAGAACAGAGTTTATATTCTTATATTTTTGTATTTAAGGTCGGGGCCATATATATTGGCCGGTGAGTTTCGTGAGGGGTATTCTCCCACCACACATTTTGCTTGCCTCGGTGCCCCTTTTCTCAACGTTTTCTGACTCGCTCTCGTTCCATCTCGCTCTCGCCTTCGCAGAACAAGAGTGAGCCAGAAATGGTGGGGATAGTGCCAAGCTTCTGGGGTGTAGACCAAACCGAGCTGTCAGCGTAGAAATACACACATCAGAATAGGTGTGCGTTAGCTACGAAAAAATTCAGGAGCTTTATTGGTTAGGACATTGATACTTTCTCGATAGCTTCATCTCGTATAAGTCTACGCATAGCTTCGTAACGCACACAACTATTACGCTAAGGACAAATAACAGCCAAACGGCTAGGTTCAGGTGGAGCCGAGCAGCGTTCCCGTTACCCCACTATGCCCTGCGAGGGCCACGCAACTCCAACTGACAAATCCACGATCGTCAGATGGTGGTGGCTGATTTCTCCTCGATCGCTGTTCGCGAAAACGAATTCACCGGCCAATATATCTGGCCCCGACCTTAGTAACCTATCTGCTTGGTGGGCAGGGAGGGATAGAGTAAGGGGCGAGTGCAAGGTAGCTTATAGTACAGCAAACTGAAAGATGTGTAATAATTATAATTATTTTAAGTAAAAGAGTGCGGTATGAATGACTTAGAAGTTTTGTACCCAAGTCCATTTCGGGGCCAACCGGCCAGAATTAATAAACTACTACTACAACTACTACAGACAATTACAATAGTCTACATACAGTACGTGAATTTACAATGTTTCAGAAAATACAGGAATGTCTTTGTGATCTTGTATCGTTTCAAAATATTTGTAACCTTAATTATTAAACGATTTAATAACTTCATTATTTTTTCAACATTTGTACTTCTATAAAAGTATAAGCATTACAGACGTAGAGAGCGTATACACACTTGTATGACTCATTGCACATTTATTTCAACAAATTGCGTAAATTTAATGCATCTACAATATCTGCATAAAAATTCTGTGACATTGTATTTTATTTCTAATAATGCTTCTTTATAAGCGAGTTTAATAAATAATGCAACTTTCTCAAATTATTTCTAACTCTAATTAATAAACAGGGGAATCGGGGAATGTCCATTTTTCGTGATTTTGCGAATTATAGCACATTTTGTTGGTGGCAACTGGGACTACGGAACTGTCGAATCGCAAACGATTATAAAGTTCTAATGACTCCATAAGATAACGTTAAAGATTTGTTATACGGATTAAGAACAAGAAATGCCACTCTGCACTGGAAAACAAAATAAGGCACAAAATATGTGACAATTAATAAAATGACTGGCTTTCCTAGTGCGACGTATGTCGTGTTTTGGCTTATTTTAGTCGGAAAAACCTCATCAGTCCATAAGTATTATTTTCAAAAAGATAGGATGAAAATTATGTAAATTGAGATTTTCGTCATTGCACGATACTACATTGTAAGATAACGCGTGCGTCAGTCACCAACACCCCAAGTCGCCGCCACCCAGGGATCAGAGCAGTGATGCCAGAATGAGGACGGGAGCGCTCGAGAATTTCCCCCACCACGCATGCACACTACGCCGGAGCTGCGTGTCCGTGAGCTCGGCGCTTCGGACAACTTCGGGAAGACGAGAGAGAAAACGAATGTGTGTCTTTCACTCTCGCTCTTGAAACGCTGTGATCCAAGGTGGGGTGCAAGCGACACGCGGCCGTGCGCGATCTTCCTGAGTGCCTCGAGATACACTTTTCACTTTCTGACATATGTATAATACTCTTGTAATGAAAAAAAATTTTGAAAAAATTTTGTTAGGGAAATCACGTTTTAAGACCTCCTGATCACGTTTTGACTATTTAGAAAAGAGCTTTTTTTTAAATATCTCATGTATTTGTTAACACGATTACGTTTAAACGGCAAAATGGATTTCATTGAAACTTTATATTAAAATTTTATATTCTTGTCTTAAGATCCGATTAGATCACGAAAAATGATAATTACCCGTTATGGTTCTTCGATTTTTCAGATATACGAACTAAATTCTACATACAAAAAAGTTAAGTAAAGTTCTTCTGTAACTTGTTTAACAAAGAAAAATGTACATTCATAATTGAGGCATTTGATGGAAAAAGGGCACATACGCCAAAATGCAAGTTCAAGAAAATCGATTTCAAAGTTTTCATTATAGTATAACTTAATAAAAAGTAATGCAATTAAATCAGATTTTTTTAGGATGTAGTTACCGTGTCGTTCAAGCGTTCTGAATACAGAAGTCATGATTTAAAAATGATATGTGTCTTTATTTATAAGTTTTAAACAAGTGGTTTATGTACCCTTTTTTCATCAAATGCCTCAATTTCTTGTGTTCGTTTTAAATTTCCGTACTTTTTATTTGAGCTATTTCTATTTTTCAAATCTTAAAATGAATTTTTTTATTAAAAGACGAATATTTTGATACTGTACATTGGTGAACTTTGTTAAAATTAGAATCCACTCTTGGCCAGTACCATGCACGCTGTAGAAGCCTTCGATAAAAAATATTTTTCCAGAGTATGATCTAAAATCTAAAATCTAAACGTAATCACATCAAACGTAATTATATCAAGTTGCGACAAAGAATCACGCACTATTTACAAATTAATTACGCGCAGCGTGCACGTTACCGCTCGATGGAAACTACGGGAAAGTGGTGGTCTCTTCCATCGAGAGGGAAATGTAAACAATTGGTTATGCAAAGCTAACATCGCGATACATGTTGTACACTAAAATGTGTAAATTGGTATAAAGGTATTATTGTACAAGAATACGAGAGAAATGTAACTGGTAAATGCATCTGTGGAAGTTCGGGATTGTCACCATTACCTTGCTGTTATTTCTTTTAGCCTTTTCTTCGATTTTTCTCCTTTCTGAATTTTTCTTACTATTTTACGATTTCCTATCTATTCTTTTCGTTTCCCGTTTCGAGGGTTCGTTCGGGCCTGGTTTTCGTCAAGTACATTTGACGGTCAGATCCGCGATCTGTGGTCGCGTATGCTTTGTTTATGTTTTGTTTATGCTTTGGTTATTCGTTTTGCTGCATTAGTTGCCGAGAAAAATATTTCGCATCAATCCGCAGAGGCGATTCTTCAACTTTTCCAAGACGTTGGGAAAGATCCTGATGTTTTGGAACGTATGACGTGTGGTCGAACAAAGTGTTCTAATATTATATCGAACGTTCTGTGTCCTCGGGAAACAGAGCGTCTTAGTCTGGTTTTACAGAATTCTAAGTTTTCAGTATTTATTGATGAAACATCCGACATTACCAATGAGAAATGGATGTCATTTATTGTTCGGTATGTCGCACCCGAGACTTTGGATGTTCGAACGGAATTAGTAGAATTAATTAATCTTGACGTGCGAGAATGTACTGCCGATAAAATATTTACCTCCTTTAAGAACTCCATGTGGAAAAAGCAAATTCCGTTCGGAAACATTCTTGCTTTGTCGTGTGATAACGCTTCTGTCATGACAGGGTGTCACTCGTCATTCAAGACCAAACTTGCAGAAATTCGCGGTGAAAATTTTTTCACCATGCCGTGTCCATGTCACTCCTCTGCATTGGTAGTGCATAAAGCATGCGCTACCATTCCCGAGGTCTGCGAGGAATTATTACGGAAAGTCACTACATTCATTTATAGCAGTCCCAAAAGCTCGGCCATTTTTCGCGATTTCCAACAATGTTATCAATTTACTGACCGCAAAATTTTAAAATTCTGTACTACGCGATGGTTATCGCGTTATTCATCCGTAGTTACACTTTTAGAAAATTGGGACAGTGTGTTGCAATTTCTGAAAGAATTGGTCGTAAGTGAGAAGACAAAGTCTGGGGAAGATCTGCTTATCATCATGCAAAATCCAGAAGCGAAAGCATATCTTCTGTTTTTGGAATACGTTCTATTGTATTTCAATGACTTTAGTTTATTCTTTCAGTCGCAACAAACAAGAATCCATTTGCTTCAAACTACTACCAAAACTCTTTTGTATAATATTTTACGTAATTTTTTGAAACCGCAGCTTTTGAAGCACATGGATTTAGTAAAATTAATAGATTTTTCATAAAGCGATAACCAAATCGCATTTAATAGAATTCATTTAGGTCCGGATTGTGACATTTTTCTTTCTAAGTTAGTTGCAGAAGGCAAATCCGTTGTTGTCAAAACCGTTCGAGAAAATTGTATTAAATTTTACATAACGGCTGCAAACGAAATTCGTAATCGATTGCCAATCGATGACGAATTTCTGAGCAAGTTATGTGTTTTTGAGCCTCATTTGGCATTAATAGATAATGACAGAGACACTTCCTTTAAAAGTGTTCTCTTTATTGCTCAAAAATTGGGCGGTTTCGACGAAGACGGTTTGCAAAAAGAATGGTCGACATTGCACCTGAATTTTGCATATAAAGACAAGCAGATGCTTTGTACATTAGCTTTTGATGATGTTTGGAAAACGGTGTTGTTAACGCGAAACGATCAAGGCTCATTTAAATATCCATGTTTGCAGAAATTATTAAATTCCATTAGAAGTCTTCCATATTCAAACGCCGATGCTGAAAGATTGTTTTCCATGCTTCCCGACATAAAGAACAAGAAACGAAACCGACTTTGTTCGACCCTCGTCAATGCCATTTGCGTAACGAAATCGGCATTAAAGGCGTACGGGGACACAGCTCAGACCACGGAGGTAGATGCCATACATCTATCTCTCATGTCATCTGAGCATTTATATCCAATTCTTGCGAAGAAGCAAAAGAGTAGGTTACGTTTACATGCCGTTGATGGCCTCGCGGATGTTCCTTCTACGTCGAGTAATGCAAATTAGTGATGTCCAGAATATTATCAATTTCATCCATTTTTTATTTCATTCGATTTTTGGACATCGCGAATATGTAAATAGTTGTTCGATTTACCTCACGCAATTCTTGTTCTATCCTTGCAATAAATTCGCTTGCTTGCTGTACATATGATTCATAGAGAGAACTTCGAGATAATTGAACAAATAAATGTATATTCTTAATTATATTCATTTTATATGTAACAATTATCTCGAAATTCTGTCGCATGTATTATAGTAAATTCCTTTGCTTGCTTTCTATCCTTTGGAAATGTAAACAATTGTAGCATTATTTCAGTCTTACATCTCGTCAATATATCGAACCCAATTGATATATTTACGTGCTGCCTTTCTTTTCTATTTTTTAATGTTTTTGTACATTTTAGTGTACAACATGTATCGCGATGTTAGCTTTGCATAACCAATTGTTTACATTTCCCTCTCGATGGAAGAGACCACCACTTTCCCGTAGTTTCCATCGAGCGGTAACGTGCACGCTGCGCGTAATTAATTTGTAAATAGTGCGTGATTCTTTGTCGCAACTTGATATAATTACGTTTGATGTGATTACGTTTAGATTTTAGATTTTAGATCATACTCTGGAAAAATATTTTTTATCGAAGGCTTCTACAGCGTGCATGGTACTGGCCAAGAGTGGATTCTAATTTTAACAAAGTTCACCAATGTACAGTATCAAAATATTCGTCTTTTAATAAAAAAATTCATTTTAAGGTTTGAAAAATAGAAATAGCTCAAATAAAAAGTACGGAAATTTAAAACGAACACAAGAAATTGAGGCATTTGATGAAAAAAGGGCACATAAACCACTTGTTTAAAACTTATAAATAAAGACACATATCATTTTTAAATCATGACTTCTGTATTCAGAACGCTTGAACGACACGGTAACTACATCCTAAAAAAATCTGATTTAATTGCATTACTTTTTATTAAGTTATACTATAATGAAAACTTTGAAATCGATTTTCTTGAACTTGCATTTTGGCGTATGTGCCCTTTTTCCATCAAATGCCTCAATTATGAATGTACATTTTTCTTTGTTAAACAAGTTACAGAAGAACTTTACTTAATTTTTTTGTATGTAGAATTTAGTTCGTATATCTGAAAAATCGAAGAACCATAACGGGTAATTATCATTTTTCGTGATCTAATCGGATCTTAAGACAAGAATATAAAATTTTAATATAAAGTTTCATTGAAATCCATTTTGCCGTTTAAACGTAATCGTGTTAACAAATACGTGAGATATTTAAAAAAAAGCTCTTTTCTAAATAGTCAAAACGTGATCAGGAGGTCTTAAAACGTGATTTCCCTAACAAAATTTTTTCAAAATTTTTTTTCATTACAAGAGTATTATACATATGTCAGAAAGTGAAAAGTGTATCTCGAGGCACTCAGGAAGATCGCGCACGGCCGCGTGTCGCTTGCACCCCACCTTGGATCACAGCGTTTCAAGAGCGAGAGTGAAAGACACACATTCGTTTTCTCTCTCGTCTTCCCGAAATTGTCCGAAGCGCCGAGCTCACAGACACGCAGCTCCGGCGTAGTGTGCATGCGAGGTGGGGGAAATTCTCGAGCGCTCCCATCCTCATTCTGGCATCACTGGATCAGAGGTCTCCAGTTGATGTTGATGAAGGGGGAACACCAACAGGAGCGGTGGTAATGTGTGCGTGAATTGACGCCAGCGCGAAGCCAGCCAAGTGGCGACACGCGAAGCGAATGTGACGTCCGCAGTGTCGCGGCCTCCAGCCAGTGATGGAAGGGAAAACACCTACAGAAGCGGTAGTAATGTGTGCTTGAGACGCCAGTGCCTAGCGAGTGATGCCGTGGCCAATCAGCGTTGACAATATATTTCCCGGTGACGCTAGTTGGCCGTGGTGTCGGTTCGTCTCCCATCGTGGCGTCTCATGCACACATTACCACCGCTCCTGTAGGTGTTCGACTCCGCCGGAGTCCTCCGATCCCTGCCGCCACCGGTCCTTATTGTTCGGCACTCGCCGCTCGGCTGGGCACGACCTTCGGCGGCTCGAATAAACACGCTCGACGCTGACGAAAGTTATACGTGCCTTTATTCAAAGGCTTCAAAAAGATAAATGCTACGGATGAAAAATTTATTCGACGCATTTATTCAAGTAAAACCTTCGAATAAAAAATTATCGTTATTCATCGCATAAAAAAATTATCTTTATTCGTTGAATAAATTCTCATCGAATAAAAAATTATCTTCATTCGTCGAATAAATTGTTAATGAATAAAAAAATTATCTTCATTCGTCGGTAATTATTTAGAAGTTTTCCATCCTCACCGAATTCAATGATTTTTGGATATGTTGTCGGGGGCACGATTCTGAAAAATTTTTTCCTATACATGTTACTGCCGCTCGACCTTCGTTTCCGAGATATTTGCGAAAAACTTCTGTTGATTTATTCCGACGCAAAGCATTCCACTTTCCAACTTGTCCCGGGTATTAGTATTGGTTGGGGCTAGATTAGTGCGGGGGGCGGTTTTTCATGTAAAGCATGGTAGCGAACCGATGTGAGTTTAGAGATTTGAACCAGAAACTTGCGGACGCCCGTCAACACCCCGACTCACATCGATTCGCTACCATTCTTTACGCGCCCGCGAGCATCCACCCCCACCCCACCCCCCCCCCCCCTAATCTAGCGCTAACCAATACTAATACCCGGGACAAGTTGAAAAGTGAAATTCGTTGCGTCGGAATAGGGTAAGCAGACCAGTAGATGGACAGTTTAGCTGATTCCGAAGTTTACATCAAGGTGTTTCTTAGAAATATCCGTTGTATTAAAAAAAAATCAAAAGCTTTGCACGTCAAAATGTACAAATTTAAAGAAAATAATAACTGCAAGTAAAAAATTAATGTATTTACGGATAAAATGATGAAAATTCTACTCATAGCCCGTATCACCAGTAGATGGACGATAGGGCTAGCAGATGGACAGTTCAAAACCAATAGATGGATGGGTGTCTGGCTAGACGAATAAAATACTTATTAGCTATAGTAGGTACCTAGATTAAGTTATTTTTTGTTAAAATATAGTTTATTTCATCAAAACTAAAAACGTATGGAGTCTTCATTGGCAGAAAACGGTGCAACAGGTTATGGGCCCAGGCCGCAAATAAAGTGAGGTTATCTCTAGCCTAATGTGGCCAGACGTTTCACGCATGAAGTGACTCGCGCATGGTGGCGTAAAATCGTACATACAAATACATTTTTAGCATACAATTATTTTTTTCGATAAATATGTCAATGTTTTATAAAGCAACAAACGTTTTTTCTACAAAATAAAAAATCAATAATATAGATTAAAACTCTAGTTCTTTCAATATTAACGATTAACCAACGATTCGTCCATCTGCTGGGCCCCGTCCAGCTACTGGCCTGCTTACCCTAAGTCAAAAGAAGTTTTTCGCAAATATCTCGTAAACAAAGGTCAGCTTCGTCATTTGTTTTGTCCCATGCTGGCGCATCTCATACGCTGGCACGGACACGTACTGTAGGTAGGTATACGGCAGAATACATTGTATAGTAGTAGCATCAGTTTTTCGCGAATATCTCGGAAACGAAGGTCGAGCGGTGGTAACATGTATAGGAAAAAGTTGTTCAGAATCGTGTCCCCGACAACATATCCAAAAATCATTGAAATCGGTGAGGATGGAAAACTTCTAAATAATTACCTTATCTTTATTCGTCGAATAAATTCTCATCCAATAAAATCATTTATTCGTTGCCCTTCGAATAAAGATAACTTCCATTATTCGAGCCTCGAATAACGAATAAAAATTATTTATCTTTTGTTCGTTGTCTGAGATTTATTTAGATAAACATTTGCCCAACTCTAATGTCAGCGAAAGAAGAACCGGAAAAATACCGGTATTTTTTCGGTTTCGGTACTTTAACGATTTTGGTATTCGCCTATTTCGGTTCTATAACGGTATCGGTACTCATCTGTTTTGGAACGATATCGGTTTGGGTATAGCTTTGTTGACGTAATACCGGAATCAAAATCATACCGGTTTGACGTTCCTGTTTTCTATGTTATCTTTGATCGGTAATTGGTTGGGACCAGATTTATTTACCCCCCCCCGGACCCCGAGGGGTCGCGAACTTTTGAGATATTTAAGGTAATGGAATGTATTTCAAAAACGTACTCTCCCTGCAGAATAACATCACGACAAGCAAAATGCTCCTTCTACAGCGGTAATTAGGTAGACAGCATTCCAGCAACTTGCAACTTGCTGGTCCAAATCCCCATGACCATCCATTTCTGAAGCACCAACTTTTTATCTTGAATCCCTCAAAAGTTATAAAAGTTATTATTATCGCAAGTAATAATGACGAGGTTACGTGATCGACGGTAGGCAATTCGTAACAATATCGCGTCAATACGTCCGTTCCACAAAAGGGCCGTTTACGAAGTGGTCGGTGCGTGCACAGTGCCGCACGAGGGCGCGCGTGCCATCTGTGCCCGCGCGGGGCATCGATCACGCGATACCGAGATCCCTCGTAGACCGCCGAAGGGATCCCTCACAGCGCTCGATGCATCGGTGGTCGATCAGCGACCCTCCAACACTCCCCCTCAATGCAAGAACGCTGCCGTCTAAGCGCTGCCAACTCCCAGGAGCTCCAAATACCGGCGATGTTTTGGCCCGGAGAGCCCCTTCGTCAAGACGTCGGCCGGCATGTTCTCCGTGGGAATGTATCCCACTCGCAGGCATCCATCTCGTATGGCCTTCCGAACAAAGTGATGCCTGATGTTGATGTGTTTTGTCCGGTGGTGGAAAACCGGATTCTCCGCCAGCCTCTGCGCCCCGAGGTTGTCCCCAAAAACCTCCACATCGGCGAGCGCAGCAAAACCCAGCTCCGTGAGGAACCGCTTCAGATATACTGCCTCCCTGGCTGCCTCCATCAGCGCCATATATTCGGCCTCGGTCGTCGACAGGGCCACGGTCGCCTGCTTCCTCGACTCCCAGGAGATAGGGCACCCACCGAGGAGGAAAGCGTACCCTGTGTACGACCTTGTATCGTCAGGACAGTTGGCCCAGTCCGGGTCGACGAAACCCTTCAATAGCTCCTGGCAGCATCTGAAAACCAATCCTAGCTCGGATGTACTGTGATGTCCCACTATTTTTCGCGCGGTAATATTCTAAAGTCTCCCTCATAAATCGCTCCACAACTCCATCAAAGTCCCTCAAACTCAAATCTTACCCCTTTTTCCCCAATCACTGATCACCTTGACGATGTACCTTAGCGGTCCCCATCTCAAGATGGTCAATTACAAAAACTCCTTCACTTACTCACCCTACGAGGCACGAATTCCTCCCTCATATTTGAATTCAAACAAGTCCCTCGTCCCAAAAACATTCTTAATTCGAGACCACGTCTCACCCCTCTTTACGACTCACCGAGTCAAAGCCACTCTCACCCCTTTCCCATCAAAACACCCAAAATCCATCCAATGGGTTGAGTATCCCCTTATCAGTAGCCTAAATAAAACCCTGGAAGTCCTATTGCGACGCATATTTCATGCATGAGTCATAAACACGTCTAATTATAGGCGCTTATTTCTTATAAATAAAAACCCCGGAAGTCCTATTGCGACGCCTATTTCGTAAATAGGTCAAGGTGCATACCGCGCGCACCCTTCACACCTGACATTCTTGTAAACCATATATATACAAGGGTTCGAGAGGCCGTAGCTCTCTTCTACGGAAACTCTCCCGCGAAGTGTCACGTTCTTCTTTTGAAATCTTAAACAGTGTTATATATTCAAATAGCTAAATTCTGTGATCTACGGCAACTACCGTAAGCAATTACTACTTAGTTATCTTTATACGGCACATCATCTCCATACATCCATATTATTTGTATTATTATTGCTTATCGCTTTTCATATTATTATTGCTTATTGCTTTCATACTATTTTCTATTATTAACGCTTATTGCGGTACATTATCTTGTATTATTTACATTTATTGCTTTCATATTATTTTCTTCGGTTTATACACATATATTTCATGTCCATACACATATTCTATAATTTATAACCATTTATATAAATGTTATGTGCTAATGCTCATCGTCCAACGCATTATTATGTTAACCACGCTATTACATTGACGGTGCATATATTCTTGCTTAAAGTAATAAAATCACGCTTCGAGTTATTGTGTCTATCCTTTGGTTACGAAGGCTCCAAATCTAAACAGGCTACTGTAACAGCTGATTTCAGTTCGTGAACGCGAGACTTCTTACAGTGTTTACTAACGTACTTTTGCATGGGCTGTGTACAGCCATATGTCTAGACATATTTCGCGGAAATATTACGTGTAGTTTCTTATACGAATGCAACAGTAAATCCAATTACTAAGCCAAAACAAAGTGCTTAACGGGTGTCACCACCAAAGTGATTACTACTTAAACCTTCCCTGGTCGTTCAGTGCTACGAATCTGGCATTCGCGCCTGAACTCCGATTTACCCCAGTGCTACGAATCTGGCATTCGCGCCTGCTCTCCTCAATCGTCCAGTGCTACGAATCCAATATTCGCACTTAAATTCCTACTCTCCGCAGGGCCACGAATTCCCTCAACCGTTCAGTGCCACGAATTTGGCATTCGCGTCTGAACTCCGATTTACCCTCAGTGCCACAAATCTAGCATTCGCGCCTGAATCCCGACTCACCGCAGTGCCACGAATCTGGCATTCGCGCCTGCATTCCCTCAACCGTTCAGTGCCACGAATCTGGCATTCGCGCCTGAATCCTGACTCACCGCAATGCCACGAATCTGGCATTCGCGCCTGCATTCCCTCAACCGTTCAGTGCCACGAATTTGGCATTCGCGCCTGAACTCCAATTTACCCTCAGTGCCACGAACCTGGCATTCGCGCCTGAGTTTCCTCCAATATTACCCCGTCTATGCCATCGTCCTAAAGACCTCACCCGGGACGTGACAGTACCTTTTAAGTAACGCAGGACACGTTTCGCGGCAGCCCAGTGCGTAGAGTCATGGCATGAGTTAAATTGACTCAGATAACTCACGACGTGCGCGATATCGGGCCTGGTACAGACCGCTAGATACATCAGCGCACCGACTAATTCTTTGTAAGGCGCTTTCTTTTCTCCGTTGGGTCCGAAGCTGTTCGGATTAATCTCTCCCCTCTTCAGTCTTGTCCCCAGCTCGACAGGTGTTTTGACGCTTTTCGCTTCACTCATGCCGAATCGATTCAAGATGTCCCTTATGTAACCGGCCTGGTTCAGGATTATGTTGTCCTTTCTTCGGGAGATCTCGATTCCCAGACAACACTTCGCTTCACCGAGGTCCTTGATCTCAAACTTCGTTGTCAGGTACGACCTGAACTTATTGATGTCGGCGGGATTTCTCGAGGCGAACAGGATGTCGTCGACGTAAACGGCGACCATCATGATGTCCGGACCGTGCCTCGAGTAGAACATGCAGGGATCCGACGAGGACGGTCGAAGTCCGAACTTTATCAGTTCCTCGCACAGCCTTAAGTGCCAACGATGTCCGGCCTGACGCAATCCATAGAGCGCCTTTTTCAGGAGACAGACCCGATCCCCACGCCGCAGCTCACGTAGCATTTGCGACGCCATCTCCCCGATACCGTCGCTCCTCGCTGCGGTGTGCACGATCTCCTCCAATATCTCCTTGGCGTACCCCGTCACCTCCATGAAGACTTCTTCCTGCAGCGTACCCTTGAGATAGGCCGTGGTAACGTCGAGCTGGTGCACGATCATCCCGTGCTGAGCGGCAAGGGCAATCATCGTCCGAATAGATCCAATCCGGGCAACGGGGGCGAATGTCTCGAAGTCCACCCCGGGGTGCTGCGAGAAGCCCTGTGCGGCAGTGCGCGCCTTCCTTCTCTGTACTGTACCGTCCTGGTTGTACTTGTTCCGCAGCACGACACGACTCCCGCGCGATCCTTCGGGCGCTCGACTATCTTCCAGGTGTGGTTTTTTATTATGGATGTCATCTTGGAAACCATGGCCCGGATCCACGCGCTCGAGTCCGCTCCCCGCATTGCATCCTTCGCGGAAATCTCGGCAAGGCAGGCCAAGTGCGCCGCCTGACTGTCCTCGCAGGCGACCGCGTCGCCGTCCCCATTCCGAGGGACCGCGTCACCGCTCCCTTCCCGAGGGACCGCGCCGTCGTTCCCATCTCGAGGGGCCTCCTCATCGCTCCCGTCCCGAGCGACCTGGTAGAGTTTTCTAGGTCTCCCCCTGCGTCCGCTCTTGACCTTTGCTGGCCTTCCTCTGCCTCTCCTTGGCGGCTGACCTGCGAATCCGGGGCTACCTCGGTCCTCGGGGGTCCGATCGGGCGCGAAACCACCTTCAGAACTCTCTTCTGGGTCAATACCTCCCCCCCCCTCCCCCCCGAGTCCGGCTGGAGGTTGGTGTTCGAATTCCCGCGCGTCCGAAGGGGAAAATCCAGGAAGTCGCGCGCAGGGGTTTCTTCGTCGACTAACTCCAAGGCGGGATCGCTGCTCGGCCGCTCCGTAGAGCCCTCGACGAATCTTACGTCTCTCGCGATGTCAATCCTCCTTTCTTCAGGGAGTCAGATCCTGTAGGCCTTGAACTGTTCGCTGGATCCTACAAGTATGCCTTTCTTAGATCGACATTCAAATTGTCCCTTACTCGATTCTCGATTTAGTGAGTACGCTTCGCAGCAGAATTCCCTGAAATAATTCACGTTGGGCACTTTTCCGGTCCACTTTTCGAATGCTGTCTTCCCGCCCAGGCTTTTCGAAGGACATCTGTTTCGGATGTAGTTCGCGGTATTGACTGCTTCCGCCCAAAACGATATAGGCAATCCGGATTGTATAAGTAGGCACCTAGACATCTCCACGAGCGTGCGGTTTCTCCGCTCGGCGACGGCGTTTTGTTCTGGCGGTTGAGTGACCGTTAGTCTGTGAGAAATGCCATTTTCCCTGAGAAATTCGTCAAATTTTGTGTTTATGTACTCACGTCCGTTGTCGGACTGCAGTAACTTTACTCTTTTTCCGGTGTGATTCTCCGCGTGCGCCTTGAATTCCTTGAACGCTTCAAAGACCTGGCCCTTCTCGCGGATGATTTTTACTTCGCACCATTTTGAGCTGTCATCGATGAATGTAACGAAATATCTGCTCTTACCGTTTGACTCTGTCCACATGGGGCCGCACAAATCCGAATGAACGATCTCCAGCACTTCCGAGTCACGCTCGCTTCCTTTCATGTGCCCTTTGGGGAAGGGCATTCGTGTCATCTTCCCACGAAGACAAGTTTCGCAGTTGAAGTCGCGTTTGTTTCCGAGCTTCATCCCTCTCACGGCTCCGCTTCGTTCTCCTTCCAAGAGATCGCGGATGGATAGGAAATAAAATAATTCTTTATTCTTTATCGTATGGATATGGAAGTGTCGCCGATGGATTCCTTGGGGTTTTCTGATGAAAATCATACCAAATGTCGTGTAAATCGGACAACTTTTACATAGGGAATAGAAATAGCTTGTGTCAAAGTAGTCCGATTTGCATGATATTTGGTATGATTTTCATCAGAAAAACATAAGGAATCCATGGGCGTTACTTCCCTTTCGACACGATAAAGAAAAGAATTTCTTAATACGCTGTAATGGATATTTCACCAATCCAACTTGCATCCCTCCCAAAAGAACCGGCCATCCGAGCGTAGAAGCAAGTGCGAAATAAAAGTAACGGTGCGCTTCTCGATTCCGCAGATGTACCTACCTAAGTAGCATTTCTGACGGAAAAGAATTGTCCAGCCTTTGGGCCTGCCATTCCTGGCGTAGACCTTTGGCAGGTAAGTATCTATTTCAACAGGCAGTGCCACCCGTGGCGCCAGTAAGACCGCCCCGGTCCTTGCTATTCCAGAGGGTTTTCTTCCAGTGAAAATCAGTAAATTTGCAAGCGCAATATCTTAAAAACCAGTGGAAATAAAGTGTATACATTATAGCTTATTGGATTTGTCTTGGAACGCACTATCAACTCAGGTCTTCAAAAAAAATAGTTCCATTTGAAAAACCGAACTTGACCATCGTATCTTTTAAAATAATAATCGAAAACAAAATTCGTTCGCGCTAATAAATTGCCTCCCTCGAACCATGCAATTCCCTATTTTTTTTATATTTTTATCGACAATACTTTAGGAGAAAACCGGCTGTCCAGTCTTAGGTGGGACACCCTGTATATCCATCGTGCCAGGGCTCATCAAAATCGATGACTGCCTCATGGTGTCCTCCCCTTGTCAGACGCCTTGTGACCAATCTTTGTGCAGCGATAACATGCACCCCCGAACTTCCCATCAGCCTTCGGTGCGCCACCGGTTTCCTTCTTTCGCGGATGCGGCCGTCTGTCCGATTGCCTTTTCGCGAGCATAGCACTCGTTGTCGTACACGGCGTTTCGGCTGTACGCGCGTCACTTTCCTCTATAATTTTAACATGCAGCATTTCCGGCGAAGGCAGTTCGTCGCGAGACTAGAGAGTCTGTACAGTAAGAGAGTCGCCAATAGGTCGGGATGCATCTCGATGTCCATTTCCACAAGTTTGTCGACGGTATCGAAGAACTGCCGCACGTGTCGCGCACGTCGTCGCCGTCCGCCATCTTGTGCTGCGTGAATCGTTTCAGCAGCGTGACTTTTCTCGCTGGACCACGCGACTGATATATGGATTCCAGACGTCTCCATACGTCGCGCGCTGTGTTGCTACCCCTCACCAGTTTCAGTTCCGTTGATTTCATGCAGTGTATGATGTCCGCTTTCGCCTTCCTATCCGCCGTGTCCCATGTTTCAGCCGCGAGCCTGGTCCGATCGTCGCCGTCCACGATCTCGGGTTTCACTTTCGCGCCACTCACATACTCCCACGCGTCGTTTTTCACGAGAATCGCTTCCATCTATATTCTCCATGTGTCATAATTATCACGGGTTAGAAGCTCAACGCGTGGCGTGTTCGACGACGCCACATTGTCATACACGCGATTGATATTTGTTACCCTTTTGATTTATTATCGTCTCGAATGAATTGTCCCTATCGGTAGACAATTCGTAACAATATCGCGCCAATACGTCCGTTCCACAAAAGGCCCGTTTACAAAGTGGTCGGTGCGTGCACAGCAGTGATGCCAGAATCGTGGGACGCGGGACCAAACGCTTACCCCCACTATGACCTACCGTCGTCTCGGCTCCATATCAAAACTACACAGTACAAAACTACACAAGCAATTTAGGACACATCAAAATAGTGCACAGAAAGTAGTGCACATACAATTTACTACACATTCGTTTTTATAGTGCACATACAATTTAGGACACACGAGATTTAGGACACATACAATTTAGGACACATGCTATTTAGGACACATACAATTTAGGACACATGTGATTTAGGACACATGCAATTTAGAACACATGCGATTTAAAACACAATCGAATTTGTAGTGCACATACAATTTAGGACACATACGATTTAGGACACATACAATTTAGAACACATGTGATTTAAAACACATACAATTTAGGTCACATGTGATTTAGGACACATGCAATTTAGGACACATGCGATTTAAAACACAATCGAATTTGTAGTGCACATACAATTTAGGACACATGCGATTTAGGACACATACAATTTAGGACACATGCGATTTAAAGCACATGCGTTTTATAGCGCACATTCAATTTAGGATACATGCGATTTAGGACACATACAATTTAGGACACATACAATTTAGAACACATATAATTTAACGCACATTTTTTTAGTACACATCAGGATAGCGCACACCAAGTTTTCGCACACAACTATCTACTCGTCGCCGTCGACTGTTTCACAGCTGATGGTATTAGTATTGGTTGGGACTAGATCAGGGCGGGGGGCGCGCGCCTGCTCACGGGCGCGTAAAGCATGGTAGCGAACGGATGTGACTTTGGGGATGCTCAAAATGAGACTGCGGTTACAAGTAACGCGCGATGGGGTCAATATCGCTATTGTTAACAAGGTAACCATTCTGAACATTTCCCTTTAAACTTTTTGGTGGTCGGCTTTGGTTTACAAGATATGCGCAAAAAACTTATTAAAATTACCGAGTTTAACACATACTGACATCGGTTCGCTACCATGCTTTACGCGCCCGCGAGGGGGCGCGCGCCCCCAGCCCTAATCTAGCCCCAACCAATACTAATACCGTCGGCTGTTAAACAGATTTCAATATATTATGCCGAAAGTTTTTTATTAATATCTCCGAATCTAAGGCTGACCGCCAAAAAGTTTAAAGGAAAATGTTATTCAGAATGACGACCTTGACAACATATGTGAAGATCATTGAAATCGGCGAAGGCCCAGTTCACCGGCAAGTTTACCGTGCTATCCTGTTGTACACTAAATAAAATGTGCGTCAAACTGCAGGTGTCCTAAAGTGTTTGTGTCCTAAATTGTTTGTGTCCTAAATCGCATGAGTCCTAAATTGTATGTGTCCTAAATCGCATGTGTCCTAAATTGTATGTGCACTATAAAACACATGTGTTTTAAATCGCATGTGTCCTAAATTGTATGTGTCCTAAATCGCATGTGTCCTAAATTGTATGTGTCCTAAATCGCATGTGTCCTAAATTGTATGTGTCCTAAATCGCATGTGTCCTAAATTGTATGTGCACTACAAATTCGATTGTGTTTTAAATCGCATGTGTCCTAAATTGCATGTGTCCTAAATCACATGTGACCTAAATTGTATGTGTCCTAAATTGTATGTGCACTATAAAAACGAATGTGTAGTAAATTGTATGTGCACTACTTTCTGTGCACTATTCTGATGTGTTCTAAATTGCTTGTGTAGTTTTGTACTGTGTAGTTTTGATATGGTGCCGTCGTCTCCCACTATGGCCTACCGTCGTCCCCCACTTTCTTCCCACCGCACTGCACACAAGCATATCCCTAACCCTGTCCGTGTGCGCGGCAGCCCAACAGGCAGCTCACACGGACAGAAGTAAAAATATGCTTGTGTGCAGTGCGGTGGGAAGAAAGTGGGGGACGGTCAGTCGATCGGTGGTCGATCAGCGACCCTCCTACAGTTATTTTGTTAATAACTTTTTAACAAGCAACGAGCGACCCACAGTGTTTCACTATATTATATGGGCGTTCGGGACAAAACTCATAGCTTCTGAACTAATCAGTTTTCGACCTAAGTACCCTAATACTTTTTTAAAGAGAATATAAAGATGCATCGACAGGTGTATAAAAAATATGCAGTACCACTAAAAAAAATGAGGTGATTTTGATTTTTTATTGAATAAAAAGTTTTTTATTTAATTTTTACTTTTGCAACTTGTTGTCAACTGAATACTGACTCACTTGTGTTGGATTTTTTTTTCATCAGTTTCGCAGAAATACCTGAAAACTGTTGCGGTCGTTTTACATATATGTAATCATAACTTCGTACACATTCCAAATTTTTCTTGTATTTGGTTTGTAATTTTCATTACGTAGTACGTAAAACATAAAAAATCATATAAAAATGAAAACATTAATAAACAAATTAAATAACAATATAAATAACAATAAAATGGAAAAATTTGTTTATCATATTAAATCAGAATCGGACACGGAACATGTGTCTTGGTTTGTATCTGACGATTTGCAATAATTTGAATCATCTACTATCAAGTATTTTATTATGTCCACCGGGCGCGTAGCACGCGCCTGAGCGGTGAAAGTCTTAATGATTTCGGCTATTTTTTCCGTTTTGGGCAAATTCAGGCAGTTGAAATTGACGTTAATATACAAAAAATCACGGCGGTACTTTTTGGTACTTTTTTAAAAACTCGAGTCAAAGATGATAAAAATTTAACATAAAAAATTGGGACAAATTGTTGATATTGCAAAAAAGTTTTTCGGCAGTTGGAATGTCATATAATACTAAACATAACTTATAAAAATCAAATTAATTAGATAAACATTCGGCAAATAGCACGTGTTTAAAGAAACGCACCGTAAATTGGAATAAATTTCAAGCATCATTTTTGACAACAAATTGGTAAATTCAGCAAAAATTATGGACAACATTAAAACCTGCGTTCCTTTATTAACATTTTAAGATACAAGAATTTTTGGATCGAACACTTTAGATTCTTGACTTTTGAGCATTACGCGAAACACTGTGCGACGGCTAAAACCTTCTGAAGGTCACTAGGAGGGTGACCGTGACAACAAATGTCAAGGTTAAGGTCATTGGAGGTGTACTTTTTTTAGGTGGAGGCGTTTCGGAGATTTCAAGGTCGACTTCGTTATTTTAAATGGATTGTTATATTTTTTATGTCAATATATCCCGAAGAATTTTGAATTCTGAGTAAAAAAGTATTGGCCTTTATTAGGCCTAAACCTAATAGTTAACGAATACATTTGCCACGTTTCTTCAAAATTTACTTTGCCTAATATCAAGCTAGAGATTCAATATCATCAAAGATTGCCGTAAGACAGCGGTGTGTGCGTGACAAATGACAATTTTTATATAACATTATAGGTTTTTCTTTATCGCAATCGTCTATTTCCGTTGATTAATGTAAGTGTCCGAAATTTTATCTTTGACATTAATACAATAATGCAATCTGTTAACCAACGAGGAATCTCGGAATATAGAATCTCCAACTTGATGCATATTACGCAAAGTAAATTTTCACGAAACGAAGCAAAATTATTCGTTAACATTTAGGTTTATGGCTAATAAAGGTCTACAATTTCTTACTCAGAAATCAACATTCTTTGATATTTTTGCATAAAAACTACACCATTCCATATAAAATAACGAAGGTGACCTTGAAATATTCAAAACTCCTCCACCTATATAAAAAGTACATGCACTACATAATGTGCCCCTCCAACCATAACACTCTTTTATGAAAAAACTTTTATACAAGGAATACTTTAGAAGTTAGTCGAGGTGTGCAAGTTGCGTGGACTACTCTGTATATTGATAAATCAAATTACATCTTGTAATATCAAATTATGATACTGGACAAATGGAGAAACTGTGAACGAGAAATTAATTATTCAGCTGTTGATAAACGTGCAACACGGATGGTTATAAGGACGAAAGTGATTATATTTTTTCACCAA
The DNA here is from genome assembly GCA_947577245.1 of Andrena bucephala. NCBI lineage: Eukaryota > Metazoa > Arthropoda > Insecta > Hymenoptera > Andrenidae > Andrena > Andrena bucephala. The sequence goes on along the minus strand of OX387715.1, from coordinate 49,344,991 downwards.
AATTAATACATATAATAATCCCATTTTCTATAGAAAATTTGTCAGTCAATATATTTTAATAGAAAATAGGATTGCTTCCACTATTTTCATTATTTGTATCAGTTCGCTCTATTTTCCGAGTAAAGTTGTTTTGATATTAAATAGAATTTGTAAAAAGAACGTAATAGCTACTATTGAACATCATTAGCTACTGTACGTAGTACATCTATCTATCACGCGAAACATAAAAAACATGCACTTTGATATAACCATTTCGAGTTTGATATAATTTATGAAGATTAAATATATTCTGTGGTATTTTAATACTATCAATATGAATAAGGTTCGATGACATCCACAGAAACTTTAATCTAATACTCAATATACATATGCAGAGAGTCACATGCTATGGGGAATCAGTAAATGAAATAATCTGATACCTACAATAATAGAAGAAAGTAAATAATAACTAAACAAATTTATCTTCTAAAAATAAAATAATGTTAATAACAATATTCTCCAAACAAATCATGCAATGTGATATATGCATTCGATGAAATATGCAAGATATTTCTATTCTTGACATTTAAACATTTCAATTTATAGAGATGAAACTGAATAGTTTTGACACCTAGTATACCTATATACTTGTAACAAATTGGACTTAATATGCTGAAAAATGGTAATATTTTGGAATTCGTTGTACGCGAACAAGTCCTATCCAAAACTCAGTGTGAATGTAAAATTTAAATTACGTGTTTCAAAGAACAAGTGGTGAATTCATTTTGTCATTCATGGTAACACTCCTAAAATCCTGAATCCTAAAATCATGATCACTTCCTCCTGTTCAATTCTGAATAATGTAAGTATTATAAACGACTAACAGATAGAACAAAGCGCGTTGACATTCTCTTTGGCGCATGTGGCCCCAATTTTGAAGCCCTTGTCAGTCGTCTCTGGATTGTAACTCAATTCACATTTCAAACCAACGTCTGGTATCGGGATTCCAACGAGATTGTACCCCACCATAACGGTACCATCTGTCGACCATTTTTCCAAAAAACTCCCGTAATCCGTCGTCTTGTATTTTGCGTCTGCGGTGCCAGTTAACTGTCGGCACAGTAGAAACGAATAATTACTTCGAAATGGATTGACCGGTCAAAGGGGGCAGGCGAGTTAACTCGTTACTTGAGAACGCCTTCAAGTTGGACGAAACGAGTTAACTCTTCACCAGGACTTAACCCGACACTGGTGAGGTGGGAAATGTAACAAAAGTGGTAAGGTGGGGGTCCCGCAAACCCACCCAAATAATATATGTACCTTAGGGTGGCCCTCATTTATACGTGTCGAATTTGTTTTGTATTTCTTTGCTCTCACCCCCTAGAACGGTGCCATTTGATAAAAAAAATAGTCCCTGAAAAAGTTTATTGCAATCGGACAACAGGAAAGGGTGCCGACCAGGGCTTGAAGTTTAGAATTCATCAATAGTTTGGATTTAAAGAAATTCTCAAAAATTAAGCCGGAGTAAGCCAAAAGGTAAGCCCTATCGAAATTTTGTTCAAATAATATTAAAAGAGCATTCAACTTTCTACAATTACAGTATATATAATTTTTTATGCTTCCAACCAGTTTTTTGATAATAGCGTTTCAATATACATAGAGGAGTCCGCACTACGCGCGTATACATGTCGTCACGCCGCGCGGTACAGGTGGGACGCGCGAAGTACGGGCCTTTCTATATTCAAACTTTATTATCTAAACAAATGGTCGGAAGCACGAAAAAATTATATATACAGTAATTTTAGAAATTTGAATGCTCTTTTAATATTATTCGAATTAAATTTTGATAGGACTTACTATTTTTGAGAAATTTTTCAAATTTAAACCATTGATGAATTCTAAACGTTAAGCCTTGATCGGTACCCTTCCCTGTTGTCCGATTGCAATAATCTTTTCGAGGAACTATTTTTTTATGAAATGAAATCATATTAGGGGGTGAGAGCAAAATAAATCGCATGTTGAAAATAAGGGCCACCCTAATGTACCTATGTGGGGAATTATAGTCAATTTAAATTTGGTTGGGTCTGTGACACTCCATCTTACTAACGCCGGGTTAATAATCACATCCCTGCAGAAGGATAATTAATAATTACGACTGAAATGTAACTGTTCATTCAACTACGAAGTACTTTCTGCAATCGATAATTTAGTCAGACCTGAATTACAATTGTGATTGCCACTATGTAATTGCAGGACATTTTTATTACAATTACATAGTTGTTAATTGTAATTGCGGAGGACAATTACAATTGTAATTCTGCCAAACAATTGCAATTACAATTGTGATTCTGCAAGACAATTATAATTACATAGCTCGTAACTGTAATTCTGCATGGCAATTAACAGCTACATAATTACATGTAGTAACAAAAACATAATTACATAATTACAAGTAGTAACAAAAACTATTGATTCTCTAATGCAAAGGGTTAAATGCCTTCCTATATTTTCTTCCCATCTTAATTTTTTTATAAGTGTTGTGAAGAGATCAAATATGATTATAATGTGTAGTTTCCTTATCGTGCCTTAGATTTACATAAGTACAGGGTGTTAACGAATATATTCACCAGTTTTAACCCTTTGGGTGCTATGGACACATATATGTATGCGTTCGTTCAGTGCACTTCAGAACACCTATCTACAGGCGTTTTGCGTGTGTGGTTAACAGACACGACTGAAGCATGTATTCCCATACAAAGAGTGCGCTAATCATTCCAATCATAGCACTCAAATGAGGAGTGATTTTTCAAAAGGGCGTATATTCATTTTTAACCTTGAAGCAAATTTTGATGGCATCGTCTTAATAATCTTAAATTACATCCTCCAGGGGCACGAAACACTACAAAATAGATTCATTCTTTTTTGAAAAATTGAAGTGAAAATACGTATTTCATACAAAGGGTCTTATTTCCAAGTTTGTCTGATGACACAGTGAAATAATTTTTTAGTCTGAAAAAAAGACGGATATATTTCCTATAATCGTCTAGGAAATTGTAATGAATTCGAAACAAAAGGAACTTAATTCCATAGACTACCCAAACATATATTAAATTAGTTTAAAAATGTTCTCATAGTATCTTTAGACTTATACGTGGCAAAACGTTTGTTTTAACCATACACATATTTACTCCATTTATCAAGCGTTTGAAACCTTTCAACTTTAGTTGTTTCCACTTTTTTACAAAGTCCAGCAAAGTCATGTGTACATTACAACAGGACTTATTTCCGAATGGATTAATAACAAAAGGGATTATTTCAAAATGGTTCCATAATAAGAGCTTATTTCTTAGAGTTTCCATTAAAGGGGTATATTTCCAAACGTTTTTTTAAAATGACTATTAAAACAATGTCGCTAAATTTAAAACATTACTGCCATCAGATGGAATAATAAAATGTACGTGTACTAATAAAGAAAAAACTTTTTTTAATAAACGTAGATACCACAGTTTTTTGCGGTTATTGAAAATTTGTTCTATGTGGAAATATGCCCTTTTGAAAAATCACTCCTCAAATGGTTAAAATGCACGTGTAACATAGTGTGTTTGTAGTTGGTGAGCATGGATTTTTTTTCTGTTACTATCTTTAAATACACGTGCAATAGGAGAGATCTTATTTATTCTTGGTGAAATTTTTTTCAAGATTTTCTTGAAAATTTCCGGAATAGTTCCAAATAATAAAAGAAATCTACGTAAAGTTGGAGCCCGATCGGATAACGGGAAAAAGTGTCCCTGGACCCTTGTACATTTAAATAATTATTTAATTTCTCACAAAATCTATTTTATATAATTGTCCTCCAAGTTATTGAATACACCACAAAAACATGCCAAACAAAAGTTGTAGATCCAGACAAGGAGCATCTTTTATTCTATTACTTTTTCTCGCGCGACAATCGGTTTTCGGAAAAAGTCCAAAAAACTGAAACAAAAAACAATTTTTCTTTTTCAAATTTTCAAAGCTTTGATCCCGCTCGAACACTTCATTTATGAAGGAGAAAAGAAAAGAATTGTAATTTTTATTTTCGAGGACTAGTTTCTAAACATTTAGGTTCATATTTAGGTGTCCCTCAGGGATCGCACCTTGGTCCTCTCCTGTTTATCCTCTTTATTAACGACCTTAGGGAGGTTTTCCTGCATAGTAGATTCCTTATGTATGCGGATGATTTAAAAATTTTTCGCACTATTAGTTGTTCTTCCGAAGTGAATCTATTGCAGGCTGATCTTGCGAGGTTTGAGCAGTGGTGTACCGTCAATAGAATGCGGCTAAACACAGTGAAATGTGTGCTACTAAGAACACACAGGGCAGTCATTGGTATTCCCTCAAATTACACATTATGTGATTCCACATTGTCTGAGGTTGCGGAAGTCTTGGACCTTGGTGTTACGTTTACTAAAGGTCTAGATTTTCGCAACCATTACCGCAAGATCACGTGTAAGGCGATGAAAACCCTTGGGTTTATCGCCCGTTTTGGGAAACACTTTAAGCAGATCAGGACACTTAAGTTGCTTTATGTCGCACTGGTAAGACCACAGGTCGAATACGCGTCGGTGATCTGGAACCCTAGGCACAAGCAATATACCTTCTTAATTGAATCGATCCAGCACAAGTTTCTTAGGCTTGCTATGAGGGCATCAGGTAGTCCTATGCGTTTCAGTGACCATGATTATGGCCCTGCCCTACTAAAAATGAGGCTATCTACTTTAAGCGACCGCCGTGTCATTTCGGACCTACTATTCCTTTACAAAATCTTCCATGGTCAGATCAACTGCCAGGAGCTGGTCGCACAAATTTGTTTTCATGCTCCGCAACGGTCTCTGCGTCGGAGACCTCTTTTTGTAGAATGTGTCCCGAAGTATCATTACTACTCCAACGATCCCATAAATCGTGCTATGAGTGCGTTAAATCGATGTCCTGTGGACATTGATTTATTCGTATCCTCCCTTGCTTCGTTTAGAACTCAGCTACTTATGAGACTGCCACCTCCTTAAATTACGCACCTCTGTTAATGTGTGTTGATGAATGTCGACTATTATGTTTTTGTTTTTTGTTTTTATTTTTTTGTTATTTTTATATTATTTATTTATTTTTTGTTTATTTTAGTTTTAAGCTATTTTTACACTGTTTTTCTCTCTCGTACTTAAATGTTACAAATCTATGTATTCTAAAGGGTTCTCCCGTCAAATAATAATAATAATAATAATAATAATATACCGAGTTATGTCAAAAAGGTCGATTTTTTATGATATGTCATGAATGTTTCCTGAAAATTTGGGACCGAAACTCGCAAAAATATCGAAGATACCTATAGACATTAGAAGTGAAGTACGTATGCTCATTGGTGACAGAGACGTAACAGCATTAACCTTTAGGATTGAAAATAAAAAATACACATTTCTTTTAGTCTTCATAAATAAGAAATGTTCAAGACACATTTAAATTTTCAAAATTAAAAAAAATCGGATATGAAATCTTGCCGTTTTATGCAATAAAAAAGAAACTACTAGAATCAAATAAAAAATGCGCGCTGTTAAAAAACTCAGTAATAATGGATCATATTGCCATGCAAAAATTTAAGTAAATCAGTTGAATAGTTTTTGAATAATTGTGGGTAAGTCGTGCTTGAAAATCATGATTCCTGAAAAATGCTTTTCAATACCTCACTTCTGATTTCTATATCCTCGATATTTTTGCGAATTTCGGTCCTAATTTTACAGGAAACATTCATGACATATCAAACTCTGAAAATATATTTTAAAAAATCGATTTTTTTGGCATATCTCGATATATGCCGCCCCACTTAAATGTTTAAAAAATAGTCCTCGAAATAAAAATTACAGTCCTTTTTTTGCCTTCATAAATAAAAAGTGTTCGGGCAGGATTTAAACTTTGAAAAATTGAAAAACAAATTGTTTTTGGTTTCCGTTTTTCGTTTTTTTCCGAAAACCGTTTGTCGCATGAGAAAAAGTATTAGGACATAAAATGTGCTCCTTGTCTGGATGTACAACTTTTTTTGACATGTTTTTTTATGTAGTCAATAACTTGGAGGATAATTATATAAAATCGATTTTGTGAGCTATTAAATAAGTATTTAAGTCTGCAAGGGCCCAGGGGCACCTTTTCCCCTTATCCTATCGGATTCCACCTTTATACAGATTTTTTTTTAATTATTTGGTACTATTTAGGGCGGGGGGAGGGGCACCGAGAAAATTCAGAAGTCGAAACTAAGAACTACTCTAATGGGCAGCACCTACCTATTTGATTTTCTGTACATCTTTCAAAAAAATTGAAGATTACGTAAATGCTTTGTTGTATAGTTATTGTTGTAAACATTATTATACTGACTCTAGGATTTGCATATGCTTTTCAAGAGGATTTATAAATTTCTTCACTTGTGTGGAATATCAGGAAGTAGTTTAGAATGATTGTAACGAGTTACTAAGGAGTCTATAGGGAATTTCGTTATAGAGAATAAAATATTAGGAAAGTATAAGCCAAAAAAGATGTCTACGCCTCAGCTAGAAACCCCTTGAAGCGTTCACATCCATTTTTGAGCTGCCTATCTGCATATACCTTTCCATTGTCTTGAAGCTTTATGAATTAATTCAACAGTAACAAATTATTCATAAAAAAAAAACCAAAAGACATTCGTATTTTCGTACAAAAATCAGAAATTTGTTAATTCTTACTTTTAATGCATCGCAATCCAAGGCCAAGGTGCTACCCATTTCAAGATTCCCGACAGTCATCGTCTTGAAGTTCAGTTTAATCAGGCTTTTCCCATAATGGTAGCCTGTTTTGAACACCTCCCTCGCGTTCTTCCCCAGGTCGGTGAAATTCGGCACAGACATGACGTGTTATTTTGAAAAGATTCACGACGAGTGACGTGCTAATGGTCAATCGAGCTAGCTGTAAAAAATTGGATTTTTACTCATATAGGTTAAGCTGCTATAATTGTATGAAAGAATGATCGATGCAAAGTAAATCTCCTGAAGAAAAAACAAAATACCCTGCTCGAAGAAATGGATCACTTCTGTCAAACTAATCTATTATTTCTGAAAATTCTAATAAATTCTAGTAAATTTTAGTCAATTCTAGTAACTCTAATAAATCATAATTCTTTTTCTTCAAAGTCACGCTATACAATATGTCGAGATATACGGTGGCCATTTGTATGTGCAAAAACGGGTGATTTTTTTATAAAAATAAATCGAGGATATGTGATGAAAAAATTTTCATACGAGGCTTTGTTTCGAGAAACGCACGGAAAACTTCATTAACTACATCAAAATTCTGTGTAACTGCAATTACACGAGAAATTTTAGATTTCCATCTTCACTGAAGTCCCTACTATCATGTTTACAAACAGACAAGATAACAAAGTTATATGGTTTTAAAGAAGACACTTTTAGGTTTGAGTGCTCCCAAGATGGGAAGGTGGCCTCTGTTTCTTTTAAAGGTGCGTTAAACGAACGAATGCTCGTTCGACACCTACTTCGAAAAAATTCAAGTAATGAAAAGTTGGAAGTGAAGATTGCTGTTTACACTAAATGGGCACGAAATGTGTCGAAATAAGGGACGAACGAGCATTCGTTTGTTTGGTCTAAACGCACCTTTATGGAAACATGTCTCTTTATAACTATTGATTGCTCTAAGCAATTGCTTTTAGCCATCAAAACTTATGACTGCTGTTAATACTGCTTACAATTCCCTTGATACCTACTTCCATTTCATCCATCTTCCTCTAAAATTAATAATATAAACCTAAACCGTGACTCTAATTCCAAGTGCCTTGCCCTCTATAACTCCAAATCCAATACGACAGAAAGGCGAACCCCGTTTCATGCAACTCCAAAACAAATCTTTCCCATAATTGTGTCCACGGGACATTATTTTTTATCTTCAGACTGATTGTGAGTAGAATACCTTTCGATTGTGCGATCGCCTATTTCAAAATTACCTTCTACGTATACGTTCTCTGAAATTAGTACGCGAAGAGCTGTATTATTCACGCAATTGGCGTTCGGTTCGACGAATGTCGAGAGGCCATTACAAAACAACCTAATCTATTCCGCTTCGGGGTGGGACGTTGTCAGAATTCAATGACAAGGCTTACAGCGTGCAAAGGTTAAGGGACACTCACTAGATCGTTGCGTCGATGCAATTAAACTCGACGGTGGTTAACACGACAATTTCCTCGATGACCAGCCACATCGCCGCCCTCAACCCGTCGCTGAAACGATGGATGATCACTTGACCTGATCTCGAGAAACGACCTGGCTGCCGTTCGACTCTTCTTATCAATTTTCACATGTATCAAGCGATAACACTACCACTGACGTTTCCTCACGGTTGATGAACCGCGAGCAACATTACGAGCGTTCATCGCGGAAGGCGGCGACTTGATATAATAGGTGTTTGGCGATTTCATTTTAAATGTATACCTATATCATTAGTTTTCTGTTTCAAGGAATATTATTCTTAAGGCTGCCGTCTCAATTTTGTTATGGTCCCATTCGATCGAAGCGTCCCCAGTAAACAAACGGACCCTAATGAAACTACTGCGGTCGATAAAACGAACTTGTACAGAGATGACATCTCCAGGTACTCCGGGTAGACGAATTTTTTACGCATAGTTGCCACATGTTCTGTTCTCTCTGTCTCTGCCGCACTGTTGCCACAGAGTTCTCTCTTTTTATCGAGAAGTCTTGAAGGAAATGAAGGAATACAGCACGAGAGCTGCGTCTAGCGTCAGAACCTCGCTGAACGTAGCAATAATGAAAGATAGAGAGGTCCGGGAGTGTAAGAAGGAAAGATGGAAAGGTACCAAACCTGACACAATTTGAACTATTATTATTAACGATATTATACATAAAATTTATTTGCAGAATTTAAAGCCCGATTCGTTCAAAGTAATCCGATTTAAATTATTTTCTGTCAATTTAATCGGCAGAATCACTTTCATATTGATACGATCCAAAATAAAGAAATTCTGTTTCAGCATAATCGATCATACATCGCCGAGCAACTCCAGGCGACAGGTGAGACAGGTGAGCGATACAATGTCGCTCGGCTCGAGCTTCGGGAGACATCAAGAATGAAGGCCTTCGATTAAAACAATTATTTGTAGCTGACGGATGAATTCCCGTCGAATAAACTGATTGGCGTTTAAAATAAAACTAACTCTGGGCTATTTTTATTCGACGACAAATAAAGATAAAGTCTCTTCAATTTGATAGTTTATTTAAATAATTTATGAAACAATACTCATTTGCGTATCAATATCCCTTCTAAACTTCGCAATTCCTATTATCTTCTCTCATTCTGTGCAATATTTATGTTTCCAGGTGAAAAAATATAATGATATGATTGTTCAATGATTGTTTATTTAGTTTGTTTTAATAGAATGTAAAACATTCACATTTTCTATCGTATCGGCATGAACGTTTCAATAACATACTAAGATTTTCCAGATGAAAATGAATTTAAACACGGTATAAATCAGATTATTTTTAAACAATTTTATTCAGCTTCGATCCTCGGTTTGCTTGTATTTTTGTATGTTTGATGTATGTATGGTTCAAATCTGGCAACTCAAATTTAACCCACTTCCAACTATCCAATTGCCTTGAAACTTTGCAGGCGTGCGTAGTTTGGATGACAATACAATATTTAAAAAAAAAATAACCCCGAGCGGGTGAAAAAATTACCCAGTCGTCAATAAATATAACCCATAACCACAAATCCAAACGACTTGAAATCAGCCACTCGCGTTCTTTACGAAAACGACAAAAAGCCGTTGCGTTCGGGTCGCTAGTCGCATCTCGATTTGAAATTAAATTAAAGATATTTCTAAAGATGTCTGAGCTGTGAAATGTAAATCCATAAACACTTTTAAACTAGAAAATAAAAAATGAATGAAAAAAATTTTACGTTAAACGATTTTATTAAACATGCACTAAAAACTAAAAAATAATTCTTTTCTTGAACTGCAATTTCGATGGTGTTTTTCACTTTAAATAAAATCGTGCAGCAGGATATCTCACAACAAATTCATTTCGACGCTTGATGTTGTATTAAATTGATTCATATTCTGTTATGAAAAATCCTGCTCCACGATTTTATTTAAGGTGAAAAACACCATCGAAATTGTAATACAAGAAAAGAATTGTTTTTTAGTTTTTAGTGCATTTTTAATAAAATCGTTTAACATAAATTTTTTTTTTATATATTTTTTCCTACCTTCCACGATTTGCATAGTTTTGACTCTTTTTGAAAGTATTCCCAGGTTGTCCCCTTTGGTTTTCAAGGGAAATACACAATTATATTTTGATAAATAACATGAAGAAATTCAATTAAAAATTAATCAAGTTTTAAGGAAACCATTGCAAATGCTCAATTTGGAAAATAGTACATATGTAAATTAAGACGCACTGGCATATTTCCTATGTTCAATTCAAAATGAGCTGTAACCGCAGTAACAAAAAAGGGGACTCATATTGGAACGATATGGAGGAACTGAAATATCAACTTTGCGCGATCGATTGCTAGTTTGTACATTTTCCCTTTGATCATTATCCTTAATTTTTCATTTTCCAAAGCCTTGTCATAGATCACTTTTACTCTCTTAGATTTTGATTTGACTATATATTTTATTGTTTTAAAAACAAATGTGATGGATTTACGTTTCATAGTTTAAATAATCGTTTAAAATATTGTATTGCATAACAGTGTAAATAAATTTCAAATCTCTTACTTCATTTGCCCTAATGCAACCGCAGATTAGCACGCTACTGTCCATCATTATTTCCAATGTTTTTGTATTTAATTTCCTTTCAATAACTGCAATCGTTCCATCAAACTTACAAATATTGCATTTGCTTCTGATGTTAAATGGCAGCTTTTATAAAACTAGAATAAGGAGCTTTTTATTTATAAATTTTATAGTAACAATTGTACAGAATAAATTCTTTTTTGATTGACGACGAGTACACAGCGTATAACTTAAGGCTACCGTCTCATTTTTGTTATGGCCCGAATCGATCGATGCGTCCCTTGTAAACAGACGGACCCTAATGAAACTACTGCGGTCGATAAAAAGAAATTGTACAGAGGTGACATCTCCAGGTACTCTATGTAGGTGAATTTTTGACGCATAGTTGCCACATTTTCTGTTCTCTGTCTCTACCGCGTTGTTGCCACAGCTCCTTCTATTGAGAAGTCTTGGGGGAATACGGCACGAGAGCTGCGTTTAGGCAGGGATCGACGGGCTCCAGCTACCGCTGATGCAGGGGGGAACACCTACAGCAGCGATGGTTATGTGTGCGGAACTGCGGTGCGTCAGTCACGCACACACAACCACCGCTCCTGTAGGTTTTCCCCCTGCATCAGCGGTAGCTGGAGCCCGCTGATCCCTGCGTCTAGCGTTAGAGCCTCGCTGAACGTAAAGGAGGATAGCAATAATGAAAGATAGAGAGGTTCAGTAGTGAAGTTAGGAAACATGTCAATGAAACAATACTAATTTGCGTATTAATAGTTTTTATTTACGCATAGAAGGATGTAATATTTTGTATAATCAATGTGCAAATTCAAAGCATACAATTTGAATAAGGTACATCACCGAAGTGTGACACGCCGATCGTAATGAAATTTATGAATGCTATAATTCTTTTAAAAACATATGACGCTTTCTTTTTTACCTAACTATACAGGGTGTCCCATCTAAGACGAGACAGCCGGTTTTCTCCTAAACTATAGGAGATAAAAATATAAAAAAAATAGGAAATTGCATGGTTCGAGGGGGCCAATTAATTAGCGCGAACGAATTTTTTTATCGATTATTATTTTAAAAGATACGATGGTCAAGTTCGGTTTTTCAAATGGAACTATTTTTTTTGAACACCTGAGTTGATAGTGCGTTCCAAGACAAATTCAATAAGCTTTAATGTATACACTTTATTTTCACTGGTTTTTAAGATATTGCGCTTGCAAATTTACTGATTTTCACTGGAAGAAAACTGTCTGGTATAGCACGGACCGGGGACGCTTTTACTGGCTCCACTTGTGGCACTGCCTTTTGAAATAGATACCTACCTGCCAAAGGTCTACGCCAGGCCCAAAGGCTGGACAATTTTTTTCCGTCAGAAATGCTACTTAGGTAGGTACATCTGCGGTATCGAGAAGCGCACCGTTACTTTTATTTCGCACTTGCTTCTACGCTCGGATGGCCGGTTCTTTTGGGAGGGATGCAAGTTCGATTGGTTAGGTTAGGAGGAGTGAAAGTTGCTAGACTAAATTTCAATCATAGGGAGCAGATTGTATCAGAACCATTCGGATTTGCATTCCTCACAAACGGCTGCTCTCTTGAAGCATTGCTCTTCACAGCAATGCCCACCTTCTCTCGCACGGAATACGTTAACGCTTGCTTTTGTTCTGATATTGAAGCTCGTGTTTATACTCGAGAGGACCACGCGTCGACAGCGGGCTACCCCTTTTCTTCCTGTGTCTCTCCACGAGCCGTGTTGACGGTGGATTGTAGGAGCGTAGATATCTGGATGCCAGTTATTGAATTCAGGAGACGATAGAAACATTTTATTACAAAACACACATGTACTATAATTAAAGTAAATCGTATTCCTCTCGGGCAGGAGTACTGATAATGATCGAACTTGCGCCCCACTTCGCGCAGACCAATTACACGGAGGGTAGTCGGGTCACACACTGCCCAAATGATACAGGGTAATTCTGGAGCAACGCCCGTCAAGGAGATGCGCTGGTACCCCGTGGCGAGGACAGACCTTCGCATTGCCTCACCCGATTTTTATGGTTTTTTTCCGGAAAAAGGTACGAATCCTAGGCCGAACGTAGCGAATTGAAGTCGACCCTCCGCAGTCAAGGGTGAATTATCCATTACAGCGTATTAAGAAACCCTTTTCTTCGTCGTATCGAAAGGAAAGTGGTGCCAATGGATTCCTTATGTTTTTCTGACGAAAATCATACCAAATGTCATGCAAATCGGACTACTTTGACACAAGCTATTTGTATTCCCTATGTAAAAGTTGGCCGATTTCCACGACATTTGGCATGATTTTCATCGGAAATCCCCAAGGAATCCATCCGCGACACTTCCATATCCATACGATAAAGAATAAAGAATTATTTTATTTCCTAACCAGATACAGGGTAATTATGGAGCAGCGCCCGTGAAGGAGATGCGGCGGCCTGGTACCCCGTAGCGAGGACAACCCCTCGCAGTGTCTGACCGAATTTTATGGCTTTCCACCCGCGAAGGGGTTCGAGTGCCTAATAGGGAGTGAGAAATCTTCGACTTGCGCATTTCTCATCAGATCTTTGCAAAACCGACACCTATCGATTCCTTATGTTTCGCCGATGAAGCTGACACTAAGAACGACGTAATTCGGACCATAATGAAGGAAATTCCATGGAATATCGATTTATGTCATTTCAAGCTGACTTGACTTGGTTAAAAATAGTCCGATTTACATGAAATTTGGTATGATTTTAATCGACGGAACGCCAGGAATCCATTGGCGCCACTTCCCCTTCGATACGATGAAGAAAAGAAGCAAACATTTGAAATCCTGAACATTTCTCACTTCTTAATGGTATTCCAAACCCTTCGAGGGTCGAAAGCCATAAAATTCGATGGGCACTGCGGGGTGTTGTCCTCGCCACGGGGTGACGGGCGTACCTCCAGAATTACCCTGATGAAATACAGGTGAAAGATGCCACATCTGGTTACCAAAAACTACCCGTACTGATCGGCCGCGGTGTCTCGCCAGAGTCGCGGTTTATGAGCGGATTTTCCTCGCGTCGGCGGTAGGCAACGGTACATAGTACCGGTCCGAAGTCATCGTACGCACTACCCACCGACAGAGCAATATACGGATTAACTCAGACTGGACAATGTCACCACGTTTTTTATTGGCCTTTACAAATTTGGCAAACAGATGTTGTCGAAACGTTCTTGGAGAAATAATAAATTATCGATCATAAAGAGCGAATGAATTTTCGCCTGGCTCTGAGTCCGCTTTTGTCCCGACGCACGCGAGAAAGATGCCACAAATATAGAAATTGAAAAGTATTATCCACCGTCGATACGCCTCGTGGAGAGACAGAGTAAGAAAAGGGGTACACCGTTGAGTGCGCGTGGTTCCGCCTGCATCGTCCTCCTTTCAAATTAAAGACGGATTCCTTATCTCTCGAGTATAAATCCTTATCTCTCGAGTATAAACACGCGTTGGATTTTCCAAACAAAAGCACGCGAGAAGAATTGGGTGCAAGAAAAAGTCGGTCATTGTACCCCGTGGTGAGGACAACCCCCCCGCAGTGCCTCACCCGATTGTACGGCTTTTGACCCTCGACGCGGTTCGAGTGCCTATTAAGAAGTGAGAAATCTTCGACTCGCGCATTTCTCATCAGATCTTTGCGAAAACGACACCCATCGATTTCTTATGTTTCGCCGATGAAACTGACACCAAGAACGACGTATTCGGACCATAATGAAGGAAATTCCATGGAAAATCGATTTATATAACCTTTCAAGCTGACTTGACTTGGTTAAAAATAGTCCGATTTACATGAAATTTGGTATGATCGTCATCGGAAAAACATAAGGACTCCATTAGTGCCACTTTCATATGGATACGATAAAGGATAAAGAATTATTTCATTTTTGAAACAGGTATGAACCCTCGGCCGACCGTAGCGAATTGAGGTCGGCGTCCCACAGTCATGGGGTAAAAATGTGAAATATCCATTACAGCGTAGTAAGAAATTCTTCATTCATTATCGTATCGATATGAAAGTGGTACCAAAGGATTCCTGGCGTTCTTCCGATTGGAATCATACCAAATGTCATGTAAATCGGGCTACTTTTACATAAGGAATACAAATTGCAAATTACGTCGTTCTTGGTGTCAGTTTCATCGGCGAAACATAAGGAATCGATAGGTGTCGTTTTTGCAAAGATCTCATGAGAAATGCGCAAGTCGAAGGTTTCTCACTTCTTAATAGGCACCCGAACCCCTTCGCGGGGCGAAAGCCATATAATTCGGTCAGGCACTGCGAGCGGTTGTCCTCGCCAAGAGGTACCAGGCCGCATCTCCTTAACGGGCGTTGCTCCAGAATTACCCTGTACTAGTTTTTCCATCTCTACACAATACCAAAGAGTTTCTTTTCACTGTACCAAGTCGCGTTATTTTGATAAACAGCGAAAGCGTTAACCTTTCGCTCCTAACGCCGAATATATCCGGCATTCACGAAACGACCCGTAGAGACACTTCGGATTCTTGACTTGTGTCCATTACGCGTAACACTGTGCGCCGTAGCGAAAAGGGTACATTCGTGGCGCGGGCTCCCGGTCGGTAGCGGCGCCCCCGCGGACCGGGGTGCCGTAGCAAAAGGGTTAAATATTCAGTACTTAACTGTATGTATTTCACTAAATGAAGATAAAGACTTACGGTTTGTGGGCTCGGTTTTTGTCGATCGGGATGTCGTTGATGGAACTCTGCGCTCACTAAACGGTACGATAAGCGTGCCTCCCCACGTAAAAGCACCAACTCCACCTTATCTTTCACTGTGAGATACATTTTGCAGGTACTGTTTCTCAGATGCGTTCGCGCCAAAAAACCGGTAAGTACTGTCAATGTCTAAAGACTTCTGATCCACAGACTGTTTCCTAACTCTGAGGAAAATTTGTCAAAAGATGCCATTGGCCCTTTCGAAAGAAAGGAACTTCTTCCTTATTGGTTGGAAATATCCATGGAGATGGTTAAAAGATGCAAAGGGGAAGTTTTTATGACAAACGAAAAAAAAAATTGTAACACCCAC
Organism: Andrena bucephala; assembly: GCA_947577245.1. Taxonomy (NCBI): domain Eukaryota; kingdom Metazoa; phylum Arthropoda; class Insecta; order Hymenoptera; family Andrenidae; genus Andrena; species Andrena bucephala. The sequence goes on along the minus strand of OX387715.1, from coordinate 49,329,106 downwards.
CATTTCCTAACTGGGACCCATCCCGGTCATCCGAACGTAAAAGGAAATGCGAAATAAAATACTACTTCTTCCGTCTTACGGGACAAAGAAGAGGGTAGCTTAGAATGAAGAGAAACTCATTTAATAATGTTTACGATTGGCAATTTAGTATTTTCGAGGGACAGTTCTTCGACATCTGTTGGGTTTCTACTTAGAAAGCAATCAAACATGCTGTTTTCTTGGCTTTCGACACCTTTCGCTCTGCGTTAATACATGTAGGTAGTGCTGCGTTGGTGGATGGTCGCCTCAGTAATTACGGATCGGAACGTACCGTTGTACCTGGCCACCGGCTCGCGGGATATTTCAGTCATAAACCGCGACCATGGCGAAACACTCCGGCCGATCAGGGTGTTTAATTTATGGGAACCAGATGTGGCATTTTTCTTTTCCCCTAGCTAAACTCTCTACGTTCGGCAGGCCATAACCCGTGCCCCACTACAATATAAATAAATTATAATGATGTCCGCAACGCTGACCGTGACGAAAATGAATCTTCTGGTCCACACGATGACAGAAAGAAGATGTTCCTATGTTACATAGAAGAATGTTTCCTTGGCAATGGGGTAGGAAACGAAATTACTCTGAAGAAGTGCCAGTACGTCTCGCGCTGAGACACAGTAGGAAAAGGGGTACACCGTTGAGTGCGCATGGTTCAGGCCTGCATCGTCCTCCTTTCAAATTAAAGACGTATTCCTTATCTCTCGAGTATAAACACGCATTAGAATTTCAAAACAAAAGCACGCGAGACGTATTGGCTGCAAGAAAGGGTCTGCCATAGTACCCCGTGGCGAGGACAACCCCCCCGCAGTGCCTCATTGAATTGTATGGCTTTCGACCCTCGAAGGGGTTCGAGTGCCTATTAAAAAGTAAAAAACCTTCGACTTGCGCGTTTCTCATCAGATCTTTGCGAGAACAACACCTATCGATTCCTTATGTTTCGCCGATGAAGCTGACACCAAGAACGACGTAATTCCGACCATAATGAAGGAAATTCCATGGAATATCGATTTATATCATTTCAAGTTGACTTGACTTGGTTAAAAATAGTCCGATTTACATGAAATTTGGTATGATCGTCATCGGAAAAACATAAGGCACCCATCGGTGTCACTTCCATAGCGATGCGATTAAGAATAAAGAATTTCTTAATACGCTGAAATGGATACTTCACATTTTCACCCTCGACAGTGGGGCACCGACCTCGATTTGTCGCGGTCGGCCGAGAATTCATACCTGTTTGAGAAATAAAATAATTCTTTATTTTTTATCGTATCGCTATGGAAGTGACACCGATGGGTGCCTTATGTTTTTCCGATGACGATCATACCAAATTTCATGTAAATCGGACTATTTTTAACCAAGTCAAGTCAACTTGAAATGATATAAATCGATATTCCATGGAATTTCCTTCATTATGGTCCGAATACGTCGTTCTTGGTGTCAGTTTCATCGGCGAAACATAAGAAATCGATGGGTGTCGTTTTCGCAAAGATCTGATGAGAAATGCGCGAGTCGAAGATTTCTCACTTCTTAATAGGCACTCGAACCGCGTCGAGGGTCAAAAGCCGTACAATCGGGTGAGGCACTGCGGGGGGGTTGTCCTCACCACGGGGTACAATGACCGACTTTTTCTTGCACCCAATTCTTCTCGCGTGCTTTTGTTTGGAAAATCCAACGCGTGTTTATACTCGAGAGATAAGGATTTATACTCGAGAGATAAGGAATCCGTCTTTAATTTGAAAGGAGGACGATGCAGGCGGAACCACGCGCACTCAACGGTGTACCCCTTTTCTTACTCTGTCTCTCCACGAGGCGTATCGACGGTGGATAATACTTTTCAATTTCTATATTTGTGGCATCTTTCTCGCGTGCGTCGGGACAAAAGCGGACTCAGAGCCAGGCGAAAATTCATTCGCTCTTTATGATCGATAATTTATTATTTCTCCAAGAACGTTTCGACAACATCTGTTTGCCAAATTTGTAAAGGCCAATAAAAAACGTGGTGACATTGTCCAGTCTGAGTTAATCCGTATATTGCTCTGTCGGTAGGTAGTGCGTACGATGACTTCGGACCCGTACTATGTACCGTTGCCTACCGCCGACGCGAGGAAAATCCGCTCATAAACCGCGACTCTGGCGAGACACTGCGGCCGATCAGTACGGGTAGTTTTTGGTAACCAGATGTGGCATCTTTCACCTGTATTTCATCAGGGTAATTCTGGAGGTACGCTCGTTAAGGAGATGCGGCCTGGTACCCCGTGGCGAGGACAACCCCTCGCAGTGCCTGACCGAATTTTATGACTTTCGACCCGCGCAGGAGTTCGAGTGCCTAATAAGAAGTGAGAAACCTTCGACTTGCGCATTTCTCATCAGATCTTTGCAAAAACGACACCCATCGATTCCTTATGTTTCGCCGATGAAGCTGACACCAAGAACGACGTAATTCGGACCATAATGAAGGAAATTCCATGGAATATCGATTTATATCATTTCAAGCTGACTTGACTTGGTTAAAAATAGTCCGATTTACATGATATTTGCTATGATTTTAATCGACGGAACGCCAGAAATCCATTGGCATCACTTTCCCCTTCGATACGATGAAGAAAAGAAGCAAACATTTGAAATCCTGAACATTTCTCACTTCTTAATGATATTCCAAACCCTTCGAGGGTCGAAAGCCATAAAATTCTATGGGCACTGCGGGGTGTTGTCCTCGCCACGGGGTGACGGGCGTAGCTCCAGAATTACCCTGTATCTGTTTAGGAAATAAAATAATTCTTTATTCTTTATCGTATGGATATGGAAGTGTCGCCGATGGATTCCTTGGGGTTTTCTGATGAAAATCATACCAAATGTCGTGTAAATGGGACAACTTTTACATAGGGAATAGAAATAGCTTGTGTCAAAGTAGTCCGATTTGCATGATATTTGGGATGATTTTCATCAGAAAAACATAAAGAATCCATTGGCGTCACTTCCCTTTCGACACGATGAAGAAAAGAATTTCTTAATACGCTGTAATGGATATTTCACCAATCCAACTTGCATCCCTCCCAAAAGAACCGACCATCCGAGCGTAGAAGCAAGTGCGAAATAAAAGTAACGGTGCGCTTCTCGATTCCGCAGATGTACCTACCTAAGTAGCATTTCTGACGGAAAAGAATTGCCCAGCCTTTGGGCCTGCCATTCCTGGCGTAGACCTTTGGCAGGTAGGTATCTATTTCAACAGGCAGTGCCACCCGTGGCGCCAGTAAGACCGCCCCGGTCCTTGCTATTCCAGAGGGTTTTCTTCCAGTGAAAATCAGTAAATTTGCAAGCGCAATATCTTAAAGACCAGTGGAAATAAAGTGTATACATTTTAACTTATTGGATTTGTCTTGGAACGCACTATCAACTCAGGTCTTAAAAAAAAATAGTTCCATTTGAAAAACCGAACTTGACCATCGTATCTTTTAAAATAATAATCGAAAATAAAATTCGTTCGCGCTAATAAATTGCCCCCCTCGAACCATGCAATTCCCTATTTTTTTTATATTTTTATCGACAATACTTGAGGAGAAAACCGGCTGTCCAGTCTTAGGTGGGACACCCTGTATATATTTTCACGATTCATGCATATATATATAAAATTGTTATGCAATCGCAAACTTTGTTCTCCTTCAAATATATATTCATTTTTCATCAAAAGTTTCAAAAATTGTGTTTTAGCCCATACAAGTACATTAGCATTGCTAATGCTTCCTGGTTTAATCACTCATGCGTTTAAATGCAAAAACATAGAGGGAATTTGGAAGCCCAAACAAGAGGATATTGTGAGATCATTTATTTTAACACATTGAGGTAAGGGCAATCTACTTCGACTTATATGAAACTCATGTATAACTTATAACCAAATATTTTCAAGCATTTCAATATTTTAATATTTAAATGGTTCAGTATACATTATTAAAATTTTCATTTCATGTATAAATAATTATATAAATATATATATTTTTATATATTATATAAATGAAATGAAATTCGTTATATATATACTGTATTATAATTTGATACAATTGAAATGTTCAATTATTACATTTTAGGTACCAAAAAATGAAGATGCGTTGAAAGAGTTTATTGAAAGAAAATATACGTATTACGTAGAAAATAATGTGAGTGAAACACAACCGTACATCATATTGTGTGGACCCACGCATTGCGTGGAAGCGACATACGTCGTGATAGATACATTTTTTTATAAGTTGGACTCTCCTCTGCGTGCAGTTGACCTTTGCTTCAAATTATTTTATTTTATGAATATTGAATATTCCATGGCATGCGCCCATATCTGGAGTTTTTTTCATAAACACATTTATGAAATAACGGGGCATAAAATTACTGTGGCTTCACAAAAATTATTAAGTATAGTTACAGAGCTTCGAAAAATCACACGAAACTTTTAAGAGTTCAAAAGTTTTATAAGTGTTTAAATTTAAATAGTTTTCTAGATCTATATCTTGTTGAAGATTGTTACACAATTGTCAAACAATTGTTATAAAATAAATAGTTTATTTTTTTATTCTAATAATTTAGTTAAATCCAAAACCTGAAAAATTCGTAAATGGGTAGTACCTGTGGCCTAAAACAGGTATTATATACAATGTAGAAGCCGCTACCGCATTGTACATGTAGGTAATTGTGGTCACCTTAAGGCCGCCACACACGGTGCAGCCAGCCTGTCAGGTTTGCCTGCGCAGATAGGCCTGTGCAAGTCGGCCTGACGCCCGTACTGCCTCCACACGCTCCGTCCGACCTGAGAGGCTGGCCGAATGGTACATCTACACGCTTCGGCCGGCCTGACGGTATTTTAAATTTTTAAAATTTTGTTTCCTGCGCTTCATCTTGATAAAACAGTATCATAATGGCTGGAAAAAATTTGTGTCCTTAAATCAAAAACTGGAAACTTGAAACGTTAAAATGCTTTTTTAAAATATTTTTTGCGACTATTTTTCGCGGAGATACAGCCATTTCAAAATGACCAAATTTTTCGGCAAATTATAGTGTTCCTTTAATTTAGTCCACCAGTGTATTTCCATTTTCAGTTTACTTTATAATTATTCACATTATTAACAACCATTATTCACATTCCAGTAGATACGCGTTTCTTAAAATATTGGACACATTTTCATTGCCCGAAACGTCCAACCTTCAACCTACTCCACACATTCTGCCCGCTCGATTTTTTCGGACCGCTCGGAAAAATTCGAGCTATTCGGTTGTTTCGGACCGATCGGTTTTTACGGATACTTGGCTCGGCTCGGCTCGGCTCGGCTCGGCTCGCTTTTTTCCGGGCACTGGAACAGCTAGGACTGTGATGATCGTCCCGAGACTCGAGTTCCCGGCCCTCGGGACGGCTCGGAAACTTTCAGGCGGGGTCTCGATACTTTCGTATTGCTCGAGTATTAGGGATCCCGAGACTCGTTTCGGGCTACAATTATACGATTTCAGGTCAGCTCGGCAAAACTCGGATGCGATCGGCTCGAAAGCCAGCTACTACGAGAGAACCGAGACGGAAATTATGTATATCAATTTATATCAATACCAGAGTGATAAGTTTTTACCTTTCTGTCTCCTGTTGAATCATAATTTGTATCTTATTATTTATTTACTTATATATGTATTTTCATTGCTACCTAATACTAAATATGTCCATATAGGTACTTAAATAAATACCATGTGCAGAACTTGGGAGGAAGACTATTTTTATATCGACAATATTTTAAAATCATAATAAAATATTCTTCAATAGGGTATTATCTTTTTCGGGATAGGTTCAGATTTAAAATAGAATCTTTATCTATTTCAAGTAAAATATATTTTAATAGGGTATTATCTTTTTCGGGATAGGTTCAGATTTAAAATAGAAAACGAACGAACAACTATAAGCATACAGAAAGGAACATTTCCTGGATGTTTCATAGTAAAAACAATATACAGGAAGGCGAATACTTTATTATTTCTAATTAACGTGTAAAAAACATTATTTTACTATGTTCTCAGGTAATAATTTTGATCTATTACTGGTAACGATATCATCCGATCGCGTCCGAGTTTTGCCGAGCCGACCTGAAATCAAATTACGTGCTCATGGCGGCTATGCTTGTAGCCCGAATCGAGTTTCGGGATCCCGAGACTGTCGGGATCTCGAGCAATACGAAAGTATCGGGACCCCGCCTGAAAGGTTCCGGCCCGTCCCGAGCCCGAAAAGTCGGGTAGGTACCCGCACACGCCTGGGAACAGCCCTACAGTGTTCACAGTTTTGTCAGCCGAACATGCCATCGACGGACGACGTTTTAGTTGCAGTAGGCTTATTATTAGCTACAAAAAATGTTGCAAACGGAAAATACAACGTAGTTTGTGGTGCAAAGAATGGTTAAAAAAGGGGGGACGCTACTCACACGTGAATTTATTAAAGGAATTACATTTTGCGCCTAAAGATTGGCACAATTATTTAAGAATGAATGAAGAAACATATTTAAGGCTTCTTTATTTAGTCACTCCTTTCATTCAAAAGCAAGATACAAATATGAGGGACGCCATGTCACCGCACCAGAGATTAACTGCCACATTGAGATTTCTTGCAACTGGAAGAAGTTACGAAGATCTTAAAGGGTGTAGCCGGATAAGCATAGTGAAAAGTGCTCCCAAACCAAATTGAACTTGGGGTACACCAATCGATAGGTTCCTCAAAGAAAACTATTTCTGTAAAGTTTCAACCCGATACCCCTACTACTAGGGTAGTTACAGGGTGAAACGTAATTGTCAGTTTAAGCTCCATTACTTTTGTTTTACAGAATAGAAACTTATAAAAAAAATCAGAGACATTCTACCCATTGATATACATGTCTATGAATTTTTTCAGAATTATCAGTGGCGAAACCGAATTTTAAAACATTCAAAAATATTAAAAATGCCGATTTCATAGTAAAATTTTCAAATGACAACATTTATATTTTTACAGTTTTAGCGTCTTTGTATGGTCATTAATGTGTAATTTTTTCAGATTTTTCGAAAGGGTAGAACGCAATCGCAAAAATTAAAAACTGATATTTCCTGCCTTCCCGTACGCAAAATTGTGGCATACTCATACGACGAATATATTTTGTTCATTAAATGGGTGTTATATACAATTCTAAATACTTTCACATGTGTTAAATGAATCAATGCAATCAATCTGATAACATTTTACCATTGATAAGGGTGAATTTTTAACTAATTGCGTGTATAAGTGATGTCAGTACCTACATAATAAGTGTCACGTCGACCGTTCTTGGTAGATTCTTGAATTCCCTTTCTGCAAATAATATCATATAATAGGTTTTCATTATCAGAACTTCTGCATTCATTAAATAAGGTACTGAATTCTAGTCATTGAGTTTTACCTTTGATAATTTCGATTTGCAGCATAAATAACGTGATGTTTGTAATTTAATCTTCGTCGCTATCATCATTTATTACTGTTCGGTATTAAATATTTTGCTAAATATCTCTGCGGGCCTTATAATTTCTGCAAGATACCGAGCATGCGATAAATAATATATTATCGCAGCTACATGCGAACAACATCCAATAGTACGGCTCCCATTTGCACACTCACAGAAATGACGCTTGATTCCAGAGCAACCTATTAAATGTGGTGTATAGTCGATGTAAAATTTATAGATTTTGCTATTAATGTGTCGCGATTGTACTTGAAATTGAAGGATGTTATTATTTTGTTTTAAGCAACGGAGATTAATATTATTTTCTTCATCCATCATCTCTGCCAAGTAGGACACTGCTTGAGATAGTTGGTAGGATCCAGTAAAAAAAATTTTTAGATCTTGTTCTGTCATTTCGGGGAAATCAGTCAAATCGGTAGCTGTTATTTGTTGAAATGGAATCTTTCGTCTACTCCAACGGTGTGTTTCGACTTCCAATCCTAAAGTATTAGGCTGATCTTTTTGTTCAGAAATTCTTGAAATTATTTCTTCGGAGAACTGTTTATCTGAATTTAATCGCTTTCCAAATGTATTGTGCAGGAAACAAGCTATTCGGCAGAACGACTGTACTGTTGGAAGCAATGTGTTTTGCATTTGGTGATGGAGAAGTCGGTATTTTTGCCCTATTATACCGTGGACAGCTTCAACAACCCAACGAACTTTTGTAACTAACCGAGAATCATTAGCTTCCTTAGTTGTTAGTTGATTACGTTTTCCTTTAAGAGCTGGCATAAGTATCCTGTATCCTTCTTCCTCCAGATAGGTTTTCACATCCCGAAAACCTCGATCAACGATGCATAAGTCTCCATTTTTCATTAGAGCCCGCAAACCGTTTGGATCTTGCATTACAATTTTCATTATTTGTGCGTCATTTTGAGTACCATAGAAAGGTCCCAGCATATCAATAATATATCCAGTTGTTGTGCAAATTGTAAATGGTTTACATAATGGTGTTTTTTTTTGGCCGGAATATGATTTTCTTTGGTATTCATTATTTGAGCTTTTTCCGTGTCGAATATACGTGCCATCGAAAATCAAAGCCAACTGATCGGTTATATTGTACAATTTTTTAGCAATAGTTGATGTTTCTATTTCAATTAAATGTTCTCGAGGAAAAGCAGTAAATCCAAATTGGGTAGGCAATATGTCCTTTTCAAAAGAATTTATAATTGATGCACAAAATCAGAAACTTGTTGTTCCCGTTCCATTTCCAGAATTGGGGCTATTGTTTTATTTGAATTGCCAGTTCGTAGTTTAGATAGAAAAACAACAATAGCCTGCGATACTGTTCGACACTTAGTTTCTCTCATTGAAACCATCATTTCCCGTAGTTGAATTATGTTTTCCCAAGTTAATCCCGTAAAAACTCGAAGACGTTCCTCTGAGAGTGTAAAATCACCTATTTTATCTTGAATATTAGAGTCGCAGTTAATGGACATGAATTCTAAATAATTTCTTAATTCATTAATTTCTATTAATGTACTATTTGAATGCACGCGTAAATTCGACAAGTGTTCTCCATATAACCGTCCCTTTATTAAATGAGTCGGACAGCAACGATTTCCGTTTGGTATGTGTAATCTTCTCAAAACGAATGCCTGCTTCCTTGCTTCAGATGGTGCATTAATTATACTCTTCGTAGAACCACAAACGAAACAGTATTTGTGTGTTGAAACAACTCTTTGAAACTGCATTTTAACATATTCGGTTTCTGTTGCCCGATTATCACTTAGATTTAACACAAATGATGGATCTTCACTTGATGAATAGGAAGGACCTGATTCAGAAGATTTTTCAGGTGACGATATTTCAGGCGAAGATTGCGAAAGTTCAGAAGGTGGTAATGGGAAGTACTAGGCATTGATACTTCCTGTTCTTCTACATACACATTACCCTCCTTTCGATAAATAATCATACGGCACTTACCACATAACACATCGCCAAAATTTTTCAAAATTCTGGACCACTTTTCAGCTCCAAATACCGTATTAATATTCTTCTGCCTACCGAATGATTTCCTCAACGGAGTATTACACTTAATACATCTAACACGACTAGTATTCGACTTAAGAATGTTTATTTGTCTATCCGTACTATATTATATATGCATGTATATCTATATTGTATATGCACACTATTTTATATTATATTATATTAATTTGTTATATAATATATTTTATTATTTATATATTATATATTATATTAGTTTATATTATAATAATTATGCTGAATTTGTGAATTACACCAGTTTGTAGATTCCTTTTACAAGTAATCACAAATGTTTACAAAATCACTCACACACAGAAAAAATGTGAAATCAGTGCGTAATGGATAAGTAAATGTTTTTTAATTGTTTCAGTAAATGTATAACTTTATAATGTTACACTATTTCTGTATCACTAACTATAAATCGCTTTTTTATAACACTTTTACCACTCTGCTACATTTACGATTCGTTCTCCACGACTTTACTTCAGGAACTGAATACGCGGACCATGCATCTTTCACACCATGCACATTTTTCTCTTTCTCTATTCTGTTTCTTATCTCATTTGTTTAGACTCTCCAAGTGGGTTCTACAAAATGAACCCCCATTGGCATCCGATACTAATAAAATAAACTCTTCAGCTCGCTTACTCATGACTCGACGCATTAGGAACGCGTCATTCGTAACATAAACGGATAAGGGCAGATTGTGCGTTTCTAGAGACTGCCCTACTTTTAATTACGCTTGACAGATAATAAAAACTCCATCATATGATATTATTTGCAGGAAGGGAATTCAAGAATCTACCAAGAACGGTCGACGTGACACTTATTATGTAGGTACTGACATCACTTATACACGCAATTAGTTAAAAATTCACCCTTATCAATGGTAAAATGTTATCAGATTGATTGCATTGATTCATTTAACACATGTGAAAGTATTTAGAATTGTATATAACACCCATTTAATGAACAAAATATATTCGTCGTATGAGTATGCCACAATTTTGCGTACGGGAAGGCAGGAAATATCAGTTTTTAATTTTTGCGATTGCGTTCTACCCTTTCGAAAAATCTGAAAAAATTACACATTAATGACCATACAAAGACGCTAAAACTGTAAAAATATAAATGTTGTCATTTGAAAATTTTACTATGAAATCGGCATTTTTAATATTTTTGAATGTTTTAAAATTCGGTTTCGCCACTGAAAATTCTGAAAAAATTCATAGACATGTATATCAATGGGTAGAATGTCTCTGATTTTTTTTATAAGTTTCTATTCTGTAAAACAAAAGTAATGGAGCTTAAACTGACAATTACGTTTCACCCTGTAACTACCCTAGTAGTAGGGGTATCGGGTTGAAACTTTACAGAAATAGTTTTCTTTGAGGAACCTATCGATTGGTGTACCCCAAGTTCAATTTGGTTTGGGGGCACTTTTCACTATGCTTATCCGGCTACACCCTTTACTACAGTAATATCACCTCAGGCTCTTTCGTATATTATACCTGAAACATGTGATGCTCTCTATAAAGTTCTACATAAGGATTATTTGAAGGTAAGGAAAATGACCATCTTTTAATTTAGTCACATTTATTGCGTTACGTAATTGGTTAATTATTTACAAAAGAGTAGTCTTCACCGATTTCGATGACCTTGGAATATGTTGTCTGGTACATGATTCTGAACAACATTTTCCTATACATGTTGCCGTCGCTCGACCTTAGGTTTGGAGATATTTGCAAAAAACTGTGATCGGTAGTTGCTTTGGGTTAGATGGTTTGGCCATCTTTTCGGACATTTACACATTTCTTTATGTTAAATCTCCGAAAAGTTGGCCAAACCATCTAACCCAATGCAACAATCGATCACAGTTTTTTGCAAATATCTCCAAACCTAAGGTCGAGCGACGGCAACATGTTTAGGAAAAAATTGTTCAGAATCATGCACCAGACAACATATTCCAAGGTCATCGAAATCGGTGAAGACTGTTCTTTTGTAAATAATTACCCATAATTCACATAATTATACATATGAAGTAAGAATAAAAATGCTATTTACAATTATTATTATTACTAGGATTATTATTATTATTATTATTAGGATTAGGATTAGGATTATTATTATTATTATTATTATTATTAGGATTAGGATTAGGATTATTATTATTATTATTATTTAAATTTAATAAAAACGAGCCTCCCGAGTTTTCCGGAATGAAAAGTTGAGGTGATGGAGCATTGGTTGCATAGGACTGGGACTGGTATTAGGAATAGTTGGGCGAGGAGTTGGGTTATATGTATATGTTTGTTGCTGATAGTGATGATGCATTTGTGGGGGAGTAGGAGTATGAATAGAGTATGCTAGATCCAATTTGCCCATTTCGGCCACAAAGAGCGTATCATTTATAATGCGTTCGGCTAGCAGCCTCTGCTCTTTGGGCAAGTCCCGCAATTCATCCCAACGTTTCTCCCGTAAACGTCAAAACGGTCCTCCTGCGCTGCTGGACGTTTAAAATGCCGTTGCACAGACAGCAGTACATCGTGCTGTAACGCAGCTTCTTCCGATCTTGCAATCCTTTTTGACGGTCTTGGTCCGTTAGTTTGGCCTGTCGATATTGTACAGGGGGTTGGAGGTGTATCTACTGCATTTTCATCCCCTTCTGTATTATTTGAAGCTGCGACATCCGTGGTACAACCATCCGCAATGCATTCCACAGATGTTTGCCCTGTATTTTCAATTCCGTGTTCCTGAAACAATATTTTTTCTGTTTTTAGTTTCCACGAACAACGGAAGAATGGAAGAATGTAGCGAAAGTTTTTGAAGAAAGGTGGAAATTTCCACATTGTCTTGGAGCGATTGGTGGAAAACATATCGAAATTATTCTTCCAAATGGAAGCGGGACGAAATTTTATAACTATAAAGGTCGACACAGTATGGTTCTACTAGCGATAGTGGATGCAAAATATCAATTCCTCATGTGCGATTTTGGTACCAACGGCAGAGTTTCTGATGGAGGTATTCTTCAAAACACCAAATTCTTTGAAAAACTTCAGGACAAGCTCTTAAGGATCCCAACTGAAGAAAATATCAGAAACACTTCTAGAAGTTTGCCCTACGTTTTTGTAGCGGATGATGCCTTTCCGTTGAGAGTGGATATGATCAAACCGTTTAGACAAGCAGATCTAATTTGCCAAGAAAGAAAAATATACAATTACCGTGTATCGCGAGCGAGACGTATTGTCGAAAACGCGTTTGGCATCATGGCATCACGATTTAGAACTTTTCACACCCAAATTAATCTACGACCGGAAAAAATTGATTCTGTTGTGATGGCAAGTTGTGTATTACACAATTTTTTAATGAAATCGGTGCCAAATTCTTACTCGCCTCCAGACTGTTTTGATCGAGAAAATACAGAAGATGGGACTACTGTGTCGGGGTTTCATACAAACAATTCTAACATGGAAAGTTTGAATCAAAGAAACCCAGGAAATACGGCTAATGATGCTAAGAAAATTAGAGCAGATTTTATAAATTATTTTGTGAATGAGGGTGCAGTCCCGTGGCAAAATAACTTTAATAATTAAATTTAACGCGTTTACCATAATCATTTGCTGTTTCATTCCACGAAAAATAGGACAGTTTGTCGGAGTAACATTTCATATGTTGGTGAAACTTGAATATGTTGTAGTCTTTACTAATATATAATCGCATCTCGAAGGACTTTCTAAAAATTTAAAAATTGTGGATCTTACATCTCTTCGAATTATAGAGGTGACCTTTTTCCAATAAATTATAACTATTGAACCATGAAACTGATAGAAATGAGCTTTTGGGAGGTTACAGTGGAGACATAAGAGTACCTACTTAATAAAAATGGACACGTTTTCAAAACTAAGGACCCTTTAAAATTGGGCAAATGAAAATTAATTCAATGTGACGCTGCATCGAAACACAGCCGCTCGTCTGGCTCACAAGCGACGTTCGGCAACCCGAAAATTCAGAAAATTATGAAACTGGGTGTGCAAGTAGAGTAGTTCATCCGTAACACAACCCTATTTTTTATTGGTGTCATAATCCAATTTTTAGGGGTGAAATTACCCCTTGAAAAAAATTCAGAATTTTCTTTTCCGTGGAATATCTCGAGAACGAGGAAAGATATCGAAAAGAAGTTTAGACAAAAGTTGCATCCTTATTTTATATCTACAAAACCGCGTAAAAATAATTTTCGAAAAATCCATATTTTTCAAGTTACCCCCACCACCAACCCTTAAAATTAAGTTTTTGTATTTTTTAAATATACGCTGAAATACCTCTGGATAATCTCTGCTCACACATATAAATAGCTTATGTGTTATATTTTTTTTGCAAACAAATAAAACCTCTATTACCGAATTTGAAGTCCATTTTGGCAGTTTCCATTAATAACATGGTTTCTTAAAGCCATATTTAGATTATTATTTATATAAAGTTCAGACAGCTTTCAATTGTTTAAGCAAGGCAGTACGTACCTAAAATTTCATCAAAGGTAAAACTCGTCAGTGACGTGCATGAATCAGTATGATAACAGCACATTCGTACATGCATTACTTGAAGTGTAATCTTATTAGGCTATTTTGGAAACCACACGAAAAATAAGTAATGCGTGAAGATTTACAATGACTTTGCAAAATATATATGTTATTGAAATGACGCAGAATCGCATTGATGCCAATAATCTTTTCGAACCTTCCGATTTGCATAATGCATATGTATATGAATTTTAAATGATTGTAAATAGTAGTAAGTCTCGGCCGGTTCTAACTCAGGTCCTCTGAGGGGAGCGCGGGGGCGGGGGGAAGTGAGGGCGCGCGAGGGAGCGCGGCGGAGGGACACATAGGCGCGGGGCCTGCGGGGAGAGGAAGACCGGTTGCGCGCGCACGAGCCGCGGAGTGGGGGAAGCAGCGATGATGGTGGGGATCAGTCCGGGCCGAGCCGCCGCGGAGACCTCTCCAGACCGGACCCACCGTCGGAAATTTTTCAGAGGGGGAATGACCCCCGAAAAATCTCTTTCAGACCTTGGCCCACCCCAAAAATGTTTTCAGACCTAACCGAGGGAGGGGATGACCCCAAAATATTTTTTCTAAACCAATATGTGATGGAATTTTCCCCCCAACACAGAGAAATAATAATTTATTTTTTATCGTACGATGTCGGGAAAGATCGGCTTTTTGCAAACTATGTATTCCGAGGAGGGAAAGAGAGAGAGAGCATTACTTTAAAAGCTATATTCGGAGGAGGGAAAGAGACAGCGCTACTTGGTGGTACAATCACATTTTATTCTATAGATAACAATTTTAAAGAGTTCCGATTTAGCGTCGCAGCGTATCGCGCGATCGTGTGTAATTCGACTCCTCTGGAGCGGCCGTGTGGAATGACGTCATTTGGCAGCGCGAAGTACGAAATAGAATTTTGCGGCGTCAGCAGAAATGCTGAATCTTAAAATTATGTGACGAAGAGGGGAGGAGGACGGGTAAATAAAATGTAGAAATAATTCATGTTTAAGAAATTTTATTTAAAATTAAAAGAATATAATTTAACATTTTTTCTTCCTACAAGTATCAGCTAGAATATCATTGATGGCACATGCTACCAGTTCGCAATCTACATGATAATCCTCACAGTAATGTTCGCTATCGCGTATGATTTTAGCAGCACGACGCGCATCTAATGTTTCGCAGGCAACATCGCTCTGCTGTAGCACGTTAACAAAAGTTTCAAATTTTACTCTCGCATCTTCAGCAGTTTGATACATCCGCGGATACATATACTCTATACATGGCTGAAGATTTAATAAAAATGTTGCTGTATCTAGTGTGAAATACAGTGTATTATCACATTGTGTAATCTTTATAATTGGTGAATCAAAGATCCGAAAAAATTCCACCGTTAAAGTATCAATCCGCATTGAGTCTGGTTCAGGTAATCGTGCACATTCTTCGATGGTTTCACGGCTGTCGAATAGCACACCCCATGTATGCCATGATAATATGAGATGATTTCCATGATTGTCGCCGAGAAGAACTTCTACATCGACTGTAGGTCCTACGTCGATTCCAATTTCCAAATATTTGCTACCCATGGATCCTTGGCGCGGACTAAGAGAACAATCAAAGCAATGAAATTATCCGCTCGTATTAGGAACAAACATACAAATTTTGAGAAGATGTGAAAATTACGCCTTACCAGTCATTATATATATTCTCCCCACATGGAGCTACACCACCATTTCGCACGATCGGAACGAAATAATCCTCACACCCAGCGAGTATTTCATTAATGGTACTGTACATTTTTTTCAGAGCACTATTTGTTCCGTCGAAAAAAAATTTTTTCGAAAATGATTTTCAATCTTATCGTCGCAGCGTCTCGTGCGATCGTGTGTAATTTGAATCCTCTGGAGCAGCCGTGCAGGGTGACGTTATTTGGCAGCGCGAAGTACGAAATAGAATTTTGCGGCGTTAGCAGAAATGCTGAATCTTAAAATTATGTGACGAGGAGAGGAGGAGGACGGGTAAATAAAATGGTACAATGAAATAGGTTTAAGAATATATATTGTTACAAAATATAGAATATAAAAAAGAATATGAATATAAAAAGAATATAAATATAAAAGAAAAAAAGAAAATAGAATAATAATAATAATAATAATAATAATAATACAAATATATATGAAAACAAAAAAAATGAATAGAATACATATAAAATAAGAATAATAAAGAATGTAGAAAGATATGTAGAAATATATAAAAATAGAATATAAATATAAAAAGAATATAAATAGAATTTAAGAATAAAATAGGAAATATAATAAAAATAATAATAATATACAATAAAAAGAATATAAAAAGAATATGAAAATAAAAAATAAAAATATACAAAATGAAAGAAAAAAAAATATAAAATAAAAGAAAAATTAATAAAAAATATAATAGAAAAAAAAATCACTCGGGAGGCGGCGATGGTGTTGACGGCGATGGTGGTGTAAAAAACCCTTCGGGCCACTCGGGAGGTGGAGATGGCGGCGATGGTGGTGGCGACGCCGACGACGAAGATGGTGGCGTCGACGGCGTCGACGGCGGCCACCAGGGTGCCGCATCGCCAGATGATGACGGCGACGATGGGGGCAGCGACGGGGGCCCTGGGGGCGTCACCACCCACCCTGGGTGTGATGGCGGCAGCTGCGGTCTACTGACATCTATCCAGGGGGGTGACTCTGGTGATGGGAGCCGCGGCTGCCGCAGGGGCCCCATCTGCCGATATGGCACCCACGGGCGCCGTAGCCTTTCCACCATCGCAGAACCAAGCACCAGCCCTGACTGTCGGCGCATCCGCGGCTCCTGGAGGGGCACCACCGGGGGCGCATTCTCCGCCAGGATCCGCGCCAATATCGCCAGCTGCTCCAACAACAGTTCATAATTCTAGAACACATACACAAACATCGTTATAATTAAGCACAAACATCGTTATAATTAAGCACATAAATAAACATAATAAACATGAAACACACATACCATTGAAGGCTTCGGCGAAGGCGGCGATGACGGTGGTGACGATAATGGGGGCGATGGTGGTGGCGAGTCCTAGAAGATAGAAACACAACCACCTGATTTGATCTCACTCGATTTCAACTGTTAAACGTGATAAATGTCAAAATATTGTAAAGTACATACCTCAGGATTGTCCCGACATGGATCGGGGCTCCCCTCTGGGGCGATTCGTTGCAACCCCATTGTCACAAAAAAATAAAAGAATTGTCTCTTCAAACAAAAATATTTTTTATTTATTGCAATATCATAAAACGACTGGTAGCTACCACGATTTGAAGACAACTGGTCCCACAGCGTTCATACAATTTGTCACCCATGCCTAAAGTTGCATATGTTGCAAAGTAGGATGCCTTTGTTCTTCACTGGCCACCCTCTCCTTCTATGTGCTCCACCTGCATTTTCGCTGACCATCTTTACCATCAGCATCTTCTTCGAATTATTCACTGACCATCCTATCCTTCTTCGTTTGCATCATTTCACTATACCATACCATACCACTTTGATCGGGTATTGAACGGGTATTGAACGACTTTGATCGGGTATCGAACGGGTATTGAGCGGCTTTGAACGTGAATCGAACGGGTATTGAACGGCTTTGAACGTAAATCGAACGTGAATCGTACCACTCTGAACGTGAATCGAACGGGTATTGAACGGCTTTGAACGTGAATCGAACGGGTATTGAACGGCTTTGAACGTAAATCGAACGTGAATCGCACCACTCTGAACGGGAATCGTATCACTCTGAACGTGAATCGAACCGCTTCTACATAATAATTATAACTATCGTCTTAATCTAGCATACATCGTATATAGGAGGTTGGGGAGGGTGAAGAAAAAATATTTATGCATTAACAATTGATTATATTTTATTTATGAATTTCTCTCTGGCGTTTAGACCACCAGTTGAATATTTTAAATACATTTTGCAAGGCACAATGCTATGCGTGTCTGCTACATCGCAGAGTATTAACTACATTTAGCTTATTTAGAGATTTAATATCCTCGTAGTCAATGTCCAGCGTCTCGATGACCACGTCCGCTCTTGTATTTTCATCGAGGAAATCCGCAAGCCAGTCGCGTTTCTGCAACCCTTTAACGTATACGATATGGGATGCGTCATCTTCTTCGTCGATTGCATCAGCTACAGCTTTCGAAATTAGCTGTTCAGCCATACTGTACGGAACGTCTCCATCGTCCCACCGTAGTCCATGATGTTTTGCCACCAACCACCGGATGCTTGATTTGTCGGATTTTGTAAGAAGATATTGCGGCGTCGAACTCCCGAAAATATAGTGCGAGAGAATTGTTCCCTTTCGTAGGACAGTCACTTCCTTCACGACAAATCTTCCATCAACGATGAACCCTTGCAGGTCAACAAATGTTGGTACAGCCATTATCGGCACAATTTAGAGGTCCGCTCGCTTCCAAAACAGACGGGAGAATGCAGTCTTTCTTGTAAAGCATCTCGATTTTCACGATGAAATTTTGGTATGATTTTGACACATGAGAGGGCAGGCAAGTAGCGAGGTAATTTAATTGATTTCGCGCACCACGTTTGTCAGCGGATTGTATTCAACCACCCGATCGTGCAGAATCAAATAGTAGGCCGTAGTATTTACCGGCACATTCTCTTTACACTCGAATTCTATGCGCACGTCCACGGTGCCATTCTTGATCGACTTATTTTGTCGCGAGCAATCAATTACCACGAGGGGACCAAATTTTAAAAATTCAGCCACGGTGAATAATGTCTCGTTGCAACTATGTCCATAATACGATTTATGGAATTGCGTATACATGTGATACAAGATGGCGTGCTTATTCTTGTCAAAGTCCAAGTTCATGTCATCATATGGGTAAAATTCCGAGTTGAGAAAAAGTTTTACATTGGTCAATTTACAGTTGTTGAACTTAGTAACATCTTCAGTCATCACATTCTTTCGACCAGTCTGTAGAACAAGGATCACACATCGCGGTTTCTCCAGCTGCGCAGATGCCTTCACGGCCCACGAATGCTTGGTCGTGCTCTGTAAGAGAGGATACTCGTACAGATCCCACGATTGAAAACAAATGTTAAGGTTTTGTCCACTTTCCAAAGCACGTAGCAACGATAGCTTATTAAGGTCGTTCAGCGTCACATGAGGCATCCGCCATTGCACTTTAAGTAATTCAATTTCTGGTTCCAACATCGGTGATCCTATCAGAGCATTGTTATCGTTGCGCGATTGTATTAAAATCAATTCGCGACGCGCATTAATAATTATGCGTTTGTAGTTCTCGCAAAATCCTAGCAAATATTTGAGTGGGATGCAAAAATTGAAATAATTTTTCACTATTAGCCCATCGCGTCGTTTCAAGCCCCATCCGGCATTCTCCATATTTTTGTCTTCGTCAGATGTCAGCGATACATTGTTCTTAAGCGTGCTAGTTATTCCAACGTTTCTGTTACGATCAATCTCCACACCGTTCAGCTCGTATCGAATCTCATTGAATAAGAACGCGACACAATTATTTTCCAACATCACCGTTAACACATCGTTTTGTTTATTTATCTTCAATTTCCCCTCCACATAGAGGAAACTTTCACACGGTAATGTGTATAAATCCTGCTGTTGTATGGGTATTCTTATCTCATCGCTGTATCCAAACGTTGTGTTGACGTACGGGTTGTATGTGTGAGTCTCGAGCTTGACGATGCGATCATCAAACGTCGGCTTCCCTCCAATGCTTAGAATGTCAGCCATTTTTTTCAACTTATATGCGCACAATGAATCCCAATGATCTCAAAAATGCAATGTTCGCAGCACTGAGCCTCTTCTTTTTAGCGTGATCAGAGCTGTTGCAGTTGTTGTTGTTGTTGTAAACAATTTCACTTGGAAGAAACTAGTTTCTGGAGTCGTTCAACACAAGCATCTCTTTCGCACCACACGTATTATCACCGTCGACGCACGTGCAGTCTGATGGTAATCTCTTCACCTCGAAAATCTAGCAACCGTCCGTCTTGATCCACAACGCGTATCGTTAGATCCGTAATGACCTGTGCGGTGATTGGAAGGTAAATGATCTGTGCGGGCGTTTCCGATATCTTATATCCTGGTGGAACTCTCGGAGAAAATTCATGTATCGTATGTACACGTTTGCCATTGTTGTACGCGCCAGCGGTCACGCTACATTCTACGCGGATAATGTTCACGTACATGATATTAATTGGATCGTCTGATTCGTGCCACTGTCCTGGTTCTAATATCCGATTCGTTGAGAATCCCAGTAGCGATCCAATGTTATTGCGCTTCGTAAAATCTACAGCGAACGAGCAGTACAGCTCGCTTTTCATGGTGTTGTTGTTGGGACGCAACACTATAGGATACACATCGTTGTCACCATTGCTGGTATCATCGAGATTTTTAGGATACCGCTTGAGTAATCGCTGCCTCAAATACTTGGCAATGGCGTCTAGTTCGTAGGAGCCGTGTGGAATCCTAATAGTTTCAGGAGTGGTGTCAACACTGCTGTTTTTGATGTCATAGTTTACGACGAAGTAGAAGTTATCGTTGCTCCAGTCGATGTTCGGTATTGTATGATAAGTTTCAAAGGTTGTTAGGCCAAGCTCGTAATCATCGTCGCTCAAATCTATGGGTAGAAAGTAGCTCACCGCGAGGGTGCTACTCTTGCCGGTTAGAGTGAATGTTAGCGACATATTCAGAGCTGCACGGCTCGACTAATACTGAATCATAGTGGTGGGAAGTCAATCCTTAAATTTGGTGTCGATCGTTTGTAGAAAGCGTAGACAGAGTTGTCCACAATTGCTCTGATTGTACTTCTGATAAGACGTTCGATTGTATTCGATTTTCACAGTATCTTTATCCAGATATTGTACCAATTCCTTAGGCGGTCGATGATTCCCAAAGCTGTCGAAATATATAGCTCGACACCCTCTCTTCGCATATGCCACCCAATGAGTCCCCGGCCCCTCGACATTGTCCAAATTTACGATACCGTTCTCGTTTCGACGTACACCTCCGGCTGGTAGTGCATTGCGCATGAAAACACCTCTAAAGAATGGAATACGCATACGTTTTGCCATCTCCTCCAATTGCGCCTCGGTAGTTAGGCCCGCAGGTATTTTCATTTTCTTTTCGGCGTTTTTTTTTCTCGTTTCGATATTCCCTGTCCACGCTTGTACGGTGTGAGATAAAGTCCACGGCCTTCCATGGAGCAATTATGACGTTGCATTTCCTGCAACTGATGCTGCTTCGCCTTATTATCGTTTACCGCCTTGGCGATCCCCGCCGCTCCGCCAGCTAACGATCCGAGAACACCTAGCAGCGGGAGAAGTGGTAATATACCACCCCGTTTTGCCACCGGAAGAATCCGCTTTTGCGATGCTCTCTTTGGAGTCCTTTTGCGGGTTTTTGTTTTCATCCCCATTCCGATTTTCGTTTTGGCCTTCATAGTTGCCCAAATAGCTGTAGCAGCACCTCTTTCACCCAGAGTGAAACTCGCGCAACGATGCGTTTTCGCGCTTTGTCAGCGAGAACTTTATCTGCCGCGTGCCTTTCACCGAGGTCGTTGCTACGCGAATACGCAATATCGTGTTCGCGACACGCTGCGTCCAACGGATTGATGCCTCGATCACCTCTAGCCAATCGTTTTATCAGATGAGTTCCTGGACCACAATACTGGTATCCCGGAATATGTAATTCGATAGGTAGCGCTTTTATCGCCCGATTTAACAGACCACTACCTTTCTTTACTCTCGTCGGTGACATTCGCTACAGTTTTTAATCAATGGTGCTGGACCGTCGATATGCGTTCGCTGCCAAGGGCGGTTATAATGTTCCAAGCACCGACGATGCTGCTGAACCTCACAATCGGCTTTTATATGCTCCGGGAGTCGGTCCCACAACTGGTCAATGTGTCTGCCAAACTCGCGCAGTAGAATAATCTTTGGTATATATTTCAACTGCTCAGAGGTTAGGTCTCGAAAATCGCAATTATCCGACAGGATCAGAAGCATTTTGAATACTGAGCTGTCGTGTTTCTGCGCGGACCTATAAATAGGGCGCGTCGCTGCTACGACTTATCAAAATCATTTTTCACAGTTCACGGAGAGGATGCGATTCGTGCGACAACCTGTAACGATACGCGTGACAACTTTTGACGATAAATCGCAAATGATGTCCCCGAAAACAAGACGCAGATATGGTAACATGCTACCAAACACTATCCGCTGCCTAATTTGCGGTCCATCAAATTGTGGAAAGACCAACGTGCTGGTGAGCTTGTTGGAAAGTCCATACGGTCCGCTTTGAGAACGTGTACGTGTATTCCAAGTCGTTGCAACAGCCGAAATATCAGTATTTGGAGAATTTATTGACTCCGATAGATGAAATTGGCTACTTTACGTTTTCGAATAACAGTGACGTCATCCCACCGAGCGAATCGCTTCCGAATTCTATTTTTATCTTTGATGACGTGGCATGCGACACGCAAGATACGATAAGGAAATACTTTGCAATGGGGCGCCACTCGAACGTTGATTGTTTCTATCTCTGTCAAACGTATGCAAAGATTCCTAAACATCTTATACGCGACAATGCGAATCTGCTGATTCTGTTTAAGCAGGATGGTACCAACTTGAAACATGTATACAACGATCACGTAAACACTGACATAACTTACGAGGATTTCTGCGCTTTGTGTCGTAATTGTTGGCAACGGGAGTATGGTTTCGCGGTGATAGACAAGGATAGCGCGATGTCCAATGGACGTTATAGAAAGGGATTTAACGAGTTTGCCGTACCGTGAGATGGTCAATTGTCATCAACACGTTGGTGGGAAAGCAACGTCTGCAACAAAATGATGATTGATATCGATACTCTGGAGATTAAGGATCGCGAGAGAATAGCGAAGGAAATTGCAAAAACCAGCGAAGCCATTCGCCGGAAATATCAGGCTTTGATGACTGGCAAGATGGAGGAAGATATCGCGTTGGAGAGATACTCCAAACTTATCGTGGAACCCTTAAAGCATATTGCGGAAACTACCGCAGCGACAGAAGCTGACACATCACCGCTGATGAGCACAGACGTTGAAGAGAATGAAACATTAACGCTTAAAACAAAAATCCCATCGAAAGGGAACACATCGCGTAAGGCAAAGAGGAAACCACACACGTCATCGGAATATTCACCCGTAACCTCCACACCGGTTCAATCGAAGCGGAAACGGCATAATGCTACATCAAACGAGTCTCCCGTTCCACCCGCGCCGATAAATACATTTCCTCGTGTACAATCGCTCTCAACCATTGATGATGACGTTTTCGAAACTGGTCCCAACGAGCCGTTGGCAACATCTGTTAGGCAACAACTCCAAACATCCGAGGGACAAGAAACGTTTCGCAACCATTTCGGTCCGCTGGGGCAAAAATACATGAGCGCAATCCTAAGTAGTGATAAGGATACATCAATGGACTATGTGTACGGCGTGTACTTTGGCACTAGTGGACCCATGCTTGTGGATAAGGCTTTCGATATAGACAAGGATGACAATATAATCGTAGATGGTGTAAAATACAGAGGAACCTTTACGAACTGATTTTCAAGAGACTTCCTGACGATACTGTATGCACCGATGCCGATAAACAAAAATACAAAAGTATACTGCTGGCGACGAATGCCCACAGACGCGATCATGTCGCTAAATAGCCCCCATTGAGCAACAAGGGGTACAAGTACAAACATGTAATTGCACCGCTACTCCCTAGCGCATCGGCCAGTAGAGCAGGGAAAGGTCTGTAACCTCGCTCCGCGGAGGTTACCTGGGTGTCTAAAGAATGAGGCAAGGTGAACTTGGTAACCAGGATCTTTATTCCTATGACTAGTGTACAGTGTCCCCGGCCAGGTCTATGCTGACTTACACGAAATTCTCGGCTTACTCTAGAGCTTAAGCTACGTCGGAGTTGGAGCGCGGGCGCGACGCGTTCGCAGTTGCGGTGCGTTTTGGCGGTAGTGACAGGAGTGGGGGGTGTTGGCCGTTCTGGTGCCCTGGCTGGTATCTCCACCAATGGCCCTGACCGTGAAACCTTGAGTCCGCTCGCCCAGTGGGTAAAACCCGCGAGAGAAACGGAGGCTAAGGATGTCCTCCGGGACAGACAAAGTCTGACCCTAAGATTGACAGCGGATATCGACCTGCGTCTAGAGATCGGCGAACTCGCGTTTCTCTAGGAGCCATGGAGGTGAGGGAATTAAAAAATACACAGTAATGCAGCTTGGTTATACAAGAGCGTACTGGGAGAGCTCTGACCGTTCGCCTGTAACGCTCGTGGTAGACTCTCCTCGATGGGCCCGTCGCGCGGGCCTATACGCTGCGCCGTGGCATCTTCGCGAGCGAGAGCGTCGCTCGGCGCGCGGCCATCTCGCGGCCGCGCTCGGTAGCGACGGGCCGCGCCAGGCGCGCGTGGTGGGGGGAAGCTTCGCGTCACACCGTAACTAACTCGTTACAGGTCTAAGGACACCGCGAGCCATGGTGGTAAACGATAACAAGATCGATTACATGCACTGGGACGATCCCAACGAGCTGGTGAATCGGTTGCGTTTGCTGGAAGCGTCGCGTCAGGCTGGTAACAACTCTCATGATCCTGAAATTCTATCTATTCACGAGGAACTCCGCGAGATAGGCCTCATTATATAAATTAAACCGCACACCGATGATGTGCATAGTATGCATCGAGATGCCGATCAACAAATTTGGGGTATCGCTCGAGAAGAGTGGAGCAGCTAGAATGGACTATTACAAATGGAACGGTGTGCTTCGAACTTACATGCGAGATAACGCTCTTTGCGTGATCGGCTCCGACTTTGATGCAAAATCACGCAAGATACGACGCGTAGCTCAGCCAGTGGCCGACACCGATGCTGTCAATAAACTATACGTGGAAAGAGCATTAAACTTTTGAGAGAGCAGCAGGAAGAATTAGAGAGGAAGCTGGTCGTGTTTCAGAGAGATATGCTGACGTTGCAAAACACCGTTCAAAAGATATCACAGGCGTTGAATTCTATCCCACAGCAGCGCTGCGAAGGAGAATCATGCGAGACGGTTGAACTTGACCAGAATTTCCTCGGGCCGATGGGGAGCACATAATGCACGTACACGATAATTATCGCATCATTCGTGTCAAAGACACCTCTGCGATCAAACATGCAGCCATTATCAAAATCCAAGAGTAAAAAAAACCATAGCCACAAGAAGCGACAACTCGTTGAGGAATTGCACGCTCCAGCTCGAAGACATTTCCCGCGGAGGCGCGTCACAGTGCATGGATACGATGATCTGTGGCAAGCTGACATTGTAGAAATGCGTCCATACTCGCGATTCAACCAGGGTCAGCACTATATACTCACCGTCATCGACGTGCTGAGCAAGTATGCGTGGGCGTTACCGCTCAAGACTAAAAGTGGTGCTGAGGTGACTAAAGCGTTTGCAAAGATATTCAGAGATCGATATCCGAAAAATTTGAAAACTGATCAAGGAAAAGAATTGGCTGTACTTCCGAATGGCCCCAGTGGCCGATCGACACGAGGTTTGGTGGGAAGGGTGGGGAGGGGGTGTGGACCCTAAATCTAAAATTGTTTCTTCGGGTATTTATTAGTTTCCGAAATATTAATAAAAAATTGTTAATTTTTTTGGAAAATTTTCTGAACGTTGGTGCAGGCCTCCCTATCCGGGAGCCCTTCCGTCCCCCTATTTTTCATTTTTGAAATTTTTTAACCACGGTCTCGTTTTTGGCATCGCCGAACTCACATCGGTTCGCTGTCGTGCTTTCCGCGCCCCACGCACTGGTCTAGCTCCAACCGGGGCCGATCGAGATGAAACTTAGTGGATAATACGAGGGGTGTGGACCGACCCCAAATATAAAATTTTACCTTCAGTAATTAATGCGTTCAAAAGATACAGAAGTAATTGTGCATAAAAGGGTACACCTTACCGATTTTTTTCAATCACTTTACTACGGTCCCCCCTCTTAACAATATTTCTGTTGACTTATACCGACATAACACATTCCACTTTCCAACTTGTTCCGGGTTTTAGTATTGGTTTGGGTTAGATTGGCGCGGGGGGCGCGCGCCCGCTCGCGGGCGCGTAAAGCATGGTAGCGAACCGATGTGAGTTTGGCGATGCTAAAAATGAGACAGTGGTTACAAAATTTCAAAAGTTGAAAATGGGGGACGGATGGGCTCCCGGGTAGGGAGGCCTGCACCAACGTCAAAAAAAAAAATTCCAAAATAAATGAACAATTTTTTATTAATATTTCGGAAACTAATAAATACCCGAAGCTACAATTTTAGATCTAGAGTTCATACCCCCTCCCCACCCCTCCCCCCGAACCTCATCTCGATCGGCCACTGGGGCCATTCGGAAGAATATCCAAAGAATTTTACAACGCTGATGTGCAGAAACTCTTGACAAAGCACGACATTAATCACTATTCGACGTATTCGGTAATGAAGGCCTCCGTCCTGGAACGTTTCAATCGAAGTTTGAAGAACAATATGTGGAAACTGTTTACGCTCAATGGAACTTACAGATGGACCGATGCGCTACCGCGCCTGCTTGCAGAGTATAACGCACGAAAACATAGAACCATTGGAATGCGTCCTTGCGATGTTACCCCTGCGATCGCCGATAAACTGCTAGCCACCGTGTACAGCAACATAAAGATCGCCGCTCCAGCGAGATTCAAGTTGGGCGAGTTTGTGCGCGTGAGCAAATTTAAAACCATCTTCGATAAAGGCTATACGCCGAATTGGACAACGGAGGTGTTCGAGATAGCCAAAGTACAGACAACTAATCCCACAACGTATCTGCTCGTCGATTCCTGTGGAAAACCTGTTGCCGGAGGATTCTATGAACACGAGCTGCAACGCGTCACCGATCCGGATGTATATCTAGTGGAAAAAGTGTTGCGTAGAAAGGGGGATAAGGTGTACGTCAAGTGGCTGGGCTTTGATAAATCACACAATTCTTGGATAAATAAAAATAATGTATTGTAAAATAATAATAATAATACATGGTTTAATAAAATACATTGATACACATGTGTATGTGTGAACAATTTTGTATTTTTACACATTAATTCCGCTATTTATATGAACGAGTTATTAAATACAATGATCCATATGCATGAGTGACCAATTTTATATTACACAATAATTCCACTATTTATAATAAATACAATAATTTCTATTTTACAATGGGATATTATAATGACCCCAGGGCATAGTGTCGGTCGAATCAGGTACGATATACCGCTTGTCGTCGTATGGACTTAGAGCGAGTTTGGATTCCGAAATGGTGTACACTTTGTGCAATTTAGACCGTATGCATGATTGCCTGCGAACCATTTCGATCTCCTTTTGCAAGCATTGCGCGTAGTCGTCGAAAGTTATCGTTCTAGCTATGACGTTGGTCTTGACGCCTTTCACCTTTTTCGTACCTTTTTTGCCGTCTACGCGAAGTGCATACATTTTCGCTCTTAAGACCTACGAATTCGGTCATTATCGCACCGTTATTTTCGTCCTTCATCAGCCCCGGAACCTTCTTATTTAAGCGCGGCATATTATATGCATTGTCGATGGGATAATCGCTTGTGTCAAATCTATCGATATTATGTTTCATGATCTGGCAGATATCTTCGCATCGAATGTGATAAATAAGACTGTCAGTGTCGGTGTATAGAATTTTACATTTTTGAGCGTGCAGGGGAGACATATACTCGTGATGAAATTCGTACAAACAAATTTTTTATATGTCCAGAATGCACATACCCACGTACATCGGTTTATTGAATTTCACCTCGAGTTATCGCAATTCAACGGCTATTAAACTTTCCGAAAAAACACTTTTGCTGTGGAAATTCGGTTTCGCGATCATTGCCTCCGCGCCATATCGCCCTCCCCAATATGTTAAAAGTTTTACGTCCACATGATTTCGCACATTTTCCATAGTCTTACCGAATACCGCGTTGTTCATCAATTTGTACAAATTTTTTTCAAAATCGTTTGTCGCGCTTGTTCTAAACCGTGTATTTAGTTCGATGTAATCGTGGAGCCAGGGAGATTGAGCGAATTGAAGCACGCGGTGTATCTTTGTAATACGAAGACCATGACGCGTGCACTGCTGCAGGTTGCGATAATGAATAACGTAACGCTGCTTATCGTATACCGTCGCGAGTAATTTGTCCTGTCGGCTGCCAGGTGGTTTGGCACGCGTCGGGCAGAACGGTAGATCAGCATGAATGTTATGCAGACGTTGCGGATATTCCAGATCTACCTCGAGAATGTATCCCGTGGGCGAATCGGAAGCGATTGAAGACACATCGAAATTTGTGACATATTCGACCCATTGAAATTTAACGTATAGTAGGGGTTGACACATTGCCCATCAATACAAATTGTTCACGTCAAAGTACATCAAGTACGATGACTCTTCCGATGCGTTGTAAGATGGCATGTACTTGTTATTGGCATGTGCGTATCTTCCGGAACATTGACTTAAACCCCCGCGTATACCACGTTCGATAAACATGACCATATCGACGTCGGTAAGTAATTCAAATGTAATTTTGGTATGTTTTAGCATGGCATCCTACGTGAAACCCGGTAAAGTATAATAATCTGCTGAATCTAATCCATAACTCTTGATGCAACTTTCGCGACAATTTTCAAAAATATCTGCCAATAACAAGACATTTGTTTTCAAATACAAATCGCTGTATTCGCCCAAGGTTCTAATGCCGAAACGCTGCCAGACAGTCTCGGCGTGCGCGTAATCGGTCTCGGATACAGTCTCACCCGTTAACGAACTGTATAATGATTCGCGCGGCGGTAAGCATGGATCCTGCAGCTTGTTCGCGCAATCAAGGTATTCATACGGAAAGGCACCCTTTCGCGTCAATAAATTGAAATCCTCGATGGATAATGTTTCAAATTCGGATCGTAAAATTTTTAATTTATCTGTGTTTAGAAAAGATGCTAATTTGTCGAGACTAGTATTGAGAAATTTGTATGAATCGATTAATCGTAATTTAATATTATTTCGCGAGTCTGATACTTCCATATCTTCGACATTTTTTGTGAAAGAAATATACTTTTCTTTAGTTATGGGTAATACGTCAACGTGACCTTCGAAAGCGGTAGCTATTTCCTCGATAATAAAATGTGAATCGTAGCCGGATAAATTATGAAAAACTATGGGGATGTAAAACGCATTTTTATAATTTAAAATGCACTCCGAATGTGCTGGGCCTCTGAACCGTCCGGAGAGATGACAATGATCGCGGACTCGTACATCTTCAGCCTTGAATAGCTCTTCACAAATATAACAATGTGTCGCATTGCGAAATGTCATCCACTGTTCGCGAGTTAAATTTATCATTTGAGTATTACTTGTCAGAATCGGCTTGACAAAATCTGCCAAAGGGTCTAGCTGGATAAGCATAGTGAAAAGTGCCCTTGAACCGATTTTAGCTGGCAATGCACCTTTCAATAGTGTAGCACAGGAAAACATTGTACACCAAGTTTCAACCCCCTATCTCAACCAGGAGGGTAGTTATAGGGTAAATTCGAATTTTCGGTTTTTGCCATATTTTCCCTATTTAATAGTCAGCAAAAATTCTAAAAAAAATCTGAAATATTGTAGACACGATTGTGTATGATTGTAAATTTTTTCAGATTTTTCGTTGCAACTGCTATGTGTAAGAAATAAAAAACGCAAAAAAATGTCGATAAATGCAGATTTCGTGTTGAAGTTTTCGAGCGACTAGATTTTTAATTTTACAGTAGTTAGATATTGACATGACTATTATCTACAATTTTTTTCAGATTTTTCGGTAAGGTGCGCCATAATTAAAAAAATCAGAAAACGATATTTTCGAGATATTTCGCGTGAAAACATGATAAGTACTTTCAATTTTTGCATTTCCGTCATACAGTGAATGCATTATATGATTTTTATATGATCAAGTTAATATGATTAATTGGAAGTGTATACGCAACATATATCATATGGTACGAAAGAATCATTCAGCGCCGCATTTAGCGGAGTGGTTAGAGTGTTACACTCCAAAACCGCTGCATACTCTCTTTTGTCGTAGGTTCGCACCCCACCAAGGTCCAATTTTTTTTTTCACGATATAATTTTTTTTTCATCGTTGATTACATGACAATACACGATATTCATTTAAAAATGTTTCTAGAATATTTTTAAAATATTTTATCATAAGGTTTCCATAAAAATAATTTAAATGCACCGCCGCGCCGGCCAGTTTTCTGCCTATGTATTGTTCTAGCTCCGGATTGTTTATAATTATTTTTTCAATGGAATAGATGTGTGGTATTGGCTTATGATACGTATTCTGAATCCACTGGTTGGATTCGCCATTCTTTTATCAACGTACACCGTCCTCATTCGATTGTGGTCGCAGTGCGTCCGATTAATGGCTGATTTAAAAAAATAAACGTAAAAATATTGCCATAAGCTAGCTGTAGTGTACAGCTGTTATTATGCTTTATTACATTATAATATACTATATTATATTGCATTGCATTGCATTGCATTGCATTTTTGTTATATTTTTGTTGTTATGCTATACTATTGTTATATTATGTTATATTATATTATTTTATTGATCAGGGAATCAGACACTAAGTGAACGGACCGCGACCACAATCGAATGAGGACGGTGTACGTTGATAAAAGAATGGCGAATCCAACCAGTGGATTCAGAATACGTATCATAAGCCAATACCACACATCTATTCCATTGACAAAATAATTATAAACTATCCGGAGCTAGAACAATACATAGGCAGAAACCGGCCGGCGCGGCGGTGCATTTAAATTATTTTTATGGAAACCTTATGATAAAATATTTTTAAAATATTCTAGAAACATTTTTAAATGAATATCGTGTATTGACATGTAATCAACGATGAAAAAAATTTTATATCATGAAAAAAAAATTGGACGTTGGTGGGGTGCGAACCTACGACAAAAGAAAGTATGCAGCGGTTTTGGAGTCTAACACTCTAACCACTCCGCTAACTGCGGCGCTGAATGATTCTTTCGTACCATATGATATACAGGGTGTCCCACCTAAGACTGGACAGCCGGTTTTCTCCTAAACTATAGGAGATAAAAATATTAAAAAAATTGGGAATTGCATGGTTCGAGGGGGCCAATTAATTAGCGCGAACGAATTTTTTTTATCGATTATTATTTTAAAAGATACGATGGTCAAGTTCGGTTTTTCAAATGGAACTATTTTTTTTTGAACACCTGAGTTGATAGTGCGTTCCAAGGCAAATTCAATAAGCTTTAATGTATACACTTTATTTTCACTGGTTTTTAAGATATTGCGCTTGCAAATTTACTGATTTTCACTGGAAGAAAACTGTCTGGTATAGCACGGACCGGGGACGGTTTTACTGGCTGCACTTGTGGCACTGCCTTTTGAAATAGATACCTACCTGCCAAAGGTCTACGCCAGGCCCAAAGGCTGGATAATTTTTTTCCGTCAGAAATGCTACTTAGGTAGGTACATCTGCGGTATCGAGAAGCGCACCGTTACTTTTATTTCGCACTTGCTTCTACGCTCGGATGGCCGGTTCTTTTGGGAGGGATGCAAGTTCGATTGGTTAGGTTAGGAGGAGTGAAAGTTGCTAGACTAAATTTCAATCATAGGGAGCAGATTGTATCAGAACCATTCGGATTTGCATTCCTCACAAACGGCTGCTCTCTTGAAGAGGCCCTCTTCACAGCAATGCCCACCTTCTCTCGCACGGAATACGTTAACGCTTGCTTTTGTTCTGATATTGAAGCTCGTGTTTATACTCGAGAGGACCACGCGTCGACAGCGGGCTACCCCTTTTCTTCCTGTGTCTGTCCACGAGCCGTGTTGACGGTGGATTTTAGGAGCGTAGATATCTGGATGCCAGTTGTTGAATTCAGGAGACGATAGAAACATTTTATTACAAAACACACATGTACTATAATTAAAGTAAATCGTATTCCTCTCGGGCAGGAGTACTGATAATGATCGAACTTGCGCCCCACTTCGCGCAGACCAATTACACGGAGGGTAGTCGGGTCACACACTGCCCAAATGATACAGGGTAATTCTGGAGCAACGCCCGTCAAGAAGATGCGCTGGCACCCCGTGGCGAGGACAGACCTTCGCATTGCCTCACCCGATTTTTATGGCTTTTTTCCCGGAAAAAGATACGAACCCTGGGCCGAACGTAGCGAATTGAAGTCGACCCTCCGCAGTCGAGGGTGTATTATCCATTTGAGCGTATTAAGAAATTCTTTTCTTCGTCGTATCGAAAGGGAAGTGGTGCCAATGGATTCCTTATGTTTTTCTGATGTAAATCATACCAAATGTCATGCAAATCGGACCACCGTCAACACGGCTCGTGGAGAGACACAGGAAGAAAAGGGGTAGCCCGCTGTCGACGCGTGGTCCTCTCGAGTATAAACACGAGCTTCAATATCAGAACAAAAGCAAGCGTTAACGTATTCCGTGCGAGAGAAGGTGGGCATTGCTGTGAAGAGGGCCTCTTCAAGAGAGCAGCCGTTTGTGAGGAATGCAAATCCGAATGGTCCTGATACAATCTGCTCCCTATGATTGAAATTTAGTCTAGCAACTTTCACTCCTCCTAACCTAACCAATCGAACTTGCATCCCTCCCAAAAGAACCGGCCATCCGTCCGTAGAAGCAAGTGCGAAATAAAAGTAACGGTGCGCTTCTCGATACCGCAGATGTACCTACCTAAGTAGCATTTCTGACGGAAAAAAATTGTCCAGCCTTTGGACCTGGCGTAGACCTTTGGCAGGTAGGTATCTATTTCAAAAGGCAGTGCCACAAGTGCAGCCAGTAAAACCGTCCCCGGTCCGTGCTATACCAGACAGTTTTCTTCCAGTGAAAATCAGTAAATTTGCAAGCGCAATATCTTAAAAACCAGTGAAAATAAAGTGTATACATTAAAGCTTATTGAATTGGTCTTGGAACGCACTATCAACTCAGGTGTTCAAAAAAAATAGTTCCATTTGAAAAACCGAACTTGACCATGGTATCTTTTAAAATAATAATCGATAAAAAAATTCGTTCGCGCTAATTAATTGGCCGCCTTGAACCATGCAATTCCCTATTTTTTTTATATTTTTATCTCCTATAGTTTAGGAGAAAACCGGCTGTCCAGTCTTAGGTGGGACACCCTGTATTGTGCGTATACACTTCCAATCAATCATATTAACTTGATTCCCTCCGTTTACATATTACTCTGTCGAATGTAGAGATATTAAAAATCATATAATGCATTCACTGTATGACGGAAATGCAAAAATTGAAAGTACTTATCACGTTTTCACGCGAAATATCTCGAAAATATCGTTTTCTGATTTTTTTAACTATGGCGCACCTTACCGAAAAATCTGAAAAAAATTGTAGATAATAGTCATGTCAATATCTAACTACTGTAAAATTAAAAATCTAGTCGCTCGTAAACTTCAACACGAAATCTGCATTTTTCGACATTTTTTTGCGTTTTTGATTTCTTACACTTAGCAGTTGCAACGAAAAAATCTGAAAAAATTCACAATCATACACAATCATGTCTACAATATTTCAGATTTTTTTTAGAATTTTTGCTGACCATTAAATAGGGAAAATGTGGCAAAAACCGAAAATTCGAATTTACCCTATAACTACCCTCCTGGTTGAGATAGGGGGTTGAAACTTGGTGTACAATGTTTTCCTGTGCTACACTATTGAAAGGTGCATTGCCAGCTACAATCGGTTCAAGGGCACTTTTCACTATGCTTATCCAGCTAGACCCTTTTTCAGCTCTTTCACGAACCATGAAAGACAATCCGCGTCGCGGCGACATCGATACGTCGATAGCGATGTATCGTACGCGCTATACATACAAATAAATCACAAAAAAAAGAAAATAATATAATTACAAAATAAAACAAGATGTGAAATCAAAATGAGCTGCAACTACATAAAGGTGCTTTCCAACTACGCTTAAGATGACACAACTACATATACACATCTAAAATGTTGTGTTCATAAATTCCATTACGCATATCGCGGACAGTTTTTAATTAACCCGTCAAAAAGTATCCCATTTAAAAACATTGTCGTAAATTAATTTATAGCTTTATAAAATTAATGATATACAAAAATTGCGCCAATTATAACAATGACTATTTATACAAAGAAAAAAATGTTTTAAATAATATTAAGCAGATATATTTTTAAACAAATAAATAATTTAAATCGAATAAATATTTTATTCAAAACACTTGGCACTGCGCCCCGAATTGGTGTTGCTAAACTAAATAAATACGCATAAATTGCATTAATCTTTTTTTCTTTCTTTCTTGTGCGTGCGTTCGTGTAACGGTTTCGAGCGTGGCGTAACGCTCCTTACAGGATTTCGGGATTGGTTCGAGTGGCGTGCGATAAAGAATTAAAATTCAAGAACAAGAATTTAACTTAAACAGTGTTTATTCAAGGAAAACACTTCTAAATGATACATGAAAATATGATTTAACGCCTTAATACTAAAGAAATTAACGAAATTAAATTAGGTTGCGACACTAGGTCGTTACAAAAAGTAAAGCTGATCGTCTTGGGTTGCGACTCTAGGTCGTTACAAAAGAAATGCCCGTTTGAACGATCGATTTGGAGTAGTATAATGACGTTTAGTCGAATGATAGGAATTAGTTTATGATTTAGGAATTAGCTTATAATTTAGGAATTAGCTTATAATTTAGGAATTGAATATGTTAAGTTGAGAACAGTTGAATTGTTTCAGTGTTTCATCAGGGGCGATACTGCCACCTGGAATAGTATTGTTCCCTCGTTGCTCAGGAGTAATATTACTAACCTGAGAATAATAATAATAATAACTTAGCTTCATCAACTAAGTGGCCTACAAAGCGGCCTCCAAGGCAGAAACCTCTCGCTAAACCTGGCGACTATGGCCTTAGTTTAAACGATTAGCATAGCCGAGTGTCCTGCAAAGCGGCCTCCAAAGTTGGAGCATTAAATTTATGTTGGAATCAGCTTGTAGCCTTAAATGATTCTTGATTAGTTTCATAAGTCTGAATGAATCTCTCTGGGCTTTCCTGCCCGTATTTATACACATTCGGAGTATTGGGAGCGCACCAATAGGAATGGAGTTCGACTACTACGCGTCAATTATTCTCGTATTGCTCGATCCGTTCTCTAGTCGGTCTACTAAGCGACTGGTTAATGCGCAGGCGCACGCGTGGAACGCTCGGTTCCCTCTCTCATTTGTCATGCACGAATCACAATTACTGCTTCTGATCCTTGCTCTCGTCGATCCGCTGATCGACTGAGGATCGCGCATGCGTTTGATTCTCCCACTCCTTTACACTCAATTCTCTCTTTCGTCATACTCGCGTCTCGCGGTATCCTGAACTAATATTAATACTAATGCTAAACACTCTTATAAAAGTAAGAATAACAGGAATATAATAAGAATATAAGTATTTAAATGATTATTAACTAAGTTTATTAAGAAAAAAGAAAGGGCAGTTTTGGGGTTTGTTACATTCGTGAACGTGTGTGTTGTGTACGTTTGCATATGCTACGTATGATATTAGAATTAACTATATGTAGAATAAATCTGATTGCGTTTCTAATATGTATATATATATGTTTATGCAATTTAAAATTGTAAGGGAGTTATTATAAATTATTAATTAATACTAAGACAACACATTTTTTCGGTTTCGGAGCGCCAAGTATTTTGAATAAAATATTTATTCGTATTAAAATATTTATTTGTATAAAAATATATCTGCTTAATATTATTTAATACATTTTTTTCTTTGTATAAATAGTCATTGTTATAATTGGCGCAATTTTTGTATAACATTAATTTTGTAAAGCTAGTAATTAATTTACGATAATGTTTTTAAATGGGATTCTTTTTGATGGGTTAATTAAAAAATGTCCGCGATATGCGTAATGGAATTTATGAACACAACATTTTAGCTGTGTATATATTTGTATCATCTTAAGCACAGTTGGAAAGCACCTTTATGTACTTGCAGCTCATTTTGATTTCACATCTTTTTTTTATTTTGTAATTATATTAACTTTAAAAAAGTAAAAAATACAACAAGTACATGAAAATGTCGAGGACAAAATGCGTATTATCAAAAATCACAAAAAAAAAGAAAATAGTATACATGAAAAAGTACAATATAAAAAAAGATGTGAAATCAAAATGAGCTGCAAGTACATCACAAAAAAATGGAAATAATATAATCACACAAAAAAAGAAAATAATATAATTACAATATAAAAAAAGATGTGAAATCAAAATGAGCTGCAAGTACATAAAGGTGCTTTCCAACTGCGCTTATGATGACACAACTACATATACACAGCTAAAATACTGTGTTATTCCATTACTCATATCGCGGACATTTTAATTAACCCATCAAAAAGAATCCCATTTAAAAACATTGTCGTAAATTAATAGCTTCACAAAATTAATGATATACAAAAATTGCGCCAATTATAACAATGCCTATTTATACAAAGAAAAAAATGTATTAAATAATATTAAGCAGATATATTTTTATACAAATAAATATTTTAATACGAATAAATATTTTATTCAAAATACTTGGCGCTGCGCCCCGAATTGGTGTCGATAAACTGAATAAATATGTATAAATTGCATTAATCTTTTTCTTTCTTTCTTGTGCGTGCATTTGTGA
Source organism: Andrena bucephala (assembly GCA_947577245.1). NCBI lineage: Eukaryota > Metazoa > Arthropoda > Insecta > Hymenoptera > Andrenidae > Andrena > Andrena bucephala. The sequence continues at coordinate 49,292,130 of OX387715.1, read as the reverse complement.
ATGTGTGTATGTGTGCGTGTGCATATGCTACGTATGATATTAGAATTAAATATATGTAGAATAAATTTCACTGCGTTTCTAATATGTGTATGCATATGTTTATGTATTTTTGATTGTAAGGGAGTTATTGTAAATTATTAATACTAAGACTATTAACATTTTTTCGGTTGCGCAGCGCCAAGTATTTTGAATAAAATATTTATTCGTATTAAAATATTTATTTGTATAAAAATATATCTGCTTAATATTATTTAATACATTTTTTTCTTTGTATAAATAGTCATTGTTATAATTGGCGCAATTTTTGTATATCATTAATTTTGTGAAGCTATTAATTTACGACAATGTTTTTAAATGGGATTCTTTTTGATGGGTTAATTAAAATGTCAGCGATATGAGTAATGGAATAACACAGTATTTTAGCTGTGTATATGTAGTTGTGTCATCTTAAGCGCAGTTGGAAAGCACCTTTATGTACTTGCAGCTCATTTTGATTTCACATCTTTTTTTATATTGTAATTATATTATTTTCTTTTTTTGTGTGATTATATTATTTCCTTTTTTTGTGATGTACTTGCAGCTCATTTTGATTTCACATCTTTTTTTATATTGTACTTTTTCATGTATACTATTTTCTTTTTTTTGTGATTTTTGATAATACTCATTTTGTCCTCGAAATTTTCATGTACTTGGCGAATTTTTTACTTTTTTAAAGTTTTTTTGGGGGATCTCACTTCTTTTTACAAAGCTAATTCATGTACTTCGCGTATTTTTTTTACTTTTTTAAAGTTTTTTATGGGGTCTTCGTTACACGTCCACGCGTTTACGGCGCACTGCAGCCTATCGAGTGATGTTAGAAGATAAAGCGCGTTTGTAGCCAGTAAAGCTTACTCGGAATACTCGGAATAGCGCAAAGCAGCTCAGCGAGTGTACTTTTATTATTTTTTGATTAAGGATAAATTCTACGTAAGTTTAACACCTACGCAAAAAAAACATGTGCACTGCATTGCCGATCCATATGTATTATATGAATGTATAGTACTTTGTGTGCAGTACATAGTGCGCGAAGAAACATGGCAATTGATGACATACCCTGGCGTAGGTCACAGCATCATTTTACGCTTCGTTTATCTACATATACATAAAATCCTCAGTTTAGTTACAAATAAAAAACAGTTTGATGATATACAAACATGTCGCAATTCAAATTTCGGCAACTTACCTTGTGTTTGAGACTGCATTTTCGTTGCAATTACAACTTACCTTATTTAACACTCGCCAGGTTTATAACCTGACTGTAAGATGTCAAAATTTGGAGTAGATTGCATAGTGAAGGTAACGTAATAGCGTTTGACGAACGAAACATGTGTTAGTTTCTGTTGGCTGAAGGTGTGCGTGTAACGCGTATGACGAACGAAATATGTGTTAGTTTCTGTTGGCTGAAGGTGTGCGTGTAACGCGTATGACGAACGAAACATGTATTAGTTTCTGTTGGCTGAAGGTGTGCGTGTAACGCGTATATACGTATTATGTTTGACGAAATTTGGTTGGAGAAGAACAATCAGAATCAGAATCAGAAGAAAAAATTACCGTTTCCGACTGATACATGAGACGATATTATGATATCTCTGTCATGCGTGGACAGATTTTATTGAAATTTGGTCTTATTCGAAAGCTTATATGCGGTTTACATAAGAAAAATGCCTTTAAATTTAGAAAATATTGCATGCGTGATGAGATATTAATGAAATAAGTTTCAGGTTAGGTTGGATTAGCCGGGCGACGAGTAAATGATAGCGGTAGCGACAGGCATATACAAGGTGTCTTTTCTTTCATGTACTTGGCGTCAAGACGCTACCGCGTCTCTAGATTTTCTTTTTTTTGTGATTTATTTGATATTTATTTGATAATACTTTTTTTCGTCCTCGACTTTTTCATGTACTTGGCGTTGTTTTTTTACTGTTTTAAAGTTTTTTATGGGGATCTCACTTCGTTTTACAAAGATAATTTGCATAGGGAATGATTTCAGATAATTTTCAATATTATAAATTATTATTATATTATTATTAATTGATGACTGGATAATTTTTTCATCCTCTCGGGGTTATTTTTTAAAAATATATTGTATACAATATATTGTCATCCAAACTACGCACGCCTGCAAAGCTTCAAGACAATTGGATTGGTGGAACTGGTTTAAATTTGAATTTTCAGATATAAAGCAAGCATACAAGAAGGAAACAGAGGATCGAAGATGAATAAAATCGTTTAATTAATATAATAATAATAATAATAATACTATGTTCCAATAAATTTTTTTCTCTGACGTAGATCACACTGCCATCATCTTCTGCTTCGATTACCTGTAAATATATAAAATCCACATTTTAGTTATTTTAGTTACAACTTAACGTAGAACTTATATAGAAATAGAGTGGCATTTTGCTATAGTTAAAATAATAATCGAAAAAAAATTCATCTGCGCTAGTAAATTTGCCCACACGAACTATGCAATTGCATATAAATAATTTTTTTTATCTCCAATACGTTAGGAAATATCCAGCTGTTTACTGTTCCCGCGGACACCCGCGGATTAATAAAAAGTCACGCTTTTGTTCACAGCGAATAATATGTGAATTCTTAAAGACGGCAAAGTTACGTTTTTGATTATCCTTTGAATATCTGGCAACCAGATGTTGTCGAAGCCGTCTTTGAAAATACCAAATTGCCGACCATAAACGATAAATGAATTTTCTCTTCGCTCACAACTGTTACCTCCCAGAGACTGCTTCGTTTGGGATAATTAAGGACACATCATAAAGGCAAAATACAGAACACAATATGAAGGTCCAAAATACAATAAAATTTGAAAATATAATAAAAAGCGGCCTTTTCGTTAATCCGTATAGGTATTGCTCTGTCAGCGGATGGCAGGTACAGGTAAATGGTGACTTCCCACCCGTAAGCACTGTTGTCCGTCGTCGAAGTGCGGGACAATACGATCATAAACCGCGACTCTAATGAGACGCTCTGGCCGATTAACCTGGCTAGTTCTTTGGAAACATCTGGTTCCATTAGACCCGAAATATACTCAAATTTTACACCTGAGGTTCCCTACGCGTAGCGAGTTCAATATAGTGTATTTAGTTTTTACTAAACAGTCGAAATTGAAGAATTCTACGTATCCGTATTTCACAGTTTGGTGTTTAGTTTATGTTGACAAAACGCCAAAATGAACCAACAATTTATAAGAAGAAGGAGTAAAAAATGAGTAATTTTTAATATATAACATTTGATATATTACGAATCTGATTGCGTGACTGGATTCGTTATAAAAAAGTACATCAGTTTCGCCTAACAGATTATTCTACATATATGGTGCATATTTTCCGAGATATTGGGGCAAACGTGTTTTTCACCTCCAGATATGGATGATTGCCGATAAAAGAAAATACGTGTCAAATATTTAATGTTTCAATAATTTGTGGAATTGCCTTTTGATTTGATAATAGTTAGACCCTTCTTGGTATGAAATTTACTTAGTTGTATATTATAGCAGGTTGTATTTTGCTCTACTACTACACACATAGACCATTTCAAGTGCTCGAAACCAAGTGGGATCCCGAACGCTGCGCGGCTGGTGTCTGGCCTCCGCAGATCGCGGCTAGGAAATTCGGCCTAGACGCTTCCGCGCGAGGCTGTTTCGCAAAGTGATCATGATCGCGGTATGCAATTTCCAGATATCCAACTCCGCGAGGCGTGCCTCGCGAGGAATCCTCGCAAAGTCGATACGCACTTTATGGCCCACCTTTTCTAGTACCCAATACGTCAGCGGGTGCTTCTATTTTGATATTGCAACGCGTGTTTAGCGCATACGTTCGTTCGCTTTATTGATACAAAGTGTTTATTACAGATATAAGAGAGTTCCTATTCTTTGGCAATACGGCGTCAGGCCGCTTGCTGTATCTAGACTCTCTCTTCATTCAAACAAGCAATCCTTTGAAAAATTTCCATATATTTTTCTACTACATAAAAAGGCGAATTGAATAACAATAACAGAATTTATCATTTGAAGTATCTGATGTTAAAATAATTTTAAATGTCTTCATTGACGTACCGCATTAAAACACAAAGTAAAAGAAATGAATGTGTTTCCAAAACATGGTTTGTTATAATTGGAAATATATTTATATATTTTTAAAAAACACTTTGTATCAATATATTGATACACGCTTTGTTATAATTGGCAAATTTACCAGTTCATCTAGGTGCCAGAAAAGTGACAAAAAAATATAAATATTGAAAAAAAATGTTTTCCTTTCAAGGCTGGCGTTCCAATGTGCGGCCGACGACTACGGCCGGCGACGGCCCCACTTGTGCAAGGGAGACGTATGCATCTGTTTCTCCCTTGCACTAGTGGGACCGTCGCCGGTCGCAGTCGCCGGCCGCACATTGGAACGCCAGCCTTGAAAAGTATGAAATATATTTATATTTGTAATAAACACTTTCTATCAATAAAGCGAACGAACGTATGTACCGACCTAATAATGCCTATATCATATGATTAGTAGAGCCTATTGGAATACGCTATTGGTACTCACTCAATTTCGAAAAGAATGTGGTCTAGTCCGTTGTTTGCTCTCTGCCTCAATTAATTAATTTGCATGGACTGAAAGCCCGTTTCGTTAAAAGTAGTGGGATTTAAATATTTTTTTGTCAATTTAATCGGGAGAATGCAAGGAATCCATTGGTATCATTTTCATATTGATACGATGAAAAAGAAAGAAACCCCGTTTCTGTATACATTAAATGAGATTATATTGCAATGAGAATATTTTGAGCTTACAAGCTTTTCTATATTTATTAAAATCTTTATTTCTGGCTTCTTGGGTCGCTTCACCAAATTATTCGATTGGAAGGTTGTCCAAATATTGTATAATTTCGTAAGAATGTATTAACACTTTGTGAACACTATCTATTACATTGGTACCAGAATAACATGGATACAGGTTTGCAGATATTTCTGCACTTTCCATAGTATGTATATTTATCAAATTTTTCTAGTTTTATTGAAATTGTTGACGTTATTTATTCAAATAACGTCAAACTTTGTTATGAGTTGTATATTAACACTTTTTTTATGATCTTGCTCAATAATATTCAGCATTTTCAACGCGAAAAATGGAATGTTGCATTTTTCCCCTATTTCTTGGGATTCAGGCCCACTGTACGATATAGAATACAGGTGATTACTCCATTATTGGAAAATATTGGAAAATATGGATATTTTTTCAATGGGTTTCTTATGGAAAAATAACTGTATATAACGAATTATTTGCTATTACTTTGCAGAATCGATACTAATCATTTCCGACGCCTTTGACTTTACTTGAAAATTGAAGGATCACCTGTTTTTCGTTATGCTTTTCTGTAAAGCCCTTTCTTTTGTTCTCGCGGCGTTTGAACGATTGTTGCACGTTTTGTTTTTTGTTAGTTCAACGTCGTTTTAGAAAAAAGAAATGATTTAAAAAATTTAAGAAAAACATTTTTATCCAATCTCTTCGCATTGACAAAAACTGTACTTCAATAACTGACATTAGCACCACCACGTGTTTGCGCGCTTTGCGTGGTGCAACGACGTTGAACTAACAAAAAAAAAACGTGCAACAATCGTTCAAAAACCGCGAGAACAAAAGAAAGGGTTTTACAGAGAAACATAATGAAAAACAGGTGATCCTTCAATTTTTCAGACCATATCGCATGTTTGACTATCGAGGACATACGGAAAAAAAATCTGATTGGTCCGGCCTTTTTGCACGGTGTTTACGGGTAGTTTTGACTCGCAAAGAACGTGGACACTTGAATGATTCCCTGATTTTCCTTGAAGTGGCATCATGCTTACCAAAAAATGGTAAATATGTCATTTTTGGGATCATTTTAAAATGGATTTTATACCATGTAAAAAATCTCACTAAATTGGCAACTAAAGGTTTTGAAAGGATAATTTCTTAGCTTTCCAAAGCACTTAGGAAAAATTGTCTACGATAATGTGTTCGCAAGTTATAGGTGTTTAAAGTGAAAAGTTCCTTTTTTGTTTTGATGACGAATAACTCGGTCAATAAAAATCATACAACAAGACTAACAAACCGAAATTAAAGAGAAATGTTTGCTCTATAAGAGCCCTCCATTAGATTTATCTGAAAAAAAATTTATGGCCCGTGCATACGTCCAAACTAGGCAAAAATTTCTGAAACTTCGTTTCCTGCGCTTCATCTTGATAAAACAGTATCATAATTTATGATGGAAAAAATTGAGTCACTGTTTCAAAAACTAGAGACTTCAAGCGTTAGAATGCTTTTTTTAAATGTTTTTTGCGATCATTTTTCGCGGAGATACAGCCATTTGAAAATGTTCAAAATTTTCGGGAAATAATAGTGTTCCTTTAATTTTTTCCAGCAGTGTATATAAATAAAACATAATTCCATAAGTTATGAATTCTGACTTCTTTCGTTATTTCGGGATAATCTGTCCGAATGTGACGATGGATCGCAGAGCGGCTAGAGTCGCAGAGCGGCTAGAGTCGCAGAGCGGCTAGAGTCGCAGAGCGGCTAGAGTCGCTAGACTGTTTCTAGAGGAGTAGAGCGGCAGCCGCTGCGCGACTAGGAGATTCTGCCGTTATGGCGGAAAACAGACACTCATGGTATTGTGTTGTGTCTCGAGTAGCCTAGGCTGCTCATGAACCAGACGCGCATAGGCTATAGCAATCATGGCGCGGCCGCAGCAGTCGCAGCCGCTCATAGGAGTTGGGATGAATGCTTTTCCATTGTACCAGTCTACGCGGCTACAACCGCAGTCGCCGGCCGCAGACGCTAGCGGCTGTAGCCGCCCATTGGAACGGCCACCTTTAGCTCCGAAAAAATTCAGGAGTTTTATTGGTCAGAACATTGATTCTTTTTCGATAGCTTCATCTCGTATTGGTCATAACAGCCACACGGCTACGTTCAGACGGAGCCGAGCAGCATTCCCGTTACCCCACCATACCCTTGGGTGGCCTCGTAACTCCAACAGACAAATCCACGATCGTCAGATGGTGGTGGCTGATTTGTCCTCGATCGCTGTTCGCGAAAACGAATCGACCGGCCAATATATCTGAATACGACCTTAGGATAAAGATATAATGAAAGATGAAAAATTATTCGAAGCCCAAGATGAAAGGCCTTCGAATAAACAAAGGAAACTAATAAATACCCGAAGCTAAATAGAATTTTAGATTTAGGGTACACACACCCTCCCCCAAACCTCGTGTCGATCGGCCACAGGGGCCATTCGGAAGTATATTCTTTTAATTAAATAATACCCATCTCTGCATAGGGGCGTAAAGAATTACAAAAAAAGTCAAGGAGTCAACTGTTGACCGATTTGGAGACTTTTCCTTGTTATATGTTATATACAATAGTCGGAAGAATAATAATAAAAGCAATAATCGCAAATAATTGCTGTAACTTCCACATTCTGAAAATATGGTATCAGTAAATTACTACTTCCAGTGTTATTAAAATGTTCCAATCTCTTTTTTTATTTGAAATAATGTGGCCATATAATTATAACATATATTCGGCAGCGGTGATGTATGTGTTACAGTAAAAGCGTGAATTCAGTAAATGTACACAGTTTCCAGCAGTTTCTAGTCAATGTGTGCCTAAAATGCATATAATCTAACCTACAATCGTCCAAAAATACATACATTGACTGTATCACGCTTTTGCTGTGGCACATGTATCCAGCTAACGCTTCAGTTTTGCTATGATTCCACGTTGGCAGTCCTCCCGAGTAGGCGCCATCTCGTATCCACTAGCTCAACTAAATTTGTCACGTGACTTGCTCTGTATTATCGCCAATATGGCGGAACTCGTATTTGGGAATGCAATCACGGGCTGACGTTGTTTGTCCTTACATGAGCAAATTTTGGGCTGGGTGAGGTCTCATTCGAAAGAGGAAGGTTCAATGCAGCCCGCTCTGCTCATCGTTTGAGTCAGAAAACTCTTTTAGAGACCTACAAATACATGAAATCTGCGAGTGCATTTTGTCGATTTTTTCTCTACTTTGGACACTCGTATTATTACATATCAACACAATCTCTTTGAACCATGAGCAGAGCGGGCTGCATTGAACCTTCATCTTTCGAATGAGACCTCGCCCAGCCAAAATTTGCTCGTATAAGGACAAACAACGTCAGCGCGCAAACCGATGTTTCGGGCCAGATTGTGTCGGTATACAGCGCGCTGCATTACTCGTGTCTACCCCCTTAAGGCACGTAACAATGGGATCCAAAAGTTCTTCGATTGTTGAAGAGCACAGTTCCGCGATACAACAAAGGTTGATATTGTATGAAAAAAAATGGATTATGCTGTTTCATAATTATTTAAACCACCAATTCAGATTTCACGCGAAACAACGAATTTTAAAAAACATTAATATTATTGTTTATAACTTTTTTCTAATTGTTTAAACAATTGATTTAACTTTTACTATTTGATAGATCTAATTAAAAGAAGTAACTTTCGTTTTGAGATTTTTTTTCTATCTCTTACAGTTCGCGAGTTATAATACAAAATCGGCAAATACACGAATTTTCAGGGGTTAATTTCACACCCTTAGAGTGATTTTGGGCAGCAAAAAAAAATTGCGTTGTAATCAGCAGGAAATCCCCTACATATCCACAAAGTTTCAGAATTTTTTGAATTTCCGGGTTCGGGATCTTCCCTTGTTAGGTAGGTACATCTGCGGTATCGCGAAGCGCACCGTTACTTTTATTTCGCACTTGCTTCTACACTCGGATGGCCGGTTCTTTTGGAAGGGATGCAAGTTCGATTGGTTAGGTTGGGAGTTGTGAAAGTTGTCTTGGTTAATAAATGAAACAGTATATAAAACAAGACAAGACACCATTGAGACAAGAAAGAAAGAAAAAGATTTTAATGCAATTTATACATATTTATTCAGTTTAGCAACACTAATTCGGTTTCGCAGCGCCAAGTATTTTGAAAATAAAATTTTGATTCGTATTAAAATATATATTTCTATGAAAATATATCTGCTTAATATTATTATATACATCTGTCTTGTCTCAATGGTGTCTTGTCTTGTTTTATATTGTTTTATTAATTAACCAAGATATTTAATTAACATTTTTTCGTAAAATAATTAAAAATTTTATTCGTATTAAAATATTTATTTCTATGAAAATATATCTGCTTAATATTATTAAATAAATTTTTGTCTTTGTATAAATAGCCATTGTTGTAATTGGCGCAAAAATTGTATATCATTAGTTTTGTGATGCTATTAATTTACGACAATGTTTTTAAATGGGATTCTTTTTAATAGGATATATTAATTTATGACAATGTTTTTAAGTGGGATTCTTTTTGACGGGTAATATATTACCGCCTATTACACATTCGAAGGAAAAACGAGAAAATGTGACAGTTGTTACGAATGGCTGCCGTTATATATAAAGAGATTTTTACGTCAATTTCTCAATGAAAGATATCATAATCCATGACAAATAGAAAGGAATATGATTGATAGAATTTATTACTTACCTTGGGTAGTCACAGTCATCGCTGTGAAGAATCTTCAGGCAAGGTTCTCAGGAAATGTACAGTATCGATGATAGAGATTTGCTCAGTCACATTTGCATGTGAATAAAGTGCGAAGGAGGATGCTAATTTCAAGCGGTGTGAAAGACCTTCTGTAACGATATGTACATAATACTTTGATATTTCCCGCAGTAACGTGAACCAGTGACAGTAGTAAGTAGGCACAATTGCTTTTATGCATCTGTTAATATTTCTATTCTTTTATTTAGAGTGAATTGTTTCTATTAGTTTCTATTAGTCTCTATTGAATTCGTATGAATTTTTTTTCTAATGTAAAATGAGGAAAAAATAAATTTCGGATACTGTTTCTCCCTAGTCTCTTCGTTTCATACGACAGATAAAATGAAAATTTAATAGCGACTTAATAGCGGCGGCTAAATACTCTAATAATAAATTTCTAAAGACCATCACAACATTTTTTTACTGCATTTCGAAGCATGTCAATGCTTTCATAAATATTGAAAAATATTCACTGAAATGTGTTAGCGTTAAACTCTGAATGTCTTCCTTAGAAGGTTATGGTCCACTTCTTTCATAGTACATGCAAATCTGCTTAAACCGTGTTCCCAAGCTATACAAAATTGGACTAACGAAATGATCGAGAGTAAAGTAAATTTTACCTGTACCTTAAACAAGTCTTGTAACGCGATCCTCGTAATATGCATTTAAATGGGCATTAACTTATACGATAGCAATACACATTATCTGTCGTGTCGTTGGAGTGCTCGAGAAATCAAACCGGTGAATTTTAACTTCCTGTTACCCAAAGTCCACGGTTATCAGCCACTGTCCCCGATCGCTTCCGCACGGAAGTATCAAACAGGACGGAGGGTGGGGTTTCTCACGTACGTATAAAATCAAGAAGGGCTGACCAATTTTTGTCAGTGGAATCGCTTTGAATTACAGCGAAGATCTATTTTTTTGGAAGTCTTGCTTCCTGAAGAACCTCGTCATGACTCGTTGGACAATCACTTGTTCGTTTACGTTTATCCTTCTGACTTCTGCGAAGGCTTGGCAGTTCCAACGCCGTGACGTCTTAGACGATTCAGTAGATAGTCCGGAAGGAGTGATTGCTCATCTTCAACATTTTGGAGAGATATTGTATCGGTTCCCGGACAACGAAACTGGAGCAATCGTGGCAAACTGGAACGAGGGTTGGGATCGCAATCCTGAAGAGCTGGGTAACTATGCAGAGGGTGACATACTGTTTCCAACTCAACTGGAAAAAAATGGACTCAAAGCGGACTCCGCTCGATGGCCGGGTGGTGTTGTTCCTTATATAATTAGCCCTTACTTCAGTAAGTAATACTGTAGTCTTGATATTCTGTTATCATATTATGTAAGATCGGCTTAAAGTCATCGTTTAATCACAAACGAGTTAGTTCTTGAAGATTGTATAGTCTGTTAAAAACAAGATGTTTCGAAATACAACTTAGGTCGAGTTCTTTCCATACACAGAAATTAATGCACACAAATTAGCCAATTTGATAGCCTTAACGTATTAAAGAAATATATTCGGTTTCACAAATTTTGACAATTGTAATATATGAAGAGAATACGTAATTACCCAATTTATCTTTACTATTCATAAGATGTTTAATTATACTTATATCCATAAATATCCAAAATTCGTATGCATAGTACTCGTTATTATAATTTCAAGTTGAATCAAATATACTTGTTCTTTAAGGTTTTCGATTCACATTTATGTAGGGTAAACACACCAATAAATGAACACTAAAGGCTAATGAATGAACACTATTATAAAATTATGTTTGCAGCGCGATTGATTCCTCGTGCTGCAAAAATTATTTGTATACGAAGCAAGAAATTAAAAGAAGTCTCTAATTAATTAGTTGCTTATTTTACTCATTTTAATAAAAAATGGCCATTCACTGGTACGTGTTCATTTACTGGTACATCCACCCTATCTAATATTTGATTACCTGTTTTTAAAATTAAAGCGAGTTAAACCGTTTGCGAAAGGTTCATTAACTAATAAATAAACAGGGGAGGGAATTCGTAATCAGTGGAATATACACTGATTGTAAGTAAAAACAAATATAAACGGAGCGTAGGGTGTCATTTTAAGCGAGGGTGGCTGTGGGATTGGAGGGGAAAAGGCAGAGTTTCCGTATGACCACGTCGCACAGTGGGAGAAAATGGCATAGTAGTGGACAAAAATCGATTCCCACGCCAAATCGAAATGAAAATCAATGAATCTTGCTATACTGAGGTATTAGGTATCGCTGACTATGAATCCGTTGTGGGATTTTTTAAAAAGAATTATAGTAAAATAGGGATCATACGAACGAAAAACGTTGTTTCTTGCAGTCCTAAAAATATAAATTTATATTTTACGAGTCTTGAAAGTAACATTATACTGCATCTAACGCGATACTACGGAATAGTTGCTAAAAAATGACGGATAACAGCAAGAAACCAACATTATTTACTAATTTATTAAAATCTGCGGCAAATGCTGCAAAAACATAATTAAACTAACCATTGCATATCTATCGGAGACGAAAAAATATGTCAGAAGGATTGTTCTTAAAAAATTTGTTTAAACAATTTTTTAACAAAGTGACAGTGAAATCCATTTCATACAATTGATTATAGTTTGTTGTAAAATTAATATAAACAATTGATTATTATTAATAGATTTATTATAGATTTCAGTAATATTCAATAACGATAAGTGAAATTTGGAAAGTACATTGTTTTTATGGCATATGCCTCCACTAAGGAAAGATTTTTGGAAATTCCATCTCCAAGGGATTGAAGAGGGGTAAAGTATATTTTCTCGGACTTCTGAACAACTTCGCAACCGTGGACGTGATATTTCGCGACAGAATATTGTCAGTACGATACCAAGGACGAGTTATCCTGCGACGCAATATCGTTCGTGCTACGCAACGGACGAGATATCCCACGTGTGGGATGAGAGTTCTAATTTGAAAAAGTATCAATTCACGAAATCTTATAGCGGATGAAAGACATTTAATTTACTTTCTTTGTACGTGATAGAATTCAAAGCATGGAGCAACACAATGCTATATTACTATTTGTGAAATAATAGCTACTTTTTTTACGTAAATTATTTTCTTTGCACAACAAACAACATATTGTCAGATGACATGTTCCTTTTGTTGGGAGTATGATTTTAGGGAAGCACCGGGTTTAAAACGAAACAGATTAGCCCCTTCGCCTACAATATCGTGTGAGAGCCGTGGTACGTCGATCGGACCAAACATGAAAATCACGGGTGAGAGCCGTGGCACGTCGTTTGGGCCTAACGTAAACAACACGTGTCAGGCTCATGGTTTGTAGATACCCACGGCTCAACGTAAACAACATGGTTCATGTTCGTGGATAATTTTCGCCGAAGTCTTTTTATCTCAGTTACGTGTTATTCTTGGTCGTATTCGCACGTCCAGATATATATTTTTAAACATAGAAGAATACCCATAAAAATGTCTTCAAAAAGAAAATTCAGCCGAACCACGAAATGGCTCGATGCATGACCCACCTCTGGTGTTGATTATGCGCCGACCCACAGTGTTTCGCGTATATGGGCGTTCGGGACAAAACTCATAGCTTCTGTACTAATCAGTTTTCGACATAAGTACCCTAATACTTTTTTAAAGAGAATATAAAGATGCATCGATAGGTATATAAAAAATGTGCAGTTCCATTAAAAAAATTAGGTGATTTTGATTTCTTATTGAATAAAAGTTTTTTATTAATTTTTACTTTTGCAATTTGTTGTCAACTGAATACTGACTCACTTTTGTTGGAAATTTGTTTTCATCAGTTTCGCAGAAATAACTGAAAACCGTTGCGGTCGTTTTACATATTGTTTTACATGGATTTGGGAGACAAATATTATAACTTCGAACACTTTCAAAATTTTTCTTGTATTTGGTTTGTCATTTTGGCTGTACTTCCGAAAGGGACCGGTGGCCGATCAAGATGAGGTTTCGGGGAAGGGGTGGGGAGGGGATGTGAACCCTAAATCTAAAATTGTAGCTTCGGGTATTTATTAGTTTCCGAAATATTAATAAAAAATTGTTAATTTTTAATGGAAATTTTATTTGGACGCGAGTGCAAGCCTCCCTACCCGGGAGCCCTTCCATCCCCCTACTTTTTATTTTTGAAATTTTGTAACCACGGTCTCGTTTTCGGCATCGCCGAACTCACATCGATTCGCTGCCGTGCTTTGCGCGCTCCCCGCACTGGTCTAGCCCCAACCGGTGGCCGATCCAAATGAAACTTGGTGGGTATTACGAGGGGTGTGGACAGACCCCAAATATAAAATTTTAGCTTGGGTAATTAATGCGTTCAAAAGATACAGAGGTAACTGTGCATAAAAGGGTACACCTTACCGATTTTTTTAATTACTTTACCACGGTCTCCCCTCTTAACAATATTTTTGTTGACTTATACCGACACAACGCATTCCACTTTCCAACTTGTCCCGGGTATTAGTATTGGTTGGGGCTAGACTGGCGCGTAAAGCATGGTAGCGAACCGATGTGAGTTTGGCGATGCTAAAAATGAGACCGTGGTTACAAAATTTCAAAAGTGGAAAATGGGGGGACGGAAGGACTCCCGGGTGGGAGGCCTGCACCAACGTCCAAAAAAAATTTCTAAAATAAATTAACAATTTTTTATTAATATTTCGGAATCTAATAAATACCCGAAGCTACAATTTTAGATTTAGGGTTCACAACCTCTCCCCACCCCTCCCCACAAACTTCATCTCGATCGGCCACCGGTTCCTTTCGGAAGTATATCCCAGCGTTGGAATGGGGCAACGACAAGCTCAATTGTGCCAGCTTGCATATATTTTTGAATTCATATTTAGCCCCGAATAGCGGTAAACTTTGAATACTGCTGATTTTGTGCCAGAATTGAGCCGTACCTAAAGCTTTTAACTCTTCTTTTTCCTCGTGTGATAAATAGGCTGACAATAATTGTCACTCATTTAACACACGCGCGGAATTAAATTTCGATTCGAATTTGCTTAATATACATTTTAATTGTTCAGACTCATAGGGAGTAATACGTAAAGCTACGTGCAGGTGTAAAAATTACAATGAATTTAGAATTCTCTCATTAAAAGGTAATTTCATAATTGCATTTTTGAAGGCGGTTTTATAAACTTGTTGTATGTGTCCATAAAACTCTATCATTTTTCCGTCATTTTGTAAATCACTGTTTTCAATTTCCATTATTATTGCCATAGATGCCACTCTAAAAAATTATTTCTAATGGAAGTAAATAATCTTCGTTATCTACGTCTATTTCCCAAAAATTGGATGCCCGAACATATTAATTTTTTATGAAATTTCCTTCTAATGCTCGGAGCAATCGGAAACATTCAGTCCGCAGGGGATGGATTAGAACTGTCGAGCCCTGGAACAATGCATTCAATTTTGTAAATATTTTTAGTACATATTTTAAAAATTCCAAATACGGCTTAGTATACGGACAAATAAAATATTCGAATAATTCCTCTGCGAGTGTGTCTTTTCCTATTGCTGCCTCCGCAAAAACAGAAAATAAGACTCTCCCTGAGTTAAAATTGTGGAAACACATTCCGATAGTGCAAGACACCTGGTTCTAGATGGCTGCACATTTTTTTTCCTTGGAACTTTCATGAAGTCCTGCCTGTCTTCTAAAACGCACTGACGTTTCGGTCTTTGCGAAAAATATTTATAAACTGAATGAACAAACGTTTCTATTTCCTTTGGTAACTCATTGCACGCATGGCAACCAACCAAGTGCATTGAATGGCACATACATGGGAACACAAATCTCTTCATTATCGCTCAATAACCGCGACTTGAATGAATTGTTCATCCCTATCATTGCATTCGCATTGTCAGCGCAGAAACCAACAATATTTTCCACATTCAAATTATATTTACGTAAGGATTGTAGAAAACGATCATATAAATTTTCTACCGTAGCGTCCTTAATTTTAATTAAATCTAATAAGTATGTACAAAGGGTATAGCCGGTTAAGGTGGTCAAATGTGCCCTTGAACCGAATTCGACTCACGATAAGTCATTCGAAAGCTTATAAAAAAAGAAACATTTGTGGCAAGTTTCAACTTTGTATCTCGACCCGGAGGGTAGTAAAGGGCAAAAATAGAAAAACAGGTTTTTGCCGAATTTCTCCTATACTAGGGGATGAAAAATCTTGAAAAAATATCAGAGCCATTTCTGTTATCGGGGCACATATTAGAGAATTGTTTCAGATTTTTAAATTAAAAAACCAAGCTGTGAAAAATAAAAAACGCCAAAAAATGCTGAAAAATGCCGGTTGTGTATCGAAGCAGTCTTGGCACTATAATTATATTTTTACTGTAAGTACGTATCATTGATACTATTGTCCTGAATTTTTTTCAGATTTTTCAATTTGGTGCGCCGCAGTTAAAAAAATTAAAAACCGATTTTTTCGTCGTTTTTTCCGTGTCAGAGTAACTTATAGGTGGAATTTTCGTACATACTTTATGAAATAAATCATTTATGGGATCTGAAATGTTTATACGTACAGCAAAACATCATAGGAATTAAAGAAACTGAAAAAACCGAATCATTTGAAACTATGTTATGCGCCTTACATTGTAAAGTATCTACCGTATTTTCCAACGGCGTCGGTGGCGCAGCGGCAAAGCGTCGAGCTGCTATACCGCTGCTAACTTTTTAAACGCAGGTTCGAGCCTCGGACTTGCAAGTCCCTTAGGCTAAGTTTTTTTTTTTTCGTTAATTATATATATTTCCTAACTTTACGACACAATGATCAATATTTATTTTCAAATGTTTTAAGAATATTTGAAAAACATATTAACCTGAAATATACGTAAATATGAGTTTGGACTGCTTGTTGTGCCGCCGTTTCTCTTGTCAAGTATCCTGTCAATTATATTAATATGTGAAATTGGTTTTCAAATCTCTTACCTTTAACAATTATGGATGGATAGCAACAAAAATCGTGTCTGATGTATTCAATCGTCATCGCTGTCTTCATTAATTACTGGTGTCACGTGTTCACTGTTGAATATTTTGCTGAGAATTTCTGCAGGTCTTACAATTTTTGAAAGGTACCGAGCATGCGATGAGTAATAAATTATTGCAGCTATGTGTGAACAGCACCCGACGGTGCGGTTACCATTTGCACATTCACAACAATAGCGCTTTATTCCGGAATAGCCTATTGAGTTTGGTGCATAATCAATATAACATCTGTAAGTTTTGCTGTTAATATGTCGTGATCTTACTTCGAATTTAATAATATTCTTTCTCTCTTTAACACAACGAAGATTAATGTTGTTCTCTTCATCCATTACTTCTGCTAAATATGATATCGCTTGAGATAATTGATACGAACCAGTAAAAAGAATTTTGAGGTCTTTCTCTGTCATTTCCGGAAAATCAAGAGAGAATAGAATTGTATGATCTAATTCTAATAGACGAAAAGGCTAAATAGTAGGAAAACAACAACATGATTTTTGTTGCTATCCATCCATAATTGTTAAAGGTAAGAGATTTGAAAACCAATTTCACATATTAATATAATTGACAGGATACTTGACAAGAAAAACGGCGGCATAACAAGCAGTCCAAACTCATGTTTACGTATATTTCAGGTTAATATGTTTTTCAAATATTCTTAAAACATTTGAAAATAAATATTGATCATTGTGTCGTAAAGTTAGGAAATATATATAATTAACGAAAAAAAAAAAACTTAGCCTAAGGGACTTGGAAGTCCGAGGCTCGAACCTGTGTTTAAAAAGTTAGCAGCGGTATAGCAGCTCGACGCTTTACCGCTGCGCCACCGACGCCGTTGGAAAATACGGTAGATACTTTACAATGTAAGGCGCATAACATAGTTTCAAATGATTCGGTTTTTTCAGTTTCTTTAATTCCTATGATGTTTTGCTGTACGTATAAACATTTCAGATCCCATAAATGATTTATTTCATAAAATATGTACGAAAATTCCACCTATAAGTTACTCTGACACGGAAAAAACGACGAAAAAATCGGTTTTTAATTTTTTTAACTGCGGCGCACCAAATTGAAAAATCTGAAAAAAATTCAGGACAATAGTATCAATGATACCTACTTACAGTAAAAATATAATTATAGTGCCAAGACTGCTTCGATACACAACCGGCATTTTTCAGCATTTTTTGGCGTTTTTTATTTTTCACAGCTTGGTTTTTTAATTTAAAAATCTGAAACAATTCTCTAATATGTGCCCCGATAACAGAAATGGCTCTGATTTTTTTCAAGATTTTTCATCCTCTAGTATAGGAGAAATTCGGCAAAAACTTGTTTTTCTATTTTTGCCCTTTACTACCCTCCGGGTCGAGATACAAAGTTGAAACTTGCCACAAATGTTTCTTTTTTTATAAGCTTTCGAATGACTCATCGTGAGTCGAATTCGGTTCAAGGGCACATTTGACCACCTTAACCGGCTATACCCTTTGATCTTCATGAACATATCTTATTAGGAAGCATAAAATTTTTACGTCGGATACGTCTGTGGTTTCGTCAACAAAAATTGAGAAAAATATGCCTTCTAATATTTCTGTAGCTTCTAGTATGAAAGATTTGTTTATAACATTTTTAATAATGCCTGTGATTTTGCTTTTTTTAAGTGACATATTTCTAAAGAATTTTAAGTAAACTAAATTTCGACCGTAAAACTGAACTATAATGATATCGGCGCACTGGATCGGTCAGATTAAAACAATTATTATCTTAATAAATTAAAATAATACATCAAAGCTAATTTGCAATTAATTAATTATATATATTAGTTTCCGACGTTTTGATCTTGGTTTAGATCATCTTCAAGGAAAGTTAAAAACATATATAAAATACTGCGTATGCTATTGAAAATAAGTCACCGTGCTCTGGCACAACGTGTGACTCGCGAGTCGGTTGGAATAAGACTAAGGTAAACCGTGAACAAAACATCTGCTTTTAGAAGGTGAAAAAGGGTGAATACCGTTGACAGCTATAAACATATCTAAAACTCCCGAAATTCAAAATGAAAGGATATACAGTCTACAGTAACCAAACAATCTTGCTCATATGGTGTGTTATATACAGCGTGCGGACCAATTATGCTCAACAATGAAGGGGGGAAAAACACCTTCAGGATACCAAGTTTAGATTAAATCTAATGCTTTTCTGATATGCGCGTCCGCACTATTGGATCCGCCATTTTATGTTTAGCAATTTTGACTTCAGATTCTTAATCAGCCACCTCGAAAACCTTAGTATACCCATTTTTAAACAAATCAAAGGTCATCTTGAGGTTTTGGGCAGGTTTTTTCGATTTTTGACCACTGTGCGTCGCTGGCCACAGTCGCCGGCCGCACATTGGAACGCCAGCCTTGACACGAAAACATTTTCCTTCAATATTTATATTTTTTTGGCACTTTTCTGGTAAAGGTTAAACTAGATGAACTGTTAAATTTGCCAATTATAACAAACCGTGTATACATTTATTGGTACAAAGTGTTTATTAAGGGGGTAGACACGGGTAATGCAGCGCTCTGTATACCGACATAATCTGGCCCGAAACATGGGTTTGCGCCCTGACGTTGTTTGTCCTTATATGATCGAATTTTGGGCTGGGCGAGGTCTCATTCGAAAGAGGAAGGTTCAGTGCAGCGCGCTCTGCTCATGGTTCGACGAGATTGTGTTGATATCCAATAATACGAGTGTTCAAAGTAGAGCAAAAGTCGACAAAATACACCCGCAAGAATCCAAGTATTTTCAGGTCACTAAAAGAGTTTTGTGACTCAAACGATGAGCAGAGCGCGCTGCACTGAACTTTCCTCTTTCGAATGAGACCTCACCCAGCCCAAAATCTGGTCATATAAGGACAAACAACGTCAGGGCGTGATTGCGTTCCCAAATACGAGTTCCGCCATATTGGCGATAATACAGAGCAAGTCACGTGACAAATTTAGTTGAGCTAGTGGATACGAGATGGCGCCTACTCGGGAGGACTGCCAACGTGGAATCATAGCAAAACTGGAGCGTTAGCTGGATACATGTGCCACAGCAAAAGCGTGATACAGTCAATGTATGTATTTTTGGACGATTGTAGGTTAGATTATATGCATTTTAGGCATACATTGACTAGAAACTGCTGGAAACTGTGTACATTTACTAAATTCACGCTTTTACTGTGACACATACATCACCGCTGCCGAATATATGTTATAATTATATGGCCACATTATTTCATATAAAAAAAGAGATTGGAATTTTTTAATAACACTGGAAGTAGTAATTTACTGATATCACATTTTCAGAATGTGTAAGTTACAGCAATTATTTGCAATTATTGCTTTTATTATTATTCTTCCGACTATTGTATATAACATATAACAAGGAAAAGTCTCCAAATCGGTCAACACTTGACTCCTTGATTTTTTTTTGTAATTCTTTACGCTCCTATGCAGAGATGGGCATTATTTAATTAAAAGAATATACTTCCGAATGGCCCCTGTGGCCGATCGACACGAGGTTTGGGGGAGGGTGTGTGTACCCTAAATCTAAAATTCTATTTAGCTTCGGGTATTTATTAGTTTCCTTTGTTTATTCGAAGGCCTTTCATCTTGGGCTTCGAATAATTTTTCATCTTTCATTATATCTTTATCCTAAGGTCGTATTCAGATATATTGGCCGGTCAATTCGTTTTCGCGAACAGCGATCGAGGAAAAATCAGCCACCACCATCTGACGATCGTGGATTTGTCTGTTGGAGTTACGAGGCCACCCAAGGGTATGGTGGGGTAACGGGAATGCTGCTCGGCTCCGTCTGAACGTAGCCGTGTGGCTGTTATGACCAAATACGAGATGAAGCTATCGAAAAAGAATCAATGTTCTGACCAATAAAACTCCTGAATTTTTTCGGAGCTAAAGGTGGCCGTTCCAATGGGCGGCTACAGCCGCTAGCGACTGCGGCCGGCGACTGCGGCTGTAGCCGCGTAGACTGGTACAATGGAAAAGCATTCATCCCAACTCCTATGAGCGGCTGCGACTGCTGCGGCCGCGCCATGATTGCTATAGCCTATGCGCGTCTGGTTCATGAGCAGCCTAGGCTACTCGAGACACAACACAATGCCATGAGTGTCTGTTTTCCGCCATAACGGCAGAATCTCCTAGTCGCGCAGCGGCTGCCGCTCTACTCCTCTAGAAGCTGTCTAGCGACTCTAGCCGCTCTGCGATCCATCGTCACATTCGGACAGATTATCCCGAAATAACGAAAGAAGTCAGAATTCATAACTTATGGAATTATGTTTTTTTTATATACACTGCTGGAAAAAATTAAAGGAACACTATTATTTCCCGAAAATTTTGATCATTTTCAAATGGCTGTATCTCCGCGAAAAATGATCGCAAAAAACATTTGAAAAAAGCATTTTAACGCTTGAAGTCTCTAGTTTTTGAAACAGTGACTCAATTTTTTCCATCATAAATTATGATACTGTTTTATCAAGATGAAGCGCAGGAAACGAAGTTTCAGAAATTTTTGCCTAGTTTGGACGTATGCACGGGCCAAAAATTTTTTTCTTCAGATAAATCTAATGGAGGGCTCTTATAGAGCAAACATTTCTCTTTAATTTCGTTTTGTTAGTTTTGTTGTATGATTTTTATTGACCGAGTTATTCGTCATCAAAACAAAAAAGGAACTTTTCACTTTAAACACCTATAACTTGCGAACACATTATCGTAGACAATTTTTCCTAAGTGTTTTGGAAAGCTAAGAAATTATCCTTTCAAAACCTTTAGTTGCCAATTTAGTGAGATTTTTTACATGGTATAAAATCCATTTTAAAATGATCCCAAAAATGACATATTTACCATTTTTTGGTAAGCATGATGCCACTTCAAGGAAAATCAGGGAATCATTCAAGTGTCCACGTTCTTTGCGAGTCAAAACTACCCGTAAACACCGTGCAAAAAGGCCGGACCAATCAGATTTTTTTTCCGTATGTCCTCGATAGTCAAACATGCGATATGGTCTGAAAAATTGAAGGATCACCTGTTTTTCATTATGATTCTCTGTAAAACCCTTTCTTTTGTTCTCGCGGTTTTTGAACGATTGTTGCACGTTTTTTTTTGTTAGTTCAACGTCGTTGCACCACGCAAAGCGCGCAAACACGTGGTGGTGCTAATGTCAGTTATTGAAGTACAGTTTTTGTCAATGCGAAGAGATTGGATAAAAATGTTTTTCTTAAATTTTTTAAATCATTTCTTTTTTCTAAAACGACGTTGAACTAACAAAAAACAAAACGTGCAACAATCGTTCAAACGCCGCGAGAACAAAAGAAAGGGCTTTACAGAAAAGCATAACGAAAAACAGGTGATCCTTCAATTTTCAAGTAAAGTCAAAGGCGTCGGAAATGATTAGTATCGATTCTGCAAAGTAATAGCAAATAATTCGTTATATACAGTTATTTTTCCATAAGAAACCCATTGAAAAAATATCCATATTTTCCAATATTTTCCAATAATGGAGTAATCACCTGTATTCTATATCGTACAGTGGGCCTGAATCCCAAGAAATAGGGGAAAAATGCAACATTCCATTTTTCGCGTTGAAAATGCTGAATATTATTGAGCAAGATCATAAAAAAAAGTGTTAATATACAACTCATAACAAAGTTTGACGTTATTTGAATAAATAACGTCAACAATTTCAATAAAACTAGAAAAATTTGATAAATATACATACTATGGAAAGTGCAGAAATATCTGCAAACCTGTATCCATGTTATTCTGGTACCAATGTAATAGATAGTGTTCACGAAGTGTTAATACATTCTTACGAAATTATACAATATTTGGGCAACCTTCCAATCGAATAATTTGGTGAAGCGACCCAAGAAGCCAGAAATAAAGATTTTAATAAATATAGAAAAGCTTGTAAGCTCAAAATATTCTCATTGCAATATAATCTCATTTAATGTATACAGAAACGGGGTTTCTTTCTTTTTCATCGTATCAATATGAAAATGATACCAATGGATTCCTTGCATTCTCCCGATTAAATTGACAAAAAAATATTTAAATCCCACTACTTTTAACGAAACGGGCTTTCAGTCCCTGCAAATTAATTAATTGAGGCAGAGAGCAAACAACGGACTAGACCACATTCTTTTCGAAATTGAGTGAGTACCAATAGCGTATTCCAATAGGCTCTACTAATCATATGATATAGGCATTATTAGGTCGGTACATACGTTCGTTCGCTTTATTGATAGAAAGTGTTTATTACAAATATAAATATATTTCATACTTTTCAAGGCTGGCGTTCCAATGTGCGGCCGGCGACTGCGACCGGCGACGGTCCCACTAGTGCAAGGGAGAAACAGATGCATACGTCTCCCTTGCACAAGTGGGACCGTCGCCGGCTGTAGTCGTCGGCCGCACATTGGAACGCCAGCCTTGAAAGGAAAACATTTTTTTTCAATATTTATATTTTTTTGTCACTTTTCTGGCACCTAGATGAACTGGTAAATTTGCCAATTATAACAAAGCGTGTATCAATATATTGATACAAAGTGTTTTTTAAAAATATATAAATATATTTCCAATTATAACAAACCATGTTTTGGAAACACATTCATTTCTTTTACTTTGTGTTTTAATGCGGTACGTCAATGAAGACATTTAAAATTATTTTAACATCAGATACTTCAAATGATAAATTCTGTTATTGTTATTCAATTCGCCTTTTTATGTAGTAGAAAAATATATGGAAATTTTTCAAAGGATTGCTTGTTTGAATGAAGAGAGAGTCTAGATACAGCAAGCGGCCTGACGCCGTATTGCCAAAGAATAGGAACTCTCTTATATCTGTAATAAACACTTTGTATCAATAAAGCGAACGAACGTATGCGCTAAACACGCGTTGCAATATCAAAATAGAAGCACCCGCTGACGTATTGGGTACTAGAAAAGGTGGGCCATAAAGTGCGTATCGACTTTGCGAGGATTCCTCGCGAGGCACGCCTCGCGGAGTTGGATATCTGGAAATTGCATACCGCGATCATGATCACTTTGCGAAACAGCCTCGCGCGGAAGCGTCTAGGCCGAATTTCCTAGCCGCGATCTGCGGAGGCCAGACACCAGCCGCGCAGCGTTCGGGATCCCACTTGGTTTCGAGCACTTGAAATGGTCTATGTGTGTAGTAGTAGAGCAAAATACAACCTGCTATAATATACAACTAAGTAAATTTCATACCAAGAAGGGTCTAACTATTATCAAATCAAAAGGCAATTCCACAAATTATTGAAACATTAAATATTTGACACGTATTTTCTTTTATCGGCAATCATCCATATCTGGAGGTGAAAAACACGTTTGCCCCAATATCTCGGAAAATATGCACCATAGAGAATAATCTGTTACGCGAAACTGATGTACTTTTTTAAAACGAATTCGGCCACGATATCAGATTCGTAATATATCAATTTGTTTAAACAATATATTAAAAAGTGGTAAGTTTCTACTCCTTCTTCTTGTAAATTGTTTTTCCATTTTGGCGTAAATTTGTCAACGTATACTACAGACCAAACTGTGAAATACGGATACGTAGAATTCTTCAATTTCGACTTTTTAGTGTAAACTAAATACACTATATTGAGCTGGCTACGCGTTCGGAACTGGAACCTCAGGTTTAAAATGATAGTATATTTCGGGCCTAATGGAACCAGTTGTTTCTGAAGAACTAGCCAGGTTGATCGGCCAGAGCATCTCATCAGAGTAGCGGTTCATGAACGAATTGTCCCGCACTTCGACGAGGGACAACAGTGCTTACGGGTGCGAAGTCACCATGTACTTTTTTTTTTTTTTACTTGGAGGAAATCCCCACGGATACCCCCCGTCCGTGGGGGCGGGCAGGGGGTTATGTGGGACTCGAACCCACTAAAACATCCAAGGTGGTGTACCTCGTGTGCGGAGTTGCGCGCCTGAGGGGAGGGACTTGACGCGAGTGCAAACTAGCGAATCGTTCCCTGCCCTCCCCCCCTCTGCGCTTTGAAAGCAACTCCCCACACAGCACCCCCTTGAAGGGGGGCCTTCCCTGGGGGAGTATTGATACCTCCCCCAGCTATATTCCCCTTAAGGGGGTAGACACGTCACGTGACCTGGCCGATTCGGCAGGTCGGTATTACAGCAGGTTTTTTCTGCACAGAAATGGTAATACCGATAGATCGACGATTGCTCGGTAAACGCGAGAGGGAGCTGTGTGCTATTTGCGTATTCTATTCTGAATAAGGATAGAAATTCTCAGCTGTTGCGTTGTACTTATAAAAATTTTAACGGAAAGTCGGCTGGTACTGCAAACGTAGAAAATTCATTGTACATTTTAATTACTTGAAATGTGCTTATGCTACAATATTCTACGTTAGCAGTAAGGAATTATAAGTGAAAAGGGAAAATAGATGAGGGGATGTCCCCAGAAGATGAAGTTTGTTAGGTTAGACATTTTTTTACTAGCAAAGCACCGAAACAGAACATGAAATACACTTATTACACGTCCTATGCAGAAAGCAGTTATAAACAAACATTATATATAAAATTGTAAGGAATCGATTGACGTCACTTTTGCAAAGATCTGATTAGAAATTGCAGAACTTCAGATTCGTCACTGCTTAGCGTGCAACATTGTATAGTCCCTCTGGTTTCGAGCATCGAAGCCCACGAAACTCAGCGAGACACATGATTGTTGGCGAGCACCGCGTTTGACGACTCTAGCTAGAGAATCACCCCGTATAAATGCTAAGAAACGATAGTGTGAAGCGGCGTGCGTTTCAACTGCACATTGACAATATCGTAGATTCTAGGGCCTAGAATATTAGCTCCGTATTACGATGTTCTTCACCAGAGCACTGCATTACTGATGAAAATGATGCCAAACATGGAGCATTTCGGTCTATTTTTAGTGAACGTAGTGTGTGTGTGTCCTAATCATGTATTCATAAGCAAAAATAGACCGAATTGCTTCGCGTCTCGACTCATTCTCGTGGACATAAACTCACCAATCCATCGGTGGTAACACTTTTATCAAGGTGTAATGAGAAGTATGAACATTTTCATATTCAGTACTGGATGACTCAAGTCGCTGTCGACCGAGGGCCCTAATAAATGTGCATTTATTTGGGAAACCAAAGCCGCGTCACTCGTGACCCCTACTCGCGAACAGATATATGTATGTACGAGAAGAAGCAATGCAATTTCCCGATGACTTGAAGCAACATTTCAATAGGTAAATGCATGAATCTCTGGGATCAGGAATTTCCAACCAAGTGATGCATATGTAAGAACTGGCGAAATTCAACAATAGTTTGTCGTCTAAATTTTACAATTAAAGTATTTATTTGACGCGAATATACATATGTAAAGTTTGTCAGAAAAGTCTTTCTCGATTTGAGTTCTATAGAAGGCTGACTTTCCTTCGCCATGCAAAGTCCTCTCTTGTCCTTCACGCTGGCAATCACGCAACTCGCTGAGTTTCGTGGGTTTCGACGCTCGAATCCAGCGGTGCCATACAATGTTACGCACTAAGCAGTGACAAATCTTCAGTTCTGAATTTCTAATCACATCTTTGCGAAAGTGACGTGAATCGATTCATGTTTTCTCGATCAAATTGGCCCCCAAATTGATATTATTCGGACCATAATTTAAGAAATTACGTGAAAATTTGTTTGCAGAATTGGAAGCCCGTTTCGTTAAAAATAGTCTGATTTAAATTATTTTCTGTCAATTTAATCGGGAGAATGCCAGGAATTCATTTGTGTCACTTTTATATTGATACGATGAAAAAACAACAAATTCTGTTTCTATATAATCGATGACACATCGCCGAGCAACGGTGATCTCGTGCGGCTCGGGCCACAAAGGTTCTCGTCGGTTATTCGAGCATCTAAGATCGTTACGGGCTCGGTTTGGTGTACACGATACGGACTTTTCGCTATCCCCACCACTTCTGTCTCACTCTTGTCCGGCGAAGGCGAGAGCGAGATGGAAAGAGAGCGAGCGAAGGCACTGAAAGCGAGCGAGGACAGTACGAGGCAGACGACGCGTTGATATGTTGTCTCGCTCCGTCTTTCGGACGCCTGACACTCCGTCCTTTGTGTGCGCGACGGGCGTGCGCGATGGTCGCAAGCGCTTACGGTGAGCACGGGAACCGCTTCGCAAAATCTTGACGCAGGCCCGGAATAAGTCTTTTTTGCGCCCTAAGCGAACTTGTCAAATCGCGCCCTTTATTATATTACATTTATTTGAGATTATTTATGACTTTACTCTGCAAAATTAGGCAACTGCTAGGGCGTAAGGTTGACAAGAGGCGCATAATAGCGTTTTCATTGTTGGCATTGTTGAAAATAAATTTTTAAATGAAATACTACAAATTATACTACAACGGTTTTAAACTACGAGTAAAAGTTAAGAGTAAGGTCATGAAGAAGCCCAATTAAAAGTATTATAATAAATGGCGGAATTTGGCAAGCTCGCTTATGGCGCAAAAACGACTCGCGCCGTGCCTGGCTATCTGACCGTGGCGCGCATGCATCGAACAGTCACGATTCCATCTGAGCACTCGCGCCCGTCGCGCACGCAAAGCGTTCCATCCCGCTCCCCCCTTCGCCAGAAAGAAGCGAGAAACTCAGCCTCTGAATTAGGGCTCCGTTCATGATACGGGCTCACGCCGGTCCCGACCAGCGAGCGGCTAACGAGACTTTACATTCAGATATATTGGCCGGTAGAGTTTCGTAACGCGTATTCTCCCACCATATGTACCGCTTAGCTGCGTCGGTGCTCCTGTTCGCAACGTTTTCTGACTCGCTCTCGTTCCACCTCACTCTCGCCTTCGCAGAACAACAGTGAGCCAGAAGTGGTGGGGATAGCGCCAAGCTTCTGTTGTGTATAGGCCAACCGAGCTGCAGCGTAGAAATACACACATCAGAATAGGTGTGCCTTAGTTCCGAAAAAATTCAGGAGCTTTATTGGTCAGAACATTGATTCCTTCTCGATAGCTTCATCTCGTATTGGTCATAACAGCCACACGGCTACGTTCAGACGGAGCCGAGCAGCATTCCCGTTACCCCACCATACCCTTGGGTGGCCACGTAACTCCAACTGACAAATCCACGATCGGCAGATGGTGGTGGCTGATTTCTCCTCGATCGTTGTTCGCGAAAACGAATCGACTGGCCAATATATAGAATACGACCTTAGGATAAAGTTATAATGAAAGATGAAAAGTCATTCGAAGCCCAAGATGAAAGGCCTTCGAATAAACAAAGGAAACGAAGCTAAATGGAATTTTAGATTTAGGGTACACACATCCTCCCCCAAACATCGTGTCGATCGGCCACTAGGGCCATTCGGAAGTATAGTCTTTTATTCAAATAATGCCCATCTCTGCATAGGACCGTAAAGAATTACAAAAAAAAATCAGGGAGTCAACTGTTGACTGATTTGGATACTTTTCCTTGTTGAATGTTATATACAATAGTCGGAAGAATAATAATAAAAACAATAATTGCAAATAATTTCTGTAACTTCCACATTCTGAAAATATGATATCAGTAAATCAATATTTCCAGTATTAGTAAACAAGTTCCAATCTCTTTTCTTATTTCAAATAATGTGGCCATATAACTATAACATAAATTCGACAGCGATTTCAAGTGATGTATGTGTTACAATAAAAGCGTTAATTTAATAAATGTACACAGTTCCCAGCAGTTATATGCCTAAAATGCATATAACCTAACCTACAATCGTCCGAAAATTCATACATTGACTGCAACACGATTTTACTATGGCACATGTATCCAGCTAACGCTTCAGTTTTGCTATAATCCCACGTTGCCAGTTCTCCCGAGTAGGCGCCATCTCGTATCAACTACCTGAACTAAATTTGTCACGTGTCTTGCTCTGTATTATCGCCAATATGGCGGAACTCGTATTTGGGAATGCAGTCACGATTTTTCGTTTTTCGTCCCTATATAAGCAGATTTTGGGCTGGGCGAGGTTTCATTCGAAAGAAGAAGATTCAATGCGGAGCGCTCTGCTCACCGTTTGAGTCACAAAACTCTTTTAGTGACCTAAAAATGCTTGGATTCTGCGGGTTTATTTTGTCGACTTTTGCTCTACGTTTGGACACTCATATTATTACATATCAACACAATCTCGTTGAACCATGAGCAGAGCGCTCCGCATTGAACCTTCCTCTTACGAATGAGACCTCGCCCAGCCCAAAATCTGCTCATATAAGGACGAAAAACGAAAAATCCCAAACCCATGTTTCGGGCCAGATTGTGTCGGTATACAGCGCGCTGCATTACCCGTGTCTACCCCCTTAAGGTGCCATCTCCAATGCGCGGCTCGCACGCGGCGCGCCGCGGTACAATGGTACAATGGAAAAGCATTCATCTGTTCTCCTATCAGCGACTTCGACCGCGCGCGGCTGCGGCAGATTGCTACAGTGTATGCAAGTCTGCTCCAGGAGCAGCCTAGGCTACTGGAGAAGCAACACAATGGGATGAGTGTCTGTTTTCCGCCATTATGGTAGAATCTACTAGCCGCTCGGCGGCCTGCGGCCCATCGCCCCAACGGGACAGAATCCCCTGAAATAAGGAAACAAGTCAGAATTTTAAAGTTATGAAATTATGTTTTTATAAATTTTTTGTAACCTAATAATATGAGGTCTTCAAAACGTAAAAATATCATGGCAGCTACTTTTGCTGTATGTGTAAACATGTGTCAAAGTTTGTATGTTTTTTATGCAGAATTTTAAATCGAGTCGTTTAAATTTCGGTGATATAAAAGGAAAATATTTTTTGCGGACCAAAATGAGTAGTACCAATCGATTCTGCAAAGTAATAGCGAATAATTAGTTCCATATAGTTTTTTTCCATTAGAAACCCATTGAAAAAATATCAGTATAGGCTGTTTAGTTACTTTCCGGGAACTTCTAAGCAAATTTCTTTTCTATTGTATAATTAATATATATTTGTCCTTGTATTTGGAAATATTTGCCAATAATGAAGTAATTACCTGTATTCTATATCGTGCAGTGGGGCTGAATCCCAAGAAATAGGGGAAATATGCAACATCCCATTTGTCGCACTGAAAATGTCGAATATTATTAAGGAAGTTCATAAAAACAGTGTTAATATACAACTCATACAAAGGTTTGATGTTATATAAAAAAATAACAGCATAATTCCAATAAAACTAAAATAATTTGATAAACGTAGTACGTAGTACGGTATACGTACTATGCACGAAAGTGCAGAAATATTTGTAAACCTGTATTCATGTTATTCATATTATTTAAGTGGCACAGATTTTGGAAATTTGTTAAATTTTATACGGCCACAAATAAGTAAAACAAATACAACCTTTAGGTGGTGTATTCCACCTCAAACATGATTCGCGTTGACTTCTTCAATCCGTGCCGTTGTAAATCGGATTACTTTTATACAAGCAATAAGGTAAAAAAATGCCTACTAAAATGCTTTTATGATTTGTATTGCTTCTGTAAACGTAGTCCGAATTACAAGACATTTGGTATGATTTTCATCAGAAAAACAAGGAATCTATTGCTGTCACTCCCTTATCGATACGATAAACAATAAAGAATTTCTTAATACGCTGAAATGAATATTTCACCCTGGACTATGGGTCGCCGACCTCGATTCGCTGGGGTCGGCCGAGGATTCATACCTGTTTTAGAAATAAAATATTTCTTTATTTTTTATCGTATACAGGGTGCTCCACCTAAGACTGGACAGCCGGTTTTCTCCTAAAGTATTGCCGATAAAAATATAAAAAAAATAGGGAATTGCATGGTTCGAGGGGGCCAATTAATTACCGCGAACGACTTTTTTTATCGATTATTATTTTAAAAGATACGATGGTCTAGTTCGGTTTTTCAAATGGAACTATTTTTTGAACCCCTGAGTTGATAGTGCGTGCCAAGACAAATTCAATAAGCTTTAATGTACACACTTTATTTTCACTGGTTTTTAAGATATTGCGCTTGCAAATTTACTGATTTTCACTGGAAGAAAACTGTCTGGTATAGCACGGACCGGGGACGGTCTTACTGGCTCCACGGGTGGCACTGCCTTTTGAAATAGATACCTACCTGCCAAAGGTCTACGCCAGGCCCAAAGGCTGGACAATTTTTTTCCGTCAGAAATGCTACTTAGGTAGTTACATCTGCGGTATCGAGAAGCGCACCGTTACTTTTATTTCGCACTTGCTTCTACGCTCGGATGGCCGGTTCTTTTGGGAGGGATGCAAGTTCGATTGGTTAGGTTAGGAGGAGTGAAAGTTGCTAGACTAAATTTCAATCATAGGGAGCAGATTGTATCAGAACCATTCGGATTTGCATTCCTCACAAACGGCTGCTCTCTTGAAGAGGCCCTCTTCACAGCAATGCCCACCTTCTCTCGCACGGAATACGTTAACGCTTGCTTTTGTTCTGATATTGAAGCTCGTGTTTATACTCGAGAAGACCACGCGTCGACAGCGGGCTACCCCTTTTCTTCCTGTGTCTCTCCACGAGCCGTGTTGACGGTGGATTGTAGGAGCGTAGATATCTGGATGCCAGTTATTGAATTCAGGAGACGATAGAAACATTTTATTACAAAACACACATGCACTATAATTAAAGTAAATCGTACTCCTCTCGGGCAGGAGCACTGATAATGATCGAACTTGCGCCCCACTTCGCGCAGACCAATTACACGGAGGGTAGTCGGGTCACACACTGCCCAAATGATACAGGGTAATTCTGGAGCAACGCCCGTCAAGGAGATGCGCTGGCACCCCGTGGAGAGGACAGACCTTCGCATTGCCTCACCCGATTTTTATGGCTTTTTCCGGAAATAGGTACGAATCCTGGGCCGGGCGTAGCGAATTGAGGTCGAGACTCCGCAGTCGAGGGTGAAATATCCATTTGAGCGTATTAAGAAATTCTTTTCTTCGTCGTATCGAAAGGGAAGTGGTGCCAATGGATTCCTTATGTTTTTCTGATGAAAATCGTACCAAATGTCATGCAAATCGGACTACTTTGACACAAGCAATTTGTATTCCTTATGTAAGAGTTGTCTGATTTCCACGACACTTGGCATGATTTTCATCGGAAAACCCCAAGGAATCCATCGGCGACACTTCCATATCCATACGATAAGGAATAACGAATTGTTTTATTTCCAAACCAGATACAGGGTAATTATGGAGCAACGCCCATCAAGGAGATACGGCAGCCTGGTACCCCGTGGCGAGGACAACCCCTCGCAGGGCCTGACCGAATTTTATGGCTTTCCACCCGCGAAGGGGTTCGAGTGCTTAATAAGAAGTGAGAAACCTTCGACTTGCGCATTTCTCATCAGATCTTTGCAAAAACCACACCTACCGATTCCTTATGTTTCGTCGATGGAGCTGACACCAAGAACGATGTAATTCGGACCATAATGAAGGAAATTCCATGGAATATCGATTTATATCATTTCAAGCTGACTTGACTTGGTTAAAAATAGTCCGATTTACATGAAATTTGGTATGATTTTAATCGACGGAACGCCAGGAATCCATTGGCGCCACTTCCCCTTCGATACGATGAAGAAAAGAAGCAAACATTTGAAATCCTGAATATTTCTCACTTCTTAATGGTATTCCAAACCCTTCGAGGGTCGAAAGCCATAAAATACGATGGGCACTGCGGGGTGTTGTCCTTGCCACGGGGTGACGGGCGTACCTCCAGAATTACCCTGATGAAATAGAGGTGGAGGATGCCACATCTGGTTACCAAAAACTAACCGGACTGATCGGCCGCGGTGTCTTGCCAGAGTCGCGGTTTATGAGCGGATTTTCCGCGCGTCGGCGGTAGGCAACGGTACATAGTATGGGTCCGAAGTCATCGTACGCACTACCCACCAACAGAACAATATACGGATTAACTCAGACTGGACAATGTCACCACGTTTTTTATTGGCCGTTACAAATTTGGCAAACAGATATTGTCGAACCGTTCTTGGAGAAATAATAAATTATCGATCGTAAAGAGCGAATGAATTTTCGTCTGGCTCTGAGTTCGCTTTTGTCCCGACGCACTCGAGAAAGATGCCCCAAATATAGGAATTGAAAAGTATTATCCACCGTCAATACGCCTCGTGGAGAGACACAGTAAGAAAAGGGGTACACCGTTGAGTGCGCGTGGTTTCGCCTGCATCGTCCTCCTTTCAAATTAAAGACGGATTCCTTATCTCTCGAGTATAAATCCTTATCTCTCAAGTATAAACACGCGTTGGAATGTGGTTAGGAAATAAAATAATTCTTTATTCTTTATCGTATAGATATGGAAGTGTCGCCGATGGATTCCTTGGGGTTTTCCGATGAAAATCATTACAAATGTCGTGTAAATCGGACAACTTTTACATAGGGAACACAAATAGCTTGTGTCAAAGTAGTCCGATTTGCATGACATTTGGTATGATTTTCGTCAGAAAAACATAAGGAATCCATTGGCACCACTTCCCTTTCGATACGACGAAGAAAAGAATTTCTAAATACGCTCAAATGGATATTTCACCCTCGACTGCGGGGGCTCGACCTCAATTCGCTACGCCCGGCCCAGGATTCGTACCTTTTTCCGGAAAAAGCCATAAAAATCGGATGAGGCAATGCGAAGGTCTGTCCTAGCCACGGGGTGCCAGCGCATCTCCTTGACGGGCGTTGCTCCAGAATTACCCTGTATCATTTGCGCAGTGTGTGACGCGACTACCCTCCGTGTAATTGGTCTGCGCGAAGTGGGGCGCAAGTTCGATCATTATCAGTACTCCTGTTTTATAATAATATGTTTCTATCGTCTCCTGAATTCAATAACTGGCATCCAGATATTTACGCTCCTACAATCCACCGTCAACACGGCTCGTGGAGAGACACAGGAAGAAAAGGGGTAGCCCGCTGTCGACGCGTGGTCCTCTTGAGTATAAACACGAGCTTCAATATCAGAACAAAAGCAAGCGTTAACGTATTCCGTGCGAGAGAAGGTGGGCATTGCTGTGAAGAGGGCCTCTTCAAGAGAGCAGCCGTTTGTGAGGAATGCAAATCCGAATGGTTCTGATACAATCTGCTCCCTATGATTAAAATTTAGTCTAGCAACTTTCACTCCTCCTAACCTAACCAATCGAACTTGCATCCCTCCCAAAAGAACCGGCCATCCGAGCGTAGAAGCAAGTGCGAAATAAAAGTAACGGTGCGCTTCTCGATACCGCAGATGTACCTACCTAAGTGGCATTTCTGACGGAAAAAAATTGTCCAGCCTTTGGGCCTGGCGTAGACCTTTGGCAGGTAGGTATCTATTTCAAAAGGCAGTGCCACCCGTGGAGCCAGTAAGACCGTCCCCTGTCCGTGCTATACCAGACAGTTTTCTTCCAGTGAAAATCAGTAAATTTGCAAGCGCAATATCTTAAAAACCAGTGAAAATAAAGTGCATACATTAAAGCTTATTGAATTTGTCTTGGAACGCACTATCAACTCAGGTGTTCAACAAAAATAGTTCCATTTGAAAAACCGAACTTGACCATCGTATCTTTTAAAATAATAATCGATAAAAAAATTCGCTCGCGCTAATTAATTGGCCCCCTCGAACCATGCAATTCCCTATTTTTTTTATATTTTTATCTCCAATAGTTTAGGAGGCTGTTCAGCTTTCCCGCGGACAACCTGTATACAGGGTGTCCCAAAAATGTCGGAGTTCCTTGAAGGGGGTGATTCAGGGGGTGATTGCAAACAACTTTTTTCTTTGCGAAAATTCTCTCCGAGGTTTTGTTAACGAGATAATAACAAAAAGCACCGACCAATCAGAGCGCGAGCCTTCCGCTGCAGCTCCCGCGCTAGCGTCGCCGCGCTAAATCTAAATCTGTGTTAAACTTTAAATCGATTTTTTTTCAAAATCCTGAGGTAGTAGACAAATTTTGCGAACTGATTTGAAATCAGCGCGACAAAATCTATAGGAAATGATGTACAACATGTCAAGAAAAAATTCTAACCGAACATGGTATTGGACAAAACATATTTTTGTTGTAAAATGGAGAAGAGGAATTACACAGAATGAGAGAAGATAATATTAAGGCTCCCCCAAACCAACGCGAATATTGCCGCGCGGCGCAAATCCGCCGCGGATCAGAGTTTTTTATACGTTTCGGCTTATGAGCGCCTTATCTGATCCGCGGCGCGAATATTCGCGTTGGTTTGGGGGAGCCTTTACAGTATTGTCTCGTTAGCGGATCGCTGGTCGGGACTGGCGCGGGCGTTGAGCCCGTATCGTGAACAGAGCCCGAATTCCCAGTGTTCGTTTCTCGGTTCTTTCTGACCGAAGGGGGGAGCGAGATGGAACGCTTTGCCTGCGCGACGGGCGCGGACGCAAAGGACGGAATATCAGGCGTCTGAAAGACGGAGCGAGACAAAACATCATCCCGTCGTCTGTCTCGTACCGTTCTCGCTCGCTTTCGGTGCCTCTCGCTCGCTCTCGCCTTCGCCGGACAAGAATGAGACAGAAGTGGTGGGGATAGCGAAAAGTCCACATCGTGTACACCAAACCGAGCCGCTAACGAGACAATACTGTATTCTTCGAAAAATATACACTTTTTTATCTGTAATTGTCCATTTCAAAAGAAAGCGTCATATGTTTTTAGAAGAATTATAGCATTCATAAATTTCATTACGATCGGCGTGTTATACTTCGGTGATGTACCTTATTGAAACTGTATGCTTTGAATTTGCACACTGATTATACAAAATATTACATCCTTCAATGTGCAAATTAGTATTGTTTCATTGACATGTTTCCTAACTTCACTATTCAACCTCTCTATCTTTCATTATTGCTATCCTCCTTTACGTTCAGCGAGGCTCTGATGCTAGACGCAGCAATCGGACGCGCTACATCTACAGCTGATGCAGAGGGAAACACCTACAGGAGCGGTGGTTATGTGTGCGTGACTGACGCTCGCAGTTCCGCACACATAACCACCGCTCCTGTAGGTGTTCCCCCCTCCATCAGCGTGCCGTATTCCTCCAAGACTTCTCAGTAGAAGGAGCTGTGGCAACAGCGCGGCGGAGACAGAGAGAACAGAAAATGTGACAACTAAGCGTAAAAAATTCGTCTACATAGAGTACCTGGAGCACCTCTGTACAACTTCTTTTTATCGACCGCAGTATTTTCATTAGGGTCCGTCTGTTTACAAGGGGCGTTTCGATCGATTCGGACCAAAACAAACTTGAGACGGCAGCCTTAAGACGTATTTCTGCCGTTATACGAAACTCTCAGCAGCGTCGATAGTTAAATTCTTATTTTAATTCATTTTTAAGATGTTTACGCTATTGGGTTTTCGTTGTGCTCTGTACGATTGGTTTCGTATAGCCCACATACTAGGGATTGAAGTTAATATACATCGGTTCCATATTGGAGCTCAAATTACGGGAAATAATGGGAGGGCAAACTTCTGGCGATGATCAGGAGCGCAGCTTCGTGAAGGCGTTGACTCCGTTGGCGGAAGGGGCCTCTGACCCATCAGCTGGCGTCCACTGGTCCCCTTGGTGTGCGCGCGGTTGGCTAGCTGGTGTGTGGCTAGTTGGTGTGCGGCTACCTCCTTCGTTCTGGTCCTCCTGGTCACTGTTGCCTTTTGTCGATTCTTGACTTGGTTCTTCTTATCGTAGATTACGGATTACAATGCCTTATTGGCAATATGTTATATATGAGGTGGTTATAATACACCAAAGTACGAAATAGTAAATATACTTGATTAAAGGTTAGATAATAGTAGACTCTACGTCGCGGGACGTGACAGTTCGTAAGTATTTTGAAACATGCGATGACAGCATGAAAATGCGATGTATAGTTGGAATTTGCTCTGCAACAATTTCGGTATGAATATACAATTTATTTTGTTTAAATTTTTAAACACTTAAGGGGGCACCGCCACATTAATAAGGGTTTAACTTAAGGGGGTAGACACGGGTAATGCAGCGCGCTGTAATACCCACATAATGTGCCCGAAACATGGGTTTGGGGGGATACGTTTTTCGTCCTTATATGAGCAGATTTTGGGCTGGATGAGGTCTCAATCGAAAGAGGAAGGTTCAATGCAACCCGCTCTGGTCATGGTTCGACGAGATTGTGTTGATATCTAATAATATGAGTGTTCAAAGTAGAGCAAAAGTCGACAAAATACACCCGCAAGAATCCAAGTATTTTTAGGTCACTAAAAGAGTTTTGTGGCTCAAACGATGACCAGAGAGGGCTGCCTCGAACCTTCCTCTTTCGAATGAGAGGTCACCCAGCCTAAAATCTGTTCATATAAGGACGAAAAACGTATCCCCGTGATTGCATTCCCAAGTACGTGTTCCGCCATATTGACGATAATACAGAGCAAGTCACGTGACAAATTTAGTTCAGGTAGTGGATGCGAGATGGTGCCTACTCGGGAGGTCTGCCAACGTAGAATTATAGCAAAACTGAAGCGTTAGCTGGATACATGTGCCACAGCAAAAACGTGATACAGTCAATGTATGTATTTTTGGACGATTGTAGGTTAGATTATATGCATTTTAGGCATACATTGACTAGAAACTGCTGGAAACTGTGTACATTTACTAAATTCACGCTTTTACTGTAACACATACATCACCGCTGCCGAATATATATTATAATTATATGGCCACATTATTTCAAATAAAAAAAGAGATTGGAATTATTGAATAACACTGGAAGTAGTGATTTACTGATATCATATTTTCAGAATGTGGAAGTTACAGCAATTATTTGCAATTATTGCTTCTATTATTATTCTTCCGACTATTGTATATAACATATAACAAGGAAAAGTCTCCAAATCGGTCAACAGTTGACTCCTTGATTTTTTTTTGTAATTCTTTACGCTCCTATGCAGAGATGGGCATTATTTAATTAAAAGAATATACTTCCGAATGGCCCCAGTGGCCGATCGACACGAGGTTTGGGGGGAGGGTGTGTGTACCCTAAATCTAAAATTCTATTTAGCTTCGGGTATTTATTAGTTTCCTTTGTTTATGCGAAGGCCTTTCATATTTGGCTTCGAATAATTTTTCATCTTTCATTATATCTTTATCCTAAGGTCGTATTCAAATATATTGGCCGGTCGATTTGTTTTCGCGAACAGCGATCGAGGAGAAATCAACCATCACCATCTGACGATCGTGGATTTGTCAGTTGCAGTGATGCCAGATTCGGGACGGGAGTGCTCGAGAATTTCCCCCACCTCGCATGCACGCTACGCCGTAGCTGCGTGTCCGCGAGCTCGGCGCATGCACACACGCAGCTCCGGCCTAGTGTGCATGCGAGGTGGGGGAAATTCTCGAGCGCTCCCGTCCCGAATCTGGCATCACTGGTCAGTTGGAGTTCCCTAGCCACCGAAGGGTATGGTGGGGTAACAGGAATGCTGCTCGGCCCCGTCTGAACGTAGCCGTGTGGCTGTTATTTATTCTTATTGTCAGCGTAGTACATATGTAGTTGTGTGCGTCACGAAGTAATGCGTAGACCAATACGAGATGAAGCTATCGAGAAAGAATCAATGTTCTCATCAATAAAGCTTCTGAATTTTTTCGGAGCTAAGGCCTAAGGCACACCTATTCTGATGCCTGTATTTCTATGCTGCAGCTCGGTTTGGCCTATACATGACAGAAGCTTGGCGCTATCCCCACCACTTCTGGCTCACTCGTGTTCTGCGATGACGAGAGAATACGCGTTACGAATAGGAGTGTGCGGATCGTCCCGCGGCTCGGATTCTCGGCCCTCGGGACGGGCCGGCATCTTTCGGGCGGGATCGGGCGGGACCCCGATACTTTCGTATTGCTCGAGATCCCGACGGTTTCGGGATCCCGAGACTCGATTCGGGCTCCAAGCATACCCGCAATGAGCGGGCAATTTGATTTCAGGTCGGCTTGGCAAAACTCGGACGCGATCGACTCGAGAGCCATTACGAGGGGACCGAGACGGAAAGAATTATGTATATCATTTATATCGATACCAGAGTGATAAGTTTTTACCTTTCTGTCTCCTGTTGAATCATAATTTGTATCTAATTTATTTATTTACATATATATGTATTTTCATTGCTACCAAATAGTCTGTGAATACTGAATACATCCATATACGTACTTAAATAAATACCATGTTCAGAACTTGGGAAGAAGACTATTTTTATATCGACAATATTTAAAAATCTGAATGAAATATACTTCACACTTAGTACTTTATGTAAAGGGAATATATAGGGTATTATCTTTTTCCGGATAGGTTGAGATTTAAAATAGAAAATGTACGAACTATAAGCATACAAAAAGGAATATTTCCTAGATGTTTCATAATAACAACAATATACAGGAGGCGAATATTTTATTATTTCAAATTAACGTGTAAGAAACATAATTTTTCTATGTTCTCAGGTAATAATTTTAATCTATTACTGGTAACGATATCGTCCGATCGCGTCCGAGTTTTGCCGAGCCGACCTGAAATCAAATTGTCCGCTCATGGCGGCTATGCTTGTAGCCCGAATCGAGTCTCGGGGTCCCGAAATTGTCGGGATCTCGAGCAATACGAAAGTATCGGGACCCCGCCCGATCCCGCCCGAAAGATGCCGGCCCGTCCCGAGCCCGAAAAATCGGGTAACCGCACACCCCTAGTTACGAAACTCACCGGCCAATAAATCTGAATACGATCTTAGAAGTTCGAATAACCGACGAGAACCTTTGTGTCCCGAGCCGCGCGAGATCGCCGTGCTCGGCAATGTGTCATCGATTATAGAGAAACAGAATTTGTTTATTTTTCATCGTATCAATATGAAAGTGCCACAAATGGATTCCTGGCATTCTCCCGATTAAATTGACCGAAAATAATTTAAATCGGACTATTTTTAAGGAAACGGGCTTTCAATTCTGCAAACAATTTTTCACGTAATTTCCTTAATTTAGGTCCGAATTATATCATTTTTGGGGCCAATTTGATCGAGAAAACATGGGGAATCGACTGACGTCACTTTCGCAAAGAGCTGATTAGAAATGCAGAACTGCAGATTTGTCACTGCTTAGCGCGCAACATTGTATGGCCCCGCTGGTTTCGAGCGTCGATTTCTTGCCAGCGTGCAGGACAAGAGGGGACTTTTCATGGCGAAGGAAAGTCAGCCTTATATAGAACTCAAATCGAGAAAGACTTTGCTGACAAACTTTATATTCATGTCAAACAAATACTTTAATTGTAAAATTTAGACGACAAACTATTGTTGAATATCGCCAGTTCTTTCATATGCATCACTTGGTTGGGAATTCCTGATCCCACCTTTTCATGCATTTACCTATTGAAATGTTGCTTCAAGTCATCGGGAAATTGAATTGCTTTTTCTTGTACATACATATATCTGTTCGCGAGTAGGTGTCACGAATGACGCGACTTTGGTTTCCCAAATAAATTCACATTTATCAGGGCCCTCGTCCGAACCGCTTGACAAGGAGATTGAAAGACGTAAATCGAGTGCGAGTGAAATAGCGCAACAGCGAGTGACCCTCGGTCGACGGTGACTTGAGTCATCCAGTACTGCATATGAAAATGTTCATATTTCTCATTACACCTTGATAAGAGTGTTACCACCGATGGATTGGTGAGTTTATGTCCACGAACATGAGTCGAGACGCAAAGCAATTCGGTCTATTTTTTTTTATGAATACATGATTAGGACACACACTACGTTCACTAAAAATGGACCGAATTCCTCCATATCTGACATCATTTTCATCGAGAAACCCTAAAAACTCCATTGGTAATACTTTTATCACATTTATAACATTTTATCTGGCCCGTCGGTTTTATTGCTCTCGGCTGTCAACGGGTGGTCTACTGGGGCCCGAAGGTCCTCGCTCGCAGCGAGAAAGCAAAACGGTGGGTCTTTCCCGATAATCCGAGCCCAACCATTTGCGTGCGCAGTTTCATGTTGCACGTCAAAAATTCTTTTAATTACAATTAGTAATTCAGTTTGTAAGGGCAATTAAATTAGGCGTCATTAAAATCATGCACAGTTCATTAATTTTAACTAATTGACCTATTCATTTATTTTTTAATTCATTAATGTAGTGCTCCGGTGAAGAACATCGTAATACGTAGCTAATATTCTAGGCCAGGCGTGCACAGCTGAATGCTCGCCGGGCAAAAATTTTCGGACGCGTGCGGAAAGAGCATCGTAAAGCACTAGGCCACGCCTTTATGAGCGACAGTGCCGTGAGGGCCGTGGTGGGGAGTGTTCGTGAGTGAAGTGTGCCGCGGAACATCAGCAACACACATTACAGTTTACACGCATACTACGACAGCTATTGGCCACAGGGTGGGGGAACTGCTCACGGCGTCGCTCTTCGCTTTGCTCACGAGCAATCGAGAGCGCTCTTGCCCGCCACAGCCTTGCTGTGCAGGCCTGTTCTAGGCCCTAGAATCTACGATATTATCAATGTGCAATTGAAACGCACGCCGCTTCACACTATCGTTTCTTAGCATTCATACGGCGCGATTTTCTAGCTAGAGTCGTCACACGCGATGCTCGCCAACAATCATGTGTCCCGCTGAATTTCGTGGGCTGCGACGCTCGAAATCAGCGGGACTATACAATGTTGCACGCTAAGCAGTGACGAATCTGAAGTTCTGCAATTTCTAATCAGATCTTTGCAAAAGTGACGTCAATCGATTCCGTACAATTTTATATATAATGTTTGTTCATAACTGCTTTCTGCATAGGACGTGTAATAAGTGTATTTCATGTTCTGTTTCGGTGCTTTGCTAGTAAAAAAATGTCTAACCTAACAAACTTCATTTTCTGGGGACATCCCCTCATCTATTTTCCCTTTTCACTTATAATTCCTTACTGCTAACGTAGAATATTGTAGCATAAACACATTTCAAGTAATTAAAATTTACAATGAATTTTCTACGTTTGTAGTACTAGCCGACTTTCCGTTTAAATTTTTATAAGTACAACGCAACAGCTGAGAATTTCTTTCCTTATTCAGAATAGAATACGGAAATAGCAAACAGCTCCCTCTCGCGTTTACCGGGCAATCGTCGATCTATCGGTATTACCATTTCTGTGCAGAAAAAACCTGCTGTAATACCGACCGGCCAAATCGGCCAGACCACGTGACGTGTCTACCCCCTTAAACGTAACTTAAAAAAAAATTATTTCACAGTACTTTTGAGAATCAATTTATTGTTCACAGATTTATCATTTAATCATAATTTAAAAGGTGCTTGTACATGGTTAAGGCGAGCCCAGCCCGTAGCGAAAGTTTACTGGAGCGAAGATCAGGTGGGCGGCCCGAGGACGCTAGCATCCATAGCGTCTTGTACGTGCTGCATGGAAGGGGGTGCTCAAAGCCAATGAAGCAGCGGGCATGCCACGGACAGGGAAAACTCTAGTAGTGTGCGTGTAGGCTCGTACCCTTTAGACTTATATAACTGGGACTCCTGGGGCCTCAGTGTTCTACATTTTAGGAATTGTGAAAATAAACAGGAATTGACTAATGATTAAACAATAATATTATATATTTGGACGGAATAGACTTGAACAGACCCACTCACACCTCTGATTAACAAAAAGTTTCTTATCCCTTGGTAATCAGCGTTTTCCATTTTGTACAAATTAATAGAATCAAATGACACTTAAAACATTCAATTGAATAACCATTTATAATAAAAAAAATTTGGTTTTCCACAAAACATTGTGTACAGATCGATACTTATAAGTACTTAAGATTACATACCTACTTAATAAATATTGTTGCGGTGTAGAGGCGTCTCCTCGTTAGCTATCACGATTTATTTACAGTTACACGAGTTGAAACTTAACACTATACAATTATGACATCAAGTATACGTCTATAATAGTGCCGCTTTTATTTTAAAAGTTGCATTAACCCGGGTAACACCGGGTATTTTGGCTGTTAACCAACGCTACAGGTTATATAATTTATATGTCGTCCTCCAGGAACATTAAAGTTTATAAGTCTATGACTCGTGAGTCACATGGTAAAGAAATCGGAAGGATGGAACAGTTTCGTGACGTTTTCTATTCAGGTTACTGGGTATATAATATAAACTGCTTTTTACGATATGGACGTGACTTTCAGCACTTTTTCATACGTTTGCTAACTTGCCACTGCAATTTTATTCATTTATGAGCAGGAAAAAACTTGAAAACTAACTGCATCCTTAGGCGACTTGGAGTTTTTTCTACCTTTCAATAGCAATTGCTATATTATAAACCGAAGAAACGGGAGCCCTTGTACACCGAGCACTGGGGCCCCCCAAGAGTCCCAGTCATTTAAGTCTACCCTACGCGTATGAGCCTACACGCACACTAATGGAGTTTTCCCTATCCGTGGCATGCCCGCCGCTTCATTGGCTTCGAGCACCCCCTTCCATACAGCAC
This sequence comes from Andrena bucephala, assembly GCA_947577245.1. Classification (NCBI taxonomy): domain Eukaryota; kingdom Metazoa; phylum Arthropoda; class Insecta; order Hymenoptera; family Andrenidae; genus Andrena; species Andrena bucephala. The sequence continues at coordinate 49,248,888 of OX387715.1, read as the reverse complement.
GTACAAGACGCTATGGATGCTAGCATCCTCGGACCGCCCACCTGATCTTCGCTGGTTTACTGTATAACCGATATATAACCGTTACGGAATCGATATAATATCGGTTCTGTAGAACCGAAACCGAAACCGATATAGGCCAGAACCGTTTTCACTCGTAACTGTTTCAAGATTATTTCGGTTCTCATAACTGATTCGAGAACCGAAACCGATATCATAACGGTTTTCAACCCCTGGTTTCTTCCCATCGCACTGCACACAAGCATATTTCTACTCTTGTCAGAGTGTTCGGCAGCTCAACAGGCAGCTCACACGGACAGGAGTAGAAATATGCTTGTGTGCAGTGTTATGGGAAGAACGTGGTGGACGACGGTAGGTCACAGTGGAGGTAAGTATTTGTTACACGTCCCACGATTCTGGCATCACTGTATATGTATAAAGGAAAGAAAATTCTGGGTCGCGTGGACCCAGTGTGGTGTAAGCGTTAGGAAAATATAACGTGATTTTTTAGGGTTAATCGTTACAATTTATCTGTAATTAACTTTGTGTATTTATAAATAAATATTTTATTCATAAAAATATAAATTATTAATTCTGAAAATTATTTATAAAATATTGATTTTTGAAAATTATGGTATTAGAAATAATCTAAAAATAATAATATATCATTTATAAAATTATTTATAAAAATAAATAAATTCATTTTTAAAAATTGATATCAAATTAAATTAATTAATTTGAATTTTTATTATAAACTACATTAAAGTACCCGGCGTTGCCCGGGTTTATTATATGAATGTACATTCGTATATTGTATATTTAATATGTGTTCCCGGCATCCGTTGCAATGTCACTCAAAGAAAGGAAGTGTTTGTGTTTTAATTTTGTTTATTGAAGTGCTTTTGGATACACAATCTTTTTTGTTTTTCCATCTGGTGCGTACACGAATAAATTAGATGGTTTTCCGACGCGTGAGCAGGCCACATACAGCTGTCCATGTGAGAAGCATGGATTTTTCAAATTTAGTCCACACACTTGTAGCGATTGTCCCTGTGCTTTATTAATGGTCATTGCAAATGCGAGTCGCACCGGAAACTGCAAACGTTTGAATTCGAATGGCATATCTGTCGGAATCATTGGGATGCGTGGCAACAGTACATCTTCTCCTTTAAATTTACCATTTAAAATTGTAGCTTCGATGATATTGTTCATCATCTTTTTTACTGAAAGCCTGGTACCGTTGCAAAGTCGTGGTGGATTGATGTTTCGGAGAAGAATGATAGGCACGCCAATTTTCAATGTTAAAACGTGCGGCGGCATGCCTGGCAAATCAAGTGAATTCAAGACTTCTGTTGGATAATTGATAACTTCGTCTTGATTCATGACAGTATCGATGGACTTATACGTTGTCGCTTCGCCTGGTATTTCGTTTTGAATGTTGAAATTGATGGCATTGACATCGTTGTTTTTGGCTGCTAATATAGCACGTGCACTGAGCCACTGATGATTTTTGTAATTTTGTGCGATATTTGGGAAAACTTTGTGAATCAATTCGTCTGTGGTTGCTGTGATTTTACAGAAGTTTATTGGCAATGTGATATATTGTGTGGATTCATCGATTGCCATTTTCCCATTCCCAATATCCAACAATTGTTTTGCAAAACATTCAGCGGATTCATCATGTTGTAGTTGTACACGCATATTGGTCTTCAAAGTCAATTTCTGTACGTGTCGCCATAAAACTGATGATTTGAGACATGTATTAAGTTCATCAGCGGGTGTTGAACGTGGTATAACTGGTAGAGTTTGTCGAAAATCACCCGACAATAAAATGAGTGCACCACCGAAGAGCTGTTTATTTCCTCTCAAATATTTTAGTGTACGATGAATCTCTTCCAATGCTTTTTTGTGGACCATAGTACATTCGTCCCATATAATGAGTTGACATGATTTGAGTATTTTACCCATTCCAGAATTTTTGTTGATATTGCATGTTGGTGTCTCAGTGATTTGCATATTTAACGGCAATTTCAGTGCTTAATGTGCTGTTCGGCCACCATCTAAAAGAGTTGCCGCAATTCTAGATGATGCGATTGCTAGTGCAATATTTTTTCGTGATCGTATGGTTGCCAAAATAAGTGAAATGAGAAAAGTTTTCCCTGTGCCTCCAAACATATCATCCCCGCACAATAAGAAAAATGCAGTTAACTGTGTTGATGGTGACGACAATGCTCTTGTACGTGCATTTTCTGTTGTGAAGTACACGCGTTGTCCATTTTCAAGGTGCACAGCCAAATGAACAACTGTTGGATAAAATGCGCCATACTGCTTCATTGCTACTAATGTAGCGTCCCAGTTGATATTGGTCGATTTCATTGATAATTGCAGTTGCAATTCCCACTCAAAAAACTGCCATATCGCTTCCTTTGTTGACATATTTGCAAATGTACTTGATCGATTTCACCGAATTGCAATACTCGACATTGATGTGTGCTTTGTACGTTTTCGAGAGTAACGGTGAATACGGTACAACCCAACGATTATCGACTTCAACATTATTGTTTCGTACTTTTAAAGTGATGGATTTGCTGCCATCTTCAGTTGATCGTCGACGATAGAATGGATATCCGTCATTGCCAGTGATAATCTCGGCAAGTAAGTTTCTTGGGTATCGTTTCGTGCATTTTCCATCAGACATGCATGGTGAATTTTTGTTGAGTAAGCCACATGGACCATGAATCATGTTTTTGGTGACGACTTCAAATAAGTCTGGATCAATGTCGACATCTGGTATTTCTGCTGAGATGACTTGATCAATTTGATCTGGTGTGACTTTTTCGATCAACCAAATCAAAATATGTGCATGTGGCAATCCTCTTTTTTGCCATTCAATGGAATACATCCAACAGCGTGTCTTTCCAAAAACATGATGCTTGACAATGAAATCCATTAAAGATTTCAATTTTTGTTTGAACACACGCACGGAAATATCATGACGATCCCATGCTGATTGTCCAGTTAACAAAAGTTCTTTTATTTCATTCCATGTAGGATTGCATGTGAATGTAATAAACAAATCAGGGCGGGCATATGCGCGAACATATGTCATTGCATCTTGTGCGTATTCATGCATGTGCCGTGGACTCCTTGTAAATGTGGCCGGTAGTATGACCATTTTTTCCAATTCATTGGGATTCACATTGCCCTCATTAATAACTGCATCACGTAAATGAATGTACTCTTTCGAACGCAACTTGGTTTGATTTAATCGAATGTAGAGGAGTCGTTCGCTTTCGATTTTCGCATACATATCGACAATGTATTGATGGAACAATTGTCGACATTTCAAGATATGATTTTCAGTGTTTTCACGAATCATCAATCGATATGAATAGTAATTCATGGCACTGACTTTCTTATTTGTTTCCAAATCTGTTTGTGGATTTCTTAATTTGATGTTGAAATGATACCCATCTTCTCCTTGCCAAAATAAAATCGGATATTGCAATCCGTCGTATGAGCGATGAGTTTCTGAGACTCGCTGAACATCACCATTTCTGCGATAAAGAATTATATCACGCGAGTTAAATTGTTCGCCAACTATAACGATCGCCACTTCATCAATTGTTGGTGCATTGTACTGTCTTTCGTGTTGGCCGACAAGTGTTTTATCTGCTCTAACTACAACTTTGTAGTTATCAGTTGGCATTTGTTCAAGGGCAGTTCTGAACAATCGAATTAATTCGTTGTGTTGATCGAATAAAGTTTGTAATGCAGCGACAATTTCTCGTTTCGTGTCCGTATTGAATCGACAACGTTGATCGATTTGTTCATCAGTGTTTCCCATGAAATAAATTTGAAGAAATATGTGATCTGCGTCCGGCAGTGGTAGTAGTGATCCTGCATGATGATAAATTTGCCCTTGTACTTTGAATGTTGGCATGTAATTCTCGCGCACGATATTTGTTGCACCGAACGATGTCATTTGGAAACATGAATTGTACTTGCGTATGTTTGCCAAGAAATGTTTCGATTGGCTTGTGTCACCTGATACCAACGTTGATAATGGTTCGGGTGGTGAATGTAATTCTGGCAATTTCACTTTTCCACCTGCGCAGCACATACCAGGTGTTTCATTCTTAAATTTGAGGGCACTGCAATACACGCATAATTTTTCCATTTTTCCAATAACCACACTTGGATGAAGACAGTAATCATAATTAGCATCGTAATGGAATGCACCAAGATTTAAATCAGCGTGCAGTGTTCGTCTGAATCGAGCAGTGCGTACTCGAACAGTTTCCAATCTTGTTTTCCGTTGCTCATCTGTCTCAGACGAACGGACTTGAGCAGTGCGTACTCGAACGGTTTCCAATCTTGTTTTCCGTTGCTCGTCTGTTTCAGACGAACGGACTTGAGCAGTGCGTAATCGAATGGTTTCTATTCTTGCTTTCTGTTGCTCGTCTGTTTCTGAAGCTCGTGATACCTTTTTCTTTCGTGCTTGAGGTGTAGATCGACCAATCACTTTTCGTTTGGGTGGCATAATCACTTGCAAAAAGCAAAGAAAATACGTGTGATATCTATTATCTATCTAATGTCGACCGCCAATTGGAACACAATCAACACCACTTGTTATTTCACACACGAACTGAAATGTTGTTGTTTGTATTTGGAAGGACTCGCGCGCCACCTATTGGAAAATGGTTGTACTAATTCAGAAACCTTCGCGGGCGTGCACACAACAACTCACCAAAGTTTCATCGCAATCGGATGACTGGTTTAGGAAAGTATACGGGACAAACGAACAAAACATTCGAAATACACTCATTTGTTGAAACGACTCGCGCGCCACCTATTATAAAATGGTTTTACTAATTCAGAAACCTTCGCGGGCGTACGCACAACAACTCAGCAAAGTTTCATCGCAATCGGTTGAATGGTATAGGAACGCTTGCGGGACAAACAAACAAACAAACAAATATTCATTTTTATATATATAGATTATTTCATTTGTGCTATGTATTTCGCCATGGATTGCAAAAGATTGAAGATCAGGTTACTAACGTGATAAAAAATAATTAAAATAATGTACTAAATAATTGTAGTTACAAGTTCACAAATTTGAATCGACTGTATTTCTACTTATTTCTGATGAACTGATGAAGTTTAGTCGGAGGTATTTCTATCTCTCAAGAATTTTGGTTGACGGATATTCTGAGAGACATTCTCTCTTGAATTTCGGTTGAGAGGAATCTCTTGACCGATTGTCGTTGACGAATTCCGGTTGAGACGACCGTAAATGCCATTTTAGTCGTCTCACTGACCGTAACCGTAATTATATCGGTCTTGACTCCCTGATAAAATAACGAAAAAATAGTGGAAAATAAATGTAGTTCGTTTTCAATGTATTTTCTACACTTTTTTGTAATCATTTATATTATTTTTACATATTAAATACATATATTCTGCATGTACGTTTATTTATTGATAGTGATTTTGTGTGTAAATATAAACATATTGTACATTAAACACATTATCTAAAAGGGACTATGCAACATATTATGCATGCTGAAAACTCGATTCTGTAGCGTTATTTATTTGTGAGTTATAAATATTGTTCATAATATTATATTCGCAATAGGATCATCTTCACATTAGCATTACTATCCGCGTAAAAGTCGAAGAAGTTTTTTTAGAACAGAAGTTCGAAATTGAAACGAGTCGAACATGTATTGCTAGGAAGGCGCGCCTGGCGTTGTGGTCAGGGTTGCCACCTCTCCGGTTTGGGCCCGGAGACTCCAGGTTTTGAAGGAAATCTCCGGGCTCCGGTTTAACTGGAAAAATCTCCGGGTTGTAGAAAAAAATGAGGTAATAAGAAATTAGTGGTATTGTATAATGGTATCAATTTTATATATAATAAAAGTTATTAATTAAAAAAACAGATACTTTTAAATATCTGAATTGTTTTAGCTTAAAAGAATTGCACATCTCTTTTCCGGATATTCGAGAACAAAACTTTTTTTTTGCTTTTTCCATCTCCGGGTTTATATTTGAATCTCCGGGTTGGAATGTGTGACACTCCGGGAGTTATATGGTGATAAGGTGGCAACCCTGGTTGTGGTCCGCGCTACAGGACTGACCCTGATTCCCATCGTGTCGAAGCGGAAGGCTGATGATTCTACATGAAAAAATAATGGTTAGGCGGGCACCAGAGTACAGTTTCAGACCCCCAAGGGGTACGCGGAGTTAAGAGAAACACTTCTTACTATGGATTCTGGTGCTTGCTTACACAGTGGTACGAAGCGTTCCTCTTATTTTGGCATTCCCCTTGGTGGTCAAAAGTTGTACTCCGGTGCTCGCGCACCTGGTCGAAATGCAAATTCAATTTTCTCTAAGACTAAGGTATTTATAAAAAATTTTATTCTATATATATTGGACTTATTTTGTCATGTATATAGAATCACCAGCCTTTCGCTTCTACCACCGAATACGAAACACTCTATGTGACATCAAATCAAATTGCAGATTCCGAGCAACGAAAGTTGATTTTCGATGCCATGAATGATTATCACAAATACACTTGCATTAAGTTCAAACCCTATACCGGTGAAGAAAACGATTATGTAAGACTCACGGCCGGCAATAGTGGTTGCTGGAGTAGTGTGGGAAGAATCGGTGGACGGCAAGACGTAAATCTACAGATTCCAGGTTGTTTAGTGAAAAAGGGCACGGTGATACATGAACTAATGCACGCCATCGGATTTTTACATGAACAAAGCAGATACGAGCGGGATGAGTACGTCATGATTCAATGGAATAACATCTTGGGCGGTAAGTAACGTACTATGATGTTCTAGTAAAATTTGCGACAGGCACAATACCCTAATAAATATAATGAGTCATTGAGAGAGTTGTGCTTTAATAAATCCTACAAATTGAACTGTAGAATTATGTTTATACTGGATGTTCCACTACGGCCAGGAGAAAATTTAAGAGGTGATTCTAAATACCGAAATATGACGAAAATCAAGAATAACGATATTGCGGTTGAGGCTTCATTTGTTAGTTATAAGCATTTAAAGATATACCTAAAAGTAGGCAACCCACGCGCAGCGGTACACGCGGGGGAGTTCAGGCGAGGGATGAAGCAGTGGTATTCAAAGCCACTGTCGCACGGGGTCACTCACCTCAGAGAAGCTGCGATGAAATTGATCTCTTCTTTATCACTTTATCTAAGACTACCGTCCCCCGTCTCGGCTTCGCCCGAGATATTAGCGTGACTGTTTCATGTTTATTAGAATTAATATCTTTTAAGGAAATTAAGTATTTTTAAGAAAAAAAGCTTAATTTATTCATAATATTTCGGAAAAGATAACATTCTTGGTATAATGATTTTCTCACATTGTTGTTGCGCATCACCTGCCGGAGCAATGATGGCAAATATTATCAATCGCTCCTATTTTAATTTCTTGTAAGTTAACATACCTAAGGTCGGGTTCAGATATATTGGCCAGTGAGTTCGCTTTCGCGAGCAGCGCGCGAGGAGAAATCAGCCACCACCACCTGACGACCGATTGGCAGTTGAAATTGCTTGGTCCCCGAAGGGTATGGTGGGGTAACGGGAACGCTGATCCACTTCGCCTGAACGAAGCTGTGTGGCTGTTGTTTATTCTAACCCACCGCGCGACGACCAGGCGTAGCCCGAGAGAGAGAGTGAGAACGTAGAGAAAAGGCGTACCGAGGCAGGCAAGCGGTATGATGGGAGAATACTCCTCACGAAACTCACCGGCCAATATATCTGAACCCGACCTTAGTCAATTCCTGGAACATAATTGAGTGCAAACCTGTCGGTAACATTCACTCTTATGAGTCCTTGATTTACATTCCGCGTTGCTCGGCGTATATGTTAATATATTAAGCAGATGTTTGTGTGTTTTTCTGTCGCCTCAAAACTTTCGAACGGTAAACTCAGGGGTCACGAAATGAGTCCCCCAGCTTATTATATATACCCAGTGATGGGATTTGGGACGGGTATTCTCGCACATGCGCGGCGTTTGCAGTAACCTATCTATGTTGGGGCGCAACTAATAGGTTGTAGTGTCGGGAAATTGGCGGGAAAGCAGCAGGGTGTGATCAAGGTATCCCATTTTATCGAAACTTCTACTATACTGATACTAAAATCACAGCGCATTCGCGAGAAACCCTGTCCCAAATCTCATCACTGTACATACCTAATACAGATGCACGTGGCTATTTTCAAAAAAAAAAAAAAAAAATGATTAAAAAACAATTTTTTTTCTAAAATCAGAATCTAATTTTCGGGTGCAGTTGAGTTAGCAAAGCTATTGTTGCATACGTCGAGCAAGGAGCGGATGATCGTGACAAATTTGATCGCACTCGGGGCATAGTAAATCCACAGGGGGTACGGATAAATCTACAACAACAATTTGTAACCAGACGATCATTCTAACATATCTTTCCGCGGTAATCCACTTCTCTAGCGAGAAAGCGCGCGTAAAGCTTCGCCATCTGGTGGTGACATCACGGTACTGGTGTGGGCGAGGTATCCCCTTAGAGCAGCGGTGCACACCAAGTCTGCCCTAGGGCAGTCGGTGCGCCCTCGAGCTCGACCGTCATATGCTCACTCCCCACTCTTCGGTATAAGGTCTCGTGGTGGAGAACTCTATAACTACAGAGGCCGTATGCCCATTTTGTTTTCTCCCAGGAAAATATGGTATTGTCTCGAGCTTCACATTGTTGTTCCAACACGATCACCGGAAGGGCCCAGTTTATGCTTTTATGACACCCCCCACAGCTAAATGATCGCTTGGCCGCGACTGACATACACAGCTCCGTCACTGTGTGCGTCAGTAATCTCAAGCGGTGGGTTAAAATTGACTCAGGCACAGGATATGGAGGGTTAACTGAGATTTGAAAAATGTTTAAATTTTTGCATGCAGTAATAATAATTTTGTTTAAAGTTATAATGATAGCAGTAAGAAGTGTTTAAAGAAGTTTGTTGCTGGCGAAGATGATTCTGGCTGTCATAGTCATCGGAAACAAAAAGCGCAAAATTTGTCTTAATCTATATGAGTGTGGTTATCGTGTGAACTAGAATGAAGTAATTATTTGCAAAAATCCAATTTTACAACACAGAAAACTAACAAATGCTTTTCCAAAAAGATTAATGTTTTCATTTGAAATACAACCATTTTTGTGCGTTTTCACATTATATGTTCAACATGAACTAAAGTTCATACGATAACCACACTCATATAGATTAAGAAAAATTATACGTTTTTTGTTTCAGATGATTACGACAGCCAAAATTATACTCGTCGGCAACAAACTTTTTTTCAAACCCCTGTTACTACTGCCATTATAACTTTGAACCAAATTACTATTATTGCATACAAAAATTTGAACACATTTTCCAAATTTCAGTTAATAAAAGTATAGAGGTTGGAATTATAATACTGAATACTTTTCTTTCAAAAATTCCCCAAAATGTGCCTTATTTTCGGAGCGTCAAACTCTGGAAACCCCTGCGGCAGCCTGTGACGCTCCGCTCCCACTACTCCAGCCGCTCCTCACTCCGTTGGCGGACTCGCTTGTCTTGTACGAGCTGGAATGTGCGTGTGCGCCCGGAATTGGGGATCCTGTGCATGCCTGCCTTAGAGCATATATGCTCTATATAGGTATATGTAGATATAGATAGATCGAAGGGTATCTTTGAATTACATCAGACCTGCCTACTCGCAAAAATCCATTCTTTCCATTATATCCACTGTAGTCCATTGTATTATCAAAACACAGAATTATGTACACTACCAAAAAAAATATGGGAAATCCTGCTTTAGGTATTTCCACTAAGACGCTCATTTCTTCCTTGAAGAAATGTTGTATTGCCTTTTTTCTTTCTTTTAACCTCTAAGGTTAAAAAGGTAATAAAATACATCCAAATTGTTTGACATTATGTCACATCTGTTGGTTTTATACGTTTATTGGTATTACGTTGCTTAGTGTAAGGTTTTGAGATTTGCGGACGTTTATGGGTGTCAGTACAAAAGCAGATGCATAAAAGATTTATAAAATATATTATGGTTTCAACACTAAACATGATCAGTAAACCGCCAATAATGACCAGTGCGTATATTAATAATAAACTGTTATAAAAGTACAGTTAGCAGTGGACAACGCGAACGCGACGCGTATGTGCAATGTGATTGCTTAGTGCGTTGCGACAAAGAAAATGTTGGGAAAACCGTAATGGCACGAGTTGGCAGCCAATATTTTTGTATTATAAAGAGAAACCTTTACTGATTTTAATGACGCTAAAACAAGCATCGGGACTCGCCCGGAAGTATAACAAAATCATTAATGAAAAGTTCGAACTGTAATATACCTCACTGAATTATTCGTCATTTTCAAACATCAATAATCACAAAAAGATTGGTAATAAGAAAGTAAAGATTATTCGAAAGTATAGTACATAACTAGCTGAAAGGCTTCTGTAAGAAAAAAATTGACACAATTTGTTTACGACATACAAAAATTACTATTTAGCGAACGGTGTTTCAGACACTGGTCAGGAGAGAAATGTTTACTATGAAAACTCTTCACTTCTGACAAATAATAATTCTTTATGTGTGAATAAATGGAGAAAACAATATTGGCACATTGTTCTTCATAAATTCAACTATCTCGGGAAACAAAAATTTTTCAGTTTGGACAAGATTTTTCAAATCGACTTTTGGCCAGCTTTTAGGGTCAAATACTCCACTGTGCCCCCCTACAAATCGCACTATGGCACAACAAAAAAAATATAGGTTTGCCTTACGCATGAATTACTCTACTTGCACAAAAGTTGCATAATTTTCTGAATTTTCGGGTTGCCTAACTTCTCTTGTCAGACAATTGAAACTGAAAACTTTTATAATGATTGTCTACTTCGCGATGGGTCGATGCTCGTTGAAATAAATTATTATCGGCGGAGTTAGGTTGAATATGAGGATCACCAAAACGAAAGGAGTTGAATGAATTTATTTGTATGCTTGCTTTGTTGACGTACTGCATTCGAGGAATGTGGCGAGACTGATTCCTTCGTCTGTCAACCCAAGAGAGCTTCCGTAAACTGATGCACAGAAAGTTCAAGTATTTTCAAACTGTATTAAGCGGGAAAGATAACAACTCCGAACCTTCCGACACTTATGGGGTAATAAAGTAATTTGGGATTAGCCGCGCTCACTTTGTAAACATTTTGTTTTGGTCCTTCTCATAGTTAACACAGATGCGGCGATATTAAGTTATCTGACCGAGCATCGACACATCGTGAAGTAGACAAACATTCAGACGACCCACGAATTGACGTTGAAAACATTAAGTTTATTTGTTAAGAGAAATTAGTTTCATTTTTCTGAGTGCGTGTGAACCTGTTCCTTACGTGGCGAGTTTTAGTGTGGGTAAATTTTGATGTATTGTTTTTCATTCTATTCCGTGTTTCAGTACGATAAATTTGTGTACTTTTTTAATTTTTTGTACACGTGTTAGTGCAGGATTTGTTGGGGGGAGGGGTGTAATTCTGTGTTTGGGGTGATTCCTGCGCGTGTGTGTTCCAATGACACAATGGATTACAGTGGATATAATGGAAACAATAGATATTAGCGAATACGCAGGTCTGAAGTAATTCAACGATGCCCTTTAACCGTAGAATTAGGCAAGTTATTCTTGATTTTCGCCTTATTTTGATGCCTACAATCACCCCTTAAATTTTCTCCGAACAGTAATCGAACACCCTGTATGAAGAAGTAGTTAGATAATAATATTTCGTCTTCTGTCACAAAGGCGGTGTTTATAACGGAATGGGATGTGCGGGTCATTTATGTATTAGTTTAATATAATAAAAGAATATTAAGGTATTTCCAAGAAATTAAAACAACTCTTTAATTCTTGCATCCACGTAGATTTTTCAGTTTTCAATTTCGACAATTTCATATATGTGTCTACAATTGAAAAGGAATTTTTTCTGTATATTTAGTTTTATATTGTGTGCATGAACTATAGTATACATACTGTGCTTTGCTGAGAGGATGTCTAGCGGAGGGGAACGGGAACACGGGAACAAGCGGGCTACTCTTCGGCCCGTGGTACTATGTGATTCGATTCATCGATATTATGGCGTCAGCTAATAACAGACGATATTATGGGGATATAACCGATCAAACTCGCATTCCTTCTACTTGCCACCTTCTTAGCAAAGCACAATACATCTATTTCTTTTTAAATGCACTTCTGCTCTAGGTCTTGATTAAAAACTCATCTTATTACGTATGTATATGAATATTTCAACACGTTACTTATTTATCATGACTGTTATCACTACGTAATCAGAATTTTACACACCCGTGTTCAATAGAATGTTCTTCCAAGCGTAGAATATATTTAGTCAATTTTGAGATAGCACTGTCGAATCAACATATACAGATTAGCTAAGAAGTTACAAAGTAAATAGTAATAATAAACAGATATTCAATGGATACGTCTTCAACTTTATCGACCTCAAATTTTGTCTTTCGCACATGTTTCAAACATAAAAAAATTACAAAATCCACCTGAGAAGATATCGACCACTGCATACGTTATCTATCTAGGTCATGCTGCAAATTTTGAAAAAGCCTCGAAGCAGACAACCGACGCATTTGGTGTTGGATATGATTATGGTAGTGTGATGCACTATTCGGCAAATGCATTTTCCAGGAATGGTCAATCCACCATCGTGCCAAAAGTGAGTATTATATATTAAGTTGAAAAATTATCGAGGCTTTTGAAGCCCGGAAAATTGTGCAATTCGAGGAGATTCTACACATTTGAAGGACTTATTAATAACTGCACGATTTGTGAGAATATGTTGAGTGTAGTAATCGTCGTTTAGTATGTGATAGCATTTTCTATTATTTGGCGTATGATTTGTCAATATTAATTGTAAGTACTTATATTTTCCAAAATTTGTTTAGGTTTTTTTACAAAACTTTTGTTGCTTTCGTGTTCTGTTGAGAGTAAAAATGGGAATCACAAAAAGAAACAATGAAAATCATGTGTTGTTGCAGTGCTATGGGTAGTAGTAGATCTCCTTCAAGTTATTACTTACAATCGCTTAAATTATTCTGTCTACCAGCTTTGATAACTATGCGTCATTTTGATGTGTGACTATCGTCATTCCTACAACACATCGAACGCTCGGCGGTCGCTGACTATAGTCACCCTTACTAGCGAAAAGGTTAGGTACTATCGTTTGCTGAGATGTTGCCGGCCGAAGTTTGGTGGTCCGATTGGTATATCCCCATAGGCCCACGTTCTCTAACACGATCGTAGAGGTAGGGCATACGTATTGTCGCTATTGGTCGCCGCGGCAACATCGACGAATACGAAGAGAGCAAACGGGACACAGGCGATGGGAGTCAATGCGAGCCCCTTTGCCCTTTGTACCGTTCGCCGTTCTTCTTCTCAGCAAACGACAGTAATTTTTCTTCCAGCACTACAATATTCTCGTGCTAAGAACTTTGTTTGGCCTCTACGCCAGCGCTGTCCAGTGTAGGAACCCCTCATGTCACTGGCATCTCCGTCGTCAAGTCAGCACAGACGCTACGCAATATGCCCGACCAGTCATAACGGTGGGCCATAGTGGGAGTCCCACGTCCCATGATTCTGGAATCACTGCGCACGACTATCCGCTAGTTTGTCACGGTCGCTGTCTTAGCGTCACGTATATCCCTGACAACGCGGACAGGAGTGGGAGAACTTGCGAACACGAGAGCGACAAAAATGGGATGTGAGTCAGAGGAATTGATATTATTTCGTAAATGGTACGAGACAGATGAAGTGAAACATGGTACTTTGTTTCATTTTGTCCTGCGGACGGCCGACACGTCGGGACATTGTGTCAGTCGCCTGAAAAGCAGAGTAAGACAAAATATCATACTTCAACTGCCCTGTACCGTTTCTTGCTCGCTTTCAGTTCCTCTAACATGCTCTACTTTTCTGTCGCTCTCGCTTTCGGTAAGGCAGAAGCAATAAGCCAGCGCTCAAAGATCTGCCCCTTAGATCTTGTCAATCCACAGCTATTTGAACTGCGCGATCTCTAGTTCTATAGAATTAAATGAAATCGTTCACACTCTGCCGCACGGCTGCCGTTCGCTTTTATCGAATAATTCGAGACCGCCCGGTTCCTGAGCTTCAAATATCATTATCCATCAGCCGGACCCAAATGGAACGTTACCAAGCATATTATAATAATAATAACGAAAACTTTAGAAATCGAAAATGTTTACTGCTCTAAGAAAAATAACGTCCATTAAAATGCGAATTATACATACAGGGTATCCCAACAATGGTGGAGTTCCTTGTAAGGGGTGACTCAGGGGGTTATTTGAAACAACTTTTTCCTTAGCGAAAATATTGTCCGAAGGTTCGTTAACGAGATATTAACAAAAAAAACCGACCAATTAGAGCGCGCGGCTTTCGCCCGAGCTCCCGCGGGTAGCATTGGCTCCGGGGTAGGCGGCTGCGCTTGTACTATGAACATACGAACAAGCACAGACGAGGTATAAGATAGACCTATCAACCAATGTATTTGTCTGTCACCGGTTTGGGAATCCTAGGACCCCCTTACCATTTTAGTGTCGCATGCAACGTTACCGGTGAAGTCTCGAAACAAATTGTATTGCTACGCGTGGTAGGAATTAGAATTCAGCACGGATAAAACTAGGTTATTTTTTGTCGAAGCCCGCGATTTACAAACGTTTCTGTTAGAGTCACAATTTAAAAATCGTCTTATGAATATATTCCGATCAAAGGAAGAGAAAGGAGGATGAAAATAAAACGATATCACATTCGCCTTTTAACCTTGCTGTCCTATTCCGGTTTATTTATCGTAAAACAAATTTCATTCGTTTGCAATAACGTAATTTGTAAAAAGAGTGCTTTAATGTTTTTTAAGAATACCTGTTGCTGAACACCACCGATTCATCATGTGTTTGCGCATACATTAATGATGGTCTATACGATATAATACAGACATATAATAATAACAATAATAATAATGTTAATATTCTTCTATTGCACTATATTATTTAAAAGGAACATATCGAACCCGTACACACCGATTTTGGTGCAATTTTGCATGTCTGTGGAGTAGCCAAAAATATTCGATAGATATTTTTTTAAAAAGGAATTTATTCTCCTCCATAACTATTAGGAAAATTCATTTGTTTAAACTATATACTAACTGACGTTAACTGACTAATGTTAACTGATGTTCGGATGTTTCAGTAATTTTATACAGTATGTCCGATTTGTTCGTATATTATTTTTCACACGCTATTATTTTTCTAACTATTGAAAAAGCAAAAAAATGTTTCATATGAAAGTTTTTTTATTTGATGGAGGAAACTGAATAGTAAAGGAGGGGAAAGAAGTATGGTATTTAGAATGCAAGAAGTGAATATATTTAAGGTTTGGAATACATAAAGTGCGCGACATGACCGTTCTATGCGAGCGACTGGAGGAGACCAGAGATGGGCAAAAAATTATTTGAAATAAAAATTTGTGTACGAAATTTTTATTTCAAACAATTTTTTGCCCATCTCTGATGTAGTGGAATGCGTTCGTGAGGCGCTGTTGCCATTTTACCTGTTCGCGCGAGCGCGGGTTAAAAGATTAAATGATGATCCTGTACATTTCTTTTATTATTGTTAATTTTTTAAATTTTCCATCCTTGTAAAAGCATAAAATGCTTAGTTTGAAACAACCGACACAAATGCGAGACCCCGTTTAGAAGATCAGTTACAATGCTTTATGATGGGTCGGTTAATTGCAGCCGGAACGTCGCACAAACGCATAATTAATACGGTATAGCAGCGCTGTCGAGCGTAGGGGCCCCTCACGCGCCTGCTTCCGCTTCCAATCTTTCTCTCGCACAGCGTGCCTTCCGTTGTCAAGGAGACCGCGCGACGCTACAAAGGCTGCCATGACGGACTAGCCGGGCATGCGTCTTCACGGTTAGTGTCGCATGGTATCCCTGACAACGCGAACGAGAGTGGGAGAACCCCAACCTCCCGCTGGAGCGACCTTGGACAGCGCTGCGGTATAGACACGACACATGAGACTTTTTAACAATAAGACTGTATTGAACCTAGCCTATGCAAATCGAGATTGATGGAGGAAGATGAAAATTAATGGAAATAATGTATTTAATTTACTTACCAAGTCCATGTTTACTTAATTTATTTAATAATTATATAAATTGTTGTATTGTGTTATGTGTAACATTGTATTTATACAATATATTGTACTGTGTTACATTTGCATTTTATTACATTCATCCTGCTGTAATACACCTCACCCAGCCCCTTCCCAAAGAAATGTAACTCCTGAATACTTCAGATGTATGGAGTAATCTACAGCGTTTCAAGACCATTATACTCATTCATCTTTTTCCTTCAGTGCCGGATCTGTATCCGTACTCAGAAAGATAAAATTCGATGGCCGTGACATTCTGGCCTTTGCACTGTACGCTCTCTTGAAATCGGTTGAACGGTAACGCGTACCATTTTTTACGACCCTGATGGGTTCTTAGGTAAAAGCTTTCGAACGACGTGGCTTGGGGTTCATGAACGCTACTAGAGTAGTGGCATAAGGACAAAGTCAGCAATAGGCCATTCCGTAATGAGTATGCCAATTTCTATCATACAAGTATCACTAATGGATTACTAGTATTTTTCTGATGAAAATGACACGAAACTTAATATAATCCTGATTATTTTTAATGGCTGTAATGGAAAGTACTTGGAGTAAAGTAATTGAGGAAAGTAATGAAGAGTACCTGAATTCTACGTTGAATTGACACGGAACTGATATGTGTGCCCAGATCTTAATGTAAGCGATACCTACGCTCGTGTACTTACATCGTAGATGTTTTTTTATAATTTTTAAATCCATTCAATAGTTAATAAGGACAGAGCCAATCAATTTGTAATGAAACGTAGGGATTTAGGGGCCTCGGGTCCCAAAAACTAAGAATACAAATTTTTCAAGAACGTTTCAATTCATTACTTTCAATGATTTTTACGTGTCGTAGAATGGACACCGTCTATTTAGACACGCGCGAAGTGCAGAGATTTGCGGGAATGTCAGTAATAGCGTCAATTTTTAATATTTTTCGACATATGATACGTGCAAATATTACTTAAATGTTCCAATACATGGAAAATACTAACAATCAATTTCATCTTGCAATTTATAGCTTGTATAAGCTCATATTTCAACACATTTTAGAGTAGTTCTTGAGTTGGATACTGTTCATGAACAGAGGTCGCTAAATTCAGTCCTCAAATTATGGGTCGGTAACACAGTTTGGGTGATGACACGAAGTCCCATAAGGTGATAGGTCTATTCTATACCTCGTCTGTGGAACAAGCAAGCCAGCATGCATCGAAGAAAACTGCGTTACACAGTCTTTTTTAAAGCAGAATCTTGAATAATAATTATTTAAAGTAAGAGGCCAAGGAATACGTAAATTTTGTTTTCAAATAACGCACAAAAGAAAAGGTAATGTAACAGAAAATGTACGACAAGTGATCGTAATTCGTTATTGAGGTAAAAATCCGTAATTTAATAACGACCAACACAACTAAATTTAAAAAATAATATTAGGTGTATGAATAAATTCTTTCCGACTAAATTTACATAATCAGTACAAAGCTACCGAATTTTTATCGCGGTGGTATTCGTAAGCTGTCAGAAAAATGGCAAAAGCTAATTAACAATAATGGATATTATTTCGATGATTGAGTTGTTTCATATTTTGTAAATCAAACTGTTATTGTACCCTAAAATCAGAAAGAACTTATTTCTACACCTAATAATCATCAATAAAATAAATAAAACTCACCCTTTCGGACATTCCTTTCCTTCCTTTCCTTCCTTTTCGGAAAACTGTGTCACTAGGTCACTGTACCGATCCTGGTCATCTGTGGACGAAAGGATTTATGGTAGGTTAGCGCCCAGTGCTCAGCTGAACGCAGGTACATACGGCACCACCCAATGTAAAGGGTCGCCACGCAAGAGCGTTCGGGTTAATATGCCGAATATTCACTTCACAGCACGGCTACTAATAAGAGTGATCACTTAATTGATTTTTCATGGAACGTGTTGTTCCTATGTTATAAAAATTGGTGGAAATGAATTTTCACTGGGCGCCCGGAGTCGTGGATGCAGCCGCGCAAATGCTCGTACAGCAGTAATTGCATCTCCGTTGTTCTGGGCATAAACCCAGAACAACGCGTAATACTCTTGTGTAGAAAACACTTCTCTGACGCGATTGCAAACTGATTGACAGGATTTTTTTCAAGTAGCTTCCTCTATCCCCAAGTAGTTTCTCTCGTTTCATTATGAGTTAACTTCCACCAGGATAACAAGCCTCAGGGAAAAAGAAGCTAGCACATTTTTGGAACACACGTGCTTTGCAAAAGTGCAACGAACGAACCAGCGAAGCAGATAAAATTCATCAGGCTGATCGGCCTGAGAATTTCGCTAGGGTCGCGGATTATGGCCGAATTGTCCCGGGAGTTGGCGGTAGAGAACGGTTTCCTACAGTTTTGGATAATTTATGGCTTAGCTGGTTCCGCCTCGTAGCAGACGTAAACTCAGGTTATTGGAAAAGGGAAATAGCGACTTTCTGTTTTCTTGTCTTCGGAACATTTCGAATCGAAGCACGTGGTGTCTGCTGCCTATCTCGAAGCAATGAATACATTAACAGTAAAAGCGACGGAACGCGGGATTTTGTAAAAGTGCACGATAGTTCTTTTGTTGCGCTTCTGCAAAGCACGTGTGTTTCAAAAATGTGCTGGCGTCTTTTCACCTAAGGCCCTGTTATCGTGGTGGGAGGTAACTCATAATGGAACGAGAGAAACTACTTGGGGATAGAGGAAACTCCTTGGAAAAAATCCTGTCAGTCAGTTAAAAATCGCGTCAGAGAAATGTTTTCTACACATGAGTATTATACGATATTTTTGGTTTATTCACAGAACAACGGAGACGCAACTACTGCTGTACGAGCATTTGCGCAGCTGAACCCACGGCTCCGAACGCCAAGTGAAAATTCATTTCCACCAATCTTTATATCATAGGAACAACGAGTTCCATGAAAAATAAATTAAGTGATCTGTGTTAGTAGACGTGCAGTGAAGTGAATATTCGGTGCATTAACCCGGACGCAATTGACGTTGCGACCATTAACTTTGGGTGGTGTCGCATACCTGATACCAGCTGTGCACTGGGCGCGTCCATCGATGACCAGGATCGGTTCAGTGACTTAATGACACAGGTCTTCAAGCAGCAGGTGAATTTCCGAAACGGTGAGTTTTAGTTACATTATTGGTGATTATTATTTTTTTAATTTAACGCAGGCTATGGCTATCTTCCGGCGATAATTCTCAAAATTTCCGTACATAAATTTTTCTTCTGGATTTCAATCAGTCTTATTCATTATCAGCAAAATTGTTGGGCGTTATGGAATTAGGGATTTTTATCACAATAACCAACTACGATCACTTTTCGTTCATTTCCTGTTACATTACATTTTCGTCTGTACGGTATTAACAGAACGAAATTTGCGTATTCCTTATACTCTCATTTCAAATAATTATTATTTTCGGTTCTGCTTTAAGAAAAACTGTGTATTCGTCTTTTTACGATTGACATGATTTTCCTCGATCTATCCATTATTCACTGTTAAGGCTGGCGTTCCAATGTGCGGCCGGGGACTACGACCAGCAACGGTCCTACTAGTGCTAGGGAGAAACAGATGCACACTTCTCCCTTGCACTAGTGGGATTGTCGCCGGGCGCACATTAGAACGCCAGCCTTAAATTACGACCACAAGATGACGAAAAGTTCAATTTTGTATGTTACGTCTTTTTCATTTGTTAATATGTGCAGTTTCCTTCGATGCATGACGATTTGCTTGATCGTAGTGCAGGCTTGCACAGGGAGCCTTTTTCAGCGCCTAGCGGCAAGCAACCAGCCGTACGCCGTTACTAAGGGTAGAATCAGTGAGGGGAACTGCAGCAGAGTAGGTTGGGGCTCGTAGGCGCGTAGCGTAAGTATATATCAGCTCATAAGGCACGTTGGAACAAAACGAAGACACTTCTCTTATGTAAATCAAACCCAAGCTATCCATTAAGACCATTAAAAATATAATCGGATCAGCCGTTATTGAGTTTCGGTAGTCTCAGGGTTTTTGATAGCGAGTCGCGGCGTAATATAGATACGGTGCGTCTCGCGCTGCGCATATATCTATATATACTTGGCGCGAGACACTACGGTGTCTCTTGTTGGCTGGGTTCCTTGTTGGGCCTCAGTGCAGAGCAGGTCCCGTAATTATTACTGGGGCCCCACAAGGAACCCAGTCATATATACTTACGCTACGCGCCTACGAGCCCCAACCTACACTACTGCAGTTCTCCTCACCAATTCTATCCTTAGTAACGGCGTACCGCTGGTTGCTTGCCGCTGGGCGTTGAAAAAGGCTCCCTGTGCAGGCCTGTCGTAGTGCAAGCGCAGCTGCCTACCGCCTAGCCAATGCTACCGCGGGAGCTCGGGCGGAAGACACGCGCTCTGTTTGGTCGGTTTTTTTTTAATAGCTCGTTAACGAAGCTTCGGATAATATATTCGCTAAGGAAAAAGTTGTTTCAAATCATCCCCTGAGTCACCTCCGTCAAGGAATTCCACCATTTTTTTGGACACCCTGTATAATAGAATAGTCAATAGGAATCCAAACTGACCCAGGCATCAACTTCCGTGTGATTAATCAAACGGTCCGCCTTTCGAGGATCATGTTATTGTTTCAAGTAAATATAATGGTGCCCGACTCGCTGGTCGCGGCGAACAACAAATGTCTCTGGGCTCTTGTCAACCAAGTTGCCGGCGACCAGGTCGCTGACGACGACGAGGTACACGCGGACTATGAGTTCGTACGCACTTGGTCGCGTCGACCAGCGAGTCGTCGGCAACCACGAAAACGTGAGCGACGCACGGGAGACCAAGTGGTCGCCGCAACCGACGAGGTACCTTGATACCAATGCACGCGTTCACACGACGAGTGACTTTGTTGGCAACCAGACACTTGCAAGCAAAGAAATGAGTTTCGATACGCAGAAATTTGTTTTACAAATTGAATGTCGAAAGGCAATTTGGAATTTATCATATAATGAATACTCCAATCGTGAACCTGTATTCTTTCCCTTAGTTCCCTCCACTCCTCCTCCACTCCCCTCTTCACCTCTGTCCTTTTCCCAACCTCGCTTACAAACTCCCTTCTTCCCTCCTCTGACCAGTTCCCTCTCTCACATACCCACCCCCGCCCGTCCTCCCCCTTCCCCTATTCTCCCTCCGTTCCCCTTTCAGCCACACAGTAGTGGTCCGAATCTACCCTCTCTCCTATCTCCATCCTATCTACCTTCTCCCTCGTGTCCTCATTCCCTATAACCGATCTTCTATAACCTATCTTCCATCTTCTATAACCAATCTATAACCGAACTTCCTCTCCCTCCTGTGTAGGTCTACTCCCCCTCCTCCTCTCCTTCTACATTTCCATTAAGGATTCCTCACCCCCTCTCCTCTACAAACCTGCACAGCCTTTTCCCCTCCCCATTCACCACCTCATCCTTCGACTTCCTGCTTCCCCCACTACTACCTCCCTCCATTTCCTCGCCCCGTACCTAGCCCCCTCCCCTCCCCATCCTCGCGTTAAAATCTCCCCGAATAACCGTACTAACTGCATCCTCCCTTTCCTCTGTCCACTTCTTCATCTCCTCCAATTTCCCCTGTAAATCTTTGTTCACGTATACACCTACTATCCTCCACCAATCCCCCCTATCTTTACTTTCCTCACCAACCCTTCTTTTGTCTCTACCCCCCCCCCTCTTCAACCTCCAGCCCTTTTTTCACCCCCATTATCATCCCCCCCATCGCCCTCCCCTTCTTACTTTCCCTCTTTGCCCACTCTTTCTCCTCCACACACGTTTCACTCATCACCATTACATCCCATTCCTCCAACCCTTTTCAAAAGTCCCCATCTTTCCTTTTCACCCTTGCCACATTCCAAAACGCTATTTTACAGCACGCACTCCCTTCTGTCCCCCTTCCCATCCCCTTTTCTCCTCCCAACTTTCCTTGTTTCCCTAGTCCTCAGTCCATTTGTCCCCAAACTCATCCCACCTTCTCATCTTCCCATCTACCCACATCTTCATGTACCCTACACCTTTCTTCCCTTATCCCTCTCCTCCTCAGCCTCCATTTCTATCCTCCACCTCACCCTCCCTTCCTCCGCCGTTAGATCATCCTCAATCCTCTCCTTCATGCCCTGCAGCTTCTTCTTCGCCGCCATCACTTTTAATTTTTCCCCTCTCCCCGCTAACTTCACCAACACCATTCCATTTCCCACCTTTCCCTTATTACCTATCCTCACTACTTCTTTTATCCCCCCTTCCTCTAGATTCATCCTTTCACATAACTTCCTTACCTCCTCTCTCACCACCTTACCCTCTATCTCCAGCCCCCTTATCACCACATTATTTCTTCCCTCCTCACGCTTCTTTTTGTCCTGTCTTAACTCCAATCTCCTCAATCTCTGCCTACAATCCTCCTCTTCTACCATTCCCGTCTGACTCTTTCCGCTTGTCCCCTCCCCTTCCTTTTCCCAGCTCTCCACCCTCTCCATCCTCTCCTCCATTCTCTCTTCC
Organism: Andrena bucephala; assembly: GCA_947577245.1. Lineage (NCBI taxonomy): Eukaryota > Metazoa > Arthropoda > Insecta > Hymenoptera > Andrenidae > Andrena > Andrena bucephala. The sequence goes on along the minus strand of OX387715.1, from coordinate 49,226,092 downwards.
CACACCTTTATCCTCTCCACTTTTTTCTCGATGTCCTCCCTCAACCTCCTCTCCTCCCTTAGCCCTTCCTCCCACCTTCTTTCCTCTCTCCACAGTTTTTCTATCTTCCCTCTCCTTCCTCATTTCCTCTTTCACCTCCCTTAGCTCCTCCCTTTCCTTCCTTAATTCCTCTTTCACCCCCCATAACTCCGTCATCATTTCCCTTATTAAACCTTCCATGCTTCCCTTCTCCTCCTTCCCGCCTGCGTCTTTCCCCCTTCTTCTCCTATCGACGATCTCAACATCTTACCACATTTCCTAAAACCTGTTCTCACACCCTCCTCCGAGAAAGCCAGTAAACATTCCTTTTCTACGGCATTCTAACAATAAAGACTGCACCGAATATTGCCTTTTTTTCATTTTTTTTTCAATGCACTTCACAATTAGAGCAATCTCCTAGATGTCCATTCAGTTTGACGGTCCCTACGAAAGTGATAGGTATCAAGTCGCTCGGTCTGGTCGCTTCATTTGGTTGCCCAATTTTTGGCCTCTTGTCGACGAAGTTGCGGGCAATTTGAAACCTTTGTTGTTCGCCGCGACCAAGCGCGTACGAATTCATATATCCTCGAGTACCTGGTGGCCGTCGGCAACTTGTCGCAAGTGCGTAACGGGGCTAAGGGACAGAAGGCAGATAATCTGCTTGTTGCGGCCGCTCGCAAAGCGCCGCACCAGCCGATTTTGAACACGCTGTCGCTGTGACATCAACACAGCTGTTGAGCCAGTGCGGCGCGTTTGAACTGTTTTTTTACCGCTAACGGGCTCGCGTCGCGCTCGCGCGACGACGGTTAGTTCTCGGAACAACATCGCCGAGACACAATCCGTGTCACGCACCTTTGCTGATTTGCATATCGAGCCCAGTTGTGCGCCCTGTTTTTTCGGACATTGGCGATCTCGCGCCCTGCGCCCACGTGCTTGCTTCCACGTTCTCAGTGTCCCGTCCGTCTTTGTCTGTGAAGTTTTATGTGAACGACGTCTGTCACGAACCGACGACAATTAAAGGTGTATTCGTCCAACGAACGTGTCGTTCTTTCCACCTGCTCGCCTATCCACCGATTCGCGTCAGCGCCGGGTCATCCGCTCCGCTCTTCGCGAAAACACTGCTGCCTTCGGAGAATTTATGACAGGGACTTGACAGGGATTATGACAGGGCTACGTGATGTCTTACGAGGGTAGTCCCAAAAGTACCCGACCTTGACGTATAGATGGCAGTTGTTGTTTGCAAAATTACTATAGTTGAAAGTACCATCTCTATAAAGCTTAAGTTTGAAGTTTGAACACGCTACGTTGTTCAGTATTTGTTTTCAGCCATGAATATTGAACGCTCTCAGCGAATTTTTAAACATGGAAAACATTGGTCATCGTGTAACCGTAGAACGCGGGGTTACCGGTGGGACGGTGGAGGTACCGTATCGCCAGCTCAGGACGGTGGTCCAGGGCCGCCGATCGAATGATTAGATGCTTGGGTAGAGTGGAGTACGACAGATTATTAAACCTTAGTTCTATATACAGTATATCCCGGCCAGGTCTATGCTGGCACACAGAGTACGCAAGGCTTAAATTATCGCGGGTCCCGGTGTGTATCGCGGCGCACGGTTCGGTGTGTATCGCGGCGCGAGAATCAGTGTGTACCACGGCGCGAGGCGCGGCGCGTATTGAAATCGGTGACGAGGCGGCGAAGGGGGAGGGGATTGACGATTTGACCGTTCGGTGTCTTGGCGGGCAAGCCCTGCCGTTAGACCCTGGTCGGAGAGTCTTGAGTCCGGGCACCCGGTGGGCACAACCCGTGGGTGAATCGGAGACTGTAAGGACGCTCTCGAGAACGGAGATGAATCTGTTCGGGAGATCGATAAGTGGTAATGGCCTGCGTCCAGAGGATGGCTCACGCTGTCCTTCTGGGAACCGGGGAGGGGGTAAATTCAAAAATGCACAGAAACTCAGTCTGTCGACACACGAGAACTAGTGTGAACACGGGCGCTTGTCTTTCGCAAGAACGAGTGTTTCTACACAAGAACGTGGAATCGCACAGGAGTTCTCTGGGAGAGGTGTACTGTATCGTACGCTCGCTCTAGGCGGTCTCTGCCAAATAGGCCTATGCCCCCGGCCTATATGTCCTCGTCCGCGGATTTCGGCAGCGAGAAGGACATTCGTTGCCTAACCATCTCGCGCCGATTCTCGGTACCCGCGGACGAGTGGTGGGGGGCAAAACCGTTGGCAGAGCGCGGTACGCGTCCTCGCGGTTGGGCGCGCGGTGGGGGGGGGGGGGCAAGATCGTCGTCCCACCGACAATAACTCGTTACAATCGTTATGTGATACAATACTTTCATTTGAATGACCTCAGTCCAACCAATATCAAAGCGGAACTAAATTCTACTCTGGGTGAGTCTGCTCCTTCGTTTACAACAGTAAAATATTGGGTGGCAGAGTTTAAACGATGCCGTATGAGGTGACCACGCCAGAAATGGTGAAGATAGGTGCCGCGTTTACTCACAGTCGAATAAAAACAGCGTCGTGAGGATGTTTCAATCGAGTGTTTGGCGATGTTTCACAGGAATAAAGCCGAGTTTTTGCGTCGCTTCATAACCATGGATGAAACATGGGTCCATCACTTCACACCTGAGACGAAGGAACAGTCAAAACAATGTACTGAAAGGGGAGAATCGGCTCCAAAGAAGGCGAAGACAGGTCCATCTGTAGGCAAACTCTCATTGACTATCTTCAGAAAGGAAAAACAATCAATGGCGAGTATTATGCGAACTTATTGCAGCGTTTAAGTCATGAAATCAAGGAAAAACGGCCGCCCTTGACGAAAAAGAAAGTTTTGTTTCATCAAGACAATGCACCAGTTCACACATGCGTCATCGCGATGGCCAAAATCAATAAGTTAAATTTCGAATTGCTTCCTCACGCACCCTATTCGCCAGATTTAGCCCCCTCGGATTATTTTCTGTTTCCAAACATGAAAAAATGGCTCGGTGGTAAAATATTTGCCAACAATGAACAGGTGGAGTCTGCAGCTGATGGCTACTTTGAGGAGCTCTACGGTTCTCACTATAAACAGGGTATGGAAGCTATTGAACATCGCTAGGAAAAGTGTATCGAGCTAACAGGAGACTATGTAGAGAAATAAAGATATTTTTTTCCAAATTTTTTGTTTTCTTTGTTAGGTCGGGTACTTTTGGGACTAGCCTCGTAGAAGAGAGTAAACAAAACAAAAAGCAAAACAGTCCTGGCGGCGGGCGATGGTTCATGACCATATTTGGTCTCCTGGCTATCGAGTGCTGAAGAATTGCTTGTTTGAATGAAGACAGGGAGTTTAAAAATGGCAAACGATTCGATGCTGTATTGCTACAGAATAGACACTCTGTTCCTACACGAGCTGGTCGCGCAGTGGAGAAGGCGGGTGTGCCCACGCCACTTACCCTAGAACCATTACCAGAAGTAAATCGGAATATTTTCAACGAAGTTAGCTTGAAATTATGCAAATAGATTTTTCATGTAATTTCCTTAATTATGGCCAAAATTATACCGTTCTTAGTGTTATTTTCATCGGAGAAACATAAGGAATCGATTGGCGTCGTTTCCGCAACGATCTCATGAAAAATACGGAACTTGACATTTCTCACTTCTTAATGGGTATTCCAGCCCTTTCGCCATAAGTCATAACACTCGGAGAGACATCGCGGGGTGTTGCTTTTGCCATGGGGAGCCGGGCGGCATCTCTTTGAGAAGGGTCGCCAGAAAATCATCCTGTATAAGACTGATCCCGATCAGCGGACTCTTAAGGGTCTAAACTCACTGATCATTTCTGTGGCACGCAACCACGGCTGCTTGAGCTTTTCGCGTCATATGTCTTTGCATATCATTCGGTCAAAACCCCCAACCTAGCTGATGCTTCGCCTATATCTGGAATATACAGACGGACTGTTTCGGGGCGTTGGTGTTGGTCGATGAAACTGACTCCGACGCAAGGGCTGACCGTCTGTAGTATTCCGGTGCAGCAACAAGCTTCGGCGAAGTAGGCGGGTTCATAGTGGTCAAACTCGCTTTCCTCATCTCCGAGCGGTGCGGCCGGGACCTTGCATAGCTTCTTCATTTAAAAGTGCAAGGTGCGAAAGAGAAAGCGGTAACAAGTCCAAGGGCCACGGGCAACCGGGACGGGGGCTGCGACCCCGGGGCACTTTAGCAAGAGTAGAAGAGCTGACTGCTTTAAATTAACACTCCCACGTGTTTTGCCGTGCGTGACAATCCTTGTCGTCGGAAAGGAGGATTCTGGGATCTGAGGGAGCCCTCTGCCTGCGCGAGGGACGTCCTCAACACGTACCTTTGGCCTCCGCTTCGGCTAGAAGGGCGGCTAGGCGAGATAAGTAGCCCTTGGCCTAGCCAATCAGCTTGGATGACTTTTGCATAAGTAAGGGGATTCTGCTGGGCGAGGAAACAGGCCATGGAGGCAGCCCTGGGGAATTTTCTTTGGGAGACACCCTGTCGGCCACAGTTGGTGGATTATATACTGGGCGATGTCCTAACCCGGTTTCCATTTTGAGGGTCCGAGGAGGCTGGGACACGCACCGGGATGAAGACAAAAACTATCCTATGGATACCAAACTGCGCGCTCCCAAAACGTTGAAAACAACGACAGTCACTCGGGGAACTACCGCGAGGAGCAATCCTCTAAGTATCACCCGCGGGAATAAGGGGGAACGACGGAAGCTGTGTCAGCTGCCAGTCGGGCCACCTCCCCAGGCGAAAGACGGATTCGTCGGAGGCCCCTAAGTCGACAACTACTCGGCCCGCACTCGGGCTGAGTAAGAAACCCACGACCCGTTCGCCCGCGGCCGATAAGGGCCAAAAAAGAGCCCTGCTGCGAATAAGGAAACCGTTCGCAGCAGCACAACGTCGGTAAGACCGATCGGCGTTGCGAAAGCTTCTGTGGAAAAGCCGCCGAAGAAGAAGGAGGAACCTTGTCGCACCAACGGTCGAAAAGGGACAACTCCGACAAAGGAGATCAAGGCTGAAGAATCTGATTCTCCTACAGGCAAGACCTGCATCGCTGCTGATAAGCAAGACGGACAGGTAGGGAGCCAGTTCGAAGGAGACGGGTGGGAACTTGTCTCCAAAAAGAATAAGAAGGCCAACACCGCGTCCGCTGCTGATAAGGACGCCGCGCGTGCCAGCAAGGGGAGAAAGGGAAAGGTATTGTAGGTATTGGTACACGGCAATACCTGTGTCCACCCTACGGGCGCTCGATCTCATACGAGATAAGGCCAAGGCCGCGACCGGGGAACTAAGGACCTTTTGCCTTCGACCTGAATCGAAGATCAATAAGGAGTCCGGTCTCTGCGTCTTGAACACCGCCGACACGCTTAACGCGCCGGTACAGGGGCTGCTCCTTCGGAACAGCATTATTGAAGGACAGCTCGCCGCAGTACGCAGCGACTTGATAAAGACGCAAGCGACTGCACAAAGCGTGGCACAGGAGCCGCGGACAGTCGCGCAACGGCCTAAAGTAGCATCCTCACCGGCGAACATCGGCTCGTATGCCCAGGCGGCAAAAATTACCAGCCCTCGAATTTCCACAGATGCGGTGGTGCCCCCACGAAATATCGTGCGCATATTCCCGTTGAAGAGCAAGGAGAAAAACAGCGAAGCTACCAAGTCAGCTGTACTCTCCTTGGTGAAACCCATGAAATCGAAGATCCACGTAAAGTCGATACGACGCAGCCACTCAGGTGGCATAGCCGTGCAGATCGAGCGCAAAGAGGATCTCTATGCTTTTACGGGGAATAGCAAATTCAAGGAAGCAGGTATCTTCGCTACCCTGCCGACCAAGCGGAACCTTACAATGATAGTGTACGACGTTCCCCGGTCGATGACTAGGGAAGAGGTTCACTCCAGCATTAGGAAACAGAACCTTGAGATGACCAAGAAGGAATTTGAGTCCTGCCTAAAGGTCCGGTTTCAAACCGGAACCAAAAGCAAGGACTCTGCCAACTGGGTCATCGAGGTCAGTCCACAGGTCCGCCTGAGGCTGATCGCGAATTCTGAGGGCCGTGTCTACGTGGGATGGGCATCCTGTAGGGTCCAGGACTACATCACCGTGACGCGGTGCTTCAATTGTCAGGCGTTTGGCCACATAGCCAAATACTGCCGATCAGACGAGGTCTGCGGTCACTGCTCGGAAAAGGGGCATACCTTTTCCACCTGCAAGCAGAAGAACAGACCTCCAATCTGCTCCAATTGCAAAGCGGGTGGGAAGAAGTACGATCATAAGTCGAGGGACAAGGCTTGCGCGTCCTATAAGAACGCCGTGACGCAAGTGGTTTCCCGTACTTCCTATGGTTAGAAGAAAAAACAATTCACCTTCCCAGAGCATCCGGGTGCTGCAGCATAATATGCGGCGCGCCCAAGGAGTGCTTGACGAGGTGAACGTCCTTATGCGCGACAAAGGCTTTGACGCGTTACTCGCGCAGGAGCCCTACTCAGCCAACGGTCAAATCCGCGGGCTAGGGCAGGCGACCAAGATCATCTCAGGTGGCAACCCGGTGATGGCGGCAATTGCTGTCAGAAACCCAAGAATAACTGTCACGAAGGTCGCGAACCTGTGCGATACACACGTAGCATGCGTACACATAAGCGGACAGTTGGAAAGCTTCTACCTCGTAAGCCAGTACTTTCAATGCTCGGAAAAGATTGTACCAAGTCTGGTGCGATTGGAGAAGATACTTCGCGCGCTCCAACATACTCGAGTCGTGATCGAATCGGACGTGAACGCGAAGTCCCCTATGTGGGGCGGACCAAATACGGCCGGGAGAGGTAGGAGACTCGAAGAGTTTATTGCTTGGCACGGCCTGAATATCTTGAACGAGGTTATATTGTATGCCCACATTTTTTTTTTTTTTTTTTTTTTTTTTTTTTTTTTTTTTTTTTTTTTTACTTGGAGGAAATCCCCACGGATACCCCTCGCCCGCGGGGGCGGGCAGGGGGTTATGTGGGACTCGAACCTACTAAAACCTCCAAGGTGGTCTACCTCGTGTGTGGAGTTGCGCGCCTGAGGGTAGGGACTTGACGCGAGAGCAAACTAGCGATTCATTCGCTGCCCTCCCCCGCTGCGCTTTGAAAGCAACTCCGCACACAGCACCCCCTTCAAGGGGGGCCTTCCCTGGGGGAATATTGATACCTCCCCCAGCTATGTTCTCCTTACACGGCGGCGCGACGGACCACGCGTCCGCGCCGCCTCTTCCGGGGTCGCTGCTACTAGGGCGGGTGGTCCTCCCCGGCACCCCCGCCCCGCGACCCTTCGATCGAGCTGCTACCCGGCCGCGACGATGTTACGGTCGCGACCGGGCCGGGGCGTAGACGGCCTCACGGGCCGCCCTAGCCGCCGCGCGTCCCGAGGGACGTTTAAGGCGGTCGGGGCGACTGGCAATGTGCGCCTACAGGGCGGCCCGTAATCAGCCGCCCGTTTATGCCCCGGAGCTCGATCGCACTATCGGGAGCGGCGTGACGTCGCCGCTCCCGGGGGGGGGCTAGTTCATGCCCCCCCCCCCCCGCTCTCCCTCCCTGACATACAGCGGCCCGCCCTAAAACTTGGGGGGCCGCTTTCCCCTTCCCCCACAAACCCTGCCTACACGCGCCCCCCCCTCTCTCACAGGGAGGGGGGCATACGAGGGGTCTGTCGCCGCACCCGTTATGGGCTGCGGCCCCGTTCCCACTCCCCTTACGGGGGGAGCCACGGCGCGACCCGGGGGTTTAACCGGGGAGCGGGGCGACTTTAGAACTAAGTCGCCGCACCACCTCCCCCGGCCCTGGGTCATCTCGCGCGCCGCCTCCAGCTGTATGCCCACATGCTCCAGCCCTAGCGGTGAATCCTGGGTCGATATCACACTTGCGACTAAAGATATTGCAAAACAAGTGAGAAACTGGAAAGTTCGGTTCGACTGGACCAACAGTGATTACAGGGTAATTGACTTCAGCATCGTGCCCACGGACGGTGATGAAAACCGAGTTAATCCCTCTGGAAATCGGTTTCACACCCGCAAAGCGGACTGGCCGAAATTCGACAGTACGCTGCTTAGGCAATTGGACCCGACATCCGCTGCCTACTCTAGTCGACGGGACGTCGAACCCGAAGCGCAGGATATCGTGAATTCGGTTATCCACGCGTGTGAGCAGTCCATGTGCCGAAAGCATTGTCACAAAAAATCAGTCCCTTGGTGGACGCCAGAGTTGACGGAACGGAAGAAATACGTCTATAACCTTAGACGGATCTTCCAGGTAGAGACAGGATACGAGGAGAGAGCAGCCAAGAGGGCGAAGTATCACTCAGTGAACTACGCCTATCGGGCTGAAGTGCGTGCTGTAAATTCAAAAATTTGGCAAGACTTTGTGACCGAGCAGGGGAAGAAAGACCTGTGTGGTATTGTGTACAGGATTGCTAGGAGCAAGCTTTGCACTGAAACAGCAGTTTCGAACATCAGAACGCCCAATGGCTCTACAATGACTTGGCACTCCACCGCTTCCACGCACCTTGATGCGTTGATCCTGGACGACTCGCCCGCGGACGACACTCAGGAGCAAGCGAGAGTAATACTATACATTGCTGCCAACCCACCGACGGAAGACGATCCCGTCTTCACTACGGAAGAGGTTAATGGAGCAGTGAAAGTCCTGAAAAGCGGAAAATGCCCTGGACTCGACCGGATAAACGTCAACGTAGCGAAGCGCTTGTCGAGAGTTTCTCCGAGCGCCCTACTGAAACTCTGTAACGGGTGTCTGGAGCAAGGGGTGTTTCCCTCTCGTTGGAAAGTCGAGCTAATCAGGACTATTATGAAAAGTCCCGACAAACCTCCAGAAGAGCCAAAGTCATATAGGCCAATCTGTCTACTATCGGTGCTCGGCAAAACTCTCGAAAGACTGATCGCACGCAGACTCTCGACTGTGTTCCTAAGCCTACTGCTCTGATCGACAATACGGATTCAGGCCTGAACGATCCACGGAAAACGCGCTGGTAAAGTTCAGGGAATTGATGTCTGGTTGAGAGGAACGGTACATCTTGGCGCTTTTCCGGAGCATTCGACAATGTTTGGTGGCCAAGCATACTCAGGAAATTGAAGGTGCGAAGCTGCCCTCGAAATCTTTATAGACTTATGGTCGACTATTTCGCCGATTGGCCAGTTGTTATGGTCAGCAGCTCCGATAGCATGCGGAAGAAAGTCACCAAAGGCTGCCCGCAGGGGTCAATCCTTGGTCCAAGCTGCTGGAACCTAATCTTTGATAAAGTTCTGCAGCTCCTCTCGAACACTGGGCTCTGCGAACCCATCGCATACGCGGACGACCTGCTTGTGATTGTCTACGGCAATTCGCGACGGGAACTGCAGCAGAAAGGTCAAGAAACCGCGCTCGTGTTCTCTGAGTGGTGCGCCACACAGAAATTAACGCTGTCTGCGGCTAAGACCGAGATGATTCTCTTGAAAGGCTCCCTGAATAGAGAAAGACCTCCTGCGATAAAGATCTACGGGAAGAACATGGCACTCAAGCCCACTATCAAGTGGCTGGGTGTTTACATTGACCAAGGAATGGGTATTAATTCCCATGTCAAAAATATTTGTGCCAAAGCCGAACGAACGTTTTACACGTTAGCGGGGCTCGCTCGCGCCGACTGGGGATTGAGACATCAGACTCTGCGTACTCTGTACACGGGTCTGTTCGTCCCGATCATAGCATACGCCGCCGCAGGCTGGGCGGATCTTCTCGACGTCAAGAAACTTCTAAACTTCTTGGATCTCAGAGGCGGATTCTAATCAGCACCACTAAGGCCTACCGTACGGTGTCGACCCACGCGATCACTGTGATCGCGGGAGAGATACCGGTGGACCTTGTGTTAGCGGAGCGCACATCGAGCTATAAAGCCCGAAAAACAATAAGCATCGAGATTGGAGAATGTCGAATAAGTTACGTCGAGCTGGCGTCTGGAGACGTCTGCGTAGCCATGGCGAAAGCGAAGGTGCGGAGAGAGATCCTTGCAATGTGGCAATCGAGATGGTCGGCATCAACGAAGGGAAGGATTACCTTCCGATTCTTCGAAGATGTCCGGGACCGCCTGGAAACACGCTGGTTGATAATTGACGACTACACGGCGCAATTCCTAAGTGGACACGGAGACTTCCGCGCGAAACTCGAGGAATTCAACTTGGCGGAGGACGGGATATGTGCATGTGGGGGGAACAAAACTTCTACCCACGTCCTATTCCACTGTCCAAGGCACAATGAGGCGAGAGAACTCCTGAAGCAAGCGGCGGAAGCCAGCGGCCAGCGTTGGTCGTTGGTGGAAGCTGGCCTTGTATCGAACGCCAACCTATCACGGGAGTTCCGGAACTTCGCCAAAACGGTGTTAACCACCAAGTCTCGAACGCAAAACGCTGTGCAGTAGATATGACTCAGCAATGACAACTTGAACGCCGAAAGACCAAAGCATAAATGCTTATGACTCTGCCTTCGCGTGGCCCCCACTGTTAAGTTCTAGACGGCTTCTGAGTGATCGCCGTCTGGAACGAACTAAACGTCGTAATGAGGACGGTCATCTCTTCTACCTCTGTTGTCGGGAAGACGAAGGGAGTTTTTCCGAGCCTCCTTGATAGTGGTCAGCTAACCACTTCGGACACCTGGAGGTGTAAGCAATAAAAATCTGCTCAAGGTACTCCAAAGCTGCGGACTTGGCCCCCGTAAGCTTATACAGAATAGATGATCATTTCTGTGACGACACAGTGCCGGCGTGCCAGTGGTAAAAAGAGGAGGGGCGTAGAGGATCTCTTCTTACCTCTGGCACTTCGGCACTGTGTCGTCACCTAACCCAGGCGTTAAAGTAAAAGCCGTCGTTTACTTGTTTTGGAATGGAGTAGTCCACACTTGTCATTTTCGTATCCGCACAGTGAAATTACCGATGTCTCTTCATACACGTTGGTTTTCTGCCGTTAGTGGCAGAGTTAAAAAATATCGTTTCCTTGCTTTATAATGGAGTATTTCACATTTGTCAGTGTCGAATCTGTATTCGTACCCTGAAGTTAAAATTTGTTGGCCACGATATTCTATTTTTTTCACTGACGCTGTCTTGAAATTACTTGAATGGGACCTCTTTTATAACTCTGGTGGGTTCTCCGGTCGTAGCCCTCGAACGCCGCTGTTCGGGGACCCTAAACCCTGGAGTCATAAAAACAAAGATAACAATAGGTCATCTAACAATGAAAATGCCAATTTCTTTATTTCGTATTAAATGTTCAGAGAAGTATCACCAATGCATTGCTGGTTCTTTTTCTGATGAAAATAACACAAAACGTGATACAATTCTGATTGTTTTTAATGATTGTATAGAGCCACAACAGGCCTGCTATAGAGTACGGATACCTCTGAAGAATAAACTGTGAAATCAATGTCATGGGACGAGCGCGGCAAGGCTATCTCTTTCGCCGGTTTCATACATTCGGTGACGCACATTCGCTAACTTTTATGAATATTCGTCCATGGCCTCCACATCGTACTATGCAATACGGCACTATGTTCGTGCGACAATATCTGAAAAAAAAATACGTCACGTTGTATGAGATTAAACCTATCTACTATCGAAAATCCATAAGGGCATATCAAATCCAACCCGACAGGATTTACAAGTCGGGAGGGATGCCACTTCCAATTCACAATTTTGTCCTCAAAAATCACCTAATCAAAAAGCACCGCGATTGTCTCATTCGCGAGTGTCCATGTGTATTACATACACCGCGATTGTTCCGTCCGCGAGTACCGACTAAAACACACACAAGGACCGTGATTATTTTACTCACAAGTGTCATGTATACATGCACGACGATTGACCAGTTCACGAGTGTTAATTTCACACTCTACGAGTTAGATACAAGTGAAAATGTTTACTAAATTCAAATGTGAAAAACTAGAGTCTAGAGATGAATGAAAATTGCGCATCTGGTGCCATTGACGTCGACCGATGATACGAGAGTAGCGACAGACTCAGCGTTCTCGACTGAATGACTTGGAACCACAAACGTTAACAATATGTGGTGCACGACATAATTGCGAGTAAAATAATTGCGGTGCGTGTGAAGGAAAAAATGCTATAAAACTGTACCTAGTTTTCTAGTCAAGAACAGTTTAAACATGTGACCGAGATAGCAAAATAGCCATCTTTTGTCTCTTTCAGATGTTTCGCTGTCTCGGAAGCCACGCATAGTTTTTATAGTTCTGCTTTTTCCTAGCTCCCGTTTCTTCTCACTTACACTCATACCAAAGCCGAACGGCGAAGATCTTTCTGTTTCTTAAAAATTAAGAAGTTGTTCAGATGTTTACAGATGTACACAGAATTTGAAGTACAAAACACGGATAAAAATGAGACATTATTTATATAGTTTTCGCAGGCAATTGCAAACACTCGATGATTCGGTACTGATTATTAAAATCACTGCGCTGCAAGATGAAATTGCATACTGTGATTACGTTTACGCATCTCCTTAAAAAAAAACATTGTCTATCAAAACTTGGTGGGGTTCTAAATTTATTTGGCAATATATTTCAGGGTACATCCAAAGTTCAATTAGGTCAGAGACAAGGCTTCAGCAAGAGGGATATCCAGAAAATTCGCAGAATGTATAAATGCAGCAAACGCAGGCGAAGTAGCTATTGATACTTAAATACGCAACCGGTTGTTTCGTAGAAAATGTGGAAGTTTTCTGTCGATTTTTAACGGAATGAAAGAAGAAATCAGCGAATCTAGTCTTATATAATTAAGTATATGCAATTTAAGTTAAATAAAATGGAACGAATATTAAACCAATTTAAAAACGTTTATGGCGATTCAATATTTTAGAAAAAATTATCTAAGTAGGGGTATATGAGTGAATAACTGTAGCATATAACTTATTTAAAACATAAAGATACATTTAACACATGTATCAGGATTTGTGATGTAATTGTGTGATGTATTTGAAAAATTGTAATCATATGTATCAGAAATAAATGCATTATATAAAATTAGATTAATTTTATGTTCGTAATGTGAGTGAACAAGGGACATTACGCAACTGTTAGACGTCGATTTTGATGAGGTTTACGTAGATTACAGTTCTCGAAAAAATATTTGACACAAATTTTTTTTATCGGCAATGACCCATATCTAGAACAGTGATGAGCAACCCGTGGCACGCGGGCCGCATTTGGCCTGCCAGCCACTGACCTGCGGCCCGCCTGAACATTGGCATAAATTAAAATTCATGGATTAAGGTCGGTATCAAATATATTGGCCGGTGAGTTTGTTTTTGCGAGCAGCGATCGAGGAGAAATCAGCCACCACCATCTGACGATCGTGGATTTGTCAATTGGAGTTGCAAGACCCTCGCAGGGTATGGTGGGATAACGGGAACGCTGCTCGGCTCCGCCTGAACCTAACCGTTTGGCTGTTATTTATGCTTAGCGTAATAGTTGTGTGCGTTACGAAGCTATGCGTAGACCAATACGAGATGAAGCTATCGAAAAAGAATCAATGTTCTGACCAATAAGCTCCAGAATTTTTTCGGAACTAACGCACACCTATTCTGATGTGTGTATTTCTACGCTGGCAGCTTGGTTTGGCCTACACGCCAGAAGCTTGGCACTATCCCCACCACTTCTGGCTCACTCATGTTCTGCGAAAGCGAGAGCGAGTCAGAAAACGTTGAGAAAAGGAGCACCGAGGCAGGCAAACTGTGTGGTGGGAGAATACCTCTCACGAAACTCACCGGCCAATATATCTGATACCGACCTTAGTTATATTTTTGTATTTAATATTGCGGTCCGCGTAGTTTCCACTTGTGGCCCACTTCGAACAAAAGGTTGCTCAGCACTGATGTAGAGGATGAAATCGGCCGTCAAAGCTGAAGGTGGAAAACACGTTTTTCCCAATATCGCGGAAAGTATACATTATAGAGAAAAATCTTTTAGACAAAAATGGTGTATTTTTTTATAAAAAATTCAGCCACATAATCAGATTCGTAATAAGTCAATTTGTTTAACCCTTATGTCAATAACCAATAGTCCGTACGTTGTGCAATAATTAGGATACCCGGGTATCCACCTCCGTTTTTTTTTTTAAATAAACAGTTCCCATCACGTGTTTTTGGGTTTTCTACATTTGTAGTCGACACCTGCTACCTTGATCCAAGGTTTCAAAGCCTGTGCTAGCCAGAAAGACCCTGTCAGGGCCCTTGCTCAGTATCTAGCGATCCATGTACAAAAACAGACGTGTTCATACAAGGTAAAACTTGGCGTATTCCCACGAATAAGTGTAAAATTTTAGTTTGTGCTTCAACAAACCATTTATTTATTATTGTGAATTTGTGCTATTGGACTGTTGTGCCCTGCGCAATAGCTCGCAAGGCTGGTACGGGATCAGGCGTTATCGTGGGTTTGGGAGTGATTAAAGGATAAGAATCCACTGGGTGAACTACACAATGTTTGTTTAAATTCAAAGACTAACAAGGGAACACCGCGAACCCGCACTGACCGTTTGAATGCAAGTTTGTGGATTTATAGAGTGACTCAAGACAAGAATAACGGTGTGTTTCATTCGAGCCCTATCGCACTTTAAGGGGGTGAAAACTAACCTTAAAGTCGAATAGGAACTTCCACGGTTTCCCGATTTGCGATATTCCCTTGTAAGTCTTTATTCAAAACAAGTAAACTAGACTGGCGTATGTATACAAGTAGGTATTTGACGTGTTATCCGGTCGAGAGTCGGATCTTGAGTGTGCCGATTTGCGGAGTCAAATCGGTTTTGTTTCTCTCTCTCTCTCGCTCTCTCTCTCCTTCTCCCTCCCCTCCCCTCTCTCTATCGATAGATGTCCGATATACGTTCAAAGTGATACGATAGATGTTCGTTTCACGTTCAAGTGATATGGTCTAGGCGAATGATGAGCGCAAAGAAGGAGAGGATGATCTGTGAAGAAATCGAAGAAGATGAGCGCAAGGAGGAAGGGGATGGTCAGTGAAGAAGAAGGTGAAGAACAAAGGGATCCTAATTTGCAACGAATGCAAGTTTAGGCATGGGCCCCCATGTGACAAATCCCGTTATTGTGGATAGTGTATAGTGATACTCGGTTGGTATAATTTCAGGTTTTTCTAAATCGTTTTGTAAGTCGTCTAATTTGTTTTCTAACTTTATTCAATTCTTCCGGGTGTTTGATTATCCTTTTAAGCTTGAAAGGGTCTAGCTTAAAAATCATATAATGCATTCACTGTATGACGGAAATGCAAAAATTGAAAGTACTTATCACTTTTTCACGCGAAATATCTCGAAAATATCGTTTTCTGATTTTTTTAACTATGGCGCACCTTACCGAAAAATCTGAAAAAAATTATAGATAATAGTCATGTCAATATCTAACTACTGTAAAATTAAAAATCTAGTCGCTCGAAAACTTCAACACGAAATCTGCATTTTTCGACATTTTTTTGCGTTTTTTATTTCTTACACTTAGCAGTTGCAACGAAAAAATCTGAAAAAATTCACAATCATACACAATCATGTCTACAATATTTCAGATTTTTTTTAGAATTTTTGCTGACCATTAAATAGGGAAAATATGGCAAAAACCGAAAATTCGAATTTACCCTATAACTACCCTCCTGGTTGAGATAGGGGGTTGAAACTTGGTGTACAATGTTTTCCTGTGCTACACTAATGAAAGGTGCATTGCCAGCTAAAATCGGTTCAAGGGCACTTTTCACTATGCTTATCCAGCTAGATCCTTTGTGTTTCGATACGAATTTGCAGTGAGGTGTGGACTTGTAATTTGAACTAATGACAAATTGTATCCAGGTAAGTAGTTCAATGTTTTTTTCTATTCCGTATTGTTTTCCAGTTTCTATTGTGAATTCGGCGGTAGTGATTGTACATTTGTTTCTTATTGTTATTATACCAGAATCCTTAATGGTATAGATATTTGTGCTCTTGTCGTCGCAAGTTACTTCTAGTTGTGTCGGTTTTGGCGCGATATAAATCCGCGCGCCTGGTTGTTGTAATTCTATCTGGATTGTGTGATTCAGTGTCATAATTCCCATTTTACAATTGTTTGGGGTTTTTGTTAATTTTGTGTACAACTGTATTTCGCACGGTCCGTATGGTATCGCTTTGATCATTGAGTGATTAGAGGTGCAGAGGTACAGATCGTTTATTGTCTTACATTTTGCTTGGTCCTGTTTGCTTAGTTGTATGTAATCTTGCACCGAGATGTCTCCGAGGTTCTATATACGCGTAGGACGATTCGTTTATCTTCGTGGGTACCGCGTGTACCTTGCTGAATTTTAATTTTTTCGCGTTTAACAATGGAATATCTAGTACTACAGTAATTGATTCGGTATCCGAAAATGCGAAGAACGTAAGGATTTCGTACAGGATGTGCATGTTTTCTAATTTTATTCCGATTGGGAAGTCTTGTACTTACGGAATATGTGCGAGTGGGGAAGTGAGGTACGTTATGATTTGTGCTGGTGGTATTAATTGTGGGTTTAGGACTCCTTTCTTTATATCCATAATGAATTCTAACAAGTCTTATGTGTCGTGCAATAGTGTTTCCGCGACGCTGTTTATTAGTATGAGGTGTTCGTCTACTGTTTCTCGAAATTTAGTACTGTCGGTTGTCTGTTGGAGTAAGTATTGAATTTGCCAAGTTGCGTTTAAGAGTGTGTTTTCGTTGTCTCGTATGTCATGTATAGTCTCGTTGAGAAGTTCGGTATTTGCTACATATATTTTGCTCCTTTTTTCAAATCTACTTAGTTGTTGGTGCACTGTTACTTTCCTTCATAATTGCGACCATTTCCTTATTCCTGCCCTATTCTATAAAGTGTTTAAGTCGGTTCGCGTGTATGCGGATAGTTCGTCGCCCTGTATACTGTAACTATTGTTCTCGTACGTGTTTTGAATCGTGTTGGGACCTATCCACGCGGGTGTTAGTTTCTGACCGTCTGCGTCTTAGCGTCTCGTCGTGCAGTGGCACTTGGTCTTCGATTTTAAGGGGGTAGACACGGGTAATGCAGCGCGCTGTAATACCTACATAATGTGCCCGAAACATGGGTTTGGGGGGATACCTTTTTCGTCCTTATATGAGCGAATTTTGGGCTGCGCGAGGTCTCATTCGAAAGAGGAAGGTTCAGTGCAGGGCGCTCTGGTCATGGTTCGACGAAATTGTGTTGATATCTAATAATACGAGTGTTCAAAGTAGAGCAAAAGTCGACAAAATACACCCGCATGAATCCAAGTATTTTTTGGTCACTAAAACAGTTTTGTGACTCAAACGATGAGCAGAGCGCCCTACACTGAACCTTCCTCTTTCGAATGAGACCTCACCCAGCCTAAAATCTGTTCATATAAGAACGAAAAACGTATCCCCGTGATTGCATTCCTAAATACGAGTTCCGCCATATTGGCGATAATACAGAGCAAGTCACGTGACAAATTTAGTTGAGCTAGTGGACACGAGATGGCGCCTACTCGGGAAGACTGCCAACGTGGAATCATAGCAAAACTGAAGCGTTAGCTGGATACACAAGCCACAGTAAAAGCGTGATGCAGTCAATGCATGGATTTTCGGACGACTTTAGGTTAGGTTATATGCATTTTAGGCATACATTGACTAGGAACTGCTGCGAATTGTCTACATTTACTAAATTCACGCTTTTACTGTAACACATACATCACCGCTGCCGAATATATGTTATAATTATATGGCCACATTATTTCAAATAAAAAAAGAGATTGGAATTTTTTAATAACACAGGAAGTAGTGATTTACTGATATCATATTTTCAGAATGTGGAAGTTACAGCAATTATTTGCAATTATTGCTTTTATTATTATTCTTCCGACTATTGTATATAACATATAACAAGGAAAAGTCTCCAAACCGGTCAACAGTTGACTCCTTGATTTTTTTTGTAATTCTTTACGCTCCTGTGCAGAGATGGGCATTATTTAATTAAAATAATATATTTTCGAATGGCCCCAGTGGCCGATCGACACGAGATTTGGGGGGAGGGTGTGTGTACCCTAAATCTAAAATTCTATTTAGCTTCGGGTATTTATTAGTTTCCTTTGTTCATTCGAAGGCCTTTCATCTTTGGCTTCGAATAATTTTTCATCTTTCATTATATCTTTATCCTAAGGTCGTATTCAAATATATTGGCCGGTCGATTCGTTTTCGCGAACAGCGATCGAGGAGAAATCAGCCATCACCATCTGACGATCGTGGATTTGTCAGTTGGAGTTCCCTAGCCACCGAAGGGTATGGTGGGGTAACGGGAATGCTGCTCGGCCCCGTCTGAACGTAGCCGTGTGGCTCTTATTTATTCTTATTGTCAGCGTAGTACATATGTAGTTGTGTGCGTCACGAAGTTATGCGTAGACCAATACGAGATGAAGCTATCGAGAAAGAATCAATGTTCTGACCAATAAAGCTTCTGAATTTTTTCGGAGCTAAGGCCTAAGGTACACCTATTCTGGTGTATTGTGCCTCTCCGAGCTATAGTGACTTAGGTGTGAAGTCCCTCAGCGGGGTCTTAACCGACACCCTGCTGGGTACTGGCCGCTAAACGTGCCCCTCTACTACCTCTTGAAGGACTATATTTAGAGAAGACCAGGACAAAACCGGGGCCCTAACAGAAAATAAAACAGAAATTGAAGATACGGTTTATCATTATTCAAAGACATCAATTAAGCTTTGCTACTTGCTATTAAAAATTGTCTCATATTAAATCCAAATACATTTTAGTAAGGTATATTTATACGAATAGGAGTGTGCGGATCGTCCCGCGGCTCGGATTCTCGGCCCTCGGGACGGGTCGGAAAATTTCGGGCGGGATCGGGCGGGGTCCCGATACTTTCGTATTCCTCGAGATCCCGACAGTTTCGGGATCCCGAGACTCGATTCGGGCTACAAGCATGACCGCCATGAGCGGGCAATTTGAATTCAGGTCGGCTTGGCAAAACTCGGACGCGATCGGCTCGAAAGCCAGCTATTACGAGACCGAGGCGGAAAGAATTATGTATATCATTTATATCGATACCAGAGTGATAAGTTTTTACCTTTCTGTCTCCTGTTGAATCATAATTTGTATCTTATTATTTATTTACATATATATGTATTTTCATTGCTACCAAATAGTCTGTGAATACTGAATACGTCCATATACGTACTTAACTAAATACCATGTTCAGAACTTGGGAAGAAGACTATTTTTATATCGACAATATTTTAAAATCTGAATGAAATATACTTCACACTTAGTACTTTATGTAAAGGGAATATATAGGGTATTATCTTTTTCCGGATAGGTTGAGATTTAAAATAGAAAATGTACGAACTATAAGCATACAAAAAGGAATATTTCCTGGATGTTTCATAATAACAACAATATACAGGAGGCGAATATTTTATTATTTCAAATTAACGTGTAAGAAACATAATTTTTCTATGTTCTCAGGTAATAATTTTAATCTATTACTGGTAACGATATCGTCCGATCGCGTCCGAGTTTTGCCGAGCCGACCTGAAATCAAATTGTCCGCTCATGGCGGCTATGCGTGTAGCCCGAATCGAGTCTTAGGGACCCGAAACTGTCGGGATCTCGAGCAATACGAAAGTATCGGGACCCCGCCCGATCCCGCCCGAAAGTTGCCGGCCCGTCCCGAGCCCGAAATATCGGGTAACCGCACACCCCTAGTTACGAAACTCACCGGCCAATAAATCTGAATACGATCTTAGAAGTTCGAATAACCGACGAGAACCTTTGTGTCCCGAGCCGCGCGAGATCGCCGTGCTCGGCGATGTGTCATCGATTATAAAGAAACAGAATTTGTTTATTTTTCATCGTATCAATATGAAAGTGACACCATTGGATTCTTGGCATTCTCCCGGTTATATTGGCAGAAAATAATTTAAATCGGACTATTTTTAACAAAACGGGCTTTCACTTCTACAAACAAATTTTTCACGTAATTTCCTTAATTTTGGTCCGAATTATATCATTTTTGGGGCCAATTTGATCGAGAAAACATGAGGAATCGACTGACGTCACTTTCGCAAAGATCTGATTAGAAATGCAGAACTGCAGATTTGTCACTGCTTAGCGCGCAATATTGTTTGGCCCCGCTGGTTTCGGAAACTCAGCGAGTCGCATGATTGCCAGCGAGAAGGACAAGAGGGGACTTTCCATGGCGAAGGAAAATCAGCCTTCTACAGAACTCAAATCGAGAAATACTTTGCTAACAAACTTTATATTCACGTCAAATAAATACTTGTAAAATTTAGACGACGAACTATTATTGAATTTCGCCAGTTCTTACATATGCCCCACTGGGTTCGGAATTCCTGATCCCAGAGTTTCATGCATTTACCTATTGAAATGTTGCTTCAAGTCATCGGGCAATTGCATTGTTTCTTCTCGTACATATGTATATCTGTTCGCGAGTAGGTGTCATGAATGACGCGACTTTTGTTTCCCAAATAAATTCACCCCTATCAGGGCCCTCGCTCGAACCGCTTGACAAGGAGACCGAACGATGTGAACCGAGTGCGAGTGAAATAGCGCACCAGCGGTACACCCTCGGTCGACGGCGACTTGAGTCATCCAGTACTGAATACGAAATGTTCAAAATTTCTCATTACACCTTGATGAGAGTGTTACCATTCATGGATTGTTGATGAGTCAAGACACGAAGCAATTCAGTCTATTTTTTCTTATGAATACATGATTAGAACACACTCTACGTTCAATAAAAATTGATCGAATTGCTCCATGTTTGATATAAGTTTCATCGGGAAATCCTAAAAAATTCATCGGTAATACTTTCATCAATACTTATCAAAAACACGAACATTTTATTTTTCTGTACTGGGTATTTTATCTAGCTCGTCGGTTTTATTGTTCTCGGCTGTCAACGGGCGGTCTACTAGGACCCGAAGGTCCACGCTCGCAACGAGAAAGCAAAACAGTGGGGTGGGTACGTCTTTCCCGATAAACTGAGCCCAAAGGCTTCTCAACAATTGAAACATTGGAAGACTGTTCATATTCTTTCTGATGCTTTCGGCGATATGCGCAACCATTTGTATGCCCGGTTTCATGTCTAACAAGTCAGGCGATTTTGTTTGTGAGAGCCATATATAAAGACAGTCCTGTAACGTTCACTACATCTTCAATTATAAAACTGCAAATATGTTATTTTACACATGTGTCTCGCTGAGTTTCGTCGGCTTCGACGCTTGAAACCAGCGGGGCCATACAATGTTGCGCACTAAGCACTGATGAATCTCAAGTTTTGTAATTTCTAATCAGATCTTTGCGATCGTGGCGTCAATCGATTCCTTATACTTTCTCAATCAAATTGGCCCCAAAAATGATACAACTCAAACCATAATTAAGGAAATTACGTGAAAAATTTGTTTGTAGAATTGAAAGCCCGTTTCGTTAAAAATAGTCCGATTTAAATAATTTTTTCATAAAAAAATGCGCAGGCTGGATGCGCGTGATTATTACGTGGCCCCCTCCATAGACATATATAGACGGATCAGAAGATGGGACTATCGGCGTGGGGAAGGAAGGCTTGGAGGGGTAAAGGCATAGGTTCAGATACAGGCACGTCGGATAGCTTCGGATGCATTCGGCATGCATAACCACAGCGTTATCCGATTTACTCGTATCGCTCCCCTTACCGCGAACCTTGCCACCCCCCTCAGCTTACGCTCCGCCGTCTATATATGTCTATGGTCCCCTCCTCGAAGTGACAGAAAATATAACCTATGTGTACGCTATATGACAATAAATGTTGAGCGGCTATTTCGTTCTTTTGCGCTACATTTGTGAACTTTTGATCATCCTTCCGAAACATTATTATTACGTCGCAACAGTATCTTTAGGAAATCGGGTCTAGCATATAGGTTATATTTTCTGTCACTTCGAGGACAGAAAATCCGGTCCTCCAAGTGACAGAGAATATAACCTATATGCTATACCCGATTTCCTAAAGATACTGTTGCGGCGTAATAATAATGTTTCGGAAGGATGATGAAAAGTTCACAAATGTAGCGTAATACAACGAAATAGCCGCTAAATATTTATTGTCTTACAGCATATACATAGGTTATATTTTCTGTCACTTCGAGGAGGGACCACATAATAATCACGCGTTGGATTCAACATCAAACACAATTTTATATATGTTTGTTCATAACTGCTTTCTGCATAAGATGTGTATTTCATGTTCTGTTTCAGTGTTTTGCTAATTAAAAAATGTCTGTCCTAACAAACTTCATTTTCTGGGGACATGCCCTCATCTATTTTCCCTTTTCACTTATAATTCCTTACTACCAACGTAGAATGTTGTAGCATAAGCACATTTCAAGTAAATGTACAATGAATTTTCTACGTTTGCAGTCCCAGCAGACTTTCTGTTTAAAAAGTACAACGCAACAGCTGAGAATTTCTTTCCACATTCAAAATAACATATGGAAATAGCAAACAGCTCCCTCTCGCGTGCACAGGCATCCGCGTATCTATGGGTAATACCATTTCAGTGCAGAAAAAACCTGCTGTAATACCGACCTGCCGAATCGGCCAGACCACGTGACGTGTCTACACCCTTAAAAGACCTATCCGCGGTTATCTTGTCGGAGTATTGGAATTAAAATGAAAATAAATTTAATATAATGTAGATATGGAGTTTCATGCAATCGCGGATACACACAGTCTATACACAGCTCGAGATTAAATAAAAATGTTTGTGTCCAGTTTGAAATACAGCGACTTAATATCTTGTGTCATCTTTACAATTAGAGAATCATAGAAAGAATTATGCGGAGTCGATAGAAATTGGTGAGGAGAGGAGGAGGAAGACAGGCAAATAAATTGATTGTAATATATATAATGATTATATATACAGTGTGTCCGCGGGAAAGCTAAACAGCCGGCTTCCTCCTAAACTATTGGAGATAAAAATATAAAAAAAATAGGGAATTGCATGGTTCGAGGGGGGCAATTATTTAGCGCGAACGAATTTTTTTATCGATTATTATTTTAAAAGATACGATGGTCAAGTTCGGTTTTTCAAATGGAACTATTTTTTTTGAACACCTGAGTTGATAGTGCGTTCCAAGACAAATTCAATAAGCTTTAATGTATACACTTTATTTTCACTGGTTTTTAAGATATTGCGCTTGCAAATTTACTGATTTTCACTGGAAGAAAACTGTCTGGTATAGCACGGACCGGGGACGGTCTTACTGGTTCCACGGGTGGCACTGCCTTTTGAAATAGATACGTACCTGCCAAAGGTCTACGCCAGGCCCAAAGGCTGGACAATTTTTTTCCGTCAGAAATGCTACTTAGCTAGGTACATCTGCGGTATCGAGAAGCGCACCGTTACTTTTATTTCGCACTTGCTTCTACGCTCGGATGGCCGGTTCTTTTGGGAGGGATGCAAGTTCGATTGGTTAGGTTAGGAGGAGTGAAAGCTGCTAGATTAAATTTCAATCATAGGGAGCAGATTGTATCAGAACCATTCGGATTTGCATTCCTCACAAACGGCTGCTCTCTTGAAGAGGCTTTCTTCACAGCAATGCCCACCTTCTCTCGCACGGAATACGTTAACGCTTGCTTTTGTTCTGATATTGAAGCTCGTGTTTATACTCGAGAGGACCACGCGTCGATAGCGGGCTACCCCTTTTCTTCCTGTGTCTCTCCACGAGCCGTGTTGACGGTGGATTGTAGGAGCGTAGATATCTGGATGCCAGTTATTGAATTCAGGAGACGATGGAAACATTTTATTACAAAACACACATGTACTATAATTAAAGTAAATCGTATTCCCCTCGGGCAGGAGTACTGATAATGATCGGACTTGCGCCCCACTTCGCGCAGACCAATTACGCGGAGGGTAGTCGGGTCACACACTGCCCAAATGATACAGGGTAATTCTGGAGCAACGCCCGTCAAGGAGATGCGCTGGCACCCCGTGGCGAGGACAGACCTTCTCTGTGCCTCACCCGATTTTTATGGCTTTTTTTCCGGAAAAAGGTACGAATCCTGGGTCGAACGTAGCGAATTGAAGTCGACCCTCCGCAGTCGAGGGTGAAATATCCATTTGAGCGTATTAAGAAACCCCTTTCTTCATCGTATCGAAAGGGAAGTGACGCCAATGGATTCCTTATGTTTTTCTGACGAAAATCATACCAAATGTCATGCAAATCGGACTCTCTCTCTCTCTCTCTCTCTCTCTCTCTCTCTCTCTCTCTCTCTCTCTCTCTCTCTCTCTCTCCCTCTCCCTCTCCCTCTCCCTCTCCCTCTCCCTCTCCCTCTCCCTCTCCCTCTCCCTCTCCCTCTCCCTCTCCCTCTCCCTCTCCCTCTCCCTCTCCCTCTCCCTCTCCCTCTCCCTCTCCCTCTCCCTCTCCCTCTCCCTCTCCCTCTCCCTCTCCCTCTCCCTCTCCCTCTCCCTCTCCCTCTCCCTCTCCCTCTCCCTCTCCCTCTCCCTCTCCCTCTCCCTCTCCCTCTCCCTCTCCCTCTCCCTCTCCCTCTCCCTCTCCCTCTCCCTCTCCCTCTCCCTCTCCCTCTCCCTCTCCCTCTCCCTCTCCCTCTCCCTCTCCCCTCCCTCTCCCTCTCCCTCTCCCCCTCTCTCTCTCCCTCTCCCTCTCCCTCTCCCTCTCCCTCTCCCTCTCCCTCTCCCTCTCCCTCTCCCTCTCCCTCTCCCTCTCCCCCTCTCTCTCTCCCTCTCCCTCTCCCTCTCCCTCTCCCTCTCCCTCCCCCCCCTCTCTCTCTCTCTCTCTCTCTCTCTCTCTCTCTCTCTCTCTCTCTCTCTCTCTCTCTCTCTCTCTCTCTCTCTCTCTCTCTCTCTCTCTCTTTCTCTTTCTCTTTTTCACATCAGCCGCAAGCCAATTAGAACATTCTCGAACAGCTGATGGACTTCCTATTTACTTATCGCAACATCATACATACGCTTCCACACAACACCTCACATACACTCATGCACACACACTGACGCTCTCGTGACCAACCCGAGTGCTCAGTTATACAGAGCAGTAATATCTCGACAACATTCGCCGAAACTGTTACGTATCTATTGTGTCGCCTCAATTCTCTATTTCTAAATAAACCGCACTATTCTCAACATTTTTGAGTTCTCTCTATACAAATAGAATATAAAAATATAAAATAAAAAGAAACATATAAAAATGTAAAAATACAATATAAAAAGAAAAAATTTAAAAATAGAATATAAATAGAATATAAGTAGAATATAAAAAAAGAAAAATATAAAAATATAAAAAGAAAAATATAATAAATAATCATTATCGTTAAATTGTAACACTAAAGTGGGCAATAAATTAAATTATTGTTGTGCCGTGACGCCTGGGGTTGAGATTCTGGGTACGAATCTCGGGGTGCTCCTGGGCGTCCTTCACTATCGTCGTCCACGGGCTCCGAAGGTTCGGGTGATTGTGCCGGGACGGGAGGATTCGGTTTAGAACCCGGAGGTAGGAGATCGTTGCAGGTCGAAGAGTTGGAACTCACCGTAAGGTTTTAACAAGTTTATTTGATCCCGATCTGGGTGACAATGACACTGTGCCTAGTTTGGCATGAGTCTCGAAAAGTCGGGTGATGTTCCCGTAACAAAGCTTTATCAAGTCTGCGCTCGCATTGCTCGTACGACGTTATTATACTATCGTCAGGACGAAGCGGGGACCATCGGGGTCTCCGCCTTTGGCCTGGTTTTTGGTGTTTCGCCATATGCTGATGGTCTCTATGCGCTTCCGAAATCCCTTACGCGGTTGTGCCGGATTTCGGCCGCTCGATTGTGGCAATCGGTATGTGCGCGGTGTCGACACGCTCAGATGTCGGCTCGGGCACAACATTATTATTAAATAATTTAATTTATTGCCCACTTTTGTGTTACAATTATATTATATTATGTATACTCTTTCCATTTCATTCCCATGATTGTGTCAGTGTAAATACTACCCTTCTAATGTATCCTGCTGTGTCAGAGCAATTTTTTCTATTTTACAAGTGTTTCCTAATCTATTCTATGTTGCATAATCTTCTTTTATCACTTTCCTGTTCTTCCCATCTTTTCCTTCTCCCTATTATCTCCTGTAGAATAGCCAAGTTTTTCCATCTCCTCTAATTACCTCTTTCCAATTTCTGCTACTCTCTCCACTTACTTCACATGCTTCCATCACGTGTTTCACTGTTTCTTCCTCTTTCTTACAAAGCCTACACACCCTTCCTTCTTTCATTAGCCAATATTTGCATGCCCTTGTTTCACTACCCTGTATGAATCTTCCTATCCTTTCTAATTCTCCTCTCCTTTTTTCTTTTTTCCGCCATAAGAATTTCGGCTTATCTCCAGGTTTCCTTGCCACCTTTTACTCACTTACGGAGCGCAGGTGTGGACCTGCTCATCAAATAGTGCCCTGACCTCTGCACGTGTGGCACAGAACCGCGCCTTAAAAGTCATTCTGGGGAGGCCATGGAGGTACCCCACAGCGGACCTCAATAACGAGGCTGGTGTTGAGCCCTTCTTGGACCACATCATGAGATTGGTTGAGAGTTATAAGGTTGATGACCACCTCAACCCCCTGGTCCGACTAACGGGAACTTATGACTACAACCGCATCCCGTATAGGGTGAAAGTACATTTTCCTCTTACATTCCGGGTTAATCAACATCCATAGCCCCCATTGGGGTCTCCGGATTACTTGCGGCGCGGCTTCGCTAGGGTTGTTTCACCCTAGATGGTCGACTCTTTGTCCTGCACCTTCAACCATTGATGGCCGCCTCATGGTGCGCCTCAGTTTGGGTATTTTGAAACTTTTGCCCCAAGACACTTTCATGGTTTATAATCACCAACCACTTCAGGCAGGTAATACCAGTCACCTATTCCCATATTGCTGTTGGTGAGGGGGCCATCGCTCCCAGGAACAACAAAACAAGACTCATTACTAATATGAAAAAAAAAACAGGTTTCCTTGCCACCTCCCTTAATTCTCTTAGGAACTTTGATTCTTTTACTTTCATCTCTCTTTCTTGTTCTTGGGTGTCTTTACTTATCTGCTCTATTTTGGTCCACACTTATTCCTCGTTTAATATTCTTCTTGTCCATTCTTCATTTAACCATCCTCTGGTCTCTCCCTTCCAAGAATTTGATTCTCATTCTTTCCCTTGTCGTTACTTCATTTCCTCTTATTAGTCTTCTCCCACATTCATATCTTATCGATCCTTCTTCCGAGTTTATTAGCCTGTCTTCAAACTTCATTACCCTTACTCCCATTGCTATGTCATCTCTTCCTGTTTCATTTAACAGCCAGTATGTTGGTGTTGATCTCTCTAATTTCATTATCTACCCAGATAACCATCTGTTACCAATCTGACATCAGATTGGTAGCAGGGTCTATGTTGAGGACAGAGTGAGGGGAGGGGGCCGTCGGCGCGCCGAGCGAGACGGCGTTTGTTTCTCGCGCTCGCCGCGGACCGATACAAATCCTTTAATGTTTACAAAGGAACAGAGTGCGCCATCTCTAAGTGTCCCCGCTAATTGCGGTGTCTCACTGGGCTCCTAATTACGTCATCTCGACTCCCGTGACTTCGCGGAATCCTGGCGAGGATTCCGGGAGACGAGATTTCCGCCTTCTTTTCGCTTCGAATGCCGAACGAAGAGCATGTTTCGCGATCGGGCGGAGATTTCAAAATCGAATCGAGTCGTAATAAGTCTGACTGGCCAGATCGCTGGTGCAGCGCATAAGAATACGCGCCGTCATACATAATAGTCAAGGACTTGTATATAATAGTGTATAGAGTGAAGTGTTTTATTAAATAGTACATGTTTCTTTGCACAATTCTCGCGAACAATCAATTGTGTGAACTCGTTCATGTTTCTCTCGTTTAATCCGTAACATTATTTTTTGGTCCTTCGAGCCGGATTGGTTTTGCCGTTTTATCGTGTAATAAGTGAGTGAGTCTCTTGAGTGTTCTTCGTCGCACGTGTTCGGCCGTTGTTCTTCCATACTCTGCTGATCAATATGACCGACATGATGGAGGAACGGAAGGAGACCATTAGGAGAATTTCCAGAGTGGTGAAGAATTTGAAGAAGCTGGGCGCAGCAAAAATGACCGAAGGCGCCGTGCGCTCGCGCCTAGACACACTCGAGGAAATGTGGGCGGAGTTCAGAATTCAGCATCGGGACGTCCTCAAAGCCTCTAAGGAGGATGCTGCGCTGAAGGCAGATGATTATTTTAGCGAACATCTGTTTAACCTCGCGGAGGAATCGTATATGGAACAGAGGGGTCTGTTACTGGATATTTTAAAACTAGCTGAAAAATTATTACCGGCCAGAGGTACGAATTCAAACGCAACAGATGCTGAGGTTGAGTCGAGGTCACGCGCTGTTTTGCCTCGAATTCCTCTTCCCTCGTTCGACGGTCGGTGTTGTGATTGGCCGTCCTTCCGTGATCTGTTTGTGTTGTTGATCGTGAAGGACTCTTCGCTCAGTGAGGTAGACAGGCTTCACTATCTGAAAACATGCCTAAAGGGAGAAGCCGCGGGACACTTGAAAAATTATACAACCACGGAGGATAACTGTACCTTGGCATGGGAGCGTCTGCAGGGGCGTTATCAAAATAAACGCAAGCTCGTGCGGGCGCAGCTCACCACGCTGACGAGTTTGGCTTCAGTAAAAAAGGAATCGTTCTCCGAGCTGAAACGGCTACTCTACGATACCGTTGCTGTGGTCGGAGCCTTAAATAAACTCGAGCGACCTGTCGCGAACGCTACTGACTGGTTGGTGCACATCACCGTGGAGCGACTGGATAGCCAGTCACGTCGAGAGTGGGAATCCTCCTTAGGCACTTCCGATGAGGTGCCAACTTTCGATGAATTGAAGGCTTTTGTGGACAAGCGAATTGACACCGTGGAGGCCCTTGAGGAGCAGCGTGGCGGTGCTGATCAATCGGAAAAGAAGAATAACGCTGCAAAGGGCGCCAGAGACCACCAAGTCTCCACCCAGTCTAACCCTGCAAAGGATTGCAGTCTTTGTAAGGGCAAGCATTATGTGGCATTCTGTCCTGTCTACCAGAAGAAATCCCCAGCAGAAAGGCAGGCACTTACTGAGTCACTGCACCTCTGTGTGAACTGCTTGGGAAGACATCAATTCGACACATGTCAATCCACCAAGAAGTACAGGATTTGTGATAAGAAACATCATACCTCTCTTCATGATGTGCAGTGCGCCCCCGAGCAGCCAGCGGTCCATCACGCCGCGCTGCAAGGTTTTCGTTCAGCCCGGGTGATTCTCAGTACCGCTCGGGTAAAGCTACTGGATCCCAGTAGACCAGCTGTATTCGTGCGAGCACTCATCGATCCGGCGAGTGAGGTGTCCATCATCGCGGAATCCTTAGTGCAACGACTGGGGCTCAGTCGTAGGGGTGCTCGAATACCCTTGCTTGGAGTGGGCGATGCTCGATCCCACTCCTAGGGGATACACGACCGTTACCGTTGCATCCCACTGCAACGAAGAGTGCCGTCACGAGGTGTCAGCATTAATTTTGCCGGAGCTTTCTGAGCACGTACCGCGGAAGTTCCCAGAAGAAAGGACGTGGCATCATCTGCAAGGGCTATCACTTGCGGATCCGTGGTACCAGCGGAATGATCCAGTGGAGCTGCTCCTGGGTGCCGACGTGTACAACAAAATCCTACGCTGTGGGGTGCGGCTTGGAGGCCCTAACGCTCCCGTTGCCCAGGAGACCTGCCTGGGATGGATCCTCAACGGAGGCGTCAAGGACAATCCGAACCATGCTGACCAATTCTCGGACACACCTTCTGTCCACCACAAAGATTTGGTAAGCATGTTAACCAAATTTTGGGAGCAGAAAAAAATTTTCGTAGTTGTACCACCAACGCCGGAGAACGAAGAGTGCGAGCAGCACTTCCTGCGGACGTATCAACGTGATGACGAAGGTCGCTTCGTAGTGAGCTTTCCCTTCAAGACAATACCGAATTTGGGCGATTCCCGGCGTGCAGCGTTGAGGACTCTTGGGGCTATGCAGCGTAGATTCCAGCAATCGACGAGTCTGCAAAAGGCGTACGAAGATTTTGTGAACGAGTACGAGTCTATGGGGCATATGGTTCGCGTTCCGAATTCAGGTGAGGACCTCACCAGGGGCGCCGACTTCTACCTGCCGCACCACGGGGTGTGGAAGGAAACAAGTACGACCACTAAATTGAGGGTGGTTGTTTGATTTTTTAGTGAATGAGCGTGCTGGTTGAAAATGAGGTTAGGACGACGGTGAGAAAGGTGAAAGCAATCACACAGAGTGTGCAATGAGCAATTGTCACTTTATTAAAATTGTTACGTATGTGGAATCTTCCCATACACCACTCTCAACCACTTTCGAGCTCGCTTCTGAGAAGGGAAAACGCCCTAAACTCCTTTTGCTTATCATACACCACTAAGGGGGGTCATGATTTCGACCATCTGGATCACGACCATGGGAACGGGAGTGACACGACGACGACCCCGAAGGATTTCCTTATATGGAAACTCCTAATGAATCCCCACTCATTTTTGGGACTATATAAACCCTTTGGTTTCTACCCTCGTTAGTTAAAAGCTATAGAGTCACGCGTAGAGTCACGTCGTGTCACGCTCGCACAGAGTTGGTTAAGATCGAGCTAAAGTCTCCGTCAGAATCAATGTTAACCTCATAGAATCCGCGAGTCCGGTTTATATTCTATTTGGCACTTTGAAATAGCCACTCGTACGCCCCGCATCGCCAGTGCGTCAACACCGTGCAACTAGTGGTAATTAACTTTTATTTATTATTTAACCGCGACACTTACATTTGTACAATAATTAGTTATTGAATACACGAATGGTGTTCACGTGTAAATCGAGTCGATTTCGTTAAACCCATCTTTTACCCAGCGATCCTTATAATATTAGTAGCACTCACCCACTGATACAGCTTTACCGCTCGAGTTGTATCAAACATAAATTAAGAGTTACGAGGCATTACTAACATTTCCCGCGACTCTCTGATCTAGCATCAGGTACGTTCGCAACCCTTCATCCAAAATGTATCGCCAAATTCGGGTACAGAAGGATGACTGGCGATGGCAAAAGATTCTCTGGAGCCGACATGCTGGCGAGGCCCCTCAGGAATATCACCTGTGTACGGTCACGTACGGATTGGCATGCGCTCCATACCTGGCGATCTACGTAGACGACGTCCTATCTGGAGGTCCCACGCTGGACGAAGCACAGCAGCTTCAACGCGAGCTGGACAAGCTCCTTATGGCGGGCGGGTTCCTGCTCCGAAAATGGGCGTCCAATTCCAGAAAACTGCTGAGCGGCATAACCTCGGTCGACGCAGATGCTACTCGGAGCTGGACTTCTTCCAGCCCACACAGCGTGTTGCGCATCGAGTGGCTGCCTTCCGTTGACTGCTTTCAGGTTACGACAACGGACAATTCAGACGCAGCAGTAGCCACCAAGAGGACTGTGCTGAGCAAGACGGCCCAGGTGTTCGACCCTCTGGGATGGCTGGCCCCAGTGACGATCGTAGCCAAAATCCTGATCCAGGAACTGTGGCTACTGAAAAGCGACTGGGACACGCCGCTGCCTCTACGGGAGGAGCAACACTGGTCGCAGTTCGTCCTGGAGCTGCCGTCACTAGCGGGCATCCAGATTCCGCGTTGGCTAGGGTGGCTGCCCTCAAGCCGCTGCGTGGAGCTACATGGCTTCGCTGACGCTTCCGAACGCGCCTACGCAGCAGTCATCTACCTCCGAGTTGTCGACGCGTCGAGCACATCGCGATCTACGTTGGTAACTGCCAACAATTGATGGGGAATCCACCACGTGCGCGTGTCATTCCCTGCCGACCGTTCACGAAAGTCGGTGTCGATTACGCCGGGCCGATACAGGTGCGTGTTGGGCGAGGGCGTGGACAGAAAACCGTCAAAGGATATATTATCTTATTCGTCTGCCTGTCAACAAGGGTGCGACCGGGGGTGAGCGAGAGGCCGAGCGCGCAGGCGACCGCAGCCGAAAATCACCGAACCGGCCCGAGGCGCGCCGGTCTCGCGACGCGTCAAATGACGCTCACTCCCCACCGCGCCGCTAGATCGCGTCGATTTCTCGCTGCTGGGAATTTCCAAGAATTGGGACATAAGCCCCGGCGTCACGAAGCCAGGACAGTTCGAGTGGGGCTACGGATCCCCCTCCTAGACCGCCTGCCTGGATGCTGCCCGGTGCAAGAGTACTAGCGAGAATATCCGTGTATCCGCCGATCATAGGATCGTAGACTATCCTCTTTCCCTCTACCGTACCGTACAGAGACGCCTGGACGTTGCCCGGTCTCTTTCCCTCTACCGTACCATACAGAGACGCCTGGACGTTGCCCAGTCTCTTTCCCTCTACCGTACCAGACAGAGACGCCTGGAAGTTGCCCGGTCTCTTTCCTACTACCGTTCTACATAAGAGACGCCTGGACGTTGCCCGGTCTCTTTCCCTCTAACGCGCTATACAGAGACGCCTGGAAGTTGCCCGGTCTCTTTCCTGCTACCGTTCCGAAACAGAAAGGCCCGGACGCTGCCCGGTCTCTTTCCTGCTACCGCTCCGAAACAGAGACGCCCGGACGCTGCCCGGTCTCTTTCCTGCTACCGTTCCGAAACAGAGACGCTCGGACGCTGCCCGGTTTCTTTCCTGCTACCGCTCTGTAACAGAGACGCCCGGACGCTGCCCGGTCTCTTTCCTCTACCGCTCCGAAACAGAGACGACTGGCCGTTTCCAGGTCTCCATCGTTTCGCACGCAACCGCTAAGCAAAACGCGATCGACACCGCGGACAGAATTGTAAATAGTGTACATAGTTAGTGACAAGGAGAATAAAGGCTATACTTAGTAAGGAGAGGATTTAAATACCCTGGCATCCCGACTGAGTGCATCCTCCACCATCCTTACCTCCGGACGGACGACCGTCACAACATTTATAAATCCGTATACAATACGTCCCGTAACCAGTGGTACCTATTAGGTGCGATATCAGAAAATTTTCTATATTTTCGACTTCTTTTTGCTGTAGAATCACCATATTCCGTATTGTGTTAGCGTTGAAAACAAATTGAACATTAGTATAAAATTAAATGTAACGTATGAATAAACAGGATATATGCGATACTTACTTCAGTTTGATCTCCGCACAGCACACACCCCAGGCGATCATGCATGCTCCTGCGAACATGAACATTTATCATAAAACGTGTGTTAAATTATTATTTACGAAACAAGACGCTAAACATTCGCAATTCGCGCATAACCCTATTTTTCTGTCTTGCAGATAATGTAACTCTCGATTTCCGCGACGTAGATAATTGGAAATTATTCAATACCATAATTACGTTTGCCTTCTGAATACGTCGAGATGATTTGTCTGGATATTGATGCTTAGAATCGCATGGAATATTCTTCGATTTTGCTGGCACAGACTGCCACTGCCAGTGACTGCCACATCAGACCTCGCAAACGAACGCAAACTGGACGTAGAGTCTTGACCAATAACGAATTTCGGCAGTATGGCGCAGCCAATCCGAGCGTAGCCCATTGTGCCGCCACATTGGTACACGTGTTACATCTACATACCGTTTGCTCAAAGTGGTATCCGTTGTGCTTGAAGGCGAACGCTCGAAAAATATTCCACGCCATTCTACGCATCAATATCCAGATAAATCATCTCGAAGTATCCAGAAAGCAAACGTAATTATGGTATTGAATAATTTCCAATTATCTACGTCGCGGAAATCGAGAGTTACATTATCTGCAAGACAGAAAAGTAGGGTTATGCGCGAATTGCGAATGTTTAGCGTCTTGTTTCGTAAATAATAATTTAACACACGTTTTATTATAAATGTTAATGTTCGCAAGAGCATGCATGATCGTCTGGGGTGTGTGCTGTGCGGAGATCGAGCTGAAGTAAGTATCGCATATATCCTGTTTATTCATACGTTACGTTTAATTTTATACTAATGTTCAATTTGTTTTCAACGCTAACAGAATTCGGAATATGGTGATTCTACAGCAAAAAGAAGTCGGAAATATAGAAAATTTTCTGATATCGCACTTAAAGCCGGGTCCAGACTTGAATGCGTATACGCTGAGCAGGCTGAGCGCGCACGAATGACGCATGCGGAGGGGTCGAAAGTGCCATTGTGTCTTTCTTCACCAACTTCTGTGCTTAATTTAGCCCACTCCGCAGTCGTAAAGATGGTGTGATACATAGTTAGCTAAATAAACATACAGCTCAACCCTCCGAGTCATCCTGTTTACCAATACAGGGTGATTGTCCACCGACGCCTGTCAAAGAATTGCCACCTGGTACCCCGTGGCTAGGACAACCCCCTGCAGTGCCTCACCGAATTTTATGGGTTTCGATCTTTCAAACGATCATTTTAACACAACAGCGAGTCGGCCTGGCTGTATGAATTAAGAACAATGCAGGGTGTAGTGAAGAAAAGAAAGACAAATTATTCAGTAAAATAGAACTTTAAAGACTATCATATGTTAACTGCATTATTATTATTCAAAATGTAATTTTTAAATTTTTGATTATCTGTTTATGTCAATATTAGCAATGGATTAAAATTATTTAGTCTATGCCTTCAATAATTTAAGTCATTAAAATTAATTTCTGTAGGCGTTTCGTAAAAATCACCGAAAGCAGGGAACTTTGAAGATTTGTATTTTTTAAACAATTTCGAATCTGCAAAAATGAAGACTTAACCCTCCTTAATTTCATATGGACTACCATATATGTATTTCAATATCATGAAAATCCGAGACATCGAGGATTTTAGAAAAGTATCACATCTGCCTCTATCTTCCACGCTGAACGCAATGCACTGTAAACTCCCTTTGATGTGTGGAAGAAAACCGACAACGATCGGCTCAGGCCATGTACCTTCGCCGGCATTCGCGAGTCGGGCCGCATGCGCCGAGTCACCACGAATGACCCGTCCACACTAGCATATGCGTTCACGCTCACCCTTTCTGACGTAGAAGCGTGCGGCCCTGGCTACCATTTCACCCGTCCATATCAGAATATTCGTGCGCGCTCAGCCTGCTCAGCGTATACTCATTCAGGTCTGAACCCGGCTTAATAGGTACCACTGGTTACGGGACGTATTGTATATGGATTTATAAATGTAAATATTGAATGTTCTTCCTCGAATTTATATGCGCTATTTATATTATTTTGTAACAATTGTAATCACCAATCCTGTATATTATTAAATGAAGAATAAATATTTTTTTAAATAAGAAGAATTAATTATTTAATAAACTGTAGAATCTGCTTGCTGATTATGTCGGAGTAGGGATACACCTACAGCAATAACGCTACATTTGTGTTGGTGTGTAGGGACGGCCATGTGACGTCACGCGTAGGGAATAGTTTGGTAATTCTGGCTCTCAGATGGCGCTGTTGGCTGTGCCAAGCAGACGGCAGAATCTGCTGTCCATCTGCTGCCGATCTGACATTAGGATCTGACATCAGAATCTGCACCTCAGAACGCAGCCAAATGCAGACACAGACGACTACGGTTTTGACGTCAGATTCTGCGCTCTCATGCCAGACCCTGCTACCAATCTGATGTCAGATTTGTAACAGGTGGTTATCTGAAATATCTCTTGTAAAGCAATACGTCACCCTCCAAAAAATAAAGGTATATAAATAATATACATAAATATATTAATTATCAACATAATCACTGCACAATATACTTTATCGCTTTGTCACAAGGTAATTGAACATCTTCAAAGAAAGAATCTACAGTTCCAGCAAACTGCCGACACTTGCATTTCCCTCTTACACACATAAAACGTCCAGCACCATGCTGACCTGTTTTAAATAACTTCATCGGTTTGCGATGAACACCACAATTTTTACTAATTCTCAGCAGCCCTTGCTCCCACAACCATACTAGAGCACTTTTTTCAGACCGTGGTAAAGAACACAAGTTCCACCTTACCATTTTAAATATATGTAATTATTATATTTCTGCAAAAATAAACACAACAAATACACTTCCTATTTATCAACCTATACAACTGGAAACTATATACAAAATCGATAATGAAACATATGACCTATATATAAAATACAAACTAAATACTAAACACATACTCTCCTTACAACCTCTTTTTTAGAAACACCCAAACACAAGTATTTTATGCTGTCGAAATCCCTCAATGTAACCGTTTCGAAAAACAAAGAAACTACATACTCCTATCCCTAGATTTGCCATACGTCCCGTATACAGGGTGTCCGCGGGAAGACTGGACAGCCGGTTTTCTCCTAAACTATTGGAGATAAAAATATAAAAAAAATAGGGAATTGCATGGTTCGAGGGGGGCAATTAATTAGCGCGAACGGATTTTTTTATCGATTATTATTTTAAAAGATACGATGGTCAAGTTCGGTTTTTCAAATGGAACTATTTTTTTTGAACACCTGAGTCGATAGTGCGTTCCAAGACAAATTCAATAAGCTTTAATGTATACACTTTATTTTCACTGGTTTTTAAGATATTGCGCTTGCAAATTTACTGATTTTCACTGGAAGAAAACTGTCTGGTATAGCACGCACCGGGGACGGTCTTACTGGATCCACGGGTGGCACTGCCTTTTGAAATAGATACCTACCTGCCAAAGGTCTACGCCAGGCCCAAAGGCTGGACAATTTTTTTCCGTCAGAAATGCTACTTAGGTAGGTACATCTGCGGTATTGAGAAGCGCACCGTTACTTTTATTTCGCACTTGCTTCTACGCTCGGATAGCCGGTTCTTTTGGGAGGGATGCAAGTTCGATTGGTTAGGTTAGGAGGAGTGAAAGTTGCTAGACTAAATTTCAATTATAGGGAGCAGATTGTATCAGAACCATTCGGATTTGCATTCCTCACAAACGGCTGCTCTTTTGAAGAGGCCCTCTTCACAGCAATGCCCACCTCTCGCACGGAATACGTTAACGCTTGTTTTTCTTCTGATATTGAAGCTCGTGTTTATACTCGAGACGACCACGCGTCGACAGCGGGCTACCCCTTTTCTTCCTGTGTCTCTCCACGAGCCGTGTTGACGGTGGATTGTAGGAGCGTAGATATCTGGATGCCAGTTATTGAATTCAGGAGACGATAGAAACATTTTATTACAAAACACACATGTACTATAATTAAAGTAAATCGTATTCCTCTCGGGCAGGAGTACTGATAATGATCGGACTTGCGCCCCACTTCGCGCAGACCAATTACACGGAGGGTAGTCGGGTCACACACTGCCCAAATGATACAGGGTAATTCTGGAGCAACGCCCGTCAAGGAGATGCGCTGGCACCCCGTGGCGAGGACAGACCTTCGCATTGCCTCACCCGATTTTTATGGCTTTTTCCGGAAAAAGGTACGAATCCTGGGCCGGGCGTAGCGAATTAAGGTCGAGCCCCCGCAGTCGAGGGTGAAATATCCATTTGAGCGTATTAAGAAATTCTTTTCTTCGTCGTATCGAAAGGGAAGTGGTGCCAATGGATTCCTTATGTTTTTCTGATGAAAATCGTACCAAATGTCATGCAAATCGGACTACTTTGACACAAGCAAATTGTATTCCTTATGTAAGAGTTGTCCGATTTCCACGACACTTGGCAAGGTTTTTAATCGGAAAACCCCAAGGAATCCATCTGCGACACTTCCATATCCATACG
Source organism: Andrena bucephala (assembly GCA_947577245.1). NCBI lineage: Eukaryota > Metazoa > Arthropoda > Insecta > Hymenoptera > Andrenidae > Andrena > Andrena bucephala. The sequence continues at coordinate 49,188,241 of OX387715.1, read as the reverse complement.
ATAAAAAATAAAGAATTATTTCGACGCGTGGTCCTCTCGAGTATAAGCACGAGCTTCAATATCAGAAGAAAAGCAAGCGTTAACGTATTCCGTGCGAGAGAAGGTGGGCATTGCTGTGAAGAGGGCCTCTTCAAGAGAGCAGTCGTTTGTGAGGAATGCAAATCCGAATGGTTCTGATACAATCTGCTCCCTATGATTGAAATTTTGTCTAGCAACTTTCACTCCTCCTAACCTAACCAATCGAACTTGCATCCCTCCCAAAAGAACCGGCTATCCGAGCGTAGAAGCAAGTGCGAAATAAAAGTAACGGTGCGCTTCTCAATACCGCAGATGTACCTACCTAAGTAGCATTTCTGACGGAAAAAAATTGTCCAGCCTTTGGGCCTGGCGTAGACCTTTGGCAGGTAGGTATCTATTTCAAAAGGCAGTGCCACCCGTGGATCCAGTAAGACCGTCCCCGGTCCGTGCTATACCAGACAGTTTTCTTCCAGTGAAAATCAGTAAATTTGCAAGCGCATCTTAAAAACCAGTGAAAATAAAGTGTATACATTAAAGCTTATTGAATTTGTCTTGGAACGCACTATCGACTCAGGTGTTCAAAAAAAATAGTTCCATTTGAAAAACCGAACTTGACCATCGTATCTTTTAAAATAATAATCGATAAAAAAAAATCCGTTCGCGTTAATTAATTGGCCCCCTCGAACCATGCAATTCCCTATTTTTTTAAATATTTTTATCTCCAATAGTTTAGGAGAAAACCGGCTGTCCAGTCTTCCCGCGGACACCCTGTATACGGGACTGTCCCGTATTTCACTGTTCCCGTGAAATATTTTACAGAGTAAAATAAACCATTACCTACCCACTTTTTTCAAGTTTTCTTTATTTATCACTTAAACGTTCCGTATCAATGCTTGGCAATTATGGCAACACTAAAAATAAACCACTACGTACCCACTTTTTTCATGTTTTATTTATTTAGCACTTAAACGTCCCGTATCAATGCTTGGCAATTATGGCAACCCTACCTATCCCTCCAACCTCCAACAACGAATCATATGCGACAACCACTGTAACGGTCACAATAAAGGTTAAAAAATATGTCAAACTTTTGCAACTTTTTCACCTCGTAACTTTTCAACGAATAGATTCCTAAACTTAAAATTGTTATTTTTGCATGTTATTTGATACGTGCTTTCGATCCATATACATTTTCGGTGAAAAAAAAGGTTTCCCAGTGGAAAAGTTCACATCTAGAAAATATTAAAGAATGGAAGCTACACACTAATAGTACATGCTGTACAGCGTTTAGTATTGCTGCGGCATTAAATGAATTTTCACAAAGTTCCAGAGTGAACAGGGAACAACATATTTTGCAATATTGGGATAAACAAAGATTTTCCGAACTGCGAATACTTTCAAATTTGTACACGCAGTTTCAGCAACTCAAGTGTCCGTGAAAAATTATTTTCAGATCACAAATTTCTACTGATATTTATACATATATACGACTTACTTAAATCTACAGACGGGATTTTTTAAATTTGTATTACAGTCTCAGATAAAAAGTTGAAAAAACGAACTTCACTATTTTCTTCGCCATTCCGTCCTGTTGCAATTAATTCCAATTCGACGTAACACATTGTGACGTCCCACTATTTTTCGCGCGGTATTATTCTAAAAATCTATCATAAATCTCAAAATCACTCCACCAAAGTCCCTCAAACTCAACTCTTACCCCATTTTCCCAATCGCTGATCACCTTGACGATGTACCTTAGCGGTCCCCATCTCAAGATGGTCGGTACGAAACCTCCTTCGCCTATTCGCCCTATGAGGCACGAATCCTTCCCTCAAAATAAATCTAAACAAGTCCCTCGTTCCAAAGCCCTCTTAAATCGAGACCACGTCTCACTCCCCTCTTTACGACTCGCTGAGTCCAAGCCATTCTAACCCCTTTCCTATTAAAACACCCAAAATCCATTCGACGGGTTGAGTATATCCTTTCACAGTCATAAAAACCCCAGAAGTCTAATTGCGACGAATATTTGGTGTACGTGACATAAATACGTCTAATAATAGACGTACCGTTTATAAAAACCCCAGAAGTCCTACTGCGACTTATTTCTTACATGTGTCAAGGTCCCTACCGCGCGTACCCCCGCAACATTCCTGTAAAAGTACATAAATATGAGGTCCCGAGAGGCCGGAGGATTATTCATTATTCACAACTCAGTGTTACAAAACGTTAAAGAAGTTTTACTAAAATCAGTGACCAACAATCACCGTTCATCAATCATTGTAAGATATTACAATTATCATTTATAACATTGTATATCACCACCATCATTTATATTATCATTTCTATTACTTTTATATTATTTTGTATTACTATTCTATATTACTTTCTATATCAACGCTTATTGCTTATATCATTTCACTTAATTATCGCATATTGTATTTCATGTTCATATTCTTATATTGTGGTTAATTACCGTTTAAACAGTAAAAACGTACTCTTGTTTAAAGTTAATAAACCTCTTTGTTTTTAAATCACGCTTCGAATTATTGTGTGCATCCTTTGGTTACAAAGATTCCAAACCAAACCAGGCTGCCGCAACAGCTGATTTCTGTTCGTGAACGCGAGAGCGCATACACTGTTTACAAACATACTTTTGCATGAGCCGTGCTATTCACGGAAATATTACGCGTGGTTTTCATTACATAAATGCAACGGTAAATCTTATTACCCAAATCAAAACAAACATAAGGTGCTCTAACGGGTGTTCCCCGGGTGTGTATTCACCTTTTAAACCTTCCTTGGTCGATTAGAGTGTTGGATTTAAGATTCGCGCCTGATCTCCCCCTAGCTTCAGAGTGCTGGATTAAAGATTCGCGCCTGGGTTCCTTTAAAATCCTCAGAGTGCTGGATTTCAGATTCGCGCCTGACTTTCCTCCCCCCGCCCCCCATAATCATCGTTCCTAAAGACCTCACCCGGGACGTAACAACATCATCTGGTAAAATAATGATTCTAGCGTCTCAAAAAACTTCAAGTCGAAAAACTACAGACGAGATTTTGACAGAACTGAAAGGGCTTAAGTTACCAAAGGTAGACGTCATTGGAGTGTCCAATTTTGCTACCTCCAGTTCCAGTAGGAATAATAGGACTCTCCCTTTTTTCCTAGTAAAGGTCTCACCAGAGAGCGACGTTAATGCTATTACCAAAGTCAAATACCTGTTGCACCAAGCGGTGATATGGGATAGGATCATAAAAAAGGAACCTACTATGTGCCTCAGGTGTCAAAGAGCTGGACATACAGCAATAAATTGTAAATTAGAGTTTAGGTGCGTCAAATATATGAATAAACACGAGGTAGGTGAGTGTTCGATTAAGAAGGGCGAAAAACTGGAATTATCCAAGATATATTGTGTCCGTTGCAATAGCTTCGACCATCCGGCATCGTACAAGGGTTGTCCGAAGTTTAAAGAAATTAAAAATAGGTTAGCTGGTAAAATGGCTAAAAGAGCCGAGAGTAAAGTGGAGACTTTAAACAGTATTAGTAACAACCTTAACTCTCATAGCTATAGGTCTAATGTTTCATTTGCTCAGATAGTTAAAGGTAACCCTAATAGTCAATCCAATAAGGTTAATGTAATTTCGCAAATAGAGAAAGGAGAGAGGAGGTGGAACACGCAATCCTCTTCCAGCCACACAGGAACTGTATATAGCTTACCTCAAGATGGCACCCCTAAGAACATGGGAGATCATATTGCAGACTTCAAAAGTTTTATTGTGCAACATCTAAATAGGTTAGAAAATCTCATTACCCATAATACAGGTAATATCCAAAAACTTCACGATTTATATTGTTCGAAATCGGCCGTTTAGTATTGTCGTGCTCGTTGTACAAACGGCGAATGCTGGTTTAAGACCGCCCCCACCTCGCCCCGTCGGCAGCGAGATGGGCGTAAGTAATAAGCCCGATGACACCGAGCCGAAGCAGCGGGCCGGTGTCACTGGGGCGGGCACTAATGTGCCATTGCACGCCCTGGAAGGAGTTACAGCTGCTGGACCTGGCATAGTGTTTATGGATTTTTCTTCGGACTGTGGTTTGGATGTGTTTAAGGGGGGGCTGGGAGCTGCGTCCGCCGAGGACGTCAAGCGCAATAGGCCCACTATTAAGAAGGAGGCTGGTTCTATCGGGGAGTTTTTCCAGCGAATAGCTAGCACCCCGGCGAGGGGTAAGCCGGACCCCGCGGTCATTGACCTAGGGGAGGACCCCATGGTAATTCCTGAGACCCCCCCTCCCCCCTCATCGAGGGTTGGGGCACGGCGGGGATCCTCGTCTGCCCAACAGACCCCTTCGGGGGCGAATAAGGACGGTCCACCTCCCCCCCTGGATATCTTTAGGGGAAGGACTATAGCGAGGTCGCCCCCAATGGCGAAAACGGGCGCTCCCCCTCTCTCTTGCAGGGTGGGGGCTCGACTCCCCCTTGCGGGGACCAGAACCCGTCTGGTAGGGACCCGGGGCCCAAGGAGAAGCGCTCGGTGGTCCTCCTCGATAGGCTCCCCCCCGATAGGGTGAGGTTGGCTAGGTCGAGCTCGGCCACGCGGGTGGAGGATGCCCGGCATGGGCCGAGGGAGGGCCTCCCTGAGTACGAGTTTCTGGTCCCCCGGATCCCGATAAAATCCTCGGAGGTGCGCGGCGGGACAGGAGTAGCGGGCCCCTGTACGCCGGAGGTTAAGGCCGACATGCTGCTGGCTGAGGTGGCCACCCTTCTGGGGGCTATAACGAGGACGTGTGCGGACTTCTCCCAGGCGGTCAGGTCTAAGCAGCTCTCTTCCACCCGAGGGGTGGTGAGGTTCGCGGAGCACCTGACCGCTGACTGCGAGAAGGCAGCAGCCTCGTTGGCGGAGGTGATGGCCACCAAGGCGATCCATCGGTGGACCTCCGGCCATGACACCTCTAAGGAGAAGGGAGAAAAGGGGGGTTTGAGTGAGACGGTGCCCGTGCCTCCTCCCCCCTCCCCGCCCCGGCGGGCCCCAGTTAAGAGGAGTGTGAGGGACACGGCGGTCCAAACGGACCCAGTGACCCCGGCACCTCCTTCTCCCCCCCCCCCCATGATGATGGGGGGTTGAAGGACAAGGAGAGGCCCCGGACGTCCCCCGCGGAATCTGGGGGTACCCTGAAGAAGAGGCTGCTTGCCGAGGCCCTGATGGATCCCCCCCCCCCCCCCGGGGTAGCGACCCCGGTCCCGCCCAGGAGGGTGGGCGGCGACATGAGGGGAACAAGCGGCTTCGGAAGCAGCAGCATCAAACTAAGAAGGATAGAGTGGGGAAGCCCCCCGGTTCCGCGAGGGCCCCTGGGTCTGTGAAGGTGGGCGGGGAGTGCAGCGCTGCGGCTAAGGAGATCCCCCCTCCCCCCCCCCCCTGCCTGGGGACCGTCCGGCCCCTAAGGGGACCCCTGTAGGGGAGGCGTCCGCTTGCGCGGCCCTCGGCCCCCCCCCCCCCCCCGGAGCGGGCCCCTTGTGAGCGGGGCTGCCCCGTCGAGATCCCGCGGGCTGACCCGTCGAGATCCCGCGGGCTGACCCCGGGCCGGGCCCCTCCTCTGCCCCCCCTCCTGAGCAGGAAGGTTGGGTCCAGAAACCCACCCGTGGGCAGGCTCGAAGGGAGAGGAGGCGTAAGCACGCGGAGGATCGTCAGGCCCAGAAGCGTCCCCAGCAGGGGACGGGTTCGGTGGACCGGCAGCCCGGTCAGCCCGGTGGCCCCCAAGTCCCTCCCTCTAAGGTGAGGTCGAGAGCGGGCCCGGGCCCGAAGCCCAGGCCCCCTAGAAAGAGGCCGGAGGCGGTCCTGGTCAGGGTCGCCCCTACCTCATCATACTTGGAGACGTACAGGTCCCTCTTGTCCCAGGGCAGGGAGGTCCTCCAGGGCGTGGTTGGAGTTAAGAAAACTCGGTTGGGCCACGTTCTGCTGGAGCTAGACAAGAGGGTGAGCGCCCGTGACATGACCGGCCTTGGAGATTAGGGGAATAGACCCTACGGTCGAGGGCCCCGAGTTGCTGGCTGACCTGGGTGCGGCCCTGAAGGTCGACCCGCTGGCCCTGAGGCTCAAGATGCTCCGGCTTGACCGGCTGGGCACCCAGACGGCGGTGATCGATGCCCCGACAAATGCGTTGAAGGCCTCAACATCTGGTCTCCGCTTTAGGTCGGGGCTAACGATTGCGCGCTGCCGAGTCCTCCCCAAGTTGAGCAGATGCTACCTCTGCCACCAGCTTGGCCACCTGGCAAAGGCATGCCAGGCTGTGAAAGAGGGGGAGGAGCTCTGCAGGAGGTGCGGGGTCAGCGGGCATAAGATCGCAAATTGTCCCAGCCGCCCGAAGTGCGTGATTTGCACGAAGGCCGGCATTACCGGGGCTAGGGCTGCCCACGTCGCGGCCTCGCTGGGCTGCCCGGCTAACAAGGGGAAGCCGGTTTTGGAGGGCCGCTTGAAGAAGGGGGGAGGATTGTCTGGACAGTTTAATGCCCATTAAGCTCATTCAGATTAACCTCAACCGATCCCGCCTCGCCCAGGACATTATGCTTCATAATGCGTCTGTCCTGGGCGCGGATGTGGTTGTCATTTCTGAGCCGTTCCGCCAGTTGGGGGGATGGTTCAATGACGCCACGGGGGATGCCTCGGTGTGGGTTACGGGGTTCAACAAGAGATTCCCCACTAGTGCCCCAATCTGTCGGCTGAGGGGGTGGCGGTGGCGATTCTTCGCGGTGTGGCCATCGTCAGTTGCTACTGCCCCCCCCCCGGAGGAAACTCCCCGAGGTTGGGAGGTATCTGGACGTCTTGGAGGGGGTCGTGGCCGAGGCCAGAACCATCGCTAGGGGGGTTGTTGTGGTAGGTGACTTGAACGCCAAGTCCCCGGCATGGGGCGGGAAGGTCCTCGATAGACGGGGAGCCGCCTGCCTGGAGGCCTTCGCCAGGTTTGGGCTGGTCCCAACCAGATTGAGGGAAAGGGCTACATTTTTCCACCACAACAGGGGCTCCTCGTTTATTGACGTCATGTCAACGGACCGGGTGACCGCCCGCCGTGTGCTGAAGAGCGCGGTTCTGTCCTCGGTCACGTTCTCCGACCATCGGTACGTTGCCCACACCCTGGCTGAACCAAGGAGGGGCGGGATCCCTCCCCCCCCCCTGAGTGGGCCCAGTTCTCGACCCGGGATTTTAGCCCGGCCCTTACCCTCGAAACCTACCGATCCCTCCGCTCTGCGGAGGGGGGTAGTCCCGGCGACCGACGGTCCCCCCGGGTCCCTGCCCATGGTGGGCAGGCGACCAGGCTTCAGTCCCTCCTGGAGGAGGTGACCGTGGCCACCCTTCCCCGTAGACCGCCAGCGCGGGGCTCTCGTAAGCCTAATGCTTGGTGGTCCCAGGAGATTGCTGAGGCCCGCAGAGCCTCCTTTAGAGCTAGGAGGTGGTTTCAGCGCCGGAGGAAAAAGGGCGCCCCTGATGCCGAAGAGGCCAGGAGGGCGTACGCTCTGTCGAGAAAGGAGGTGCAGCTGCGGATTTGGAGGGCCAAGGAGGCACTCTGGACGCAGTTGTACTCTATGGTGGACTCAAACCCCTGGGGGAGGCCCTACAAGGTGGTTATGGCCATCCTAAGGGGCCGCCCCCCTAGGACGATCATGAACCCGGGTCAGGTCCGCCATATCTTGACAGAGCTGTTTGTCACCTCTCCTCCGGCGGTGCTCCCACCGAGACCCACCCATGGCTCGGTTATGAGCTGGGTCTCCAGAGGGTCCGACGACGACGTCATTAGCGCCGTCGACGAGGCCCTGATCTGCGAGGCGGCCTTCAGGATTAAGTCCGCTAAGGCCCCTGGCCTCGATGCGGTCCCGTCCCAGGTGGTGTCCTGCGTTCTCAGGGCCCACCTGGATCACTTCGGTAACATGGTACGGGACACGCTGCGCAGAGGGACAATCCCCCCCTCTTGGAAGAGGGCTAGGGTTGTCCTGATACCCAAACCGGGTAAGGACCGTGGGTCCCCCTCTGCGTACAGGCCCATTAGCGTCCTCCCTGCCCTTAGTAAGGCATGGGAGTATGCTATTAAGGGCCTGATTGAGAAGTACATTGGGCAGGATGCGTTCCACCCATCCCAGTTCGGCTTTCGAAAGGGGGTGGGGACGGTCGATGCGGCCGCTGTGATCACCCGGTTCGCGCACGGCTGTTCTAAGAAGAACCGCCTGTGCGCGCTGGTGGCCATTGATGTCCGGAACGCATTCAACTCGTTGAGCTGGGACTTGATCCTGGAGGAGTTGGGGCAAGGGGGGTCCCACTGGTCATTAGAAGACTTATCCGGGACTATTTTTCGGACAGAGTGGTCGTGGTCCATAATGAGGAGGAGCACGTTGAATTGGCCTCTGGGCGGGGATACCACAGGGGTCAGTGATTGGCCCCTTCCTGCGGAACCTCGTCTATGACGACCTCCTGGCACTTTTCGGCTCTGACCGGTTCGTTCAGCCGGTCGCCTATGCCGATGACCTGGCCCTGGTGTTCTCCTCGAGGGACTTGGAACACCTCGAGGAGATGATTTCGAGTACGATGGCCAGGGTCGGGAAATGGTTCCGTAGGGCGGGGCTGCAGGTGGCCTCCGCAAAAACGGAGGTTATCCTGCTGACCGGTCGGAGGGGAAACAAAGTCCTCCCGTTTGAGGTCCTCGGCTCCAGTGTGATGTCCGCCGAGGTCATCAAGTACCTCGGGCTCATGCTGGACTGCCGTAGGAGTTTTCGGCCTCATCTAAGGGAGGCAGTGGCCAGGGGGGACAGGGTCATGGGTGCCCTGGCGTCCCTCCTCCCGAATGTAGGTGGCCCCTCGGTGCATGCTAGGCGCCTATATTACGCTGTCTGGGAGTCCGTCGTGTTATACGCGGCCCCGGCGTGGGCCACGGCCCTCGAGGTGGGGGTTAACAGGGCTATCCTGAGGAGGGCCCAGAAGTCGGCCCTGGTAAGGTCTACCACCGCCTATAGGACGGTGGCCTACCAGGCCCTCTGTGTGCTTGCCGGGCGAATGCCGGTCCACCTCAAGGTCCGCATGTGGGCGGAAGTGTCAAGGGCCAAGATGGCCATTAGGGGTGACCCTACTCCTGGGGGGGATAAGGCCCGACTGGCGGCGGCTGTAGCCTCCGCTAAAAAGGGTGCCCTCATTGCTGCGATGGCGGCCTGGCAGGCGGAGTGGGCTGCCTTCGACCCCTCCAACTGGACCAGGAGGCTTGTCCCCTCGGTCGAGACCTTCGTTGGAGGGGGGAAGGCCCTCCTTCAGACCGACTACTGGCTCACGCAGCTGCTGTCCTCCCACGGGGCGTTTAACGCCTTCAAGGCTAGAATTGGTAAGTCCCAGTCCACGTTGTGCGAGGACTGTGGGGGGGGGGCAGTAGATAATGCGGAGCACGTCCTCACCGAGTGCCCCGTCTATGAGAGTGATCGGCGGGCGTTGGCCGGAGCCATTGGTGCCCCGGTTGAGGCTTCGTCGATCATCGCCCGGGCAACGGCGTCCCCGGAGTGCTGGAAGGCGCTCCGGGTGTTCGCGGAGCGCTCGATGAGGGACAGGGCTGGTAAGGAGCAGGCGAAGGAGGCGGCGACCCGCGCGGCCAGAAATGAGGCCCTCAGGGCTGAGGCGGCCGCCAGAAAGCTGGAAGCCAGGAGGAAGTGGGGGAAGAGGAAGGTTCAATTCCCTCTCCCCCGTATTGATCGCCCGCTGAAGAAAAGGAGGATCCTCCCCCCGCCGTCCCCCCGGACGCAGGGTGGTGCATGGGGGTCTAGACCCCCATAGATAGATTGGATGCCGGAGCACCTGCCCGGCTCTGTAAGGGGTCGCGATAGTGTTCGCGTATTTATCCCAGCCCCCCCCCCTTTTTTTGGGGGGGTTTGGTTATTTATTTATTTTATTTATTTATTTATTCATCTATTTATTTATGTTATGTATTTAGGTATGTATTTATTTATTTATATACTTATCTACTGTATCTTTTTTGTTGTGTTCTGTTGTGTTTTTTGTTTATTTATTTATTTATTTATTCTATTTATTTACGTGTTTTTGGTGTTACGTATATTTTTATGTTTTTACCCGGCCCCCCCCCCCCCGCTCCTTTTAGGTGAGGTTGTTCCGCGTATTTAACCGCCTCCCCTCCCGACGATCCGTTCCTTCGTGATCTGACAGGTCCCCCCCCCCCCTCCGTGTGGGGGGGCCTAGACTTTTTATTTTATTTTATCTTATTTTATTTCATTTTATTTTATTTTATTTTATTTTATTTTATCTTTACTTTATTCTATTTTATCCTATTCTATTCTATTGTATTTTATTTTATTTTAGTTTATTTTTTGTTATTTTATTTTATTTTAGTTTATGTTATTTTATTTTACCTTTATATTATTCTATTGTTATCTTTATTTCATTTTATTTTATTGTATTTTGTGTTTTGCCCCCTGTTTTCGGGCTTATTAGGGGGCCCAGCGGCCGACGTGTCCGCTGCTGGGCCCCAAGTTATAGCGAGGTGCCCTCCGGTAGGTGGGGGAGGGAGGAAGTACTACCCAGAAGTGCCCCCCTCCCCCGAGGGCCCGCTAGTAGGTGGTACACACCAGAGGGGGTTTTTAGTGGGTATCCCGGCTCGATGCCGGCGAGTCCCACATAACCCCGGCCCAACAGCCGGGGTATGCATAAAGCATTTTCCCCCTCTACAAAAAAAAAAGTATTGTGCTCGTCCTTGCCTCGAGCCGTAGAGGACGCCAAACCGTCGCGTTTACGTTTACAGGCATCAGCTACCGTGCGTTGGTAGCTGAACGCGATCACGTAGATCGGGTCCCATTGCCTCCCATTTCTCGCGTGATTTGGGGAAAGCCAATGAGCAACGACACCTTTGCCTACGTCACTGTGAGAATGTGGAAGGGGAGCGAATTCGTAGCTGTGAAAAACGAACGGTAGTCAGAGAGCTCTTCGAGCGTTGTGTAAGAACTGGGGCTCCTCAAGAGTTTCTCTCGATCCGAGAGATGGGAATAAAACTCATCAGTTACCTCTACAGAGGTTAAAAAAAGGAGTGTTTTAATTACCTTTCTCCATATATTCTGTTCAACCCACAAATCGGCGAAACAAAAAAATATTATATGTCAGTAGTATAGCTATGACAGTTCCAACCCAAATTTGAGTTTCAAGGTCATGATAAGAATTTACCTCTGACTTTGAAATCCAAATTTGAGTTTCCAGACCGCAGGAAATCCAACGCAGCGGGCGGCGGCGGCGGCGGCGGATGACATGATAGGGATGGCTGAGTGGTGGGTGTATAGCGTGAGAACCGATATCAAATCAATCGATACCGAACCGATACCGAAGAAGTGCATCGAGGAGGAACCGCGGGTGAAGGCTACTCTGGAGCGTGGTACCAACCACAGTCGGTAAGGAAGGAAATATTAATTTAAGATATTAATATAAATGAAAAAACAGAATCTCCGGCGACTGGACTCGAACCCAAGACCTCCGCGGTACGAGTCAGCCGCCTAACTAACTCCCCCAACGCCAGCTCTCCGACATTAGTCTTCCGTGAATGGTATATACAGGGTGTCCCAAAAATGCTGCGGTTCCTTGAAGGGGGTGATTCAGGGGGTGATTGCAAACAACTTTTTCCTTTGCGAAAATTCTCTCCGAGGTTTCGTTAACGAGATAATAACAAAAAGCACCGACCAATCAGAGCGCGAGCCTTCTGCTGGAGCTCCCGCGCTAGCGTGGCCGCGCGCCGAGCCGCGCTGCGACTACGAACAAGCAAGGCGGCATGCACCGAAGGAAATTGCGTAGAATGGCAAATGAAAAAGACGTAACAAAAAAATCGAAACTTTTGCCATGGTTTTTTTGCCATTTGAAGTGAACAATGAAAAAAAGATAAATGGATGAAAATCACGTGTAACGTAAAAATACGAATACCCAGTTGTTTTTTTTTTTTTTGGACGAATCGAAAATAATAATTATTTGGAATGAGAGGATAAGGAACGCGTAAATTTCCTTTTTTAATAACGTACAAACGAAAAGGTAATGCAACAGGGAACGAGTGAAAAGTGATCGTAGTTCGTTATTGTGATAAAAATCCGTAGTTCAATAACGGCCAACACTGTTGTTGATAATGAATAAATCTGTTTAAAAACTGCGAAGAAAAATTTGCGTACGGAAATTTGGAGAATTATCGCCGGAAATAAGCCATAGCCTGCGTTAGGCTTAAAAAATAATAGTTGCCAATAATGTAACTAAAACTCACCCTTGTCGAAAATTCACCTGCAACTTGAAAACTTGTGTCACTGGGTCACTGAACCGATCCTGGTCATCGATGGACGAGCCCAGTGCACAGCTGATCCCAGGTATACGACACTACCGAAAGTTAAGGGTCGCAATGTCAGGTGCGTCCAGGTCAACGTACCGAATATTCACTTCACTGCACGGCTACTAACACTGATCACTTTATTTACTTTTCATGGAACGTGTTGTTCCTACGTTATAAAAATTGGTGGCCCCGAAAGGGGCCGATTGTTGTTAATTAATGAGTTGCTCCACATGGCGACCGTCATTGTCCACGCATAATTCAGCGCGGAGAACTAGTTGTCTTTGGACGCCCCGTAATGTTTGCGGCGTTATGTTTTCCACCGCTGCGTGGATAAGCGCAATTGCTTCCTCAGGCGTGTCCACCGGCTGACGATACACCTCATTCTGAAATGATTGTTGTACAACAAATACAAAACGTAAGTAAAAAAAAAATATCTACAACAGGAATAAGTAAAGAGTAACAGCAATAATCAAATTACCTTCAGGTAGCCCCAGAAGAAAAAATCCAGCGGATTCATATCCGGTGACCGTGGGGGCCACGCAACGTGGGCCTCTTGTCCGCCGTGGCCGATCCACCTGTCCTGAAAGGTTTCACCTAAATAAGCGCGGACAATATTGGCGAAATGTGGCCCAGCTCCGTCATGCTGGTAGTACATGTTCTGTCGGATCTCATATGGAATATTGTCCATAAGATCCGGCAGAACATGTTCTAAAAAATATTTATACGCTGGGCCGTCCAGCCTGTCTGGCAGAATGTACGGCCCAACAATAAATTCGCCACAAATGCCGGCCCATAGGTTGATCGACCAACGGACTTGTGCTGCACGTGGACGAAGCGCTAGAGGATTTTCGTCGCTCCACACATGCATATTGTGGGAATTGAAGCAACCTTCCCTGTTGAAAATTGCTTCATCCGTCCACAATATGTATGTGGTGAACGACGGATTCCTTAGCACTTCTCCCAACAGCCACCTGGAATATTGAACCCGCTGGATGTAATCCCCGGCGTGCAAATGTTGCACCCGTACATATTTGTACGGATGCAACCTGCGATCCCTGAGGATTCGGTGTATCGTCGTCTTGCTGACACTAGAACAAAATGCAAAAACATCCACTATTAGATAACATTTTTTTTTCTTAATTAATAATTGCCGCAGTTATCTTGAACTGTGACTTACTTTAGGCGACGGCTCAAGATGCGCACACTGATCGTGGGGTCGGCTTCAACGGCGTCGAGGATTCGCTCGATGGTGCCCGGATTTCGCGCTGCTGCGGGTCTGCCCACCTCGCTGCCTCGCGGCATCATGGACCCCGTCGAGAATAGCCTCGATGCTAACCGACGAAATGTATCCTCGTTTGGCGTTTGGATAGCAGGATATTCTAGCGCAAATGCTCGCGCAGCAGCACTTGCGTCCCCGTTGTTCCGGGCGTACACCCAGAACATCCTGTAGTATTCTTGGGCCGTGAACATTTCTGCAACGCGATTGCTAGCTGACTGACAGGATTTTTTCCAAGCAACTTCCGCTACCCCCAAGTAGCTTCTCTGGTTCCATTATGAGTTAACTCCCACCAGGCCAAGAGGCTTTAGGTAAAAAGAAGCCAGCACATTTTCGGAACACACGTGTTTTGCAGAAGTGCAACGAACACTTTCACAAAAGCCCGCGCTCCGTCCTTCTACTGCCAATGTACCCATTGCTTCGAGATAGAAAACAGACACCACGTGTATCGGTTCGAAAAGGTCCGAAGGGAAGAGAAGCAGAAAGTCTTCGAGTTGCTATAAAGAAGAAAATGCATACCATTCCTGTTTCCCCTTTCCAAAACCCTGAGTTCACGTCTGCTACGAGGCGGAACCAATTAAGTCATAAATTATCCGAAACTGTAGGAAACCGTTCTCTACCGCCGACTGGCGGGACAATACGGTCATAAACCGCGACCCTGGCGAAATGCTCTGGCTGATCAGCCTGATTAATTTTGGAGAACTAGAAATTACAGAGTATTATCCAACATCAATACGCCTCGTGGAGAGACACAGGAAGAGAAGGGGTAGTCCGCTGACTGCGCGTAGTCCCGCCTGTTTCGTCCTACCCTCAAATTAAAGACGGATCCCTTATCTCTCGAGTATAAACACGTGCTCGAATTTCAAAACAAAAGCATGCGTCGACGTATTCCGTGCGAGAGAAGGTGGGCCTTGGGGAGGAGATATTGCTGTGAAGAGGGCCTCTTCAGGACAGTGGCCGTTTGGGAGGGCTGCAGGACAGATTGGATAGATTAGGGCCAATCGGTCTTTAATTTGAGGGTAGGACGAAACAGGCGGGACTACGCGCAGTCAGCGGACTACCCCTTCTCTTCCTGTGTCTCTCCACGAGGCGTATTGATGTTGGATAATACTCTGTAATTTCTAGTTCTCCAAAATTAATCAGGCTGATCAGCCAGAGCATTTCGCCAGGGTCGCGGTTTATGACCGTATTGTCCCGCCAGTCGGCGGTAGAGAACGGTTTCCTACAGTTTCGGATAATTTATGACTTAATTGGTTCCGCCTCGTAGCAGACGTGAACTCAGGGTTTTGGAAAGGGGAAACAGGAATGGTATGCATTTTCTTCTTTATAGCAACTCGAAGACTTTCTGCTTCTCTTCCCTTCGGACCTTTTCGAACCGATACACGTGGTGTCTGTTTTCTATCTCGAAGCAATGGGTACATTGGCAGTAGAAGGACGGAGCGCGGGCTTTTGTGAAAGTGTTCGTTGCACTTCTGCAAAACACGTGTGTTCCGAAAATGTGCTGGCTTCTTTTTACCTAAAGCCTCTTGGCCTGGTGGGAGTTAACTCATAATGGAACCAGAGAAGCTACTTGGGGGTAGCGGAAGTTGCTTGGAAAAAATCCTGTCAGTCAGCTAGCAATCGCGTTGCAGAAATGTTCACGGCCCAAGAATACTACAGGATGTTCTGGGTGTACGCCCGGAACAACGGGGACGCAAGTGCTGCTGCGCGAGCATTTGCGCTAGAATATCCTGCTATCCAAACGCCAAACGAGGATACATTTCGTCGGTTAGCATCGAGGCTATTCTCGACGGGGTCCATGATGCCGCGAGGCAGCGAGGTGGGCAGACCCGCAGCAGCGCGAAATCCGGGCACCATCGAGCGAATCCTCGATGCCGTTGAAGCCGACCCCACGATCAGTGTGCGCATCTTGAGCCGTCGCCTAAAGTAAGTCACAGTTCAAGATAACTGCGGCAATTATTAATTAAGAAAAAAAAATGTTATCTAATAGTGGATGTTTTTGCATTTTGTTCTAGTGTCAGCAAGACGACGATACACCGAATCCTCAGGGATCGCAGGTTGCATCCGTACAAATATGTACGGGTGCAACATTTGCACGCCGGGGATTACATCCAGCGGGTTCAATATTCCAGGTGGCTGTTGGGAGAAGTGCTAAGGAATCCGTCGTTCACCACATACATATTGTGGACGGATGAAGCAATTTTCAACAGGGAAGGTTGCTTCAATTCCCACAATATGCATGTGTGGAGCGACGAAAATCCTCTAGCGCTTCGTCCACGTGCAGCACAAGTCCGTTGGTCGATCAACCTATGGGCCGGCATTTGTGGCGAATTTATCGTTGGGCCGTACATTCTGCCAGACAGGCTGGACGGCCCAGCGTATAAATATTTTTTAGAACATGTTCTGCCGGATCTTATGGACAATATTCCATATGAGATCCGACAGAACATGTACTACCAGCATGACGGAGCTGGGCCACATTTCGCCAATATTGTCCGCGCTTATTTAGGTGAAACCTTTCAGGACAGGTGGATCGGCCACGGCGGGCAAGAGGCCCACGTTGCGTGGCCCCCACGGTCACCGGATATGAATCCGCTGGATTTTTTCTTCTGGGGCTACCTGAAGGTAATTTGATTATTGCTGTTACTCTTTACTTATTCCTGTTGTAGATATTTTTTTTTTACTTACGTTTTGTATTTGTTGTACAACAATCATTTCAGAATGAGGTGTATCGTCAGCCGGTGGACACGCCTGAGGAAGCAATTGCGCTTATCCACGCAGCGGTGGAAAACATAACGCCGCAAACATTACGGGGCGTCCAAAGACAACTAGTTCTCCGCGCTGAATTATGCGTGGACAATGACGGTCGCCATGTGGAGCAACTCATCAATTAACAACAATCGGCCCCTTTCGGGGCCACCAATTTTTATAACGTAGGAACAACACGTTCCATGAAAAGTAAATAAAGTGATCAGTGTTAGTAGCCGTGCAGTGAAGTGAATATTCGGTACGTTGACCTGGACGCACCTGACATTGCGACCCTTAACTTTCGGTAGTGTCGTATACCTGGGATCAGCTGTGCACTGGGCTCGTCCATCGATGACCAGGATCGGTTCAGTGACCCAGTGACACAAGTTTTCAAGTTGCAGGTGAATTTTCGACAAGGGTGAGTTTTAGTTACATTATTGGCAACTATTATTTTTTAAGCCTAACGCAGGCTATGGCTTATTTCCGGCGATAATTCTCCAAATTTCCGTACGCAAATTTTTCTTCGCAGTTTTTAAACAGATTTATTCATTATCAACAACAGTGTTGGCCGTTATTGAACTACGGATTTTTATCACAATAACGAACTACGATCACTTTTCACTCGTTCCCTGTTGCATTACCTTTTCGTTTGTACGTTATTAAAAAAGGAAATTTACGCGTTCCTTATCCTCTCATTCCAAATAATTATTATTTTCGATTCGTCCAAAAAAAAAAAACAACTGGGTATTCGTATTTTTACGTTACACGTGATTTTCATCCATTTATCTTTTTTTCATTGTTCACTTCAAATGGCAAAAAAACCATGGCAAAAGTTTCGATTTTTTTGTTACGTCTTTTTCATTTGCCATTCTACGCAATTTCCTTCGGTGCATGCCGCCTTGCTTGTTCGTAGTCGCAGCGCGGCTCGGCGCGCGGCCACGCTAGCGCGGGAGCTCCAGCAGAAGGCTCGCGCTCTGATTGGTCGGTGGTTTTTGTTATTATCTCGTTAACGAAACCTCGGAGAGAATTTTCGCAAAGGAAAAAGTTGTTTGCAATCACCCCCTGAATCACCCCCTTCAAGGAACCGCAGCATTTTTGGGACACCCTGTATGCCGAGCGTAATAATTAATTTTTTATCGTACGATGTCGGGAAAGATCGGCTTTTTGCAAACCACGTATTTGGAGGAGGGAAAGAGAGAGCAATACTTTAAAAAGCTAAATTCGGAGGAGGGAAAGTGAGAGCGCTACTTAGTGCTACAGTCGCTTTTGTTCTATAGATAGCAGTATTTCAAGCGTCGCAGCGTCTCGCGCGAACGTGTGTAACTCGAATCCCCGTGGACAGCCGCGCGAGATGATGTCATTTAGCGGCGCGAAGAACGAAATAAAATTATGCGGCGTCAGCAGAAATGCTGAATCTTAAAATTATGCGAGGAAAGGCAGGTAAATAAAATGGTACAATGAAATACGTTTAAGAATATATATTGTTACAAAAATATAATAAAAGAAAAAAGAAAAATATAAAAAGGAATATAAATATAAAATGAATATAAATATAAGATATAAATATAAATATAAAATATAAAATTAAAAGAAAAGAATATAAAATGAATATAAATATAAAATATAAAATATAAAATATAAAATATAAAATATAGAATATAAAAATAGAAATATAAAAATAGAATATAAAAATAGAAATATAAAAATAGAAATATAAAAATAGAAATATAAAAATAGAATATAAAATAGAATTAAAAATAAAATGAAATAAAATAAGAAATATAATAATATAAAATAAAATGAATATAAAAAAGAATAAAATAAGAAATATAATAATAATATAAAAGAAAAAAAATGAAAAAATAAAAAAAGAAACTAAACGTCTATAACATTATCGTCTTCATCGTTGGGGGGCGGCGACGGTGGCGATGGAGGCCGCGGGATATAATACGGGGCCCACCTTAGCCCAACATCCCGCGGCGGTATGTACACCATAGGCCGCACCCGCGTGGCCATACCGGGGCCGAACACACGCCCGTTGAGGGGCTCCTCCTGAAGTAACTGCACCAGCCACCCTGGACGCCGCCACCATAGCTCATTACGGTCCTAGATCACAAACACAAACGTTGATATAACAGTGATACATTAAACATATTAAACACGAAGCACACAAAAACAATGCACTACATACCTGTAGAAGTGGCGGCGACGATGGCGGCGACGGGGGCGACGGTGGCGAAGGGGGTGAGCCCCAATCCACCGACCATGTGGGTGACGGTGGTGGCGAGCCCTAAAAGATAGAAACCCACGATATAATATCGCCTGATTTAATCTCACTCGGTATCAAAGGTTAAACGCGATAAATATTAAAAATATTGCAAAGTACATACCTCGGGGTCACACTCCGGCGCTATCCTTTTCTGGCCCATATTTCACTAAATATATCACTTTGATGAAATCGTTCACAACTGATAGCTGTCGAGCTTTGTAGACAACTGGTCCCACAGCGCTCATACAATTTGTCACCCATGCCTAAAGTTGCATACGTTGCAAAGTAGGATGTCTTTGTTCTTCACCTTCTTCTTCACTGACCACCCTCTCCTTCTATGTCCTCCACATGCATTTTCGCTGACCATCTTCACCATCTGCATCTTCTTCGAATTATTCACTGACCATCCTATCCTTCTTCGTTTGCATCATTTCACTATACCATACCATACCACTTTAAATGTGTATCGAACGGGTATTGAACGGCTTTGAACGTGTATCGAACGGGTATTGAACGGCTTGGAACGTGCATCGAACGGGTATTGAACGGCTTCGAACGTGTATCGAACGGGTATTGAACGGCTTTGAACATGAATCGAACGTGAATCGTACCACTCTGACCGTAAATCGAAAGTGAATCATACCACTCTGAACGTAAATCGAGCGTGAATCCTATCACTCCGAACGTGAATCGAACCGCTTCATATATAATAATTATAACTATTACTATTATTATTATTATTTTATTTTTATATATCAACGGGTTAAAACCCTTTGTTACATAGATGAGGCGGAATATAAATATTTTAGAAAAGTAGTTAGAAATACAGAAAAAGCAATGATAGAAGGTAAAATACAATAAATAAAGCAGATTAAGGAACAAGCAAAAGCATTACATTCTAGAAATCGCTAGGTTAACCATACGTTTGAAAGAGCATGACGAATTATTAAAAAAGTCAAGTGTGTTACAAAAACGGTTCGCAGTTACACAGAGACGGTTGAAACAATTATTGTGACCGTAGAGAGTGCGATGCTGTGATAGTGCAAAAAGAGTATGGCTCCTGAGGTGACGCGAAGGAGTATAAAAGTTAAGCATATGAAGAATGTCAGGAGAGACGATACTATGACTTATTATTCTATATATAAATAGCAGATCAGCTGAAATACGACGGTGCTCAAGGGACAACAACCTGAGACGCGACATAATGGGCGTGTAGTTGTGGCAATAAATAGACATAGGCATATCTGTATAGCGCGAAACCAGTCTAAGAAACTTGTGTTGAACGCTCTCGATTAAGGATATGTGTTTTTTATAATATGGAGACCAGATAACAGAGCCATACTCTAAGATCGAACGAACCAAAGACTTATACAGTGTCAAGAGAGTATTAATATTAGAAAAATGTTTGGAACATCGATAAATAAAGCCGAGAGCTTTGAATGCCAAATTCGCAGTCATCAGATAATGCGCATGAAAGGACAAATCGTCAGAAAACAGAATACCGAGATCACGTATGGTGTTGACGGACGATAATGTTGTATTATAAAGAGAGTATGGGTATATAATTTTATTATTACTCCGGCTAAAACGAATAATATGGCACTTACGTACATTAAAATAGAGTTTATTTCTGGAGCACCAAGAAGTAAGTCTTTCCAAATCAAGCTGTAACAATACCGCGTCTTCAACACACGTTACAGGGCGATAAATCTTAAGATCGTCAGCATAGAGGCAAAACCTACTACTCCTAAAGACATTAGCAATGTCATTGATGAACAAGATAAAGAGAAGTGCACCCAAATGAGATCCCTGAGGGACGCCAGAGCGAACAGCAATCTCCTTAGAGAGGCAATAATTGACCTTCACAATCTGAGTCCTAGCAGTTATGTAACTGGACAACCAACCAAGGAGACAACCATGCACTCCGAGTGCGGAAAGCTTAGAAAAAAGTATGGGGTGGTTGACGGAGTCGAAAGCCTTGCGCAGATCGGCATACACAGCATCTACCTGAATTCCCTCCTCGACGCGATCAGATAAGAATCGTAGTCGGATGGCGAGTTTGTGAGTTTAAAATGGCGGTGAGCAATTTTCTTACGTTTAACCATAGATACTAGCTTACGGGAGAACCATGTAGGATAGGAAGAGGATATGGACAAGGAGCAAGGAACAAAGGAGGATATGACATGATTTAGGTGATAGTACAGAGTATTAACGGCAGTATCGATCGTTAGTGTGGAGAGGAGATCGTCCCAGTCAATTGAGCTAAGGAAGTTAATTATTTCGGGATAGTCAGCAGAATTGAAATGTCTTCTGATAACGCATCTGGGACGAGCAGGCGAAATAACGGAAAGCGGGAAATCAAAGAGGATAGCAGGATGGTGTGAGTCTTCGGGTAATAAAATGTCATGCGCAGGAGAGGTGCGAACATTAGGAAACGAGGAGAATACGAGATCAAGAAGGGAACCATTTGAATTAGGGATGGAATTATGCTGATAGAAATTTAAAAAATTAATAAACTCGCGGATGACATCATAAGGAGAAGGAAAGGTGCAACAGTTGGCAGAAAGAGAGCTCGCAGAAGGCGGGTGCATTAAATGTGTAAGATTAGAAAAGTTTGGAAGATTGTAATCACCCGCAATTATGAACTCACCGTTAGGGAAGGTGGAAGATAATCCTTCAATTGTTTGGTAGTGAAGCTGGTAGATAGTGTGAGAGGAGTGGGGAGGAATGTAAACAGTACCAACGATAACAGTTCTAGAACCGAGATGAAGCTCCACAAAAAGCTGCTCAACCGAATTAACCGTTATTTCGATTAAACGGCTAACGTAAGAACTCTTAATCGCAATCAAGACCCCGCCGTCTCTAAGGAAACTGCTTGAAATGCTATTTCTATCGAAACGGTAAACATTATAACCAATAAAACCGAGTTCGGCATTAGAAATCCCGCCATGCAGCCACGTCTCTGTCATAATTATTATATCATACGGGACAGCAAGAGCCGCAAGCGAGCAACGAAGTTCAGATAATTTGGAACGCAAACCACGAACATTTTGGTAATATAACAAAGGGTTGCCAGTTAGTTTTTTTGATTAGATGGACGAGAGACATTAACAATTTTCGGAGTGCCATTTATGTATCGAATAGTCTTATCTGTAACGCCTGCATCGAGCAGAGATTTAAGCTTGGCCCTCAAATTAGACAAGTACTGTTGCTGCCTGGGAGTCGAGTCCTGAAAAATCCTAACCGGACCCTTGTATTTGGTTTTATTCCGAAGTATAGCCAAGACGTCAGACTTAGAGTTCAGAGTAGCATGCATTAGACGAGGACGGTTATCACTTCTTTTACCAAGCCTAACAGTCCTTAGGCCAGAGTAGTCATTCGGCTGGATGGAGGTAAGGATATCCCTGACACGGTCGGTCTCCGATGGTGTGGAGCCAGAAGATGAGGTGGAGGTGGCACGATCCGCTTCTTCAAGACCAGCCAGGACGATGTTAAAAGATCGGGTCTCACGATCTGCAAGTTCAGCTATGATATTCTCTTCCGCAGGCTGGGTGGACAGAAGGTTACCCGATGACTTCTTCTCGAGATCAGAGACTCTTGAAGTTAGCAAGGCGATGTCCGACGACAACTTCTCCAGATCAGATCGAAGGATTTCAATAATTTCAGCCCGGAAGCAGTCAAAGTTAGACTGTAGCAGCTCTTGAAATTTATCAAGCAGACCATCATTATCCGACAGTGAACATTGATTATTAGATCCCTGAGACTGATTATCGGCCGGGAGAAGAAGATCCAGAGACGAGTCGACACAGCAATCAATCAGCTTCCCATGTGCCCAAGGATGCCCAGATCTCGCCAAACACCGAGAACCAGGATGCGAAATAGTCCCACATTTTGTGCACACAATAGGGTTCACCACAGCTGTCTTACAACCATTACAAGTCGTCGATAATGCATTTTTAGACATTTCAATCGCGTTTAACGACTCAGACTACAAATCGCAAATTTAAATAGAAAGCGGTTGGCACGCAATGAAAACAAAACAGAGGAGCAACGGCTGAACACGTCCGACATGGTCGACTGTCAGATGTCGTATTTGACATCTATCGTCTTAATCTAGCATACATCGTATATAGGAGGTTGGGGAAGGTGAAGAAAAAACATTTATGCATTAAAAATAGATTATATTTTATTTATGAATTTCTCTCTGGCGTTTAGACCACCAGTTGAATATTTTAAATACATTTTGCAAGGCACAATGCTTTGCGTGTCTGCTACATCGCAGAGTATTAACTACATTTAGCTTATTTAGAGATTTAATATCCTCGTAGTCAATGTCCAGCGTCTCGATGACCACGTCCGCTCTCGTATTTTCATCGAGGAAATCCGCAAGCCAGTCGCGTTTCTGCAACCCTTTAACGTATACGATATGGGATGCGTCATCTTCTTCGTCGATTGCATCAGCTACAGCTTTCGAAATTAGCTGTTTAGCCATACTGTACGGAACGTCTCCATCGTCCCACCGTAGTCCATGATGTTTTGCCACCAACCACCGGATGCTTGATTTGCCGGATTTTGTAAGAAGATATTGCGGCGTCGAACTCCCGAAAATATAGTGCGAGAGAATTGTTCCCTTTCGTAGGACAGCCACTTCCTTCACGACAAATCTTCCATCAACGATGAACCCTTGCAGGTCACCAAATGGTGGTACAGCCATTATCGGCACAATTTAGAGGTCCGCTCGCTTCCAAGACAGACGGGAGAATGCAGTCTTTCTTGTAAAGCATCTCGATTTTCACGATGAAATTTTAGTACGATTTTGACACATGAGAGGGCAGGCAAGTAGCGTGGCAATTTAATTGATTTTGCGCACCACGTTTGTCAGCGGATTGTATTCAACCACCCGATCGTGCAGAATCAGACAGTAGGCCGTAGTATTTACCGGCACATTCTCTTTACACTCGAATTCTATGCGCACGTCCACGGTGCCATTCTTGATCGACTCATTTTGTCGCGAGCAATCAATTACCACGAGGGGACCAAATTGTAAAAATTCAGCCACGGTGAATAATGTCTCGTTGCAACTATATCCATAATACGATTTACCGAATTGCGTATACATGTGATACAAGATGGCGTGCTTATTCTTGTCAAAGTCCAAGTTCATGTCATCATATGGGTAAAATTCCGAGTTGAGAAAAAGTTTTACATTGGTCAATTTACAATTTGTTGAACTTAGTAACATCTTCAGTCATCACATTCTTTCGACCAGTCTGTAGAACAAGGATCACACATCGAGGCTTCTCCAGCTGCGCAGATGCCTTCATGGCCCACGAATGCTTGGTCGTGCTCTGTAAGAGAGGATACTCGTACAGATCCCACGATTGAAAACAAATGCTCAGGTTTTGTCCACTTTCCAAAGCACGTAGCAACGATAGCTTATTAAGGTCGTTCAGCGTCACATGAGGCATCCGCCATTGCACTTTAAGTAATTCAATTTGTGGTTCCAACATCGGTGATCCTATCAGAGCATTGTTATCGTTGCGCGATCGTATTAAAATCAATTCGTGACGCGCATTAATAATTATGCGTTTGTAGTCCTCGCAAAATCCCAGCAAATATTTGAGTGGGATGCAAAAATTGAAATAATTTTTCACTATTAGCCCATCGCGTCGTTTCAAGCCCCATCCGACATTCTCCATATTTTGGTCTTCGTCAGATGTCAGCGATACATAGTTCTTAAGGGGGTAGACACGGGTAATGCAGCGCGCTGTAATACCCACATAATGTGCCCGAAACATGGGTTTGGGGGGATACGTTTTTCGTCCTTATATGAGCAGATTTTGGGCTGGGTGAGGTCTCAATCGAAAGAGGAAGGTTCGATGCAGCCCGCTCTGGTCATGGTTCGACAAGATTGTGTTGATATCTAATAATATGAGTGTTCAAAGTAGAGCAAAAGTCGACAAAATACACCCGCAGGAATCCAAGTATTTTTAGGTCACTAAAAGAGTTTTGTGGCTCAAACGATGACCAGAGCGGGCTGTCTCGAACCTTCCTCTTTCGAATGAGACCTCACCCAGCCTAAAATCTGTTCATATAAGGACGAAAAACGTATCCCCGTGATTGCATTCCCAAATACGAGTTCCGCCATATTGGCGATAATACAGAGCAAGTCACGTGACAAATTTAGTTGAGCTAGTGGACACGAGATGGCGCCTACTCGGGAGGACTGCCAACGTGGAATCATAGCAAAACTGAAGCGTTAGCTGGATACACAAGCCACAGTAAAAGTGTGATGCAGTCAATGCATGCATTTTCGGACGACTTTAGGTTAGGTTATATGCATTTTAGGTATACATTGACTAGGAACTGCTGGGAATTGTCTACATTTACTAAATTCACGCTTTTACTGTAACACATACATCACCGCTGCCGAATATATGTTATAATTATATGGCCACATTATTTCAAATAAAAAAAGAGATTGGAATTTTTTAATAACACTGGAAGTAGTGATTTACTGATATCATATTTTCAGAAAATATAATTATTGCATTTATTATTATTCTTCCGACTATTGTATATAACATATAACAAGGAAAAGTCTCCAAACCGGTCAACAGTTGACTCCTTGATTTTTTTCGTAATTCTTTACGCTCCTATGCAGAGATGGGCATTATTTAATTAAAAGAATATACTTCCGAATGGTCCCAGTGGTCGATCGACACGAGGTTTGGGGGAGGGTGTGTGTACCCTAAATCTAAAATTCTATTTAGCTTCGGGTATTTATTAGTTTCCTTTGTTTATTCGAAGGCCTTTCATCTTTGGCTTCGAATAATTTTTCATCTTTCATTATATCTTTATCCTAAGGTCGTATTCAAATATATTGGCCGGTCGATTCGTTTTCGCGAACAGCGATCGAGGAGAAATCAGCTATCACCATCTGACGATCGTGGATTTGTCAGTTGGAGTTCCCTAGCCACCGAAGGGTATGGTGGGGTAACGGGAATGCTGCTCGGCCCCGTCTGAACGTAGACGTGTGGCTGTTATTTATTCTTATTGTCAGCGTAGTACATATGTAGTTGTGTGCGTCACGAAGTAATGCGTAGACCAATACGAGATGAAGCTATCGAAAAAGAATCAATGTTCTGACCAATAAAGCTCCTGAATTTTTTCAGAGCTAAGGCCTAAGGCACACCTATTCTGATGCGTGTATTTCTACGCTTCAGCTCGGTTTGGCCTATACATGACAGAAGCTTGGCGCTATCCCCACCACTTCTGGCTCACTCGTGTTCTGCGATGACGAGAGAATACGCGTTACGAATAGGAGTGTGCGGATCGTCCCGCGGCTCGGATTCTCGGCCCTCGGGACGGGTCGGAAAATTTCGGGCGGGATCGGGCGGGGTCCCGATACTTTCGTATTGCTCGAGATCCCGACGGTTTCGGGATCCCGAGACTCGATTCGGGCTACAAGCATGACCGCCATGAGCGGGCAATTTGATTTCAGGTCGGTTTGGCAAAACTCGGACACGATCGGCTCGAAAGCCAGCTATTACGAGCGGACCGAGACGGAAAGAATTATGTATATCATTTATATCGATACCAGAGTGATAAGTTTTTACCTTTCTGTCTCCTGTTGAATCATAATTTGTATCTTATTATTTATTTACATATATATGTATATTCATTGCTACCAAATAGTCTGTGAATACTGAATACGTCCATATACGTACTGAAATAAATACCATGTTCAGAACATTGGAAGACTGTACATATTCTTTCTGATGCTTTCGGCGATATGCGCAACCATTTGTATGCCCGGTTTCATGTCTAACAAGTCAGGCGATTTTGTTTGTGAGAGCCATATATAAAGACAGTCCTGTAACGTTCACTACATCTTCAATTATAAAACTGCAAATATGTTATTTTACACATGTGTCTCGCTGAGTTTCGTCGGCTTCGACGCTTGAAACCAGCGGGGCCATACAATGTTGCGCACTAAGCACTGATGAATCTGAAGTTTTCCAATTTCTAATCAGATCTTTGCGATCGTGGCGTCAATCGATTCCTTATACTTTCTCAATCAAATTGGCCCCAAAAATGATACAACTCAAACCATAATTAAGGAAATTACGTGAAAAATTTGTTTGCAGAATTGAAAGCCCGTTTCGTTAAAAATAGTCCGATTTAAATAATTTTTCATAAAAAAAATGCGCAGGCTGGATGCGCGTGATTATTACATGGCCCCCTCCATAGACATATATAGACGGATCAGAAGATGGGACTATCGGCGTGGGGAAGGAAGGCTTGGAGGGATAAAGGCATAGGTTCAGATACAGGCGCGTCGGTTAGCTTCGGATGCATTCGGCATGCATAACCACAGCGTTATCCGATTTACTCGTATCGCTCCCCTTACCGCGAACCTTGCCACCCCCCTCAGCTTACGCTCCTCCGTCTATATATGTCTATGGTCCCCTCCTCGAAGTGACAGAAAATATAACCTATGTATACGCTATATGACAATAAATGTTGAGCGGCTATTTCGTTCTTTTGCGCTACATTTGTGAACATTTTATCATCCTTCCGAAACATTATTATTACGTCGCAACAGTATCTTTAGGAAATCGGGTCTAGCATATAGGATATATTTTCTGTCACTTCGAGGACAGAAAATCCGGTCCTCCAAGTGACAGAGAATATAACCTATATGCTATACCCGATTTCCTAAAGATACTGTTGCGGCGTAATAATAATGTTTCGGAAGGATGATGAAAAGTTCACAAATGTAGCGTAATACAACGAAATAGCCGCTAAATATTTATTGTGTTATAGCATATACATAGGTTATATTTTCTGTCACTTCAAGGAGGGACCACATAATAATCACGCGTTCGATTCAACATCAAACACAATTTTATATATGTTTGTTCATAACTGCTTTCTGCATAGGATGTGTATTTCATGTTCTGTTTCAGTGTTTTGCTAATTAAAAAATGTCTATCCTAACAAACTTCATTTTCTGGGGACATGCCCTCATCTATTTTTCCTTTTCACTTATAATTCCTTACTGCCAACGTAGAATATTGTAGCATAAGCACATTTCAAGTAATTAAAATGTACAATGAATTTTCTACGTTAGCAGTACCAGCCGACTTTCCGTTTAAATTTTTATAAGTACAACGCAACAGCTGAGAATTTATTTCCTTATTCAGAATAGAATACGGAAATAGCAAACAGCTCCCTCTCGCGTTTACCGGGCAATCGTCGATCTATCGGTATTACCATTTCTGTGCAGAAAAAACCTGCTGTAATACCGACCTGCCGAATCGGCCAGACCACGTGACGTGTCTACCCCCTTAAGCGTGCTAGTTATTCCAACGTTTCTGTTACGATCAATCTCCACACCGTTCAGCTGGTATCGAATCTCATCGAATAAGAACGCCACACAATTATTTCCCAACATCACCGTTAACGCATCGTTTTGTTTATTTATCTTCAATTTCCCCTCCACATAGAGGAAACTTTCACACGGTATCGCTGTATCCAAACGTTGTGTTGACGTACGGGTTGTATGTGTGAGTCTCGAGCTTGACGATGCGATCATCCAACGTCGGCTTCCCTCCAATGCTTAGAATGTCAGCCATTTTTTGCAACTTATATGCGCACAATGAATCCCAATGATCTCAAAAATGCAATGTTCGCAGCACTGAGCCTCTTCTTTTTAGCGTGATCAGAGCTGTTGCAGTTGTTGTTATTGTAAACAGTTTCACTTGGAAGAAACGAGTTTCTGGAGTCGTTCAACACAAGCATCTCTTTCGCAGCACACGTATTATCTCCGTCGTCGCACGTGCAGTCTGATGGTAATCTCTTCACCTTGAAAATCTAGCAACCGTCCGTCTTGATCCACAACGCGTATCGTTAGATCCGTAATGTCCTGTGCGGTGATTGGAAGGTAAATGATCTGTGCGGGCGTTTCCGATATCTTATATCCTGATGGAACTCTCAGAGAAAATTCATGTATCATATGTACACGTTTGCCATTGTTGTACGCGCCAGCGGTCACGCTACATTCTACGCGGATAATGTTCACGTTCATGATATTAATTGTATCGTCCGCTTCGTGCCACTGTCCTGGTTCTAATATCCGATTCGTTGAGAATCCAAGTAGCGATCCAATGTTATTGCGCTTCGTAAAATCTACGGCGAACGAGCAGTACAGCTCGCTTTTCATGGTGTTGTTGCTGGGACGCAACACTATAGGATACACATCGTTGTCACCATTGCTGGTATCATCGAGATTTTTAGGATACCGCTCGAGTAATCGCTGCCTCAAATACTTGGCAATGGCGTCTAGTTCGTAGGAGCCGTGTGGAATCCTAATAGTTTCAGGAGTGGTGTCAACACTGCTGTTTTTGATGTCATAGTTTACGACGAAGTAGAAGTTATCGTTGCTCCAGTCGATGTTCGGTATTGTATGATAAGTTTCAAAGGTTGTTAGGCCAAGCATTGCGCATTGCGCATAAAAACACCTCTAAAGAATGGAATACACATACGTTTTGCCAACTCCTCCAATTGCGCATCGGTAGTTAGGCCCGCAGGTATTTTTATTTTCTTTTCGGCGTTTTTTTTTCGTTTCGATATTCCCTGTCCACGCTTGTATGGCGTGAGATAGAGTCCACGGCCTTCCATGGAGCGATTATGACGTTGCATTTCCTGCAGCTGATGCTGCGCCGCCTTATTATCGTTTACCGCCTTGGCGATCCCCGCCGCTCCACCAGCTAACGATCCGAGAACACCTAGCAGCGGGAGAAGTGGTAATATACCACCCCGTTTTGCCACCGGAAGAATCCGCTTTTGCGATGCTCTCTTTGGAGTCCTTTTGCGGGTTTTTGTTTTCATCCCCATTCCGATTTTCGTCTTGGCCTTCATAGTTGCCCAAATAGCTGTAGCAGCACCTCTTTCACCCAGAGTCGAGTCTCGCGCAACGATGCGTTTTCGCGCTTTGTCAGCGAGAACTTTATCTGCCGCGTGCCTTTCACCGAGGTCGTTGCTACGCGAATACGCAATATCGTGTTCGCGACACGCTGCGTCCAACGGATTGATGCCTCGATCACCTCTAGCCAATCGTTTTATCAGATGAGTTCCTGGACCGCAAAACTGGTATCCCGGGATATGTAATTGGATGGGTAGCGAGTTTATCGCCCGATTTAACAGACCACAACCTTTCTTTACTCTGCACATCATCGAGATGCCGATCAACAGCGTCGAGATGCCGATCAACAAGTTTGGGGTATCGCTCGAGAAGAGTGGAGCAGCTAGAATGGACTATTACAAATGGAACGGTGTGCTTCGAAATTACATGCGAGATAACGCTCTTTGCGTGGTTGGTGCCGACTTTGATGCAAAATCACGCAAGATACGACGCGTAGCTCAGCCGGTGGTCGACACCGATGCCGTCAATAAACTATACGTGGAAAAGAGCATTAAACTTTTGAGAGAGCAGCAGGAAGAATTAGAGAGGAAGCTGGTCGTGTTTCAGAAAGATATGCTGACGTTGCAAAACAGCGTTCAAAAGATATCGCAGGCGTTGAATTCTATCCCACAGCCGGACAACGAAATTCGTAAAGTTAAGGAGGCTATAACCGCTTTTGCTACGGAGCAGCAACTTGTCCAGAATTTCCTGGGACCGACGGGAAGCACATAATGCACGTACACGATAATTATCGCATCATTCGTGTCCAAGACATCTCTGCGATCAAACATGCAGCCATTATCGAAATCCAAGAGTAAAGAAAACCATAGCCACAAAAAGTGACAACTCGTTGAGGAATTGCACGCTCCAGCTCGAAGACATTTCCCACGGAGGCGCATCATAGTGCGTGGATACGATGATCTGTGGCAAGCTGACATTGTAGAAATGCGTCCATACTCGTGATTCAACCAGGGTCACCACTACATACTCACCGTCATCGATGTGCTGAGCAAGTATGCGTGGGCGTTACCGCTCAAGACTAAAAGTGGCGCTGAGGTGACTAAAGCGTTTGCAAAGATATTTAGAGATCGATATCCGAAAAATTTGCAAACCGATCAAGGAAAAGAATTTTACAACGCCGATGTGCAGAAACTCTTGACAAAGCACGACATTAATCATTATTCGACGTATTCGGTGATGAAGGCCTCCGTCGTGGAACGTTTCAATCGAACTTCGAAGAACAATATGTGGAAAATGTTTACGCTCAATGGAACCTACAGATGGACCGATGCGCTACCGCGTCTGCTTGCAGAGTATAACGCACAAAAACATAGAACCATCGGATTGCGTCCTTGCGATGTTACCCCTGCGATCGCCGATAAGCTGCTAGCCACCGTGTACAACAACATAAAGATCGCTGCTCCAGCGAGATTCAAGTTGGGCGAGTTTGTGCGCGTGAGCAAATTTAAAACCATCTTCGATAAAGGCTATACACCGAATTGAACAACGGAGGTGTTCGAGATAGCCAAAGTACAGGCAACTAATCCCGCGACGTATCTGCTGGTCGATTCCTGTGAAAAACCTGTTGCCGGAGGATTCTATGAACACGAGCTGCAACGCGTCACCGATCCTGATGTGTATCTAGTGGAAAAAGTGTTGCGTAGAAAGGGGGATAAGGTGTACGTCAAGTGGCTGGGCTTTTTGATAAATCACACAATTCTTGGATAAATAAAAATAATGTATTGTAAAATAATAATACATGGTTCAATAAATACAATGATACATATGTAAATGTGCAAACAATTTTATTTTTTACACATTAATCCCACTATTTATATGAATGAGTTAATAAATACAATAATAATTTCTATACAGTTGCGAACAATTTTATATTACGCAATAATCCCACTATTTATATGAATGAGTTAATAAATACAATAATAATTTCTATACATTTGCGAACAATTTCTATACAGTTGCGAATAATTTCTATACATTTGTGAACAATTTTATATTATACAATAATTCCACTATTTATAATAAATACAATAATTTCTATTTTACAACGGGATATTATAATGTCCCCAGGGCAGAGTGTCGGTCGAATCAGGTACGATATGCCGCTTGTCGTCGTACGGACTTAGAGCGATTTTGGATTTCGAAATGGTGTACACTTTATGCAATTTAGACCGTATGCATGATTGTCTGCGAACCATTTCGATCTCCCTGTGCAAACACTGCGCGTAGTCGTCGAAAGTTATCGTTCTGGCTATGACGTTGGTCTTGACGCCTTTCGCCTTTTTCGTATCTTTTTTGCCGTCGAACCTTAAGACCTACGAATTCGGTCATTATCGCACCGTTATTTTCGTCCTTCATCAGCCCCGGAACCTTCTTATTTAAGCGCGGCATATTATATGCATTGTTGATAGGATAATCGCTTGTGTCGAATCTATTGATATTGTGCTTCATGGACTCATAGATATCGTCGCATCGAATGTGATAAATAAGACTGTCGGTGTCGGTGTATAGAATTTTACAATTTTGAGCGTGCAGGGGAGACATATACTCGTGGTGAAATTCGTACAAACAAATTTTTGATATGTCCAGAATGCACATACCCACGTATATCGGTTTGTTGAATTTCACCTCGAGTTTTCGCAATTCAACAGCTATTAAATTTTCCGAAAAAACACTTCTGCTGTGGAAATTCGGTTTCGCGATCATTGCCTCTGCACCATATCGCCCTTCCCAATGTGTCAAAAGTTTTACATCCACATGGTTTCGCACATTTTCCATAGTCTTACCGAATACCGCGTTGTTCATCAATTTGTACAAATTTTTTTCAAAATCGTTTGTCGCGCTTGTTCTAAACCGTGTATTGAGTTCGATGTAATCGCGGAGCCAGGGAGATTGAGTGAATTGAAGCACGCGGTGTATCTTTGTAATACGAAGACCGTGACGCATGCACTGCTGCAGGTTACGGTAATGGATAACGTAACGCTGCTTATCGTATACCGTCGCGAGTAACTTGTCCTGCCTGCTGCCCGGTGGTTTGGCACGCGTCGGGCAGAACGGTAGATCGGCATGAATGTTGTGCAGACGTTGCGGATATTCCAGATCTACCTCGAGAATGTATCCCGTGGGCGAATCGACACCGATTGAAGACACGTCAAAATTTGCAGCATCTTCGACCCATTGAAATTTAGCGTGTGGCAGGGGCTGACACATTGCCCATCCATACAAATTGTTCACGTCAAAGTACATCAAGTACGATGACTCTTCCGATGCGTCGTAAGATGACATGTACTTGTTATTGGCATGTGCATATCTTCCGGAACATTGACTTAAACCCCCACGTATACCGCGTTCGATAAACATAACCATATCGACGTCGGTAAGCAATTCAAATGTAATTTTGGTATGTTTTAGCATTGCATCCCAGGTGAAACCAGGTAGAGTATAATAATGCGCTGCATCTAATCCGTAACTCTTGATACAACTTTCGCGAAAATTTTCAAAAATATCTGCCAATAACAAGACATCTGTTTTCAAATACAAGTCGCTGTATTCGCCCAAGGTTCTAATGCCGAAACGCTGCCAGACAGTCTCGGCGTGCGCATAATCGGTCTCGGATACAGTCTCACCCGTTAACGAACTGTAGAATGACTCGCGCGGCGGTAAGCATGGATCCTGCAGCTTGTTCGCGCAATCAAGGTATTCATACGGAAAGACACCTTTTCGCGTCAATAAATTGAAATCTTCGGTGGATAATGTTTCAAATTTGGATCGTAAAATTTTTAATTGATCTGTGCTCAGAAAAGATGCTAATTTGTCGAGACTGGTATTGAGAAATTTGTACGAATCGATGAATCGTAATTTAATATAATTTCGCGAGTCTGATTCAGCCGTATCTTCGACATTTTTTGTGAAAGAAATATATTTTTCTTTAGTTATGAGTAATACGTCAACGTGACCTTCGAAAGCGGTAGCTATTTCCTCGATAATGAAATGTGAATCGTAGCCGGATAAATTATGGAAAACTATGGGGATGTAAAACGCGTTTTTATAATTTAAATTGCACTCCGAATGTGCTGGGCCTCTAAACCGTCCGGATAGATGGCAATGGTCGCGAACTCGTACATCATCAGCCTTGAATGGTTTTTCGCAAATATGACAGTGTGTTGCATTGTGAAATGTCGTCAACTGTTCGTTGGTTAAATCAAGCATGGGAACATTACCGCTCAAGATGGGTTTGGCGAAGTTTGCAAATGTTTTCAGTTCGTATATGAACCATGAAACACAATTCGCGTCGCGGCGACATCGATACGTTGATAGCGATGTATCATACGAGCAATGCATATAATAGGCTATACTATGAACTTTATGGTGTTGATACGTGTGTAATTTATTGTCTTCAATTCGGTGGCTGTCCTCTGTTTTCACGATGATGCATTCGAGATCTGCATATACCACGAAGGGGAGCCGCTCCTTCCTGCAGTGGTTCTCGAAGCTGAGGAGATTGTTTCCTTCGCTGGGCAGCAGGATGGCGCAATCATTCATCTTACTGCAATCCAGCGAATGAAGCTCCAACTTCTGGGTAGATCCGAAGTAGTGCATACATCTACAAAAACATAAATTTTTTTTATTTAATTTTTTTGCAACACATTTCAATATTTCATAAGTTTTCTATACGTACCGGTCGCAGATGAATTTCTTTCCATCGTGCCTGCTCAGCTGCGCGCTCACCAGCCGGGACAAGTTCTTGATCCACACAAAGTGCCGTACATCGCCATGCTCTTGATTTGGCGTGTAGAGCAAGTTTACATGCCGATCCCTCTTTTGGTTGGTGAGGCGCAGCGGGAAGACTGTGGAACCTTTCTTCGGCTTCTCCATCTCCATCTCGAAGCTGTACACGTTGATGGAGATGTCGTTCAACCCTTCAAACTTCCCAATCTGTGTTAGGGACATTGGAAACTCAATGCCTTGCAGATTTAGCACCAATGTATAAGGCGGGTATGAACTTGGGCGATCGGTATGTCGTTCAGCAGGATGGAGAGCGGCGACCACTGCCCACGCGAAACATGCATTGTCCTCAGATTGCACGATAATTGTTGCATTCTTCAGCAATAAATCCTGCGGCAACTTGAAGTGGCATCCCGCGCGCAGCGGATTGTACTTGTTGACATTGACGGTTAGGTTGAGGATTCGCGTCAATGCCCATCCGCTGTCGCGTTCCTGGAACTCTTCCAGCGATGCCAGGGTGGGTTCGATGACGCATAGCTGGTACCACTTCTGCAGATCGGATATGCCGAAGAGTTCGCAGTTTTGAGTGTTGATGCTTTTACAAGCATACTTGTCACCCGCCACAAATTCACCGTTGAACACCGTGTTTACTTTGAGGTTCCGCTGTTTCCTCAAAGCACCCCGCACATGCTCCAGCACAATGCTCGCCGCATCTTGGAGGAAGTTGCGCGGTTCGATATAGTTCGAATTTAGCACTGCACCAGTGAATACGCGGCTATCGAAAGCAGTGTCTATTTCACGCCACAAAAGTCCTGTGCTCGAATATCCGGCACCTTCGCGCACAAAACGTCCGCGCAACGAATGTTTCAGTCCTTCGAGCCGCGCGATTCGAGCAACCAACGATTGTTGAACACCGATCGATAATCGCGGGCGTTTCACACGGCTGTGTTCTTCCAACGATTCGATGCACTCGCTGCACCGTTCTGCCCACGCGAGGTATTCTTCCCGGGAAATCAATCGAGCGGATTTATCCAACAATTCGCGTTCTACTTGCGGGAATTTTTCCATGGCTGTAATGTCTTTTCTATGCAATGTGTTGCAACGATTTGAAGCTTTGTGCAGTTTAGAGCGCATATTTATACCCACACCACGATTTGCTATCTCTGTCTAACTCTTTCGATGTACCTCCTTCCTCCAATAGATTGCATGTAAAAAGCCGATCCTTCCCGATATTATCCGAAGCAATTTTCGCTGATACAGCATAATTCTTTCTATGATTCACGCGTATGACGAATTAGCGCGCGAGATCGTCCA
The DNA here is from genome assembly GCA_947577245.1 of Andrena bucephala. Classification (NCBI taxonomy): domain Eukaryota; kingdom Metazoa; phylum Arthropoda; class Insecta; order Hymenoptera; family Andrenidae; genus Andrena; species Andrena bucephala. The sequence continues at coordinate 49,152,581 of OX387715.1, read as the reverse complement.
ACAAATTTTCTGCTGACACCTATTTTCTAAGAATCGATGTTTCTGCTGACACAAAATTCTAAGATTCGACGTTCTCAGAAGTATCATGTTACATTAGCATTGCAAAAAAAAAATGACATCATCTCGCGCGATACGCTGCGACGTTAAGATTGAAAAACATTATGGAAAAGTTGGAAGTTTTAAAATAAAATGCAGTGGTGGGGGAAGCAATCGCACCACTATTTAAGACGGCTCCCGAACGCTATACAATCAATCGCTCAGTAGCCTCAGTGACTTTCGACGGAACAAATAGTACTCTGAAAAAAAAATGTGCAGTACCAGTGTCGAAGGAAACGCCAGACGCATGAATTATTACGTTCCGATCATGCAGGATGATGGTGTGGCTCAATGCGGGGAGGATACAGTTGCTTGGTAAGGCTTAATTTTCACATATTCTCAAAATTTTTATTCCTAATACGAGCGGATAATTTCATAGCTTTGATTGTTCTCTTAGTCCGCGCCGAACATCGCGTATCATGGTCAGAAGATACGCATTAACATCCATGGGCAGCAAATATTTGGAAATTGGAATCCGCGTACGGCCTACGGTCGATGTAGAAATGGTTCTCGGCGACAATCGTGGGATGTTTCTCACGTTACCATTGTATACATGGCATGCGCTATGCAGCAATCGTACAATCATTGAAGAACGTTCACGATTACCTGGATCACCTTCGATGCAGATGAATCAATTAACGATGGATTTTTGTGAGATCCATAATTCTCCGATTGTAAAGATGACGCTACATGATAAACCGCTGTATTTCAAACCGGATACAGTGACATTTTTATTAAATCTTGAGCCATGTATAGACTATGTGTATTCGCGGCTGCATCAAAATGTAAGAGATGTGCAGATGAAATTTGAAACTTTTGTTAACGTGCTACAGCAGAGCGATGTTGCCTGCGAAACATTAAGGCTCGTATAGACTGGGCGATAATCGCCGGCAACTTTGTCGCCAGCGACTCCAGCGGGTCACCTGGCGACTCGCTGGGATGCATCGGCTTGTCTCCAGCGACTTTTACCGAGCGGCTGGTATCCAGCGACTTGTGTCCGGCGACTCGGCAACCTGTGTCCTCCACCTTATGACCAAGACCCTTCGGCGTCCATTCCAAACTCTATTTAGTAGCCATGGATCCGTCAATAGCTATGGGTATTGGCGCCGCGTTCATTGTAATAGCATCGACCAAAAGAAAAAGAAAAAGGCGTTGGTGGAAAAAGGCGTTTTTGAGAAATGGAGAACATTACGGTGATGATTTAATGTCACAGTTTCTATTAAACGACGGACGTAGTTTTATTAATTTTGTGCGAATAACAAAATCTGATTTTGAAGAGCTCCTGACTTTAGTGGCTCGAAAAATTGCAAAGGCTGGACAATTATTACCGTCACAAATGCTACGTACATCAGCGATATCGAGAAGCGTACTGTTAATGTTTCAAAACGTCATGAAATTTACTTAGAGTTTATACGCAAGGAGAAGTACGAAAAGACGAGTCAATTTTCACTTCTAAATAGTATTTTATTTCGCATTCCCTTCTACGCTCGGATGGGCAGTTCGTTCGGGAGGGATGCAAGTCCGAGTGATTAGGTTACGAGGTGTGAAAGTTGCCAGACCAAATGTCAACCATGGGGAGCATATTATATTAGGACCAATCTGCCCTGTATCCCTCCCAAACGACCACTCTCTTGAAGAGGCCCTCTTCACAGCAATATCTCCTCTCCGAGGCCCACCATCTTTCGCACGGAATAGGTCAACGCGTGCTTCTGTTTTGGAATTGAAGCGCGAGTTTTTACTCGAGAGATAAGGGAGCCGTCTCGAATTTGCAGGGACGACGGTGCAGGCAGGACCACGCGCAGTCAGCGGGCTACCATTTCTTCTTCTTGTGTCTCTGTCTCTCTCCACAACGCGTATTGATGTTGGATAATACTTTTTAACTGCTATATCTGGCACATTTAGATAAAAACTGAAGGGGCTGACTTGTATACCACATCTGGTTCTCAAAAATTAATCAATCTGATCGGCAAGAGTGTTTCGACAGGGTCCCGGTTTATGACCGTATTGTCCCGTGAGTCAGCGGTTGACAACGCTACCTGCGCGTCCGAATTCAGTTATCTTTTACAGCTGGCAATTTAGTATTTTTGAAGCGAAATTTCTTCATTTCTTTACGACTAAGGTCGGAGCCATATATATTGGCCGGTGAGTTTCGTGAGGGGTATTCTCCCACCACACATTTTGCTTGCCTCGGTGCTCCTTTTCTCAACGTTTTCTGACTCGCTCTCGTTCCATTTCGCTCTCGCCTTCGCAGAACAAGAGTGAGCCAGAAATGGTGGGGATAGTGCCAAGCTTCTGGGGTGTAGACCAAACCGAGCTGTCAGCGTAGAAATACACACATCAGAATAGGTGTGCGTTAGCTACGAAAAAATTCAGGAGCTTTATTGGTTAGGACATTGATACTTTCTCGATAGCTTCATCTCGTATTGGTCTACGCATAGCTTCGTAACGCACACAACTATTACGCTAAGGACAAATAATAGCCAAACGGCTAGGTTCAGGTGGAGCCGAGCAGCGTTCCTGTTACCCCAGCATGCCCTGCGAGGGCCACGCAACTCCAACTGACAAATCCACGATCGTCAGATGGTGGTGGCTGATTTCTCCTCGATCGCTGTTCGCGAAAACGAATTCACCGGCCAATATATCTGGCCCCGACCTTAGGCAATAGCTTGTTCTCGAAGTATTCGTTGGGAAACATTTGTCTACCAGATGTCGATAATGGGTGGTAGATATACATGGTGTTTGAATGAAGTTTGATATTGTTGCAAAAATAATATGGAAAGAACAATTCAGAATCAAATCTATTTATTATCATTACTATAACAGTATTTTATTTAAATGTCCCAGTGTTCCTTTTGTAGGCGTAGTAAAAGTAATAGTTTGTTGAATCGTTTACCGTTCAATCCATTTCTTTGCTGGAGGTTAAACGATTGAGCAAACTATTACTTTTACTATGCCTACAGAAGGAACCCTGGGACATTTAAATAAAATATTGTTATTGTAATGATAATAAATGGGCATGATTCTGAATTGTTCTTTTCGGTTTTTTATTTTATTTCACTAGTTATGGCCTGTTAATTAATTCAAAACGCAGAAGTATTCGATGTTAAAGAAAACATCGATGCGTAGTTGCGATGCATTACATCGAGAAAAAAGTTAGTGAGATTGTACAGATTAAAAACAATACAGGGCGTGTTGATGAAAAAAAAAGAAGAAATTGATAATTAACTGTAAAGTATTGAAGTACATCCTATAGTAAATTTTTAACGTATACATCTACTATATGATGTATATACACACACATGCATATTTATATATATTTAAATATATATAAATTTATTTTTAACATATATAAATATGTATGTATACAGGGTGTCCCACCTAAGACTGGACAGCCGGTTTTCTCCTAAACTATTGGAGATAAAAATATAAAAAAATAGGGAATTGCATGGTTCGAGGGGGCCAATTAATTAGCGCAAACGAATTTTTTTATCGATTATTATTTTAAAAGATACGATGGTCAAGTTCGGTTTTTCAAATGGAACTATTTTTTTTGAACACCTGAGTTGATAGTGCGTTCCAAGACAAATTCAATAAGCTTTAATGTATGCACTTTATTTTCACTGGTTTTTAAGATATTGCGCTTGCAAATTTACTGATTTTCACTGGAAGAAAACTGTCTGGTATAGCACGGACCGGGGACGGTCTTACTGGCTCCACGGGTGGCACTGCCTGTTGAAATAGATACCTACCTGCCAAAGGTCTACGCCAGGCCCAAAGGCTGGACAATTTTTTTCCGTCAGAAATGCTACTTAGGTAGGTACATCTGAGGTATCGAGAAGCGCACCGTTACTTTTATTTCGCACTTGCTTCTACGCTCGGATGGCCGGTTCTTTTGGGAGGGATGCAAGTTCGATTGGTTAGGTTAGGAAGAGTGAAAGTTGCTAGACTAAATTTCAATCATAGGGAGCAGATTGTATCAGAACCATTCAGATTTTCATTCCTCACAAACGGCTGCTCTCTTGAAGAGGCCCTCTTCACAGCAATGCCCACCTTCTCTCGCACGGAATACGTTAACGCATGCTTTTGTTCTGATATTGAAGCTCGTGTTTATACTCGAGAGGACCACGCGTCGACAGCGGGCTACCCCTTTTCTTCCTGTGTCTCTCCACGAGCCGTGTTGACGGTGGATTGTAGGAGCGTAGATATCTGGATGCCAGTTATTGAATTCAGGAGACGATAGAAACATTTTATTACAAAACACACATGTACTATAATTAAAGTAAATCGTATTCCTCTCGGGCAGGAGTACTGATAATGATCGAACTTGCGCCCCACTTCGAGCAGACCAATTACACGGAGGGTAGTCGGGTCACACACTGCCCAAATGATACAGGGTAATTCTGGAGCAACGCCCGTCAAGGAGATGCGCTGGCACCCCGTGGCGAGGACAGAACTTCGCATTGCCTCACCCGATTTTTATGGTTTTTTTCCGGAAAAAGGTACGAATCCTGGGCCGAACGTAGCGAATTGAAGTCGACCCTCCGCAGTCGAGGGTGAATTATCCATTTGAGCGTATTAAGAAACCCTTGTCTTCATCGTATCGAAAGGGAAGTGACGCCAATGGATTCCTTATGTTTTTCTGATGAAAATCATACCAAATGTCATACAAATCGCACTACTTTGACACAAGCAATTTGTATTCCTTATGTAAGAGTTGTCCGATTTCCACGACACTTGGCATGATTTTCATCGGAAAACCCCAAGGAATCCAACGGCGACACTTCCATATCCATACGATAAGGAATAACGAATTATTTTATTTCCTAACCAGATACAGGGTAATTATGGAGCAACGCCCGTCAAGGATATGCGGCAGCCTGGTACCCCGTGGCGAGGACAACCCCTCGCAGTGCCTGACCGAATTTTATGGCTTTCCACCCGCGGAGGGGTTCGAGTGCCTAATAAGAAGTGAGAAACCTTCGACTTGCGCATTTCTCATCAGATCTTTGCAAAAACGACACCTATCGATTCCTTACGTTTCGCCGATGAAACTGACACTAAGAACGACGTAATTCGGACCATAATGAAGGAAATTCCATGGAATATCGATTTATATCATTTCAAGCTGACTTGACTTGGTTAAAAATAGTCCGATTTACATGAAATTTGGTATGATTTTAATCGACGGAACGCCAGGAATCCACTTCCCCTTCGATACGATGAAGAAAAGAAGCAAACATTTGAAATCCTGAATATTTCTCACTTCTTAATGGTATTCCAAACCCTTCGAGGGTCGAAAGCCATAAAATTCGATGGGCACTGCGGGGTGTTGTCCTTGCCACAGGGTGACGGGCGTACGTCCAGAATTACACTGATGAAATAGAGGTGGAGGATGCCACATCTGGTTACCAAAAACTAACCGGACTGATCGGCCGCGGTGTCTTGCCAGAGTCGCGGTTTATGAGCGGATTTTCCGCGCGTCGGCGGTAGGCAACGGTACATAGTATGGGTCCGAAGTCATCGTACGCACTACCCACCGACAGAACAATATACGGATTAACTCAGACTGGACAATGTCACCACGTTTTTTATTGGCCTTTACAAATTTGGCAAACAGATATTGTCGAAACGTTCTTGGAGAAATAATAAATTATCGATCGTAAAGAGCGAATGAATTTTCGTCTAGCTCTGAGTTCGCTTTTGTCCCGACGCACGCGAGAAAGATGCCCCAAATATAGGAATTGAAAAGTATTATCCACCGTCAATACGCCTCGTGGAGAGACACAGTAAGAAAAGGGGTACACCGTTGAGTGCGCGTGGTTTCGCCTGCATCGTCCTCCTTTCAAATTAAAGACGGATTCCTTATCTCTCGAGTATAAATCCTTATCTCTCAAGTATAAACACGCGTTAGAATTTCAAATCTGGTTAGGAAATAAAATAATTCTTTATTTTTTATCGTATGGATATGGAAGTGCCGCGGATGGATTCCTTGGGGATTTCCGATGAAAATCATGGCAAATGTCGTGTAAATCGGACAACTTTTACATAGGGAATACAAATAGCTTGTGTCAAAGTAGACCGATTTGCATGACATTTGGTATGATTTTCGTCAGAAAAACATTGGCACCACTTCCCTTTCGATACGATGAAGACAAGGGTTTCTTAATACGCTCAAATGGATAATTCACCCTCGACTGCGGAGGGTCGACTTCAATTCGCTACGTTCGGCCCAGGATTCGTACCTTTTTCCGGAAAAAAACCATAAAAATCGGGTGAGGCAATGCGAAGTTCTGTCCTCGCCACGGGGTGCCAGCGCATCTCCTTGACGGGCGTTGCTCCAGAATTACCCTGTATCATTTGGGCAGTGTGTGACCCGACTACCCTCCGTGTAATTGGTCTGCTCGAAGTGGGGCGCAAGTTCGATCATTATCAGTACTCCTGCCCGAGAGGAATACGATTTACTTTAATTATAGTACATGTGTGTTTTGTAATAAAATGTTTCTATCGTCTCCTGAATTCAATAACTGGCATCCAGATATCTACGCTCCTACAATCCACCGTCAACACGGCTCGTGGAGAGACACAGGAAGAAAAGGGGTAGCCCGCTGTCGACGCGTGGTCCTCTCGAGTATAAACACGAGCTTCAATATCAGAACAAAAGCATGCGTTAACGTATTCCGTGCGAGAGAAGGTGGGCATTGCTGTGAAGAGGGCCTCTTCAAGAGAGCAGCCGTTTGTGAGGAATGCAAATCCGAATGGTTCTGATGCAATCTGCTCCCTATGATTGAAATTTAGTCTAGCAACTTTCACTCCTCCTAACCTAACCAATCGAACTTGCATCCCTCCCAAAAGAACCGGCCATCCGAGCGTAGAAGCAAGTGCGAAATAAAAGTAACGGTGCGCTTCTCGATACCGCAGATGTACCTACCTAAGTAGCATTTCTGACGGAAAAAAATTGTCCAGCCTTTGGGCCTGGCGCAGACCTTTGGCAGGTAGGTATCTATTTCAAAAGGCAGTGCCACCCGTGGAGCCAGTAAGACCGTCCCCGGTCCGTGCTATACCAGACAGTTTTCTTCCAGTGAAAATCAGTAAATTTGTAAGCGCAATATCTTAAAAACCAGTGAAAATAAAGTGTATACATTAAAGCTTATTGAATTTGTCTTTATCTAAGCTAGAACGTGGAGCACCTACGTCCCTGCTCTTAACGCGCAATAAATTTTAACTCACGCGGCTAAGTGAAAAATGATAGTTTTAAATGTTCAAACTGTACATTAATGGCGGCACAATAAACGAGCACGTTGATTCTAAACTCACAAGAATTTAGTTTAACTTCAACAATTATTGTAAGCACACACTCTAAGTTAAGGTATTTAACAACAACGCAAGTACGCGGAGTGGAGATTCTAAGCTTTCCAAGCGGGGAACAAATTATCGGAGCGCCGATTGCTCTTTGTGTCTCGCGTTCACCGAAAGCCACGATGTTTACTGTTTCGCGATTCACCGGCAAGAGAGCGATCGCGGAGACGGCACGGGCCAAGCCACCGGTTCGGGAGAGAGGACACCTGGCCAATCAACGCGGTCCACGTACATGTCGCGAGACATAGCTAATTAGTGGGGTGAAACAGTAGCTATCTAGTCCAGGTGTCAATCCTGAGATGGCCCGACCAGGCCGTCACCGCGATCGCCCAGCCGCGACACAGGGAATCGAAGCGAGTTCAAAACCCGCGCCGCACAGCGATAACGCGCATGCGCATGTTTGGTCGCTTCGCTGCGACCAATCCCAAACATTCCCGCCCGTCTCGTCAGATTCTGGCGAAACCGACAGCTCGCTGCTGTATAGTGACGGGGATACAAGTGAGCGCGTGATTAAAAAATTGAAGATAGTTAAAAAGAACAAGGAAAGTGATTAAAATTTAAGACAATTATGCGCGAGGTGCGCCGCAGATCGAGCCCCAAGACGCGAGATGGAGTGAAGTGACCAGGTTATGTCGATCGTCGTCAATCGACAACGTTACTTTGAGAGCTCCCAGCATCGACTTCCTCGGTGGCAGTAAAAGGTAAGAGGATCAATTTGTTTAAAGGACGAGTGAACTCAGACGTGGCCGTCTTATGCGTAAGAACACGTATGAGGCCATCGGGACCCGGATGAGTTTTAAGAACTCGAGCCAGGGGCCATCGCGAGGGCGGCTGGAGTTCGCTTTTGATTAAGCACAGATCGCCCTCACGAATCACCGTCCGAACGCGACTCCACTTACCCCGAGTCTGCAATGTGTTCAGGTAGTCTCGAGACCACAAGCGCCAGAAATGCTGCTGCATTGTCTGAACCAACTGCCACCGAGAAAGCCGATTGTCTGGAAGCTCCTCCAGTCCCGGTTCGGGTATTGCGGTGACCGCTTCACCGACTAAAAAATGACCCGGTGTCAGCGCTTCTAAATCATCGGGATCATCTGACAACGGTATTAACGGCCTAGAATTTAAGCACGCTTCTATCTGAGCGAGTAGCGTGGCCAGCTCCTCGTAGGTTAGTCGATGCTCGCCAAGTACTCTCCGGAGGTGGTGCTTTACAGACTTCACCGCGGCCTCCCAGATTCCGCCGAAGTGAGGCGCGGAAGGGGGGTTAAACTTCCACTCGATGCTCTCCGACGCCAAACGATCCAAGAATTGCCGGTTCTCCGCGCTGACAGCTTGTAGAAGGCACCGCAGCTCCTTGTCTGCGCCCACGAACGCCGTACCGCAGTCGCTGTAGATCTGGGAGCAGAGGCCACGGCGAGAGGTCAAACGTTTCAGTGCGGCTAAGAAGGCTTCCGTTGTTCCGTCCGACACCACCTCCAGATGCACAGCTTTGGTGGCTAAACATACAAACAGAGCGATATAATCTTTGCGAGCGTGCTGGCGGCGCCCTCGGCTGGATCGTATTAAAATGGGCCCTGCATAATCGACGCCCACGCGCAGGAACGGACGACAAGGGGTTACTCGAGGTGCAGGTAACACCCCCATCAGCTGGTCCGCCGTCTTGCCCCTCCATCGCACCAGATGTCGACCTCGCAGAACCCAGCAATGCTGGCGAAGTGTAGACAGGGTAAGCTGCACCCCTCCGTGTAGACAGCGTCGATGTGCATCGGCGATCCACAGCACAGCCAGTGGCGATTCATCGGGAAGTATCATGGGGTGGCGGCGGTTATAAGAGATACTTGAATAATGCAGCCGCCCGCCAACACGTAAGATGCCGTCCCCCTTATCCTGGAAGGGATTGAGTCGCAGCAAGCGACTTCGTCGAGGTAGTGGTTGGCTGTCTTGCAGAGCGGCTATTTCAGCAGTGAAGGCAGTTGCTTGCACGCATCGGACCAGCCTAGTTTGGACGTCTCGTAGCTCGCTGGACGTAAGGTAAGGTGACCTTTTCCCATTGGCGGTCGGGAGCCATCGACAGCACCACGCTGTAACTCGGAGCATTCGGCGAAAGTTAGAAAACTGGTTTAAATGCAGGCTCACCTCATCATCCGGAGGATGCTGGATGTGAAAGATATGCCTTCGTTCAGCGTGCGGCATTTCGACCGGTTTTTCGGTAGTGAAGGGGCGCCCTTCGCTTGAAGATAGCCAAGACGGTCCAGACCACCACAGTGAATGCTCGGGAAGCTCCGCCGGTTCCAGCCCTCTCGACGCACAGTCGGCCGGGTTATCTTGGCCTGGTACGTGGTGCCAATGGGCCTGAGGTAGTGTCCGCTGAATGTCAGCTACTCGGTTGGCCACATAAGTTTGCCACCGGCTGGACGGGGCTTGGATCCAACCCAAGGCCACCAAAGCGTCCGGCCACAAATGCACGCCATCGATGTGGAGTGCCAGCGTAGACAGAAGATGCGCCACCAGTCAAGTGAGTAAGTGGGCGCCACTCAATTCGAGACGAGGTAACGACTGTTGCTTAAGCGGAGCCACCTTCGTTTTTGCTGAAATGAGATGAATCTGAACGTCACCTGATGCGTCTTGAACTCTTAGATAAGCCACAGCAGAGTAAGCTCGCTCCGATGCGTCGGAGAAGCCGTGAACTTTCACCGATTGGCTAGTGGAGGTCAAGCACATGCAGCGTGGGATCTGAATGCGACGAAGAGCTGGTAGCGACGTCAGAAATTCGTGCCATTCGTTCTCAGATTCCTCCAGTAATAGTTCATCCCAGTCAGTCGTGAGCGACCAGAGTGTCTGGATGAATATTTTTGTCCATACGGTTACAGGTGCGAGCCAGCCTAGGGGATCAAAGATTTGCGCGGCCTGGCTTAAGACGCTCCGCTTCGTGGTCCTTGGGCTTGAGCTACCATCCAGCAGTCGGATCTGAAAGGTATCGGTATCGGGAAACCACTGAATTCCCAAAACACTATGCTGCGTGTCTGTATCCCAGTGACGTGCAAGACCAGTGACATCATTGTGGAACGACCCCATGAACGCGGGCGAGTTCGACGCCCACTTGTGTAGTTGAAAACCGCCCGCCATGGCGAGCTGATCCAATTCTGCCTTCAAGATCAAGGCCTCCTCCACCGTAGCTGCGCCAGTTAGGGTATCGTCCATGTATACATCCGAAAGCATCGTCCTAGAATCCAAAGGCAACAATTCGGCCTCATCTGTGGCCAACTGCCGCAAGCATCGAAGGGCTAGGTAGGGCGCACAACCTAAGCCGTAGGTGACTGTGCAGAGCTTATATTCTGTCAACTTTAACTCCTTCCCCTTTCGCCAGAGTATACGCTGATAGTCTCGGTCGTCTGGATGTATTACGATTTGCCGATACATCTTTTCAACGTCAGCGACGAAAGCAATGGTATGACGACGCCATCTCAGCAACAAGTTGGCCTCATACTCTTGCAGGAAGTCTTGATAGGCTCGTTGAAAGTCAGGGTTCTTACGAAAACGCTGCTGCATAGAGTTCAAGGAGCGAAGTGCAGCGGGCCTCGAGGGACCCAGCTCCGGTATAACTTTAAACGGAAGTCTCACCACAAAGCGACCTTCAGACGTGCGTCGATGAGTGGCCCGGAAATGATCCTCCGCCTCTTGGTCGCTGCGTGAGAGAGTGGGTGGCACATGGATTTCTTCTTGCACCCAAAATCTCTCTAGCAGGTGAAGTAGCTCCTGACTGACCGAGCAGCACTGAACGGTCGAGATGCCCTTACGACAGAGTGCACGTCCATTCCGAAGACCTCCGGTAAGGATCTAGCCGAAAGTCGTCTCCTGAGCTAGAGGAGTACCTGGCTTGCCCTTGCGAACGCCTCCTAACATAAAGTCATTGTAGGCGTCCGCACCCAGAAGCAGCTCGATAGGATCCTGACTACCAAGTTGTGGTTCGGCCCACTGGAGGCCCTGTAGATGGGGCCAAACAGTACCGTCGGGCACGACGGGTGGTTTGTAGCTGGACAAATCAGTTAAGATAAAAGCCAACAGGGCGAGGATACTCTCACCATCTCGGTCGGCAGTGATGTCCAAATGAACTGACCCTCGCGTGCATTGCGACGGAGCTCCGCCGGCGAACAGCAAAGGTATACGAGCGCGCTGTCTTTTTAAACCCAGTCGTTGCACGAGCAGCTCCGTAACTAAGGACACTTCACTCCCAGGATCGATTAGAGCCCGCACTGTGACATGTTGACCGGCCGGAGTGTATACGCGAACCCCCGCCAGGCCGAGCATCACCGGAGGCGTGTTGAGTACGCGTGGTGTGACGTGCTGCGCTACCGCACCCGTAGTTGTCTGAAAAGCATCGTGCAGACAAGAATGGTGTGGTTCGGCGCAACGCTGGCAGCGTTTAGTTGACTGGCAGCTGTCGAATTGATGTCTGCCCAGACAGTTTAGACAGCGCTGCAACTTTTCGACAGTGGCCTTGTTAGAAGCAGCATCCTGACCCTTGAATTTTGGACAGAACAGTAGGTAATGAAATCCCTTACATAGACCGCAGTCCTTGGAGTGAGACGGTGTCGTGACGACTTGGTGCACAGAGGCGCCCTTGACAGAGGTGCCCTTAGCAGTGGCGTCTTTGGCAGCGGTCTCCTTAGCATTGGTGCCTTTGGTTGCTGACTGGTTGTCTTCGGCGTGAGGCTCACGCTTGCGTTTATTTTCCAGAGCTTCAACCGTATGAATACGAGTTTCAATGAAAACCTTTAGAGCTTCCAAGGACGGCGGCTCTGTACAGAGGCCGAGGAATGCCTCCCACTCACGGCGAGATTGTTCGTCCAGCCGGTCGACGGTCATGTTTACTAACCAGTCTGTAGTGGTCACGGGACGATTCATAGCGGCCAGAGCACCGACCACGTCCCAAGTGCCGTAGAACAATCTTTTCAGTTCCGAAGACGATTCACTTTTCACCGTAGGCAATTCATTTAGAATGGTAAGCTGTGCACTCACCAAGAGGCGTTTATTCTGAAAACGTTCCTTTAAAGCGTCCCAGGCAGGATGGAAATTATCGTCTGTGGTGGTATGGTTCCGGATCATAGTACTCGCATCGCCCTTTACACATCCCTTTAAAAAGTGTAGACGGTCCACATCCATCAACGAAGGGTCCTTGATGACCAGCGAAACGAAGGAATCGTGGAACGCCTGCCATTCGCTGTAACGTCCATCAAAGCTGGGGAGCGGGATGCGGGGCAGAGTGGCGCGAGATCGTGTCTCCGCGGCAGCAGCGCCGCCGGAAGTTGGGGCCACGTTTCCGATGGGCTCCGCCTTCCGTTTAAGATCATGAAGAAGATCCAGAAGGTGCCCTTTCTGTTCTAAGAATGATTCTTCGCCAAGACTGAAGCCATCCTTAGTATAATACTCGTGCCTCGCCACTTCTTCCGTACGACCTTTCATTAGAACACTATGTTGCTTCGAGAATTGCTCCCATAGCGACGTTAGTATCTCCAGTCTAGCTTGCACCGAACCTTCAGTCATTTTAGCGGCACCTTTCTTTTTTAGATTATCGTACACACGAGAGAGCCGATGGTACAGATCGATCTGTTCCGCGAGCAAGTCCTCCATGATGGCGTAACGAAAGGCACTCTCGAACAACGCGGTCACCACACAGCACTTGCAAGGCTCACGAAATCGCCGGAGCTCCGGCTCGAAGGACCAACTTTATGTCTAAGCAAGAACGTGGAGCACCTACGTCCCTGCTCTTAACGCGCAATAAATTTTAACTCACGCGGCTAAGTGAAAAATGATAGTTTTAAATGTTCAAACTGTACATTAATGGCGGCACAATAAACGAGCACGTTGATTCTAAACTCACAAGAATTTAGTTTAACTTCAACAATTATTGTAAGCACATACTCTAAGTTAAGGTATTTAACAACAACGCAAGTACGCGGAGTGGAGATTCTAAGCTTCCCAAGCGGGGAACAAATTATCGGAGCGCCGATTGCTCTTTGTGTCTCGCGTTCACCGAAAGCCACGATGTTTACTGTTTCGCGATTCACCGGCAAGAGAGCGTTCGCGGAGACGGCACGGGCCAAGCCACCGGTTCGGGAGAGAGGACACCTGGCCAATCAACGCGGTCCACGTACATGTCGCGAGACATAGCTAATTAGTGGGGTGAAACAGTAGCTAACTAGTCCAGGTGTCAATCCCGAGATGGCCCGACCAGGCCGTCACCGCGATCGCCCAGCCGCGACACAGGGAACCGAAGCGAGTTCAAAACCCGCGCCGCACAGCGATAACGCGCATGCGCATGTTTGGTCGCTTCGCTGCGACCAATCCCAAAGAGTCTTGGAACGCACTATCAACTCAGGTGTTCAAAAAAAATAGTTCCATTTGAAAAACCGAACTTGACCATCGTATCTTTTAAAATAATGATCGATAAAAAAATTCGTTCGCGGTAATTAATTGGCCCCCTCGAACCATGCAATTCCCTTTTTTTTTAATATTTTTATCTCCAATAGTTTAGGAGAAAACCGGCTGTCCAGTCTTCCCGCGGACACCCTGTATATTAGAAATAAAATCAAAACTATTAAAAGTGAAATATCATTTAAAAATATAAGATTTAAATCAGCTATACTTATAGTTTATTTAAAACATAAATTTTATAAATTTGAAGTAAATTTTTTATTTTATAGCTGATGATAAAGTAACAAAGATTAATTTTTAATATCTTTAATCTCTAAAGTTTACGTTTGTATGATAAGTTATGCTAAATAATGTTTTTTATAGATTAGACCAGCTGAAACAGGTTTTACTGCAGTGTTCCGTTATTGCTGAGTCCTTTACGAGTATTTTAGAAAAAAATTTATTGAAATCGGTCAAGATTTGCGCTGTCGAGCGATTTTTGTCCAAAATCGTACACTGTGCGCCGTCGTCGTTCATACCTTTGCCATTTCTTTACGTAATTTTTTATTTTGCTCCTCCGTTTTCTCCTCTTCCGCTTCCTTCTTCTTTTTCTCCTCCTCCCCCTCTTTCTCCTTCTCCTCCTCCTTCCTATTCCTAGCATCTCTCTCTTTTTCCCCTCTGCCTCTCTCCTCCTCGTTCCCCAGCTTACGCCAGGCCCCGAATGTTTCCATGATCTGGAAGTGAAATAACGAATGTATTATTTTATTCCAAATAGTAAGATTGTACAGCGTGATTCTGTCGCTAGAGTCGTAAAGACAATGCCGCGAATAAGCCGCGCCTCGCTGAGTTTCGTGGAAGTGACGAATTTCACGTTCTGCATTTCTCATCACGACGTGCGTTACGAAAACTAGCACGTTTCAATTTTCTTACGAAAAGTAGCACGTTTCGGTTTGCCACGAAAAGAAGCTCGTTCCATCGTTTCTGACGAATATTGGCACGTTTGGTCTTCCGCCGCGAAGACTAACACATTTGACTGCTTCGCCACGAAGAATAGCACATTTCGTACTGTTGCGGCGAAAACTAGCACGTTATACTGTTTCGCCACGAAAAATAGCACATTTGGGAATTTGCGGCGAAAATTAACATATTATCCGATTTGGCCACGAAGAATAGCACGTTTTGGATTATACTCCAGACTGCAGAAACTATCACGTTTCAGCGCGTGGTCAGTTTAAAAGAATTCAACTGTTGAAAATATTGTTTAATAAATAATAATTCCATCTAATCTCCAAAAGATATGAAAATTTTAATCACGTGGTAAACCGCTCAATCGTGATAGTTTTCGCAGCGCAAGACGAAACGTGATAGTTTTCGTGAGAACGAAGGCAAACGTGCTACTTATTGTAACGCGCGTCGGTCAAATCTTTGCGAAAATGGCGTCAATCGATGTTGTGCCGATGAAAATGGTCCCAAGCTAACTTCGTAAAAAATAGTCCGATTTACACGACATGATTTTAATCGGGAGAACGCCAGGAAATCATCGGTATCACTCCCATATCAATGGGAAGAATAAAGAATTTTTTAATCCGCCGTAGTGAGTCTCGTCGCGAGCGTCAAAATGCAGAAAACTCAGCGGGACGCGGCTTATTGGCGGCATTGCCTTTGAATACTCTAGCCAGAGATTCACTCTGTATTATAATATACAATATAATACTTACATTTTCCGGATTCGGCATTTCGTGCGGATTGCTTCTGTCTGTCCAAATCGCCAGTTTACAACGGACTTACTGGCAGGGATCAGCGGGCTCCAGTTACTGCTGATGGAGGGGGAAACACCTACAGGAGCGGTGGTTATGTGTGCGTGACTGATGCAGGCGCAGTTCATGCAGCATTACCACCGCTCCTGTATGTGGACGACGCGTTGATGTTTTGTCTCGCTCCGTCTTTCGGGCGCCGTGACACTCCGTCCTTTGCGTGCGCAACGGGCGTGCGCGATGGTCGCAAGCGCTTACGGTGAGCACGGGAACCGCTTCGCAAAATCTTGACGCAGGCCCGGCTCAAATCTATTTTTGCGCCATAGGCGAACTTGTTAAATTGCGCCCTTTATTATAATACATTTATTTGAGACTATTTATGACTTTACTCTGCAAAATTAGGCAACTGTTAGGGCGTAAGGTTGACAAGAGGTGCAAAATGGTCTTTTCAATGTTGGCATTGTTGAAAATAAATTTTTAAATGATATACTACAAATTGTACTACAACGGTTTTAAACTACGCGTAAGAATTAATCTGACTGTCGCGCGCGTGCGGCGAGCAGTTACGATTCCATCTGAGCGCTCGCGCCCGTCGCGCACGCCGTGAAGCGTTCCATCGCGCTCCCTCCTTCGGCCAGAAAGAAGTGAGAAACGAACTCTCGGAATTAGGGCTCTGTTCACGATACGGGCTCAACGCCGGTCCCGACCAGCGAGCCCATAGTATTTCTACGCTGGCAGCCAGAGTTGGGCATTATTATTCGTATAAATCCCCAAGATTTATTCGCGAATAACGAATAACGATTTTATTCGACGATAAATTATTCGTTATTCACGAATAAATCTGTACCGTAAGCATTTATTTTGTCGAAACCTTCGAAGAAAGCCACGAATAACTTTCGTCAGCGTCGAAACTTGGTGAGTCACCAAGACCGCAAGGTCCTTGTGTTCGGCGCTCGCCTCTCAGCCGGACTCGACCTTCGAAGGCTCGAAAAAACACGCTCGACACTGACGAAACTTATTCGTGGCTTTCTTCGAAGCCTTTGAAAAGATAAAAGGCTCCCCCAAGCCAACGTTCAGTAGTTTTTTATACGTGGCGGCTTATCTGATCCGCGACGGATTCGCTCTGCGCGGCGATATTCGCGTTGGTTTGGAGCAGAGTTGGGCAAAATGTAATCTAATTACAACTTACAAATTACGATTAAAATGTAATTGTGTAGTTGATTACACATTATTTTCTGTAATCGTTAATTTAGGTGGATGCCCATTTGGTTTCGTCAACTACCTAAGTGAACGATTACAGAAAATAATGTGTAATCAACTACACAATTACATCGAAATTTGTAAGTTGTAATTAGATTACATTTTGCCCAACTCTCGTTTGGGGGAGTCTTTAAATGCTACTGATGAAAAATGTATTCCATGCATTTATTCGAATAAAACCTTCGAATAAAACATTATCGTTATTCGTCGAATAAATTCTTATCGAATAAAAAAGTTATCTTTATTCGTTGATTAATTCTCATCCAATAAAATTATTTATTCGTTGCCCTTCGAATAAAGATAACTTCGATTGTTCGAGCCTCGAATAACGAATAAAAATTATTTATCTGTTGTTCGATATTTGTGATTTTTATTTAGATACACTTTTGCCCAACTCTGGAGCATACGATGCACGTGAACGACGAAGCGAGACAAAGTATCATGCTGTCTCTTTTCCGTAGTCGACGGCAACTACGTGTGATTCTTTTGTCCGCTCTTGCTCTTTTTCGGATTCTCTCACTCTCGACCAAAGGATTCCAAGAAATTGTGGGGATAGTCGCCGGCCTTCTAAATAACCAGGGATCGCCGGGGCTCCAACTACCACTGATGGAGGGGGAAACACCTACAGGAGCGGTGGTAATGTTTGCGTGACTGATGCAGGCGCAGTTCGCGCACACATAACCACCGCTCCTGTAGGTGTTCCCCCCTCCATCAGCGGTAGTTGGAGCCCACCAATCCCTGACCGACTGTTTGCGTTGCCTCGTTTGGAAAGCGTCATTTGTTTCAGAACGCACCACAGACGAATCTTCGAATTCACATTTCACGATTACGGTTCGCGTTTAAGTTTTTTTGTAACGGGTAGAAGGATTTTCAGTTGTGTTGTATTGTGTTTGTAATGTGTTTGTTGGTTTAATGTAAAATGAGTGACACTCTAAATGTGAATATGCAGGATGTGCAAGAAGATATGGATAATAATTCTCCGTTTCGTCCGCGACACTTACGTCCGTCCGCAAGGAGATTTTCGAAACGGAAAGTATGTCGCTCAAAGAGAAGGCCTTTGATCCTTCGGAAGAAACAGGAAAGGGGAAAAACAGCAGACGACACTGTCGTAGGACAACATTCAGAAGAAGTGGCCGAGGAACGTATGATAGAGGAACCATCAACATCCGATGGACGAAATCATACGTCCCAAGAGATAATGCACTCGCCATCCGATGAAGACACTGACACGGCCAGTTCGGGAGAAACTGAAGAGGCGCTGGATGAACTGTGAACCGAAATACCAGAATGCACGGATGTAAAAAACAACGAAGAAGAAAACTTCGTTGTAGAAAAAGTTGCGAAGAGCAAGACGCAAGAACAATCGCGCCTTCTAAATAGCAACGATATCATGAATTTCCAAAATGTGTTTGCTCAATTGCAAAAAATAGGTAAGCATGCAAAACATACGGAAGACTGTGGCATTGATCACCTACGAATAACTGGTGTGAAACGGAGTGGCTTCAAGAGCATCTTCAGCGAAATGTGCACTTTATACCATCACAAAGCTGAAATCCTCAATCAATCGGACGAAGCCGAAGAAGTGGATAGCATTCAGGACGCCGTTAATGCAACAATTTTATGTGGTGGTAGTTATGACCAGTTGGAACACACTTTTGCAGGAGTGAACATACGTTGCATGTCGAAGAGAGACTTCGTGAATAATCAAGATGAATTCGTCAAGTCTGCAATTGCCGCTGCAGAAGAAGAGATGTTAGCAGCGGCTGAAGAAGAAAAACGTTTGACGATTGAAAGAGGCGATGTTCTTCCCGGATCAGGGACCCCTCACATCCCCGTTGTGGCCGACGGAAGCAGGATGAAGAGATCCTACCGCAGTGGATATTACGATTCTGCGTCTGGAGTCGGCGTGATAGTTGGCTATCATACGAAGAAAGCTTTATTTTACGGCGTTCGAAATAATGTTTGCAGAATTTTTCGGATTGCTGCGAAAAACAAGAAAGAACCCCGAAAGCTTCAAAACTGGAACACATCTCGAGCAACGACTGCTATGGAAAGCGATGCTATAGTAGAAGGATTCAATACTAGCGAAGAAAAACGTGGGCTCGTTTATTCAACTCTGATTGCTGATGGGAACAGCAGCGTGTATAAGAAGATTATTGATGCGGACCCATATAAGAGACAAATTCGCGTAAAAAAAATTGAATGCACGAATCATTTATTGCGAAACTTCTGCACAAAAATGAAAGCGATTGTGAAGAAGACTACACCTGGACCATTGAGGCAAGCTGTGGAAAGTAGCATTCGCCGCATACGCACGGACGTCGTTCAAGCCGCAAAGTTTAGATACAATCAGAATGTATCAATCGATGAGAAAACGAAGAATTTGTATGGCGACATACAGAATGTTCCGAGCCACGTGTTTGGTGAACACAAAGAGTTTGCACAACTAAAATATTTCTGCGATGGAAAAAATAAAGAGAATGAAAGAAACATCGTTCCAGAATTGATGAAAATTGGAGTGTACCAGAACGTAACAGAAATACTTCGTACACTGTTAGCTCATGTGGAGAACTTACACTATAACACCAATAATAACGCTGTGGAATGTTTGAACGCAGTAATTGCCAAGTACATTGGCGGAAAAAGGTTAAATTTCGCCGAAAGAGGAGCGTATACAGGAATATGTGCTGCTGCTGTCGTGGAGTACAACAGTAACCAAGTGCACTCACGATTGAATACGGCAATGAAGAAGAAGACGCCCGAGGTTGTTCGCCAAATGGAAGAAAAGAAGAAGAAAGAAAAGGAAAAGAGAGCTGCAAAACAGAAGGAAACGAAGGCTGCGCGATATGTACGCAAGCAATTGCCCTCGCAGAAAGATTCTAATTATGGACAAAATGCACAGAAGCCAGACATGCCATCCGAAATGTATGAACTAGAGCGGGAAAAGCATATACAAATGCTCAGTGACTGGCAAGAAAAAATACATGCTATTGAAGATGAAACCATCGGACAAGCAAAGAACGTTCAGATGGTTGCAGTACAGGTCCAAATTGTTGACAGCATCCAATTTTGGACAAGTGTGCCGTCGCCGACGTGGCACGCTTTGCGCAAATGCAGTAAAATCAATTCTGTATCCGAAAATAATTAGTGCACCTGCGGTGGAATACGGGAAAGAATGCGAGAAAATTGCTCGTGATGAATTGAAGAAGCAATACACAGATATTGCAGAATGTGGAATTTTCATCGACAGCTACATCCCCTTCTTAGGAGCTTCACTGGATGGAATCATCGGTGAAGATGGTATTGTGGAAATCAAATGCCCCAAATCAGCGGAGAACTTTTCGCCGGAAGAAGCTATTGAAAAAGTACCCGCTGTCCGGCGCATGTTCGCACGTAAAACAGGTATTTCAATGAACAAAGCGCATCACTATTTTTATCAAGTACAAGGCCAGTTACATATTACTGACAGAAAGTACTGTATATTTTGCCTTTGGACCCCGAAGGGGCTGAAATCTATAAAAGTAGAGAGAGATGATGCGTTTTGGAAAACAGAAATGGAGCCAAAACAGGTTCAATTTTATTTAGAATGCATGCTACCCGAAATAATAGATAGTCGGCGCAATAGGTGAATGTCTATTCGGGAGCCTCAATTTATATTAGCAGAAAGAGCGAAAGAAGAACCGAAAAGCTTGAAAAAGCGAAAGAGGTCTCCCTCCGAAAATAGTGAAACTCCGATCTTATCGAACCGGCGTCGCACCGCACTGTAAAGTGCAGGGCCACTGACTGCGTCAGTGGTCACAAGTGTCAACAATCGCACTTTTCCTCGCGGATCATATGATCACGCGAGTCGATCAACGCCGACGTAACTTTCCCTAGAAAGTGACGAGGGAAACAATAAATTTGATCCACCCTTTAATTTTTTCAGACACATTTCTAAATTTACAGGAGCAGACAGACAGAAGACAGACGTAAGGTAGAAGAAAAGATACAGATGCGGATGTACGTTGCAAATTATTTCCGTGTGTAAGGGAGCCGATTCCGGTTTGGTCAAAGGACGCCAGGCTGGTACATACGGGCGTCGTAGGTATGCATGATGTTCGACGAAATATTGAAACAAACTTTTACTTGTATACCCAACTTACCGAAATGTCTGTGATCATTTCTTACAGACGGACTTTTTATAAAATTACTGCGCACATGGTGTATGGGACAGTAATGCCAGGGCAAATTGAGTGCAACATGAAATGTACTATCTTTCAGGTAAAGTTTGACACTATAAATCTACGGTAAAATTTGATACGCTTATAAAACAACAATTAAGTATTTCCATTACATAATGTGTTACAGATCCACACTGCCATAAGTCAGACTTCATTATGAGTGATCTGGCAAAATTGTAGGAAGACTGCCAATGGAGAAGAGGAATTACCCAGAATGAGAGAAGATAATAAGAGAATATAATTCTTCGAAATGTCTTATTTCAATTCTCCAATGAAGTTGGATTGATTTATTGGGATGACAGCAACTTGATTAGAGACTAAAAAATGTTATGTTAAACGATTTTATCAAAAAGGCACTAACAACTAAAAAATAATTCTATTCTTGTATTACAATTTCGATGGTGTTTTTTAATTTGAAATAAAAACGTGGAGCAGGATATTTCATAACAGAATATGAATCAACTAGCTCACCCGTTACCCGGTTTCACGAAAAGAAAAAATAAATAACCCGGTTAAAAGAAAAAATAAATAACTGTTTGGGAATGGAATAGTTCCCCACGCCGCCACACTCACGCTTACGGCAGCACCTCGCGGCCGTCGAGTCAGCGACGCTGATCGATGGGCGAGTTGCCAATCGATGCTGATCGATCAACCAATCAGCGCAGATCGATCGACCAATGAGAGAACAGCGTCGCTGCTCTAGGAGAATGGAGAAGAAGCGCGAGCGGAAGTCCGCCATATTCTCACTCTCTTGTGTCTCCTTACAATCGAGATCGTATTCAGCGCGTCGCGTTTAATCACTGCTCTTGTAAAAGTTAGGCATTCAACCAGTGTACTACTCAATCAAGCTCACACTCACCACTCACACTCGCATTGAACACTCAACTGTCCACCAATTAATATAATTGTGTGGACGCCACGTGGTGCAGCCACGC
Organism: Andrena bucephala; assembly: GCA_947577245.1. Taxonomy (NCBI): domain Eukaryota; kingdom Metazoa; phylum Arthropoda; class Insecta; order Hymenoptera; family Andrenidae; genus Andrena; species Andrena bucephala. The sequence continues at coordinate 49,130,549 of OX387715.1, read as the reverse complement.
GGTTGCATCTCAAACAAATTCGTGTGTGTAAAAAAAACAGAGTTTAATACAAACGTTATTCCGCTCTTCTCACCGTATTTAATAAATCCAGACAAAGTGTTTCACCGCAAAGTGACAGACTCATTCTAATCTGTCTAAGACTCATTTCATCTACAACCTCGCTCACTCTCAAACAATAACCTATCATCTAATCTAGGACGTATGTAATGTATATTCAAAATTTTATTAAAATCCGTTCAGCCGTATAGGCGTGAAAGAAGGACAAACAAACAGACAACGTTTCACTTTTATATATTAGTAGGGATTTAGTACAGCATCAAGTATCGAAATGAATTTGTTGCGAGATATCCTATTCCACGATATTAGTGAAAATACACCATCGAAATTGTAGTATAAGAAAATAATTATTTTTCAATCCACTTTTTAGTTTTTGATGCATTTTTCATAAAATCGTTTATTATAAAATTGTTTATATACTTTTTTTCTATTTTTAGTGTTTGTGGATTTACATTTCACAGCTCAAACTTCTTTATAAATATCTTTTATTGCTGTATGCAGTTTAACAGTTTGCTTGAACCCTACAGTGCTAAAAGTTCGTAAAGAATGGTTGATTGAGTCGATTGGATTTGTTGTTATGGGTTATTATTTATTGGTGACTGGGTAATTTTTTCACTCCCTCGGAGTTTTTTCATAATTTTGTATTGTCATCCGAACTACGCACCCCTGCACAGTTTCAAGACAATTGGATGGTTGGAAGTGGATTAAAATTGAGTTTCCAGATTTGAATCAAACATACAAACAAATAGAGGATCGTAGCTAAATAAATGGGACATTCCAAAATATACGTATTGTTAGTACTGATCGTGATTAACAAATTTTTTGAGGTGCCGCAAGCCTTTCAAAAATTAATATTTCAGTAAATATTAATATTTGAAGGGCTTGCGGCACCTCCAAAAATTTGTTGATCACGTTCAAACTTTGGCAGCTTCAATACCATTATAAAAGGCAACTTTTGCCCACTATTAGCAGTCATGACTAATAAAAAATATTTTGCCCCTATATTTCGTTCCACACTAACAACCACCGCTCCTGTAGGTGTTCCCCCCTCCATCAGCGGTATTGAAGCTTGCTGATGCCTGCCTAGACGCAGCTCTCGAGCCGTATTCCTCCAAGACCTCTCAGTAGAAGGAGCTGTGGCAACAGCGCGGCGGAGACAGAGAGAACAGAAAATGTGGCAACTATGCGTCAAAAATTCGTCTACGTAGAGTACCTGGAGATGTCACCTCTGTACAACTTCTTTTTACCGACCGCAGTAGTTTCATTAGGGTCCGTCTGTTTACAAGGGGCGCTTCGATCGATTCGGACCAAAACAAACTTGAGACGGCAGCCTTAACGCAAAACACACCTCGTGGAATAACCCGTACTATAACCCAGATAGCACACAGGCGTCTGAGCGACATCTTTCGGCCGTCTGCGCCAGACGTTCCCATCGTCTGTGAGACGTCTTGAATGTCGCAGCTAGGCCTGGGTTTGGTCTTCTGCACGGCTGTTGTTACAAAATAGTACGCCTTCAAGACGTCTTTAAAGTCGTCTCAAAGACATTTAATGGACGTCTTCAAGACATTTTTAAAGCCGTTTCAAAGACGTTTAATGGACGTCTTCAAGACTTTTTTAAAGCCTTTTCAAAGACGTTTAAAGATCCCTTCAAAACGTGATTAAAGCCGTTTCAAAGACGTTTAAAGGACGCCTTCAAGACGTGATTAAAGCCGTTTCAAAGATGTTTAAAGGACGCCTTCAAGACGTGATTAAAGCCGTTTCAAAGATGTTTAAAGAACGCCATTAAGACGGTTGAAAAAGCGTTTAAAAGACGTTACTGAGATATCTTTATTAGGCCTAAATTGGGTCAGATACAGCTCTTAAAAAGACAATATGAGGACGTATTTGAGACGTTATTATCAGGTCTAAATTAATTAGGTCAAGTGCAAGTGTTTAGATTATGAAATATCTAAATGAAAAATGATTAGATAACGTAATTAAAGCGTTTGTCGATATAGGAATTAGATTTGATACAAATCTAACGGAGGAAATGGTTTTGAAGATAGAATAAAGTTTAATAAAATATGTATTTAACAGTTACTTTTATTTGTATTATTATTACATATCAGGTTTAGTAAACGATCATCTATTGCATTATTACATGTGTTTACGCAAGTCTTAACGAGGAACTAATATATATATATACTTATGCAATACTTAAGGGGGTAGACACATCACGTGACCTGGCCGATTCGGCAGGTCGGTATTACAGCAGGTTTTTTCTGCACAGAAATGGTAATACCGATAGATCGACGATTGCCCGGTAAACGCGAGAGGGAGCTGTTTGCTATTTCCGTATTCTATTCTGAATAAGGAAATAAATTCTCAGCTGTTGCGTTGTACTTATAAAAATTTAAACGGAAAGACGGCTAGTACTGCAAACGTAGAAAATTGATGGTACATTTTAATTACTTGAAATGTGCTTATGCTACAATATTCTACGTTAGCAGTAAGGAATTATAAGTGAAAAGGGAAAATAGATGAGGGGATGACCCCAGAAAATGAAGTTTGTTAGGTTTGACATTTTTTTACTAGCAAAGCACCGAAACAGAACATGAAATACACTTATTACACGTCCTATGCAGAAAGCAGTTATGAACAAACATTATATATAAAATTGTAAGGAATCGATTGACGTCACTTTTGCAAAGATCATCTGATTACAAATTACAGAACTTCAGATTCGTCACTGCTTAGCGTGCAACATTGTATACTCCCGCTGGTTTCGAGCGTCGAAGCCCACGAAACTCAGCGAGACACATGATTGTTGGCGAGCATCGCGTTTGACGATTCTAGCTACACAATCACCCCGTATAAATGCTAAGAAACGATAGTGTGAAGCGGCGTGCGTTTCAACTGCACATTGACTATATCGTAGATTCTAGGGCCTAGAATATTAGCTCCGTATTACGATGTTCTTCACCAGAGCACTGCATTACTGATGAAAATGATGCCAAACATGGAGCAATTCGGTCTATTTTTAGTGAACGTAGTGTGTGTGTCCTAATCATGTATTCATAAGAAAAAATAGACCGAATTGCTTCGCGTCTCGACTCATTTTCGTGGACATAAACTCACGAATCCATCGGTGGTAACACTCTTATCAAGGTGTAGTGAGAAATATGAATAATTTCATATTCAGTACTGGATGACTCAAGTCGCCGTCGACCGAGGGCCCTAATAAATGTGCATTTATTTGAGAAACCAAAGCCGTGTCACTCGTGACACCTACTCGCGAACAGATACATATATGTATGTACGAGAAGAAGCAATGCAATTTCCCGATGACTTGAAACAACATTTCAATAGGTAAATGCATGAAACTCTGGGATCAGGAATTCCCAACCAAGTAATGCATATGTAAGAACTGGCGAAATTCAACAATAGTTTGTCGTCTAAATTTTACAATTAAAGTATGTATTTGACGCGAATATACATATGTAAAGTTTGTCAGCAAAGTCTTTTTCGATTTGAGTTCTATCGAAGGCTGACTTTCCTTCGCCATGCAAAGTCCTCTCTTGTCCTTCACGCTAGCAATCATGCAACTCGCTGAGTTTCGTGGGTTTCGACGCTCGAATCCAGCGGGGCCATACAATGTTACGCACTAAGCAGTGACAAATCTTCAGTTCTGCATTTCTAATCAGATCTTTGCGAAAGTGACGTGAATCGATTCGTCATGTTTTCTCGATCAAATTGGCCCCAAAAATGATATTATTCGGACCATAATTAAGGAAATTACGTGAAAATTTGTTTGCAGAATTGGCAGCCCGTTTCGTTAAAAATAGTCTGATTTAAATTATTTCCTGTCAATTTAATCGGGAGAATGCCAGGAATCCATTTGTGTCACTTTCATATTGATACGATGAAAAAAAAACAAATTCTGTTTCTATATAATCGATGACACATCGCCGAGCAACGGCGATCTCGTGCGGCTCGGGCCACAAAGGTTCTCGTCAATTATTCCAGCATCGAAGATCGTTACGGGCTCTGTTTGGTGTACACGATACGGACTTTTCGCTATCCCCACCACTTCTGTCTCACTCTTGTCCGGCGAAGGCGAGAGCGAGATGGAAAGAGAGCGAGCGAAGGCACTGAAAGCGAGCGAGGACAGTACGAGACAGACGACGCGTTGATATTTTGTCTCGCTCCGTCTTTCGGACGCCTGACACTCCGTCCTTTGTGTGCGCGACGGGCGTGCGCGATGGTCGCAAGTGCTTACGGTGAGCACGGGAACCGCTTCGCAAAAACTTGACGCAGGCCCGGCATAAGTCATTTTTGCGCCCTAAGCGAACTTGTCAAATTGCGCCCTTTATTATATTATATTTATTTGAGATTATTTATGACTATACTCTGCCAAATTAGGCAACTGCTAGGGCGTAAGGTTGACAAGAAGTGCAAAATGGCCTTTTCATTGTTGGCATTGTTGAAAATAAATTTTTAAATGAAATACTACAAATTATACTACAACGGTTTTAAACTACGAGTAGAGTAAGGTCATGAAGAAGCTCAATTAAATGTATTATAATAAATGGCGGAATTTGGCAAGCTCGCTTATGGCGCAAAAAAGACTCGTGCCGTGCCTGGCTATCTGACCGTGGCGCGGATGCATCGAACAGTCACGATTCCATCTGAGCACTCGCGCCCGTCGCGCACGCCCGCCGCGCACGCAAAGCGTTCCATCCTGCTCCCCCCTTCGGCCAGAAAGAAGCGAGAAACTCAGCCTCGGAATTAGGGCTCCGTTCATGATACGGGCTCACGCCGGTCCGGACCAGCGAGTGCAGGGTTGCCAGATCAAGCCTGATCTTTTGCCGGAGATTTCAATTTCGTGGAGGATTGGAGTGGGGAAAGTGAGAAAAAAAGGGGCGAAGAAAAAAACAGGCATCTAAAATTCATTATAATAATGACTTCTTATAAACGAGTAATAATAATAATAATAATAATACTAATAAAAGTATTATGAATAGTTATTAGAATTTGTTACAGATTTTAATAGATTTCTATTTTGTTTATGGCACGCTGCAACATACTCTATTCTGCCGGAGATTTTTATTGTGCCTGCCTGAGGCCAGAGACAACGGTTCAAAACCCGAGACTCCGGCTGAATGCCAAAGATCTGGCAACCCTGAGTGAGCGGCTAACGAGACTTTACATTCAGATATATTGGCCGGTGAGTTTCGTAACGCGTATACTCCCACCATAGGTACCGCTTAGCTGCCTCGGTGCTCCTGTTCGCAACGTTTTCTGACTCGCTCTCGTTCCATCTCACTCTCGCCTTCGCAGAACAAGACTGCGGAAATTCAGGAGCTTTATTGGTCAAAACATTGATTCTTTCTCGATAGCTTCATCTCGTATTGGTCATAATAGCCACACGGCTACGTTCAGACGGAGCCGCGCAGCATTCCCGTTACCCCACCATACACTTGGGTGGCCACGTAACTCCAACAGACAAATCCACGATCGTCAGATTGTGGTGGCTGATTTCTCCTCGATCGCTGTTCGCGAAAACGAATCGACCGGCCAATATATCTGAATACGACCTTAGGATAAAGATATAATGAAAGATGAAAAATTATTCGAAGCCCAAGATGAAACGCCTTCGAATAAACAAAGGAAACTAATAAATACCCGGAGCTAAATAAAATTTTAGATTTAGGGTACACACACCCTACCCCAAACATCGTGTCGATTGGCCACTGGGGCTATTCGGAAGTATATTCTTTTATTTAAATAATGCCCATCTCTGCATAGGACCGTAAAGAATTACAAAAAAAAATCAGGGAGTCAACTGTTGACTGATTTAGAGACTTTTCCTTGTTGTATGTTATATACAATAGTTGGAAGAATAATAATAAGAGCAATAATTGCAAATAATTGGTGTAACTTCCACATTCTGAAAATATGATATCAGTATATCAATATTTCCAGTATTAGTAAAAAAAGTTCCATTCTCTTTTTTATTTTAAATAATGTGGCCATATAATTATAACATAAATTCGACAGCGGTTTCAAGTGATGTATGTGTTACAATAAAAGCGTTAATTTAGTAAATGTACACAGTTCCCAGCTGTTATATGCCTAAAATGCATATAACCTAACCTACAATCGTCCGAAAATTCATACATTGACTGCATCACGCTTTTACTGTGGCTTGTGTATCCAGCTAACGCTTCAGTTTTGCTATGACCCACGTTGGCAGTCCTCCCGATTAGGCGCCATCTCGTGTCCACTAGCTCAACTAAATTTGTCACGTGACTTGCTCTGTATTATCGCCAATATGGCGGAACTCGTAATTGGGAATGCAATTACGAGAATACGCTTTTCGTCCTTATATGAGCAGATTTTGAGCTGGGTGAGGTCTCATTCGAAAGAGGAAAGTTCAGTGTAGCGCGCTCTGGTCATCGTTTGAGTCACAAGACTCTTTTAGTGACCTAAAAATACGTTGGTTCATGCGGGTGTATTTTTTCGATTTTTGCTCTACTTTGAACACTCATATTATTAGATATCAACACAATCTCCTCGAACCATGACCAGAGCGCGCTGCACTGAACCTTTCTCTTTCGAATGAGACCTCGCCCAGCCCAAAATTCGCTCATATAAGGACGAAAAGCGTATTCTACTAAACCCATGTTTCGGGCCAGATTGTGTCGGTATACAGCGCGCTGCATTACCCGTGTCTACCCCTTTAAAACTACAAATAATGTATTACAAATGCGGACACGGATGGCTACGGTTCTGCCCCGTCAGACTCTGCTTCCCAAATTTGACTAGCAGAGTATGATGTTGTATCGACTATATGTTGTATTTGACATATTATGACGTGGAAGCGGGTGGTTCTCGAACGTAGTACACAGTCAGTTTTTGTATGCAATAATAGTAAACTATATTAAACAGAATGAATAGTACAAAATTATAATGCCTTATCCGCTAATACATACATTCAGAATACAAGCATGCGCACAACACGCATAAAACAAACTAAATAGTAAACGTTTTTCATTGTACCTTAACATTTATAGACACATCGTATTATGTATACATATTTGTCATCAGATTATTAATGCTTATGTAAGAATTATGAATACAGGACATATGTAGTTTGAATAAATAGTACACGTTAGAATACACAGACTATATACGAAGTATATATACAGAGAATACACAGAATATGTGTACAGCTTATCCCACGGATTTTGTGAGTTTATAATTACAAGTGTTTCGTTAACAATTTTGTTGCGTCGCGGACTAACGTTGCGAAGAGCTACAGGGGTTCTTGAGTAATTTATTGCGTGGTATTTATATGAACTCTACTTATATCAACGAAATTTCAGTAGTGGCCGATTATATGGACTCTTAATTTCAATTGAATTGCAATATTATTATGTGGTACTAGCAAAATACCGCGTGCTTCGCTACGGCATCACTCAGACTTTCCGTTCTCATTTACTTTACCATTTAATTTTAAGCCCCTAACCCATAGCAGTCCCATTAAAACAAAGATTTTTTAGGCATATGGTCCATCGAAATCGGTTCAGTAGTTTTCGAGTTTTTCGCTTCTTACATACATACATACATACATACATTCACACATGCACGGCCCGACCATTTCTATATAATGGTATAGATTCAAAAGCAAATGTTTGGAAAAATCATTTTTATATGAACATTTAAAAATATCATGCAAACATAACTAAATAAAATAAGTAAAATGGTATAACTAATACATTATAATATTATCATTAGCTTCACAACATTCTTTTAAGAACAAATCCCGATATTTATCACAGTCATGAACCGTCGCACCCGGCAGCGAGAAAAGACTAACGTTACTACACTCCGCGTCAAAATTGAAGGAACACAATATTTTCCCGAAAATTTTGGTCATTTTCAAATGCGAAAAATGTTCGCAGAAAATATTTTAAAAACGCATGTTAACGCTTGAAGTTTCTAGTTTTCGAATCAAACACTCAATTTTTTTTCGTCCATTATGATACTGTTTTAAGAAGATGAAGCGCAGGAAACGAAGTTTCAGAAATTTTTGCCTACTTTGAACATATGCACGGGTCAAAAAATTGAACATGACATTGAACATACAAAGAAAAAACGTGCACCAATCGCACATTCAAAAGCTTCGAGAACAAGAAAAGGGTTTTCAAAAGACACATAACGTAAAAAAGGTAATCGCTTAATTTTTCAGACTATACCGCATGTTTGATCTTCGAGGACATACGGAAAAAAAATCTGATCAATCCGGCGTGTTACACAGTGTTTAAGGGTAGTTTTAACTCCCAAAATACGTGAACACTTAAATGATTCCACGATTTCCCTTCACGTGGCATTATGTTTTCTAAAAAATGGTAAGTATGCCGTTTTTGGGGTCATTTTAAAATGGATTTAATACAATTAAAAAAATCTCATTTAATTGACATCTAAAGGTTTTGAAATGAAACTTTCTTAGCTTTCCAAAACAATCATGAAAATTCGTCTACGATAATGAGTTCGCAAGTTATAGGTGTTCAAAGTGAAAAGTATCTTTTTTGCTTTGATCGCAAATAACTCGGGCAATAAAAATCATACAACAAAATGAAAAATCGGAAGTTAAAGAGAAATGTGTGCTCTATAAGAGCTCTTCGTTGGATTTATGGGAAACAAATTGTTTTGGCCCGTGCACACGTTCAAGCTAGGTAAAAATTTCTGAAACTTCGTTTTCCGCGCTTCCGACGCCACCAGCACACGTGTCACTAATTATAAAACATTATGTGCCTACCCAAATGAAAAATTCGCGCGCAAACCATACGCACTCATGCAAAATCGCAGTATAGGTACATAACAAGTCGTGACATGTCTAAAATGAGAATAGCTTTTGCGGTTTTTGGCAACAATAGAAGATGTTTGATCATATTATAAAACATGAGATCGTCGGTCGAAAAGACCCATGCGCGCCTGCTCCCGCGTGAAGTGTTTCCATGCAAAGTTCCCCCATGCGAAGCTCTCCCATGCGAGAGGATGCTGTGCGAGGTGATCCTGTGCGAGCTGCTCCCCTGTAACGTTCTCCCTGTCGAGGTGCTCCGGTGCGAAGTGATGCCTTCAGGGGTGATGCCATGCGAGAGGATGTAGTGCAGGATGATGCTCAGCCAGGTGATGCTGTGTGACCTGCTCCCCCGCAACGTTCTCCCGATCGAGGTGCTCCGGTGCGAAGTGATGCCTTCAAGGGTGATGCTCTGCGAGGTGGTCCTCTGCAACGTTCTCCCGGTCGAGGTGCTCCGATGCGAAGTGATGCCTTCAAGGCTGATGCCGTGCGAGGATCTCCCGTGCGAGAGGATGCCGTGCCGGATGATGCTGTGCGAGCTGCTCCTACATATAACTAATAAAAAGACAAAATTAGAATAAAGAGTAAATGTAAGATAACTACTCGAATGTGAGCATTCCTAGAGGAACGCTTACTACTTAGCAAAACAAGATATCAATTAGCGTAAAAGGAGGAAACGTACAGGAAAATTTTCTATCGGAGGCTGGTTTTAGTGCCCTGTGCGAGGTTCTCCGTCCGAGGTGGTCCCCTGCGATATGGTCCTCCGCAACGTTCTCCGCGTCGAGGTGCTCCGGTGCGAAGTGATTCCTTCAAGGGTGATGCTCTGCGAGGTGGTCCTCTGCAACGTTCTCCGAATCGTGGAGCTCCGGGGCGAAGTGATGCCTTCAAGGGTGATGCTCTGGAAGGTGGTTCTCTGCAACATTCTCCCGGTCGAGATGCTCCGCTGCGAAGTGATGCCTTCAAGGGTGATGCTCTGCGAGGTGGTCCTCTGCAACGTTCTCCCGGTCGAGGTGCTCCGCTGCGAAGTGATGCCTTCAAGAGTGATGCTCTGCGAGGTGGTCCCCTGCAACTTTCTCCCGGTCGAGGTGCTCCGCTGCTAAGTGATGCCTTCAAGAGTGATGCTCTGCGAGGTGAGTAGTTAGGCTATGCGGATTCTGGCCCCTAGGGCGAGGGGGTGAGGCAGGGCGGGGGGTACCGCGCTCTTGCACGAGATGGGCGAGGGGGTGAGGCGGGGAGGGGGTACCGAGTTCGTGGGTGAGGGGGCTGACGTCACAGGGGAGGGGGAGGATTTTCAAATTTTCAAAATGGCGTTGCGCGCATTTCGTATTGGCGCCACCTATTGGTTGTTTAAGGTACTTTGGGTCCGCGTCGGTATTTGGGCCCGCCTTGGTAAATTTTTCAGATTTTTCATACATTTCGTATTGGCGCCACCTGTTGGATGTTTAAGGTACTTTGGGCACGCGTCGCCGCCGCGCAATCTCCGTACGCGTGCGGGGATCGGTGCGCAGGCGCGACCGCGACCGATTCATGGAAATTCAAATCGCGTCTTCGATGATGATTTCTGAGAAAGAGGATGGACCAGGAGAAAAGATTTTTCTGAGAAAAGATAAGGAATCGTGGCGCGCGACAGGATTGAACACGTTTTTGGCACCTACGTGCACGCGCTTCATGCTGCGTGTTTATATTTGAATCGTGGGACCGATACGGCGCACGTGCAATGATGTATACATATAACGATAATTATTATAAATCAATCGTCGCGATAGCCCATGGAGTAAACACGACATTGCATTCCATGGTGATTTCTGAGAAAGAGGGTGAAATCTGACCATTGACTTTTCCCACGACCAGGCCTCTAAGAAGTATCCTTGAGAAAACGCAATGTCCCTGAAGCAATAAATTAGACGTTGCGTTCACGCGAGCAACTAAGCGATAATTATTCGGGGTAGAGTTCCGAGTATTTCCACGATCGAGAACAGGGCGACGCCTCAAGTACCCTTCTCGAGGGTCTGCGAGTCAAGCGTCGTGGGAATGTGTCCGAACCCCCACCCCCTATTGCCTATCCGGAAACGCGATCGACATTCGCTAAGACCACGTCTCTAACAATTAATATATGGATATGTATGAAAGGATATTAATATTGACACGTTACAGGTATTGATGTGAAACTTATACATTTATTATTAAAAACATACTACAGTGGTACATGGTTTACATCACGCAGCATGGATTGTAATCCTAACGCTAACAATTCACAATCAATCAATGAATGATGCTCGAAGTACTCGCTTTCGGAAATTAATTTCACATAATTCGTAGGTACGGAAGCGGTACGTAGAACTTCCACGAAGGTTGCATATTTACTACTTACAGAGTACATATTTTCAGTCAACCAAGTGAACATATGATCGATGCAATGTTCATACGCGAACAGTTTACGCATCGTAACTTCCGTCATATATATGAGAGCGCGATTATCGGTGATTTTAATAAGTTGATCGTCATGCATACGCGTGAAGTCTAGTCGTAAATGATCAATTACCATGTGAGTTTGGGGCGATGTTGCGTTGCTGCGTAATCGTTGGAGTATGTCCGTCTCGTTTTGCAGTAGGAGCTTCCACGTTGACATTGAAAAACACACCTCGCAGCCATTATTGTCGGCTATGGCAATCTCGACGTGGCACGAATCCATGCCAATGCGAATTCCAATAATTAGACGTTTATAAGCTGTTGAGGTCAGTGGGTAATCACGCCCTAGGATCCGTACGATTGTTGGTTTTGGTGTTTTCAACGTTTTTGGCGTTGCGGATCCAGAACTGTAAGAAATATGTACACGGAATTAATGCTTCGTTCATTTGCGTTTACAGTGAATAAAGTAAGTGTAAAAATGCTTCGTTCATTTGCGTTTACAGTGAATAAAGTAAGTGTAAAGTGTATAGTAACGTATACATACCTCATATTGGACTGTTGTCGTTGGTGTTTATTTGGAAGACCACCATCGTTGTCGGATGCGTAGGATGAATCGTTTAAGCTGCGTTTGTACATTTTGATATGCACTACGTATGATTCTCATCGGCGAAAAAATGACGCGAGCGATACTTGTTAGCACTCGGGTGTACGTGGTGCAATGAAGTCCGTATGACTGACCCTCGTCATTTTATACCAATTCACGCACACGTACATGTCAATGTATGGAAGTATATCACATCAGTAATAGTGATGGCGTATATGTATATCACACAAGGGTTAGAGAATACGTGGTAAATTCAAATGATGTGCGCGGCAGATTCAAATAGCGTACGCGTTAAATTCAAGGTACATACGTATCGCAGAAGAGTCAGAGACGATTCCCGATACGAACCATAAAAGTGCAAATGATAAAAACTTCACTATTATCTGGAATAATTAGTATCGAATCATTGAGGAAGAAACTGTGGAACGAACGCCCCCACCATACCTACTCCACGACTACCCCTACCCTGCAACGTGCAGGGGTAGCCCTCTAGCCTAGAGAACCAAGTTTATTTAATCACTTTTTGTTGTTATACGTTTGCGACAAGCAATAATACCTTCATACAGTTTAATTCAAAATTGCCTCCTATAACCTTAATTACCATAGCTGATCTACAAAAAGAATTAAACATTTAGTTAACTTCCAAGTCCGATCAAGCATTGTTGTTTGCACAGTTATCATCTCTGATTATCAAACAACTGAGATTAACTTTCAGATTTTGCTCGTTTTTGCTCCAATCCCTAAAATTACAATTTATTCAAAAATGTTCCCAGTTCATGAAAATATTTTTTTTTGCAAACGCAGTTAATTGAAAGATTTATATATTTATATGTTGTTACTTTCAGATGTGAATGCAAATAATATTGTTATAACGAGACAAGAACTTTTTAATATCTCAAAGAACGCCCCAAATCGCAAAGTAGATGATCAATTTTCTTTCTTAAGAGAGCAAATTAGAAAACGAACGAAATGTCCTGATGAGAGTTTAGTATCTTTATACCATAAGATAACGCAATTTAAATCACAATTTAAAACTAAATGGATGCAAGCGAACAGAATTGAGGATAGATTTTTAAACAACAACAAAAATTGGTTGAAGAGTTCAGTGTGTTTTAAAATTTATTCATCAAAGCAGCGAGGTCGCTCAATAGTTACTTTCGAAAATAGCTCTGTGAGAAGCAAGCGACAAAAAACTGAAACCCTACGACATGAGTCATCTCTTGCGGAACTATCGTTTGCGACACAAATGAAGCTAAGAGCATCCGGAAAAATAGAGGCATCGTACCTTGTACATGAAGTAACAACTTCTACTCCAACACGAGCAAACAAATAGAGAGAAGCTTATAAAAAATATAAAGAAGAACAGTCCCGAAAAATGTCTTGCGAAGATGCTCTAGCTCTATTGGTGGATGCTAAATTATCTAGACATCAATATAATATTATTAGAATGAGTGATCCTGAAAAATTTCCAAGCTATACGCTCTTGCAGTTAGAAAAGAAGAAATGCTATCCAAATAGTGAGAGCATACAGATAACTTCAACATCAGCAGACGTTAAGTTACAAGCGTTACTCGACCATACGGTAGAACGTCTCCTGACTGTTTAAGAAACAGTTTTAAATATATTAGATGATAAGGAATTAGAAAACCTTTGTTTAGTGACAAAGTGGGGCTTCGATGGAAGTTCAGGCCACAGTTCCAACAAACAAGCGTTTCATGGATCTGAAGCCAGTGATTCAGCAGTCTTTATAACGTCCATGGTACCTATACGCCTTGTGTGTGGAGATCCGGATCGTAGGAACAACAAAATAATTTGGCAAAACCCACGCCCATCTTCTACGAGGTACTGCAGACCGTTGAAAATACAATTTTTAAAAGAATCGACGCAAGTTACCCTTGATGAAAAACGTAGGGTAGATCTAGAGATCGAAAACCTTAACAATAGGTTTTGTACCCTTAAAAGTAGATCGTATTCTGTTAATCATAGATTAATTTTTGCGATGATTGACGGTAAAGTGTGTAACGCTCTTACTGAAACATCATCTACGCAAAAATGTTATATTTGTGGCGCAACATCAAAAAAATTCAATTCCATTGACGAAATGATAAATAGAGAAGTAAAGAAGGAAAATTTACAATTCGGTATATCGGTACTACATGGTTGGATTCGTTTCTTCGAATGTATCCTACACTTAGTGTACAAGCTTCCAATAAAAAAATGGCAAGCTCGCGGGGGGAATAAAGAAATAGTCTCGGAAAATAAACGTAGAATCCAAAAGTTGTTCAGAGAAAAAACTGGGCTAATCATTGACAAACCTAAACCCGGGTTTGGTAATTCTAATGATGGAAATACAGCCAGGCGTTTCTTTGCCAATGCAGACCTGTCTGCAGAAATAACAAATATTGATGTAGATTTGATTAAAAAAATGCATATAGTATTAGTTGTAGTGTCATGTGGTCACGAAATTGATGTAGAAAAGTTCCGACAATTTTCATTAGATACAGCTAGACTTCTTGTACAAAAATATCCATGGTACTGTATGCCTCCCACTGTCCACAAAATTCTCATTCACGGTCCTGAAATAATATCGGCTGCTTTATTGCCAATTGGTCAATTGACAGAAGAAGCGCAAGAAGCGCGCAACAAAGATTTTAAAAAATATCGTGAACATTATTCTCGAAAATGCAGCCGCGAAAAATGGAATGAGGATATTTTTAACCACTTTTTATTAAGTTCAGATCCAATAATAACCAGCAAGAGACGGTTACCGCAAAAGAATCGTCGATCTCTGCCCAAAGAAGCATTAAACTTATTATTGCCTCCCGTTATAAATTGTAATGATCAAACTACACCGGTCCAATCGAATGATGAATATGATAGTAGTGATGCTAGTTCACATGATCATTAACTTATCGTGTTGCACTTATCGTAAACCGTTTCACCAATTGTGTTATTGAATATTTAGAAAAATGTATTAAATAAGGTTAAAAGAGGAATCTTTTGTTTTATTTACTTTAAAATAATCGTTTTTGATTAACCGGTTAACTGACACGGCTTTTTTTATTATTCATGCCCAAATTTGCAACATCGAAAAATTAAGTGAATCACAAAGTTATTCCATTTGATCATATATGATACAGAATTGGCAGAATTGGCCAGATTTTTTTTATCATATATGATACATTGCCAGTTAACCGGATATTTAATTAACACAAGTTTCCACGGCGGCAGTGGTGTTTTTTTAAAAATGCGATTCGTACTCAGCGACCTCGAAAACCCTAGAATACCAAGTTTGGACCAAATCTGATATTTTTTTGGCATACGTGTCCGCCATATTGGATCCGCCATTTTGTTTTTTGGCACTTTGACTTCAGATTCGTACTCAGCGACCTCGAAAACCCTAGAATACCAAGTTTGGACCAAATCTGATATTTTTTTGGCATACGTGTCCGCCATATTGGATCCGCCATTTTGTTTTTTGCCATTTTTACTTCAGATTCGTAATCAGCGACATCGAAAACTGTAGAATACTCATTTTTGTAAATATCAAAGATTGCCTTCATATTTTCGCCGTGTTTCTGGGATTTCAACCCACTGTGCGTCGGGAGGACATCGAGACCCGGGCGCGCGATGGGGATCGCGATGTAATCATTCAACTGCTGGTAAGTGATGTTTCGTTAAAATTATATTGGTGCGCGTACGCTATTCGATGATGTTTTAATCAAGTCGTGCGTTTGTTTCAGCATGGTCAATACCCGACGAGGAAGGGACGGGCGAATCTGTCGCGAGCTGCGACAAAAAATTCAAGCAGCCCGGCGTAAATGGCGGGAAGCCTCCACAGATGTGAAGTTTTGGGACCTTCCACAACTGTTTAATGAGTGAGTACATGTAATTTTTATTTTTTTTATGCGTCGCCTGATAACACCAACGTTTTTATATAATAATAATTTGGCGTTTTCTCTGTGTGTTGCAGGACGTAACATCGAAATTTCCATTTAAAAATAAATTTTATGAATAAATAAGTAAAATAAATAAATAAATAAAATAACATTTTTATTTCAAATAGTGTATGTTTATTCGTGTACATCTCTGCATGCATACTTAAATTATAAAATCAATATTTGCGTAAAAAATAACGTTCGTATGGAGTGGGTATTCTTGCTCGCGGGTAAAGGGAGCGGCCGCCGCTGTCGTTGTGCTCGTCTTCGCTGCAGTTCTCATTGCTATAGAAAACAAAAAAATTGTTACATATTCGTTTCTCTACATATAACGCGCAAAGTAGATGCAATGCGTGTGTGACTTACATTAGGTGACGCTACGTATATAATTCCATACTTTATGGACATTTTCCAACGCGCAAACACCGCAGTTCTTGTGAAATGCACATCGAATTGCATTCGTCGAAGGCATGGACTTCAAGTTAGGAACGTCAGGGCCCACGGTGTCAGGCGTGATCCCGCAATAATCGTCGTCAACGTCGTAACCACCATCGTCTTCGACAGTTCGAGCATTGTTGTTGTTGCTGTTGTTGCTGTTGTTGCTTATCTTGCGCTCTTTCAGTTCGTACAAATTGCATACATCCTCAACGATTATGTCAGGTAGTAGTTGCAGCATCCACGTTTTCTTTTCCGCACCTTTCACGATGACGAAGTCAATGTTCGCGAGTACGCTGGTGAGGAGTCCCGGAAGTTTGGAGTATGGAACGCAGCCATCGGACCAGCGGAGCCCATGATGATGCTTCGCGAGCCAGGATGCTTGACGATTCTCCCACGAATTCAGATGTTCCCAAAAGTACGGTGGTTCGAAGATCCAATGGCTGATCGTCGGCGTTTTATCGTTGTTGTTGTGTGCACGAATCGCGATCTCTTTGGCTACGAACTCGCGCTCGATATTGAAACCTTGCAGATCGACAATAGCGAACATTATTATTCGTTTGGGTAGTACCGTCGGCGGCGGTGTCGGAACAGTAACTGAAGTCTTCGACAGTGACATGTTTACAGTAGCAGTATCCGCAGTAGGAGTAGTAGGAGTAGTAGTATTAGTAGTAGTAATCGTTCACGTACGCACGCTATATTAGTTTGCGTACCACGTTGGTTAAAGGGCTGTATTCGACTATACGATCGTGTATGATCAAACAGACGGCAGAAGTATTAGCGGGGACATTTTCTTTGCATTCAAAATCTATTCGCACGTCCACCGTAGCGCTCTTCAACGACTCGTTTTGTCTAGAACAATCTATGACCGTGATAGGTGCGTATTGCAGGAATTCGATCGCGTTCAGCAACGGTTCTCCGTGTCCGTAGTACGATTGGCCAAATTTCGCGTACATTTCATACAGGAGCGCGTATTTATACTTATCGAAATCTAAGTTCAAGTCATCGTACGGATACGTTTCGGAATTTAGGTAGAGTCGAACGTTTGTGAGATTATTTGGATCGAATTTCCACGCGGGTGTATTGGGTTGATTCTCTCGATTGGTTTGCATGCCGAATAACACATATCGGGGTTTCTCGATTTGCGACGTAGTTTTCACAGTCCATGTATGTTTCGTTGTCGCTTGCAGTAACGGGTACACGTGCAGGCTCCACGAACGAAAACTCATCGCGATCGGTCGACCGCTTTCCAGGATACGCAGCATCGATAATTTATTCACTTCCTCCAAAACGACGTGGGGCATACGCCACTGCACCTTGCGTATCTCTAGTTTCGGTATCGCAGTGGCGGAGGTGCAGTGCATCGCGTTCGAATCTACTCGCGATCGTATAAGGATTAGCTCGTGCCGCGCGTTCATCACGATATGTTTGCAATCCTCGCAGAATCCTAATAACACGTTCAGGGGTACGCAGAAATTGAAAGCGCCCGAATGAAAAGTGTCATTATCGTAATCGATGGCATAATTCCAACCGGCATTCGCAAGCACTTTGCTTCTCTCGGCTGACAACGAAACGAAATTTTTTAACGTGGTAGTGATTCCTGGATTTCGACAACGATCGATCTCGACACCGTTCAATTCGTATCGAATCTCATCGAACATGAACGCAACACAATTATTGTCGAGAACAGCGGTCGCGGACGTTGCCGGGCCTATCGCGTCCTGCGCAGTCAACGTGCCACGACCTTCGATGTAGAGAAAACTTTCGCTTGGAAGCGTATACAGATCTTGCTGCTGTATGGGGATTCTTATCTCATCGTTATTGTCGAACGTCGTGTTGGCGTATGGATTGTACGTGTGTAACTCAATCTTCGTGATACGATTGTCGAAGGTTGGCGTATTCGCCACATCCAAAATAATTGACATCGTGGCTGCGTGTCTAATAGGCGGCGATGAAACTTAACTTAGACTTTCTTATACTTCTTACCGGTGCTCTTCTTATCGCTCCTCCCGTCTTTATTCTTCTTCTACTTTCACCTATCGATAAAGGGTCGCGCAGATGACGTGAGACAGAGACGGTAGGAGTAGCAGCGACAATTGATGATTCGTACGTGTGATCTAACACTAACATACTACACTCGCGCTAGACTATCGCGCGGACGTCGTTGAACGTGCAATCGAATCGTTATTTCTTCTCCGCGGAAATCTATAGGACGATCGTGTTGATCGACGATGCACAACGTTAGATCGTGTATTGCTCGTGCGACGATCGGCAGGTAAATGACGTGTCGCGGAGTTTCCGATATCTTATATCCCGGCGGCACGCGAGGCGAAAATTCATGAATCGTGTGTACCGGTTTATCGTTGCTGTACGCGCCGGTAGTGACGTTGCACGTTACTCTGATCACGTTAACGTTTATAATATTCACGGGTACGTCAGACTCGTGCCAGATTCTCGGCAATAAGACACGATTTGGCGAAAATCCTAGCAACGAGCCCACATTGTTCGGTTTCGTAAAGTCTACAAAGAGCGAGCAGTACAGCTCGCTTTTCATGGTGTTATTGTTAGCTCGTAGCATTAGAGGGTACTTGTCATCATCGTCGTTCTCGTTGTTACCCCGTCTTCGAGGATATCGATCGAGTATTCGTTGCTTCAGGTACTCGGCGATAGCATCTAATTCGTAGGAGCCGTGGGGGATCGTAATGCATTCATGAGTGGTGTCAGCGATGGTGTTGTTTTCGATGGAGTTGTTTTCGATGTCATAGTTCACGACGAAATAGAATTTATCGTTGCTCGAGTCAATGTTCGGTATCGTGTGAAACGTCTCCAAGTCCGCGAGTCCTAATTCGTATTGACCATCACCCAAATCTATCGGCGGGAAATAGTTTACCGTGAGCACGCTGCTGCGACCCGTTAACGTGAGCGTGAACGACATATCATAGATTACACTCGCGAGACGGAGAGAGGGGAAGTGACGCGCGCGTACGAGTACTCGGCAATTTATTGATACTATTGCTTTTATTATAGAAGATGTGGATCGTCATTACACATGGATACATTATAATGAAATCTTAGTATACACCGATATTAATATTAATATATAGACCATAATTCCATAGACTTTTGCTGTAAAAATTGCATGCACAAGCGACCGCAATTCATCTCGTCGAAACGTTGAAAACGATTGTGATTGTACGTGATTGTTGTACCGCGGCCGAAATAGTAGATCAATTCCGCGGGAGGTCGCAGATTCCCAAAACTATCAAAGTACTGTACTCGTGGTCCGCGTTTCGCGTACGCGACCCAGTGCGTACCGACGCCTCGATTCTCATCCAGATTCACGATGCCACATTCGTTGTTTCGTACGCGCGTGGGAAGTGTGTCACGCATGAATACCCCTCGAAAAAACGGTACGTTTGCACATTCACGTTCTAATTGCAGGTTCGTCATAGGTTGTTGCATTATCGCCGCCACCGTCGCCACGCGCCTACTCGATCGGCGTTTTTTTTTTTCTTTGATCGCAGTCGTCGTTGGCTTCGTTGTCTAGGATTCAAACCCGAGCCTCGCTTGTATGGCGTCAGATGCATCCCTCCATTCCAGCTGTTTTCGAGAGGCCTTCGAATCGTTGACCGCTTTGGTTATACCAGCCGCTCCACCGGCCAATGCCCCGATAGCCGATAAAGCAGGTAGCACGAACGGAAGAAATTGAAGAAAGCCACCGCGCTTCGCCACTCGTAGATTACGATGTCGTCGTCGCAGTTGCCAATGTTTCTTTCCAGACTTTCTCTGTTTACGTTTCGTCCTTCTCATACCCATGCCGAGTTTAGTCTTAGCCTTCATCGTTGCCCACACTCCAGTCGCGGCTGCTTTTTCGCCAAAGGTCGCGTCGTTCGCGAATACTCGTTCTCGCGCTCGTTCGGCTAACGCACGATCCGCCTCGTGTCGTCCCTCCAAATCCTTTCGACGAGAGTACGCGATATCGTGGTTTCGGCACGCCGCGTCCAGGGGATTCACACCTTCGTCGCCACGAGCCAATCGCTTTAGCAAACGCGTTCCCGGCCCGCAGAACTGATAACACGGAACGTGTAGTTCGAATGGTAAGCGGTTTATGATACCGTTCACGAGACCCGATCCGATACACTTCTTCTTCTGCTTCCCTACTTCACGAGACGTCGCGATCGTTGATGCGACCATATACCTACGTTAGAATAACCACGATAGCTACTACAATAATAAACGCGTACGCACGCTTAGCCGATCACAGTGATTGTGACCTGCGCGACGCATGCCACGAACATAAATAGTCATCATTCGTCACACGCGCGCGCGAATACCTGAGAAACACCGCAAACATGCGATTCTCGAAACAGTCGGACGTTATTCGCGTGACCGCGAACAGAATGCTCGAGGATGATAGGGATGCGAGTCGATCGAACAGACACGGCCCGTTGTTGCCGAATAGCGTGCGAGGCGTGATTTGCGGACCGTCAGGATGTGGAAAAACGAACGTGCTTCTAAGTATGCTAGAGAGTCCGAACGGTTTGCGTTTCGAGAACGTGTACGTGTACTCGAAATCGTTGCATCAGCCAAAGTATCGATATCTCGAGCAGGTATTGTCGCTCGTCGATGGAATCGAATACTTTCCCTACTCGGACAATGCTGAGATCGTCCCACCGAGAGACGCTCGACCCGATTCGATCTTCGTGTTCGACGACGTGGCGTGCGACGAACAGAACGCGATACGTGAATACTTCTCCATGGGTCGTCACGCGAACGTGGATTGTTTTTATTTATGTCAGTCATACGCTAGAATACCTAAACATTTGATCAGGGACAACGCAAATTTTCTCATGCTATTCAAACAAGACGGCACGAACTTGCGTCGCGTGTACAATGATCACGTGAACACAGACATGACGTTCGAGTCGTTCAACGACTTGTGCGCGAGATGCTGGCGTCGACGATACGATTTCGTGGTGATCGATAAGGATAGTTCCATGTACGAAGGTCGATATCGAAGAGGATTTAACGAGT
The DNA here is from genome assembly GCA_947577245.1 of Andrena bucephala. Classification (NCBI taxonomy): domain Eukaryota; kingdom Metazoa; phylum Arthropoda; class Insecta; order Hymenoptera; family Andrenidae; genus Andrena; species Andrena bucephala. The sequence continues at coordinate 49,109,227 of OX387715.1, read as the reverse complement.
TCGTCGTAGCTCGCTGACATCAGTAAACCGCGAGTCATTCATCGAGCAACACGAAATGTCCAACAAACCGACGGTTACAACTACGATAACCTCGAGCAATGTCGACGCGAATCATACGCGAAAACATCACCGACGTCATCGACAGAAAGAAACGAAACATCAAAAAGGGACGAAACGTCGAGGTGAGAATGCAAAGGTGGAAATAGCCAAAGTCAGTGACGTTATACGTAAAAAGTGCTTGGCCTTGATAATTGGAAAAATGGCTACGGAAGCGGCTGTGGAGGCGAGCACGCGTCCTATCGTCGAACCGCTGAAACGATTGATCGAGAACTCGTCCGCGTTGAATACGCACTCAACGCCTATATCGCGACCAGTGAAGAGAAAACATGAATACGATCAACAACAATCATCGAAGAGACTTCGACCCGTTACTCCGTCCACAATCAAAGAACGTCCGAATAAGCTCCCAGATTCTAGCGACGATGACGACAACGACACCGACAATGACATTTACAATGACATCGACAATGACACCGACAACGACAACGACAACGACAACGACAACGACAACGACAACAACAACGATGTTGATGATGAAGATGATGCTGTTAATGATGTCGACGACGAAGACGCCGAAAAAATTCAAGATGATGAGTCGTCAGCAAAGGTTCACGATTTGGATACGCTGCGCAGCCCCTTCGTTGATATCGAAGTGTATGTACGGAACGCCAAGGGACCCTTGTCACGAGAATATCTACGACTGTTATTCACCGATACGAAGAAACGAATCGACAACGTTTACGGCGTATACTTGGGGTCTGACAAAGACCTAATGATCGGTGATTCCGTGCTCACCAATGCGATACGCGGGAACTCGAGGTTTGTACGAACTGCTATTCATGCGAATACCCAACGTTCGCACGTACACGGACGCGGATATTCACTCGTACCGACGCATCTTGTTATCGACGAATGCGCATAAGCAAAACCATTCGCTGAGTAAGCGCACGATGGGTAACAAGGGGTACAAATATAAGAAAATCATATCCACGATAATCGGTGGGGTGCGAACATCGGGTATCAGACGCGTTAGGGGCAGGGGTGGCGGCGCGGACGGTGCGGACACGCGACAAGGTCAAGGATTGCCCATCGACGAATCGATGGCGGTCACCGATAACGCGATCGATTACGTGTACTGGGACGATCCGAACGAATTAGTCGATAGACTGAGATTACTCATGGCATCACGCGCGGCAGGTCACACGGGTCACGATAACGAAATCGCATCCATCGTGGAGGAACTTCGCGAGAATGGACATATCTTAATTGAACGATCCGGTAACCGCCGCGTCAGTAGTGTTCGCACGCGCGCATCGTTATGTCGGTGAACAAGTTTGGCACCGCGTTAGGCAACAACAACAATAACAACAACAACAGCGACGAAGCGAGAATGGTAATGACGAGATTATTGTCCTCGGTGGACGAACGCTTTACCCAAAAAATCGAAACGGCTATCGCGAGCGCGCGACTGGACGCCGAGTATCAACGATCTCAACTCGAGACGCGAGTACAACGAACGATGACGGATATCGTTAACGCGCAATTGTCTCGGCTAGAGGATGATTTAAATAACGCGATGGAACGACGCTTGGATCACTTGAATGATAGACTCGAAGAGTTCACGACATCGGCAACGACGCCGACTGCGATAACAACCACGGATCTGTACAAACGAAAGGAGCCGCGAAAAGCGAACGAGGGTCTACGACGACGACGATGATCACTGGCGGTGACATTAGCGGCTACGAATCCGAAACGCCTAATAACGAACGATCGCGAATACCGTGCATCGATTGCGTTTTGCGAGCACTAGAGGAACTCATACTAATTCTAATGTCCTTGGAACGTCGCAACCATCCCCCGCCACCCACGAAGCATGAGCAAGGAGCGAGTACAATTAGTGAATGAATTACACGCTCCCGCGAGACGAAATTTCCCGCGGCGACGCGTCGTGATTCGCGGCAACGATGATTTATGGCAGGCCGATTTGGAGGAGATGCGTCCGTACGCGAAGCAAAATCGAGGTTATCACTACATACTAACGATCATCGACGCGTTCAGCAAGTATGCTTGGGCCATACCCGTGAAAACGAAAAGTGGACGCGATGTGACCGCGGCGTTCGCGATCGTATTGAGGCAGAGCGATAGATGTCCGCGAAATTTACAAACTGACATGGGTAAGGAGTTTTACAACGCGGAGTTTCAAAGATGTGTGAAGACCCGCGGGATCAACCACTACTCCACGTACAGCGTGATGAAAGCGTCGATCGTTGAACGTTTCAATCGCACGCTGAAAAACCTCATGTGGAAACAATTCTCCTTGAACGCGTCCTATCGTTGGGTTGACCTGTTACCTGCGCTCGTACACACCTACAATCATCGCAAGCACCGAACGATCAACGCCCGACCCGTTGACGTGACCTCCACGACGCGTTTGTCGTTCGCCGCGAATGAACCCCCCTCACCCTCCGCATCGAAAGGTGTTCGACGACGCGCGAAATTCAAAGTCGGTGACAAGGTACGCGTGAGTAAGTTCAAGACCCTCTTCGAGAAGGGATACACTCCGAACTGGTCGACCGAAGTGTTCGAAATTGTAACCGTACAACGAACATGCCCGGCGACGTACATTCTGCGCGATTCCGCGGGAGAGCCGATCTCGGGTGGATTCTACGAGTACGAACTACATTCGGTCGCGAATCCGGACGTCTATCTGGTCGAGAAGATTATTCGTCGCAAGGGAAACCAGGTATACGTTAAGTGGCTCGGATTCGATTCGTCGCAGAACTCGTGGATAAGCAGCAAGGATATTCTATGATTCCCGATTATAAACGCATTATATGTTACTGAAATAGATAAAAATAAATACATATAAATATATATACATTGTCTGTTTATTCGAGTATTCTCCTTCTTCATCTGGTATATGTGTACAATTAATCGTAATAAAGTAAGAAAAAATATATACATATAATTTTGACATACAAACATACAAACATACAACATACAAACATACAAACATGCAAACATACTATACAATGGGGTTCTCGAGGGACTCGTCAGGCTCAAGTTCGAGGCGCTCGTGGGTCTCGAGCTCGGGGATTCGATAATGTCCCCACGGAAGGATGCTGACCCGATCGACTAAAATATACCGCTTGTCGTCGAACGGACTGAGAGCGTTCTTTTCCCCACTCACGGAATACACATTATGCTCTTTGGAGCGTATATTGTTCTGTCGAATCACTTTCTCCGTGAGATCGCGGAGACAACGAATGTAATCGTCGAATTGTATATCATTCGCGACCACGTGTCTCCGCACACCCTTCACCTTCTTAGTCTCACTCGTAGACCCCACTGTAGCGTTAAATGTTCTAGTCGCGTACATCTTAGACCGTAGTCCGACGAACTCGGTCATCAAGGCGCCGTTGTTCTCATCTTTCATGAGTCCCGGAACCTTTTTGTTTACGTGGGGCATACCGTACGGATTGTCCACCGCGTAATCACTGGTGTCGAATCGGTCGATGTCACGCTTCATCCTTTCATACAAATCCTCGCATTCCACACTATACATTAAACTGTCGGTGTCGGTGTACAGGACCTTACACCGATCACCGAACTTCGCGTGCATATACAGGGTGTCCCATCTAAGACGAGACAGCCGGTTTTCTCCTAAACCATAGGAGATAAAAATATAAAACAAATAGGGAGTTGCATGGTTCGAGGGGGCCAATTAATTAGCGCGAACGAATTTTTTTATCGATTATTATTTTAAAAGATACGATGGTCAAGTTCGGTTTTTCAAATGGAACTATTTTTTTTGAACACCTGAGTTGATAGTGCGTTCCAAGACAAATTCAATAAGCTTTAATGTATACACTTTATTTTCACTGGTTTTTAAGATATTGCGCTTGCAAATTTACTGATTTTCACTGGAAGAAAACTGTCTGGTATAGCACGGACCGGGGACGGTTTTACTGGCTCCACTTGTGGCACTGCCTTTTGAAATAGATACCTACCTGCCAAAGGTCTACGCCAGGCCCAAAGGCTGGACAATTTTTTTCCGTCAGAAATGCTACTTAGGTAGGTACATTTGCGGTATCGAGAAGCGCACCGTTACTTTTATTTCGCACTTGCTTCTACGCTCGGATGGCCGGTTCTTTTGGGAGGGATGCAAGTTCGATTGGTTAGGTTAGGAGGAGTGAAAGTTGCTAGACTAAATTTCAATCATAGGGAGCAGATTGTATCAGAACCATTCGGATTTGCATTCCTCACAAACGGCTGCTCTCTTGAAGCATTGCTCTTCACAGCAATGCCCACCTTCTCTCGCACGGAATACGTTAACGCTTGCTTTTGTTCTGATATTAAAGCTCGTGTTTATACTCGAGAGGACCACGCGTCGACAGCGGGCTACCCCTTTTCTTCCTGTGTCTCTCCACGAGCCGTGTTGACGGTGGATTGTAGGAGCGTAGATATCTGGATGCCAGTTATTGAATTCAGGAGACGATAGAAACATTTTATTACAAAACACACGTGTACTATAATTAAATTAAATCGTATTCCTCTCGGGCAGGAGTACTGATAATGATCGAACTTGCGCCCCACTTCGCGCAGACCAATTACACGGAGGGTAGTCGGGTCACACACTGCCCAAATGATACAGGGTAATTCTGGAGCAACGCCCGTCAAGGAGATGCGCTGGTACCCCGTGGCGAGGACAGACCTTCGCATTGCCTCACCCGATTTTTATGGTTTTTTTCCGGAAAAAGGTACGAATCCTAGGCCGAACGTAGCGAATTGAAGTCGACCCTCCGCAGTCGAGGGTGAATTATCCATTACAGCGTATTAAGAAACCCTTTTCTTCGTCGTATCGAAAGGGAAGTGGTGCCAATGGATTCCTTATGTTTTTCTGACGAAAATCATACCAAATGTCATGCAAATCGGACTACTTTGACACAAGCTATTTGTATTCCCTATGTAAAAGTTGGCCGATTTCCACGACATTTGGCATGATTTTCATCGGAAATCCCCAAGGAATCCATCCGCGACACTTCCATATCCATACGATAAAGAATAAAGAATTATTTTATTTCCTAACCAGATACAGGGTAATTATGGAGCAGCGCCCGTGAAGGAGATGCGGCGGCCTGGTACCCCGTGGCGAGGACAACCCCTCGCAGTGTCTGACCGAATTTTATGGCTTTCCACCCGCGAAGGGGTTCGAGTGCCTAATAGGGAGTGAGAAATCTTCGACTTGCGCATTTCTCACCAGATCTTTGCAAAACCGACACCTATCGATTCCTTATGTTTCGCCGATGAAGCTGACACTAAGAACGACGTAATTCGGACCATAATGAAGGAAATTCCATGGAATATCGATTTATGTCATTTCAAGCTGACTTGACTTGGTTAAAAATAGTCCGATTTACATGAAATTTGGTATGATTTTAATCGACGGAACGCCAGGAATCCATTGGCGCCACTTCCCCTACGATACGATGAAGAAAAGAAGCAAACATTTGAAATCCTGAACATTTCTCACTTCTTAATGGTATTCCAAACCCTTCGAGGGTCGATAGCCATAAAATTCGATGGGTACTGCGGGGTGTTGTCCTCGCCACGGGGTGACGGGTGCAGCACCAGAATCAGCCTGTACCTACCTTTTTAAGAAATAAAACAATTCGTTATTCCTTATCGTATGGATATGGAAGTGTCGCCAATGGATTCCTTGGGGTTTTCCGATGAAAATCATTACAAATGTCGTGTAAATCGGACAACTTTTACATAGGAATACAAATAGCTTGTGTCAAAGTAGTCCGATTTGCATGACATTTGGTATGATTTTCGTCAGAAAAACATAAGGAATCCATTGGCACCACTTCCCTTTCGATACGACGAAGAAAAGGGTTTCTTAATACGCTGTAATGGATAATTCACCCTCGACTGCAGAGGGTCGACTTCAATTCGCTACGTTCGGCCTAGGATTCGTACCTTTTTCCGGAAAAAAACCATAAAAATCGGGTGAGGCAATGCGAAGGTCTGTCCTCGCCACGGGGTACCAGCACATCTCCTTGACGGGCGTTGCTCCAGAATTACCCTGTATCATTTGGGCAGTGTGTGACCCGACTACCCTCCGTGTAATTGGTCTGCGCGAAGTGGGGCGCAAGTTCGATCATTATCAGTACTCCTGCCCGAGAGGAATACGATTTACTTTAATTATAGTACACGTGTGTTTTGTAATAAAATGTTTCTATCGTCTTCTGAATTCAATAACTGGCATCCAGATATCTACGCTCCTACAATCCACCGTCAACACGGCTCGTGGAGAGACACAGGAAGAAAAGGGGTAGCCCGCTGTCGACGCGTGGTCCTCTCGAGTATAAACACGAGCTTCAATATCAGAACAAAAGCAAGCGTTAACGTATTCCGTGCGAGAGAAGGTGGGCATTGCTGTGAAGAGCAATGCTTCAAGAGAGCAGCCGTTTGTGAGGAATGCAAATCCGAATGGTTCTGATACAATCTGCTCCCTATGATTGAAATTTAGTCTAGCAACTTTCACTCCTCCTAACCTAACCAATCGAACTTGCATCCCTCCCAAAAGAACCGGCCATCCGAGCGTAGAAGCAAGTGCGAAATAAAAGTAACGGTGCGCTTCTCGATTCCGCAGATGTACCTACCTATGTAGCATTTCTGACGGAAAAAAATTGTCCAGCCTTTGGGCCTGGCGTAGACCTTTGGCAGGTAGGTATCTATTTCAACAGGCAGTGCCACCCGTGGAGCCAGTAAGACCGTCCCCGGTCCGTGCTATACCAGACAGTTTTCTTCCAGTGAAAATCAGTAAATTTGCAAGCGCAATATCTTAAAAACCAGTGGAAATAAAGTGTATACATTAAAGCTTATTGAATTTGTCTTGGAACGCACTATCAACTCAGGTGTTCAAAAAAAATAGTTCCATTTGAAAAACCGAACTTGACCATCGTATCTTTTAAAATAATAATCGATAAAAAAATTCGTTCGCGCTAATTAATTGGCCCCCTCGAACCATGCAATTCCCTTTTTTTTTTTATATTTTTATTTCCTATAGTTTAGGAGAAAACCGGCTGCCTCGTCTTAGATGGGACACCCTGTATGCGTAGTGAAATTCATACAAACATTCCTTCGATACGTCGAGCACACTCATACCCACGTATATCGGTTTGTCGAACTTCACTTTTAGTTTGCGCATTTCGATGGCCACCAACTCCTCGGAGAAAATCGTACGACTGTGAAAGTTCGGTTTCGCGATCAGCGCTTCCGCACCGTAACGACCGTCCCACCGCGTCACCAGTCGCACGTCTACGCGATTCCGCACATTTTCCATTGTCTTCCCGTACACCGCGTTATTCATTAATTTAAATAGAGTCTTTTGAAATTCACTCGTGGCTCGCGTCCTCAAACCGGTGTTCAATTGGATATAGTCGCGCAACCAATGCGACTGATCGAATCGTAACACTCGATGAATTCGTGTCACGCGTAAACCGTGTTGGACGCACTGTTTCAGGTAGCGATAATGGATGACGTATCGCTCCTTATCGTCGAGCGTGGCAAGCAGCTTGGTCTGTTTTCCTCCTGGCGCGTGCTTGCGCACCGGGCAGAATGGAAGGTCGGCGTGGGCGTCGTGGATCTCCTTGGGATATTCGATGTCTACCTCCAGCAGCTATCCCTCAGATTCCTCGGAGTCCTCGCCGTCGGGTAGGGATGATACGTCGAGCGCGGCCACTGTTGCATCGTCCAGCCATCGAAATCTTCCTTTCGGCATAGCCTGCGACATCGCCCAGCCGTACAAGTTGTTGACGGCTTCGACTCGTCGTACATCCCTGCAGGCAGGTGCTTGTTGTTGGCTTGCGCGTACCTGTGCGAGCACTGGCTCAGACCGCCACGTATGCCACGCTCCACGAACAGTAACATGTCCACGTCCGTCAAAAGCTCCAATCGTACACCGGTGTACTTGAGCATCGCGTCCCACGTGAAACTTGGTAGTGTGAAATAATGCGCGGGATCCAAGTCGTAACTCGCGATACAGTCTGTGCGGAAACTCTCGAATACGTCGGCGAGTAACAGCACATCTGTTTTCAAATACAAATCACTGTACTCGCCCAAAGTCTGCACGCGAAAAGAGTTCCACACGTTCACGGCGTGCGCGTAATCAGGCTCCGACGCGGCGCGATCGTTCAGCTGATTATAAAACGCTTCGCGGGACGGTAAACGCGTATCGTTCAGTTTGGCGTATGACGATACATAGTCGTACGGGAAGACGCCCTTCCTGGTCAGGAGGTCGAACTGATCGTTCGACAGGGATTGAAACTCACGTCGTAGAATCGCGAGTCGTTCTTTGCCGAGGTCCGAAGCGAGTTTCTCCAGACTAGCGGCCAAGAACTTCAACGAATCTATGAAACGAAACTTCAATCCCCTCTTCCAATCATTGTTCTCGGCGTCGATTCCCTTGACGGGTTTCGTGAACGATATGTATCGCTACTTCGTCACCGGTAGCAGGTCGATCTGCCCCTCGAACGCGGACGCCAACTCTTTAATTATAAAATGCGCGTCGTAGCCTGATAGATTGTGAAACACTACCGGTATCGTTTACGATCTTTGGAATTGTAAGTTACACGACACGTGGGCCGGGCCTCGGTACTCGCCCGTCGAGTGGCAATGGTCGCGCACTTTTTTGTCCCCCTCGACGACGGGTTGTCCACACACGTGGCTCACGCTCGCGTCGTTAAAACTACGCCATTGTTCACTCGTCAACGAGTTCATTGGTTTCGCGTTCCGTAACCACGAATACGCAATGTTCGCAAAGTCACGCAGTTCTTGCACGAACCATTTCACGCACTCGGTTTCGTGACGATACGCGCGATAACGGCACAGAGACGCGTCGGTGGAACAATGGATGTAGTATCCCACGCTGTACGTTCTGTGCTGCTGGTACGCGTACGTCTGAATCCGCTCCGCAGGCTGGACGTCCTCCAGCATGCATTCGAAGTCCGCGTAGATGATGAATGGCGCTCGTTCCTTGTTCTTGAAATTCTTGAACTGCAACCATTTATCCTCTGCGGACGGCAATTCGACGGTACACTCGTTCAGACGCTGGCAGTCCACGTTGTGCTTCGTCAATTGGTTGGACGAGTAGAAGTAACTCAGGCATCTACAACAATGATAATAATAATAATAATAATAATAACAATGAAACATAACAATGAAACATAAGAATAAGTAATACATCGATTGAAATATTCCATAATTTGACTAACCTTTCGCAAACGAGTACTTGACTCTTGTGATTGCCAAGCTGCTTAGAAATCAGCCTCGACATGCTTCGAATGCATGCGAAATGGTATCGTCGAGGGTCCTTGATGTCCTGTATCAGTAGCAGGTTCGCGTGTCTCTCTCGCTTGTCCTCAGTTAGACGCAGTGGCATGCAGCTTTTGTCGGTCCAGGTGTACACGTTCACCGACACGTCGTTCAACCTCTCGAACTTGGCCAGCTGATCCAACGTCACGGGAAGCGTCACATCGTCCGTGCGAAGCACCGTCGAGTAGTGTGGGTATGACGCGTACCTCTCCCCATGCTTAGCAGCAGGGTACAAACTTGCAACGACGGACCACAAGAAACACGCGTTGTCCCCGCTCTGCACATTGATCACTGCCCTTTTAAGAACGACCTCGCGCGGAAGTGGTACGTCGCAACCGGCGCGAAGAGGGTTATGTTTATTAATATTCACTAGAATATTTAGCACAGCCCTTAGGGTCCATCCACTGTCGCGATCTTGGAATTCCTCGATCGCCACTAACGTGGGAGTGACCACGTGCTTCGAATACCACTCACGCACGTTCGAAGTCATTAATAGTACACGATTTCGCGTACCGAAACTTTTCATATCGATATTCTCCCCCAACATAAACTCAGCGTTAAAGTTCGTATTCACGGACACGCTCTTATGTGTCGTGATAGCGTCCGTGACGCGCGAGATCACTATTTGTCGAGCATCCGCTAAAAATCTACGCGGATCGACGTGTCCCACGTTGATGACCGCACCGGTTGAAATACGGCTTATAAACGCAGATTCCACGTCCTCCCATACGACTTTGGGTGCCGTCGATCGAGTCGAAACCCCATATCCGACTCGCGAAAACTTTTCTCGCCCGATCGCGCGCAATGTCTTTATTCGCGTGATCAGCGACACTAGACGCTGTTTCACGGCCACGGACACTCCTCCGCTGCTCTGGTATTCGACGATTAGCTGTAGGCACGTGTCGCAATGATCCACCCAGTCTCTGAATTCCGCAACACTGTGTAAAAGCTTGGACATCCGGTACAAAACCCTGTACGTGTCCATGAACACCTCCATGTTCGCTTCTTCACATATAGTTCATTAATTCATAAATAGTTCACCTCCCAGAGACGCACAATTTCACCTGATTTCGTGATGCGCCTCTTCCAGGTGATATGATCGTAGTCCTCAGCAGGCCATCGAAAACTCAGCGGTACAAGTGCACGACTCGAGTTTCGCGGAAGACTCATACAATTGTCTAAAAATTTCGATAATTCCCGAGACAAAAACTCATGCACTGTGAGTTTCAATGTTTCAGGACTCAATAATTCTCGTACTTCGATCGAGCCGTTTTCGATGTCATGTAAAAGTGTCAGCGGCGTACATGCGATCGCGGTAGTATACTTCGATCGCTTGCTGCATACATCCTTATCAGCAACGATGCAATACAATGTGCATTTGCTCACAACACTATATCGCGCGATATGACGTAGCAGTTGACGATGTTCACGCGGTAATTTCATAAATCCCTGTCGGAAGATGCTGGCCAAGTATGGAGGGTCAAACAATTACAATTGTGTAAAACGGATGCTGACCCCCCTAATGGCCAACGAATTGGCCCTAAAATACAGTTGGCTGGGGAGAAAGGGGAAACGGCCGTTTAATAATTCCTCGGTGGCGAAATTGATAATAGGTATGTAAATGTCATTCTCATTTTATTGTTGTTAATATTTAATATTCTCTAACTTAAATATAATGTTTCATCCAAATTCTTGTTTAAGATGCTGCCGAAAAAGGCAAAGCCACTGGGAACAGGATGGACACCGAGAAAAATATTCAATTGTGGCTAAAGCGAGCTTCCGACAGGAGAGGAGGGGATTGGCCACTTTAAAACTGTATGTTTTAACCGTTCTTTATTATGCTATTTCATACTCTGAGATTCTTAATTGTCAGGAAGAAGGTGGAAATATCGAGCAGCGTAGTAATAGTAATATGGGCCACGTCCTTATTCATCAAATAACCTACAATAGAAAATTTTCCAAATATTAAAACTCTGTATCTTCCCATCCTTTATCTCACTTGCTATCTTACTCAGCTAAATACTTGGCGGTCCTGTGTGACTGTTCACTTTCGAGTATTTATATTACGTTTATTTTTTATTCTTATTTTGTCTTGTCATTTGTTATATCTAGGAGCAGCTCGCACAGCATCATCCGGCACGGCATCCTCTCGCACGGAAGGCATCACTTCGCATCGGAGCACCTCGACCGGGAGAACGTTGCAGAGGACCACCTCAGTAGGTAGGCTATGCGGATTCTGGCCCCTAGGGCGAGGGGGTGAGGCGGGGCGGGGTACCGAGTTCGTGGGTGAGGGGGATGACGTCACAGGGGAGGGGGATTCAAAAATGGCGTCGACCGAGTTCGTGGGTGAGGGGGCTGACGTCACAGGGGAGGGGGAGGATTTTCAAATTTTCAAAATGGCGTTGCGCGCATTTCGTATTGGCGCCACCTATTGGTTGTTTAAGGTACTTTGGGTCCGCGTCGGTATTTGGGCCCGCCTTGGTAAATTTTTCAGATTTTTCATACATTTCGTATTGGCGCCACCTGTTGGATGTTTAAGGTACTTTGGGCACGCGTCGCCGCCGCGCAATCTCCGTACGCGTGCGGGGATCGGTGCGCAGGCGCGACCGCGACCGATTCATGGAAATTCAAATCGCGTCTTCGATGATGATTTCTGAGAAAGAGGATGGACCAGGAGAAAAGATTTTTCTGAGAAAAGATAAGGAATCGTGGCGCGCGACAGGATTGAACACGTTTTTGGCACCTACGTGCACGCGCTTCATGCTGCGTGTTTATATTTGAATCGTGGGACCGATACGGCGCACGTGCAATGATATAAACATAGAGCGATAATTATCGTAAATCGATCATCGCGATAGCCCATGGAATAAACATTGCACCGCGTTATGCCGTGTGTGTTTATATCTGAGTAGGATTGAACGCGTTTTGATATTTGAATCGTGGGACCGATAGGTACAGCGCGCTTGCAATGATGTATACATATAACGATAATTATTATAAATCAATCGTCGCGATAGCCCATGGAGTAAACACGACATTGCATTCCATGGTGATTTCTGAGAAAGAGGGTGAAATCTGACCATTGACTTTTCCCACGACCAGGCCTCTAAGAAGTATCCTTGAGAAAACGCAATGTCCCTGAAGCAATAAATTAGACGTTGCGTTCACGCGAGCAACTAAGCGATAATTATTCGGGGTAGAGTTCCGAGTATTTCCACGATCGAGAACAGGGCGACGCCTCAAGTACCCTTCTCGAGGGTCTGCGAGTCAAGCGTGTAGGGTGAAAAGATTTTGTTTATTTCACAGGGAAGGTGGAAGATCGGTGAGTAATTCTGACATATTAAAATTTTATTTTAAGATTTAGTAATTTATTCAGCTTAATTATCCCATTCGACTACATCGTCAGCGAATAGGGCACTATCGTAGTCAGTAAAAATTGCATTGTCGACGATTTCGTTAAATAGATCCTCATCAGTGTAAAATGAATCATTATCAACTTGCTCGGGGGCAGTCTGAATTGCAGTATCGCGAGCCTGAAGCCCCGATACTGCATTTGCAAAAACAGCGTCAAAGTCAATCGATTTTGCATTGACACATCTACGCCAAACTACACTTTGAGGATCCATCGAACTGTGCAATTTATATATATCATTATAATCATTATACTCATATTCATCATCATCCTCAACATCACTAAGATCTAAAAAGAATGGTTTTTGTCGCGCATGCCTATTCAACCAATATCGCTCGCTCCCGTAGTTGTCAGGAGGCAATTCGCCATACATATTGAAAGCATTGAAAAACACTTTCAAAAAGATGTCGCCATCGTGAACAACTTCCGCCTCTTGAAGTTCTTCACCACGAATTTCTTCGGTTTGAACCGTAACATTCCGACACGCAACATATATCTTGGGGTTGGTATCATGTACAGTCAGCTCAGAGGAGTCGGAGATTGCACCGACAGTTGGATGATTCAATTGCATGGGCAATGACATAATCTGAAACCAATTTTTCCTTATAATTCTCAAAGTTGCTGACATAACGATTCATTAAAATATGGTAATGGAAACTTACGGTATTAATCGATTGTATTTTCTTGCGTTGAATGGCGGACGATATCCTTCAAAGCGATCTCGCTTGCAACAACAATTACAACAGCAACAACACTTCGATAATCGTCTCAGACACAATACATTTTTTACAACGTTTCTTGTAGTAACGTATGACTTGACTGATGTAGTAGCATGAGAGAGAACTGATTTAACGTGGTTATATTCGTGGTTACAGCGATAATTATTCGGTGGGGGTAGTGTTCCGAGTATTTCATATCGAGAAGGCTGTAAGTCAATCGGCGCGATAGCCCATGGAGTAAACACGACATTGCACCGGACGATACCGCGTGTTTATATCTGAATCGTGGGAGTAGTACAGCGAGCGTGCGAGGGTGGGAAAAATTTGGAAATACGTTCGAACTGCATCTCACGTAAACATAGTGCGATGACGCCATAAGGATCGTGGATAGGGTAGAGGGTAGGCGGCTGGTATATATATAAAATCATTCAGTCGCTCGGTGAATATCGTGAAATACGTTACGCGTGCATAACATGGACTTTTTCGAGAATTCGTACAAGTTGTTGCGGGATGTGATCACACAGTTGCATACCGAAGAAGAGTTCAGCGAGTGGTTTATATCATGTAACGAGTGCATGCACCTTATCAATGCATATCTTAAGACTCAAGGAGTATCGGGATCTGAACACCGACGTTTGAAATTACTTAAGATAAAAATTGAAAAAGCGCGCGCATGGGTTCGAATCAGGATAGCGTGCATACTCAATGAACTGGACGCGCGAGATGCATTGCTAGCGTCTTCCGACGACGATGATGATTGGGTGAGCCCTTTATCGATGATACCGCAGTTGGATGACGAAGAATTGACGATCGAGAGGTATAAGATTCACGACGCGTTAAGCACACCATCATTATTCGAGACGTAATTCATTAACCTAAAATTTAAGAATTATTAAAGCATTAAAAAAGTAAATATAATTTCTTTTTCGAAGAAATGCCGAAAACGAATTTTAAAAACAGCTTGTAACTTTAGATATTTTCTGCATTAGATATTTTCTGCAAAATAAAATGACCTATCCCCACCATAATTTATTACGAAAATAAGTCCAAACACGATATATGTAAATACTTTACTTACCGCCTCTTCAAAATCCTCCCGATTCTCTAAAACTTCCTCCAGCATCTTTAACTCCTCTACACTTTGCAAAGGAAATTTCAGATGCTGATATTTAATGAACATGGAAGTTGTACTCTTACTTGGGGTGTTTCCATCTATTTTTTTTTCAATTACTTTTAACATTTGCGCACCCTCCACCTGAATTGCCCGAAACAGGTGCATCTGTGACGCAAGTTGCTTCATGCATTTCAACACTTCTACACAGTGCTTACAACACCCGTCTGTGCTTGCGTTTTCTGGAAATTATTTATTCCATTTCAATGATAAAAAAAAATTTCCGCCTACAGTATCTTTACATAAATACATATATTAGCTTACCAGTGATGCTCCCGTGATGCGAGTTGCTCCTTTGCGAGGTAGTGCTGTGCGAGGTGAGGTTCTGCGAGGTGATGTCGTGCGAGGTGATGCCGTGCGCGGTGATGCCGTGCGAGATTCTCTCGCGCGAGATGCTCCTGTACGAGATACTCCTCTGTGAGATTCTCTCGTGCGATATCCTCCTCGGCGAGGTGATGCCGTGCAAGATTCTCTCGCGCGAGATGCTCCTGTACGAGATACTCCTCTGTGAGATTCTCTCGTGCGATATCCTCCTCGGCGAGGTTCTCTCGTGCGAGATGCTCCTCGGAGGGGTTCTCCCGCGCGAGGTTCTCCCGTGCGAGGTTGTCTCGCGCGATGTAGTGCCGTGCGTGGTGCAGTGATGCCAGAATGAGGACGGGAGCGCTCGAGAATTTCCCCCACCACGCATGCACACTACGCCGGAGCTGCGTGTCCGTGAGCTCGGCGCTTCGGACAACGTCGGGAAGACGAGAGAGAAAACGAACGTGTGTCTTTCTCTCTCGCTCTTGAAACGCTGCGATCCAAGGTTACGTGCAAGCGACACGCGGCCGTGCGCGATCTTCTTGAGTGCCTCGAGATACACTTTTCACTTTCTGCCGTATGTATAATACTCTTGTAATGAAAAAAAATTTGGAAAAAATTTTGTTAGGGAAATCACGTTTTAAGGGGGCCGTCTCCATTTTGTTTTGGTCCGAATCGATCGAAGCGTCCCCAGTAAACAGGCGGACCCTAATGAAACTATTGCGGTCGATAAAAAGAACTTCTACAGAAGTGACATCTCCAGGTACTCTATGTAGACTAATTTTTGACGCATAGTTGCCACATTTTCTGTTCTCTCTGTCTCCGCCGCGCTGTTGCCACAGCTCCTTCTACTGAGAAGTCTTGGAGGAATACGGCACGAGAGCTGCGTCTAGGCAGCGATCAACAGGCTTCAATACCGCTGATGGAGGGGGGAACACCTACAGGAGCGGTGGTTATGTGTGCGGAACTGCGAGCGTCAGTCACGCACACATAACCACCGCTCCTGTAGGTGTTTCCCTCTGCATCAGCTGTAGATGTAGCGCGTCCGATTGCTACGTCTAGCATCAGAACCTCGCTGAACGTAAAGGAGGATAGCAGTAATGAAAGATAAAGAGGTTGAGTAGTGAAGTTAGGAAACATGTCAATGAAACAATAGTAATTTGCACATTGAAGGATGTAATATTTTGTATAATCAGTGTGCAAATTCAAAGCATACAGTTTCAATAAGGTACATCACCGAAGTATAACACGCCGATCGTAATGAAATTTATGAATGCTACAATTCTTCTAAAAACATATGACGCTTTCTTTTGAAATGGACAATTACAGATAAAAAAGTGTATATTTTTCGAAGAATACAGTATTGTCTCGTTAGCGGCTCGGTTTGGTGTACACGATGTGGATTTTTCGCTAAGCATGCCCACCACTGAAACCGAGTGAGAACGGTACGAGACAGACGAAGCGTTGATGTTTTGTCTCGCTCCGTCTTTCGGACGCCGTGACATTCTGTCCTTTGCGTTCGCGCCCGTTGCGCACGCAAAGCGTCCCATCTCGCTCCCCCCTTCGGCCAGAAAGAAGCGAGAAACGAACACTCGGAAGGTCCGCGCACACATATCCGTTCCATGTCAGTACCGTTACGGCGTAGCAGTGGTAAGAAGAAGAGACCCTCTACGCCCCTCTTCTTCTTACCACTGGCACGCCGGAACGGATATGTGTGCGCGGACCTTTAGGCCTCTGTTCACGCTGACGGCTCAACGCCGGTCCGGATCAGCGATCCGCTAACGAGACAATACTGCAATAATATTATCTTCTCTCATTTTGTGTAATTCCTCTTCTTCATTGATGGTCTTCCTACAATTTTGCCAGGTCGCTCATACCGAAAGATGACGTAGGCAGTGTGGATCTGTAACACATTATGAAGTACATTAGGAAGTTTTGTAAGCGTACAAAATTTTACTGTAGATTTATAAGCTGTTAAACTTTACCTGAAATATGGTACTTATTATTCCATTTGTCCTGGCATTACTGTCCCATACACCATATTTGCAGTAACTTGGTAAAAAGTCCGCCTGTAACAAATGATCGCAGACATTTCTGTAAGTTTGGTATAAAAGTAAAAGTTTGTTTCAATAATTCGTCGAACATCATGCATACCTGCGACGCCCGTGTGTATCAGCCTGGCGCATTTTGACCGAGCCGGTTTCCGTCTGTCTGCTCCTGTGAACTTAGAAATGTGTCTGAAAAAATTAAAGGGTGAATTAAATTTATTATTTCCTTCGTCACTTTCTTGGCAAAGTGATGGCGGCGTCGATCGACTCGCGTGATCGTATGATCCGCGAGTAAAAGTGCCATTGCTGGCACTTGTGACCACTGACAAGAGTCAGTGGTGCGACGCCGGATCGATCATATTTATTATTTTCTTCCTCACTTTTTTGGGGAAGTGACGGCGGCGTCGATCGACTCGCATGACCGTATGATCCGCGAGTAAAAGTGCCATTGCTGGCACTTGTGACCACTGACAAGAGTCAGTGGTGCGACGCCGGATCGATCATATTTATTATTTTCTTCCTCACTTTTTTGGGGAAGTGACGGCGGCGTCGATCGACTCGCATGATCGTATGATCCGCGAGTAAAAGTGCCATTGCTGGCACTTGTCACCACTGACGGGGTCAGTGGTACTACCGCGCTTTACAGCGCGGTGCGACGCCGGACCGTTACAATAGTTTCATTATTTTTGGAGGGAGACCTCTTTCGCTTTTTCAAGCTTTTCGGTTTTTCTTTCGCTCTCTCTGTTAGAATAAATTGTGGCTCCCGAATAGTCATGCACCTATTGTGCCGACTATCTATTAATTCGGGTAGCATGCATTCTAAATAAAATTGAACCAGTTTTGGCTCCAATTCTCTTTTCCAAAACGCATCATCTCTCTCTACTTTTATAGATTTCAGCCCCTTCGGGGTCCAAAGGCAAAATATACAGTACTTTCTGTCAGTAATGTGTAACTGGCCTTGTACTTGATAAAAATAGTGATGCGTTTTGCTCATTGAAATACCTGTGTTACGCGTGAACATGCGCCGGACAGCGGGAACTTGTTCAATAGCTTCTTCTGGCGTAAAGTTCTCCGCTGATTTGGGGCATTTGATTTCCAAAATACCCTCTTGACCGATGATTCCATCCGGTGAAGCTCCTAAGAAGGCGATGCAGCTGTCGATGAAAAATCCACATTCCGCAATATCTGTGTATTGCTTCTTCAATTCTTCGCGAGCAATATTCTCGCATTCTTTCCCGTATTCCACCGCGGGTGTACTAATTATCTTCGGATAAACAATTGATTTTACTGTATTTGCGCAAAGCGTGTCAGGTCGGCGACGGCAGCCTTGTCCAAAATTGGATGCTGTCAACAATTTTGACCTGTACTGCAACCATGTACGGTTCTTTGCTTGTCCGATTGTTTCATCTTCAATGGCATGTCTTTTCTCTTGCCACTCACTGAGCATTTGCATATGCTTTTCCCGCTCCAGTTCATACATTTCGGATGGCATGTCTGGCTTCTGTGCATTTTGTCCATAATCAGAATCTTTCTGCGAGGGCAAATGCTTGCGTACATATCGCGCAGCCTTCGTTTCCTTCTGTTTTGCAGTTCTCTTTTCCTTTTCTTTCTTTTTCTTTTCTTCCATTTGGCGCACAACCTCGGGCGTTTTCTTCTTCATAACCGCATCCAATCGCGAGTGCACTTGCTTACTGTTGTACTCCACGACAGCAGCAGCACATCTCCCTGCATAGGATCCTCTTTCGGCGAAATTTAATCTTTTTCCGCCAGTGTACTTGGCAATTAGTCCGTTCAAACTTTCCACAGCGTTATTAGTAGTATTATAGAGTAAGCTCTCCGCATGAGCTAATAGTGGACGAAGTATTTCTTTTACGTCCTGGTACACTCCAATTTTCATCAAGTCTGGAACGATGTTTTTCTCATTCTCTTTATTGTTTCCATCGCAGAAATATTCTAGTCTTGCACACTCTGCGTGTTCACCAAACACGTGGCTTGGAACATTCTGTATGTCACCATACAAATTCTTCGTTTTCTCGTCGATTGATACATTCTGATTGTATCTAAACTTTGCGGCTTTCACGATGTCCGTGCGCATCCGGCGAATGCTACTTTCCACAGTTTGTCTCAATGGTCCAGATGTGGTCTTTTTTACAATCGCTTTCATTTTTGTGCAAAAGTTTCGCAACAAATGATTCGTGCATTCAATCTTTTTTACACGAATCTGTCTTTTATATGGGTCCGCATCAATAATCTTCTTATACACGCTACTGTCCCCATCAGCAATCAGTGTAGAATAAACGAGCCCACGTTTTTCTACGCTAGTGTTGAATCCTTCTACTATAGCATCGCTTTCCATAGCAGTCGATGCTCGAGATGTGTTCCAGTTTTTGAAACATGTGTGCTTTCGGGGTTCTTTCTCGTTTTTCGCAGCAATCCGACAAATTCTGCAAACTTTGTTTCGAACGCCGTAAAATAAAAGTTTTTTCGTGTGATAGCCAACTATCACGCCGACTCCAGACGCAGAATCGTAACATCCACTGCGGTAGGATCTCTTTATCCAGCTTCCGTCGGCCACAACGGGAATGTGAGGAGTCCCTGATCCGGGAAGGACGTCGCCTCTTTCAATCGCCAAACGTTTTTCTTCTTCAGCCGCTGCTAACATCTCTTCTTCTGCAGCGGCAATTGCAGACTTGACGAATTCATCTTGATTCTTCACGAAGTCTTTCTTCGACATGCAACGTATGTTCACTCCTGCAAAAGTGTGTTCTAACTGGGCATAACCGCCTCCACATAAAATTGTTGCATTAACGGCGCCCTGATTGCTATCCACGTCTTCGGCTTCGTCCGATTGATTGTAGATTTCAGCTTTGTAATGGCATAAAGTGCACATTACGCTGAAGATGCTCTTGAAGCCACGCCGTTTCACACCAGTTATTCGTAGGTGTTCAATGCCACAGTCTTCCCTATCTTTTGCATGCTTACCTATTTTTTGCAATTGAGCAAGCACATTTGGGAAATTCATTATGTCGTTGCTATTTAGGAGAGCCGATTGCTCTTGCGGCTCGTTCTTCGCAACTTTTTCTATAACGAAGTTTTCTTCTTCGTTACTTTCTATATAAAACTCTTCAAGCGCCTCTTCCGTTTCTCTCGAACTGACCGTATCAGTGTCTTCATCGGATGGCGAGTACATTATCTCTTGGGACGTATGATTTCTTCCATCGGATGTTGATGGTTCCTCTACCATACGTTCCTCGGCCCCTTCTGAATGTTGTCCTACAGTGTCGTCTGTCATTTTTGTCCTTTCCTGTTTTTTCTGAAGGGTCAAAGGCCTTCTCTTTTCGCGATATACTTTCCGTTTCGATAATCTCCTTGCGTACGGACGTAATTTTCGCGGACGAAATGGAGAATTATTATCCATATCTTCTTGCACATCCTGTATATTCACATTTCCAGTGATACTCATTTTACACTAAACCAACAAACACAACACAAACACAATACAACACAACGCAACACAACACAACTCAAAATCCTTCTGCTCGTTACAAAAGAACATAAACGCGAACCGTGAACGTGAAACGTGAATCCGAAGATTCGTCTGTGGTGCGTTCTGAAACAAACAGAGAGCGGAGGGCTCCGGCCGGTGTTGATGGAGGGGGAACACCTACAGGAGAGGTGGTTATGTGTGCGTGACCGATGCAGGCGCAGTTCATGCACACATAACCACTGCTCCTGTAAGTGTTTCCCCCTCCATCAGCGGTAGTTGGAGCCCCGCCGATTCCTGCCAGGCAGTCCGTTGTAAGTAAGCTGGCGATATGGACGTGCAGAAAATGCAGAATCAAGAAAATGTAAGTATTATATTGTATACTATAATACAGAGTGTCTCTCTGGCTAGAGTATTCAAAGGCGATGCCGCCAATAAGCCGCGCCTCGCTGAGTTTCGTGAATTTCAACGCTCGTGACGAGATTCACTACGGCGTATTAAAAAAATTTTTATTCTTCATCGAATCGATATGGCAGTGATACCAATGAATTCCTAACGTTCTCCCGATTAAAATCATGTCATGTAAATCGGACTATTTTTAACGTAGTTAGCTTGGGGCCATTTTCATCGGCACGGCATCGGTTGACGCCATTTTCGCAAAGATCTGATGAGAAATGCAGAACGTAGAATTCGGCACTTCCACGAATCTCAGCGAAACGCGGTTTATTGGCGGCATTGTCGTTGAGGACTCTAGCGAGAGAATCACGCTGTACAATCTTACTATTTGCCATAAAATAATACATTCATCATTTCATTTCCAGATAGCTGATACTGTCTCGACAGCGGGAAGTGGAGAGGGTGAGGAGAGAAAGAGAAAGGAGGGGGAGGAGGCAAACGAAAGAGAGAAGGAGGAGAAGAAGGAGGAGAAGAAGGAGGCGAAGGAGGAGAAGATTGAAAAAGTTATAGCGAAAGTAAGTTATGTTGAAATTATGTGTGTGTACAGTATTGTCTCCGTATGTGCTCGCTGGTCGGGACCGGCGTTGAGCTCCTGTCGTGAACAGATCCCTAATTCCGAGTGTTCGTTTCTCGCTTCTTCCTGGCCGAAGGGGGGAGCTACATGGAACGCTTTGCCTGCGCGACGGCCGCGAATGCAAAGGACGGAGTGTCAGGCGTCCGAAAGACGGAGCGAGACAAAACATCCTTCCGTCGTCTGTCTCCTCGTACCGTCCTCGTTCGCTTTCAGTGCCTCTCGCTCGCTCTCGTTCCATTTCGCTCTCGCCATCGCTGGACAAGAGTGAGACAGAACTGGTGGAGATAGCGACAAGCCCGTATCGTGTACACCAAACCGAGCCCGTAACGAGACTTTACTGTATTATTATTGAAAGTGGTATAAGTCGATCTGTGGCTAAAAAATCGTTTATTTTCTTTAACATTTTTATTGATTATTATTCCGTAATAAAATTACACAAGTTTGTAGTTTTCAAAACATTACCCGATTTGATTTACGGATGCGAATATTTTGTTGATTCAAAAGCATACCCTTAAATATCCCAATGTATAAATAAATGGACTTATACCACTTTAAGAAATAACGGCTCATATGTAGGCGTAGAACTAGAAAATGTAATTATTATGGTACTGTTTCAGATGCGAAAGGAGATAAAATATTTCAAGTACCGTAGTGGAGGGGGCCGAGGAGGCCGCCGTGGAGGCCGCCGTGGAGGCCACGGCGGCAACCCCATCATAATTAATAATTTTTAATAATTTCATTATAATTAATAATTTTAAAACATAAAATATATAAAATATACCATTATAATTGCTAAATGATTGTTCATTTTCTTTGTTTTAATGGAATGTAAAACTTTCACATTTTTTATCGTATCGGCATGAACGTTTCAGTAACATACTGCTGAGATTTTAAAGATTAAAATGAATTTAAATACGGTATAAATCGGATTATTTTTAGCATTATTAGATTAGAAATGTTACGCATTTATCTAGTACAGTTCTAGAAATAATCCGATTTATACCGTATTTGAATTCATTTTAATGTGGAAAATCTCAGCAGTATGTTACTGAATACTGGAAACGTGACGTTTTACATTTTATCAACACTGTACGCCTCTCCAACCGAGATTACAAGCCGCCGCACAGTGGGACATTTCGGATCGAAACACGGCACAAAACATTTTCTCTCCGAAATCATATATTTATTGTTAATTTTTTCATTTCATTCAGTTAGGACGTATATTTGTGATCCCATTGGTACAGAAGAATTAATGAAATTTGTTTATTTAATGGGGCATAGTACTTTTTTACAAATTGCCGACAATATCGTCCACACTGTACATAGGAAAAAGTTCCGCATCTTTCACATATAAAAATACTTCACTTACTTTGAATTTCAATGGCAGAAAAGGCATTTTTGTAAAAAAAAACGTCATAGACCCCTTCTCGTGCCTCTAACTACCCTAGTTGAACTCCCGTTAAAAATAAACAATGAAAATTGGGACATTCAGTAAGATATAATTCCAAAAGTATCAGAGATATCAAAATCAAATTTGGTACACTTCAAATACATATCTCAACATTCCACCAAAAATTAGTTGAATTAAGCAAACAACAAAACTATAACCAACACTACAAGTTCTGAAGAGTTTCATGGTTCTCTTCTTCAAAACCGTGTAGTCGCGTTAAAAATTAATGAATGTGAAAAACAATCATACTACATTATCACCCAACTATGCAATCAACTACCTGTAAAAGAAAATTTGCAGTGTGGCGATATTTTTGTAAAAAGACTTAGTGCCGTGTTTCGACCCGAAATGCCCCACTGTGCGCCGCCGAACAGCCCAAATCCTCGCTGGTCGGGACCGGCGCGGCGTTGAGCCCGTATCGCGAACAGAGCCCTAATTCCCAGTGTTCGTTTCTCGCTTCTATCTGGCCGACGGGGGGAGCGAGATGGAACGCTTTGCCTGCGCGACGGCCGCGAACGCAAAGGAGTGTCAGGCGTCCGAAAGACGGAGCGAGACAAAACATCATCCCATCGTCTATCTCGTACCGCCCTCGCTCGCTCTCGTTCCATTTCGCTCTCGCCATCGCCGGATAAGAGTGAGACAGAAGTGGTGGGAATAGCGAAAAATCCACATCGTGTACACCAAACCGAGCCCGTAATGAGACAATACTGTAGTATCTTTTATTTGAGTTTATCCAGATATTATCTTTGCCCATCTCTGTTCTCCAATCGCTTCGCCGTGATTCATTCAAGCCTCTCCTTGATGGCAAAATAGTGATAGGGGAAATGCGGCAACAGCGCGATTCGACTCTCGATACGTCTCGGCAACTATGTCTTTCCTACATTTATCGGCTAGATTGGACTTCCACCGGTTTTGATGGTACAATGCACGAATATACCATCAACGCCGGTGGCGGAGAATCCTTGAAGCTTCATTCTGTCATTTCTCGAGTCTGTCTCAGTACACGATTCATAAATTCATTATTATTTCGACGTACGGTGGTTATTAGCGCTCATACGCACCAGACCACCCTGCACTGATGTCTACTGGACGCAACTATACCCGCAAAAACTTCCTTTTTGCCGATTCCAGGGCGTAAGTTGGTTGAAACGGTTTGTTTACTACATCGCGTATACGCAGGAACGGCGGAATCATTATGCAAGTTATGCGCCGCATAAGGGCGCCAGCCGAATGGGACGCTAAAAAACTGTATCGCGCGCTTAATAATATAGGAATCCAACCCCCACATAAACGAAATGTACACCCCGTAAAGACAAAGCATATTAAATACAAAACAGGTGCAAAAATTGGGGAGCACTAAAAATTTTCTTGCATACGGGCGCCAGCTAACCTCGCGTCGGTCCTGCGTATACGTCACGCTGGTTCTACGTGGCTGCAGTACACCATTAGCGCCACCAACGGAGAAACCTGAAAGCCTCATGCTGTCAGTTTTCGAGTCATAAATTCATTATTATTTCAACGTACGGTGCTTAGTAGCATTCAAACGCACCAGACCACCCTGCACTGATGTCTACTGGACGCAACTATACCCGCAAAAACTTCCTTCTTGCCGATTCCAGGGCGTAAGTTGATTGAAACGGTTTGTTTACTACATCGCGTATACGTACACGCTTTCCTTAGCTTGTGTAAGCGCACGCACACATTCAAGGCCCGCCGAGACGGCCCCCTTAAGACCTCCTGATCACGTTTTGATTATTTAGAAAAGAGCTTTTTTTTTTAATATCTCATGTATTTGTTAACACGATTACGTTTAAACGGCAAAATGGATTTCAATGAAACTTTATATTAAAATTTTATATTCGTGTCTTAAGATCCATTAGATCACGAAAAATGGTAATTACCCGTTATGATTCTTCGATTTTTCAGATATACGAACTGAATTCTACATAAAAAAAAAGTTAAATAAAGTTCTTCTGTAACTTGTTTAACAAAGAAAAATGTACATTCATAATTGAGGCATTTGATGGAAAAGGGGCACATACGCCAAAATGCCATTTCAAGAAAATCGATTTCAAAGTTTTCATTATAGTATAACTTAATAAAAAGTAATGCAATTAAATCAAATTTTTTTAAGGATGTAGTTACCGTGTCGTTCAAGCGTTCTGAATACAGAAGTCATGATTTAAAAATGATATGTGTCTTTATATATAAGTTTTAAACAAGTGGTTTATGTGCCCTTTTTCTATCAAATGCCTCAATTTCATGTGTTCGTTTTAAATTTCCGTACTTTTTATTTGAACTATTTCTATTTTTCAAACCTTAAAATGAATTTTTTTATTAAAAGACGAATATTTTGATACTGTACATTGGTGAACTTTGTTAAAATTAGAATCCACTCTTGGCCAGTACCATGCACGCTGTAGAAGCCTTCGATAAAAAATATTTTTTCAGAGTATGATCTAAAATCTAAAATCTAAACGTAATCACATCAAACGTAATTATATCAAGTTGCGACAAAGAATCACGCACTATTTACAAATTAATTACGCGCAGCGTGCACGTTACCGCTCGATGGAAACTACGGGAAAGTGGTGGTCTCTTCCATCGAGAGGGAAATGTAAACAATTGGTTATGCAAAGCTAACATCGCGATACATGTTGTACACTAAAATGTGTAAATTGGTATAAAGGTATTATTGTACAAGAATAGGAGAGAAAGGTAACTGGTAAATGCATCTGTGGCAGTTCGATACTGTCACCATTACCTTGCTGTTATTTCTTTTAGCCTTTTCTTCGATTTTTCTCCTTTCTGAATTTTTCTTACTATTGCACGATTTCCTATCTATTCTTTTCGTTTCCCGTTTCGAGGGTTCGCTCGGGCCTGGTTTTCGTCAAGTACATTTGACGGTCAGATCCGCGATCTGTGGTCGCGTATGCTTTGTTTATGTTTTGTTTATGCTTTGGTTATTCGTTTTGCTGCATTAGTTGCCGAGAAAAATATTTCGCATCAATCCGCAGAGGCGATTCTTCAACTTTTCCAAGACGTTGGGAAAGATCCTGATGTTTTGGAACGTATGACGTGTGGTCGAACAAAGTGTTCTAATATTATATCGAACGTTCTGTGTCCTCGGGAAACAGAGCGTCTTAGTCTGATTTTACAGAATTCTAAGTTTTCAGTATTTATTGATGAAACATCCGATAGTACCAATGAGAAATGGATGTCGTTTATTGTTCGGTATGTCGCACCCGAGACTTTGGATGTTCGAACGGAATTAGTAGAATTAATTAATCTTGACGCGCGAGAATGTACTGCCGATAAAATATTTACCTCCTTTAAGAACTCCATGTGGAAAAAGCAAATTCCGTTCGGAAACATTCTTGCTTTGTCGTGTGATAACGCTTCTGTCATGACAGGGTGTCACTCGTCATTCAAGACCAAACTTGCAGAAATTCGCGGTGAAAATTTTTTCACCATGCCGTGTCCATGTCACTCCTCTGCATTGGTAGTGCATAAAGCATGCGCTACCATTCCCGAGGTCTGCGAGGAATTATTACGGAAAGTCACTACATTCATTTATAGCAGTCCCAAACGCTCGGCCATTTTTCGCGACTTCCAACAATGTTATCAATTTACTGACCGCAAAATTTTAAAATTCTGTACTACGCGATGGTTATCGCGTTATTCATCCGTAGTTACACTTTTAGAAAATTGGGACAGTGTGTTGCAATTTCTGAAAGAATTGGTCGTAAGTGAGTAGACAAAGTCTGGGGAAGATCTGCTTATCATCATGCAAAATCCAGAAGCGAAAGCATATCTTCTGTTTTTGGAATACGTTCTATTGTATTTCAATGACTTTAGTTTATTCTTTCAGTCGCTACAAACAAGAATCCATTTGCTTCAAACTACTGCCAAAACTCTTTTGTATAATATTTTACGTGATTTTTTTAAACCGCAGCTTTTGAAGCACATGGATTTAGTAAAATTAATAGATTTTTCAAAAGGCGATAACCAAATCGCATTTAATAGTATTCATTTAGGTCCGGATTGTGACATTTTTCTTTCTAAGTTAGTTGCAGAAGGCAAACCCGATGTTGTCAAAACCGTTCGAGAAAATTGTATTAAGTTTTACATAATGGCTGCAAACGAAATTCGTAATCGATTGCCAATCGATGACGAATTTCTGAGCAAGTTATGTGTTTTTGAGCCTCCTTTGGCATTAATAGATAATGACAGAGACACTTCCTTTAAAAGTGTTCTCTTTATTGCTCAAAAATTGGGCGGTTTCGACGAAGACGGTTTGCAAAAAGAATGGTCGACATTGCACCTGAATTTTGCATATAAAGACAAGCAGATGCTTTGTACATTAGCTTTTGATGATGTTTGGAAAACGGTGTTGTTAACGCGAAACGATCAAGGCTCATTTAAATATCCATGTTTGCAGAAATTATTAAATTCCATCAGAAGTCTTCCATATTCAAACGCCGATGCTGAAAGATCGTTTTCCATGCTTCCCGACATAAAGAACAAGAAACGAAACCGACTTTGTTCGACCCTCGTCAATGCCATTTGCGTAACGAAATCGGCATTAAAGGCGTACGGGGACACAGCTCAGACCATGGAGGTAGATGACATACATCTATCTCTCATGTCATCTGAGCATTTATATCCAATTCTTGCGAAGAAGCAAAAGAGTAGGTTACGTTTACATGCCGTTGATGGCCTCGCGGATGTTCCTTCTACGTCGGGTAATGCAAATTAGTGATTTCCAGAATATTATCAATTTCATCCATTTTTTATTTCATTCGATTTTTGGACATCGCGAATATGTAAATAGTTGTTCGATTTACCTCACGCAATTCTTGTTCTATCCTTGCAATAAATTCGCTTGCTTGCTGTACATATGATTCATAGAGAGAACTTCGAGATAATTGTACAAATAAATGTACAGTAAAGTCTCCCTATGGGCTCGCTGGTCGGGACCGGCGATGAGCCCTCATGGAGACCCGAGTCTTAATTCCGAGTGTTCGTTTCTCGCTTCTTTCTGGTCGAAGGGGGAGCGAGATGGAATGCTTTGCGTGCGCGGTAGGCGTGCGCGACGGGTGCGAGCGCTCAGATGGAATCGTGACTGCTCGACGCATGCGGGCGACGGTCAGATAGCCAGGCACGGCACGAGTCTTTTTTGGGCCCTAGGCGAACTTGCCAAATTCCGCCATTTATTATAATATATTTATTTGAGTTTATTGATGACCTTACTCTGAATTTTTATTCGTAGTATTAAACCACTTATAGTACAACTTGTAATATTTAATTTTAAAGTTTATTTTGAACAATACCAGCAATGAAAATACCATTTTGCACCTATTGTCGACTTTCCGCCCAGGGCCAAAAAAGACTTGAGCCGGGCCTGCGTCAAGATTTAGCGACCATCGCGCACGCCCGCCGCGCATGCAAAGGACGGAGTATCAGGCCTCCGAAAGACGGAGCGAGACAAAACATCAACGCGTCGTCTGTCTCGTACCGTCCTCGCTCGCTTTCAGCGCCTTTCGCTCGCTCTCGTTCCATCTCGCTCTCGCCTTCGCCGGACAAGAGTGAGACAGAAGTGGTGGGGATAGGTGACAAGCCCTCATCGTGTGCACAAAACCGAGCCCATAGAGAGACTTTACTGTATATTCTTAATTATATTCATTTTATATGTAACAATTATCTCGAAATTCTGTTGCATGTATTATAGTAAATTCCTTTGCTTGCTTTCTATCCTTTGGAAATGTAAACAATTGTAGCATTATTTCAGTCTTACATCTCGTCAATATATCGAACCCAATTGATATATTTACGTGCTGCCTTTCTTTTCTATTTTTGTAATGTTTTTGTACATTTTAGTGTACAACATGTATCGCGATGTTAGCTTTGCATAACCAATTGTTTACATTTCCCTCTCGATGGAAGAGACCACCACTTTCCCGTAGTTTCCATCGAGCGATAACGTGCACGCTGCGCGTAATTAATTTGTAAATAGTGCGTGATTCTTTGTCGCAACTTGATATAATTACGTTTGATGTGATTACGTTTAGATTTTAGATTTTAGATCATACTCTGAAAAAATATTTTTTATCGAAGGCTTCTACAGCGTGCATGGTACTGGCCAAGAGTGGATTCTAATTTTAACAACGTTCACCAATGTACAGTATCAAAATATTCGTCTTTTAATAAAAAAATTCATTTTAAGGTTTGAAAAATAGAAATAGCTCAAATAAAAAGTACGGAAATTTAAAACGAACACATGAAATTGAGGCATTTGATGGAAAAAGAGCACATAAACCACTTGTTTAAAACTTATATATAAAGACACATATCATTTTTAAATCATGACTTCTGTATTCAGAACGCTTGAACGACACGGTAACTACATCCTTAAAAAAATTTGATTTAATTGCATTACTTTTTATTAAGTTATACTATAATGAAAACTTTGAAATCGATTTTCTTGAAATGGCATTTTGGCGTATGTGCCCTTTTTTCCATCAAATGCCTCAGTTATGAATGTACATTTTTCTTTGTTAAACAAGTTACAGAAGAACTTTATTTAACTTTTTTTTATGTAGAATTTAGTTCGTATATCTGAAAAATCGAAGAATCATAACGGGTAATTATCATTTTTCCTGATCTAATGGATCTTAAGACACGAATATAAAATTTTAATATAAAGTTTCATTGAAATCCATTTTGCCGTTTAAACGTAATCGTGTTAACAAATACATGAGATATTAAAAAAAAAAGCTCTTTTCTAAATAGTCAAAACGTGATCAGGAGGTCTTAAAACGTGATTTCCCTAACAAAATTTTTTCCAAATTTTTTTCATTACAAGAATATTATACATATGTCAGAAAGTGAAAAGTGTATCTCGAGGCACTCAGGAAGATCGCGCACGGCCGCGTGTCGCTTGCACCCCACCTTGGATCACAGCGTTTCAAGAGCGAGAGAGAAAGACACACATTCGTTTTCTCTCTCGTCTTCCCGACGTTGTCCGAAGCGCCGAGCTCACGGACACACAGCTCCGGCGTAGTGTGCATGCGAGGTGGGGGAAATTCTCGAGCGCTCCCGTCCTCATTCTGGCATCACTGCTCCCGCGCGATGTAGTGCCGTGCGTGGTGCTCCCGCGCGATGTAGTGCCGTGCGTGGTGCTCCCGCGCGATGTAGTGCCGTGCGTGGTGCTCCCGCGCGATGTTCTCCCGTGCATGGTGCTCCCGTGCGTGGGGCTCCCAGAAATAGTGTCTGAAGATAAGAATTATTTCTGTCAAAGAGATAGTATTTAAATACTACCTGCAGCTTTGAACAAAATTAAATCGGAAACGTGTGGAAAGCTACTTTAAATTAAATTGGTACTCGAGATGTATTAGCTTTGGAAATAAATATGATAAATGGAAACACGTTTCAGAGTAGAAAGATGTGCAACCATAACTTTGCAGAAACGAAGGTGAGCGTACAAATGCTTACAAAGTACTTATTAGACCCATGACCTACGTGTCAGATCTATGTCAAACGAATAAGTAAAAGTCGAGTAGTCATCAGTAGACGAACAAAACATATCGATGGGTTTTACCATTTCATTACAGAAAATGTACAGAATTAGAAAATGAAAGTTAATCGCTTAAAATCGCAATAACAAACAAAATTATGTAAATATCTTTAGATATTATAATTTTTATATAGTATACTTTCCCTTTGTATTTACCCACCTAATAAGGAATTGGTTTTCCTCATTTTGGGTGTCGGTATATTTTCCTCCTTGCTGCCCGAAAGCTTCCTCTTTTTTCCTTTCTTTTCTTCTTTTGCATCATTTTCGGACAAAAAATTGAGCGTTTGCTGCACCTCTGTTGCCTTGGCCCTAGCTGTGTCATAATCATCTGCAGGCACACATTAGTAAGTAATTGGTATAAAAATAACCATTAATTAATATAATAAATAGTAATTATTGTGCAAATTTCAATGTACCAAAACTGGTATTTGTAATCGCCTTGACCGAAAACTGCGTCCACGAAGCTGCCGGTATCTCGCATTTCCGAATGGCAGTGGCTAGACGTTTCTCATTGTATGATGGCCACGAACATCTCCCTGCCTCTAACCATATCAATGGCACCACCTCGACCCTTCCATCGTTGTAAAAGTGGACGATTTTCCACCCGTGGTACATGATTTTTCTAGAGTGATAACTCGCAATAAAACAATTGAAGGCTCGGATGCAATAAGGGGACTAGCCCTCGAAAATGCGAAAAACTATTGTCCAAACACTAAGAAAAATTGGAAAATTACATTTTGTTAAACTGGATTTTAAAAAATACAGTGTTGTAAAGCTCATCACGGCACATATTTTTTCTATTTACAGTTTTTTAATCGAATCATTAGTATTCGAGATAAAAATTATAAACAAAAAAAATTTCTTCGACCAAAGTCAATATCTTTTTAGACATAAAATGCGATATCTTGAATAAATATTAACGGATCGTTATGAGACTTGAAACATAAAACTCAGAAAACTCTAGCGAAACCATAAAATGTATGCACAAAACCCTTATGTTAAAAAATGTAATAATGTTTAATTATAATGAAATACTGGACATAACCCATGTTTTTCAACGTTTGCCGTTAAAAAGTATCGAGGAAATTTTGAGGTACATATAACTTGCAGTGACAAAGTTTTTCTTTAATATGCAAGGAAGTTTTTCACCAATTTTCACACTGATTAATAAATAGGTGTAGAAGATATGATGATATATATAATTCACACTCGCCACCAACAGTCAACAGCTGCGTATAATGCGCTATTTAGCAGCTTTAACATTCGGGTTGACAGTTGGTGGCGAGCGTGAATTATATATATCATCATATCTTCTACACCTATTTATTAATCAGTGTGAAAATTGGTGAAAAACTTCCTTGCATATTAAAAAAAAACTTTGTCACTGCAAGTTATATGTACCTCAAAATTTCCTCGATACTTTTTAACGGCAAACGTTGAAAAACATGGGTTATGTCCAGTATTTCATTATAATTAAATATTATTACATTTTTTAACATAAGTGTTTTGTGCATACATTTTATGGTTTCGCTAGAGTTTTCTGAGTTTTATGTTTCAAGTCTCATAACGATCCGTTAATATTTACTCAAGATATCGCATTTTATGTCTAAAAAGATATTGACTTTGGTCGAAGAAATTTTTTTTGTTTATAATTTTTATCTCGAATACTAATGATTCGATTAAAAAACTGTAAATAGAAAAAATATGTGCCGTGATGAGCTTTACAACACTGTATTTTTTAAAATCCAGTTTAACAAAATGTAATTTTCCAATTTTTCTTAGTGTTTGGACAATAGTTTTTCGCATTTTCGAGGGCTAGTCCCCTTATTGCATCCGAGCCTTCAATTGTACAGGTCAGTAGTATTCTTACATTAAAGACTATAAATATATGAAACAGGGAAAACCTCGAAACCTGGATGATTTGTATGGCTAGAAGTTGAAAAATATAAAAATTGAAAGAGCATTTTGTTAGTGTTTCGGAAGAGTCGTATGCAATAATGGAAATATAATAATTTTACCGTCTGTTTCTAATTTGACACATTTATAAGATATGTCTGTGACATTAAAAATTTGTAAAGGACCTAAATTATCTGCAACGAATATTCCTAAATCTGATGATTTGAATGGATCTGTATAAAAATCTGTTAGTGTTAAAAATGGTTTACCAACTATTTTCCGTTTATTATCGGATAAAACTAAGTTGTATATAATAATAATGCTGTCGTCGTTAAGACAGCAGCAGTTATTAGGATTTTCAATTTTTAAAATATAATGTGGAAATACGATACTTCTGAATTGATGAGAGTCGCGAACAGTATCGATTAATGGACCTTTAAAATGTTCTGATTTAAAAAATGGATATTCTACGTTAGGGTTAAATTTTTTTGGTAAAGAATTCATTTTCTCTGAATGGCGTTTGACTATTTGCTCTAATGGTTGGTGACCCTTCCTAACGCACTTCAAAATGCCCTGTAAATAGTTCTCGAATGGCAACTGAAGTCGTCAAGCGGGCCATGATTTTTAACATCTTGTGCAATGTGTAAAAGATTGTGATCGTTGTGGGACACGTATTATTGGCCATATAATTCTATAAATTTAGAAACAAACTTTTGCAACAGATTAGCTGCGCGATCAATGTGGACAGAATGTCTTGAATGAGATAGAATAACGGATGCTATGTGTAAGTGGAGAAAGTTTCTATATCTACTCTTAGGTATGGTGCGGAATAAAACTACAGGTCCTGTATAGAACAAAAATTGACGAAATTCTGTTGCCTTCCATCTTTTTAAATCATCCAGACTTCGAGGTTTTCTATTAAATTCTACTGGAATACTCTTGTACAAAGCTATTAATTTTAATGATATCTTGGATACTGTAGGTGGTGAAAGTTTTATGCAGGTTTCGCCACGACACCACAGCTTCAGAAGTACTTTTTTAATTACGCCAAGACAAATCAAATGCATATAATCTAGAGGAAAGGAGTTGATCATGTCGATGCCGGGAATATTTTCTATAATCGATGTGCCCTTATGGTGCTTTGGTGCAATTTGTAATCTAAAATCAATATCTGTTCTTAAAGGAATTGTATCTGAATCCGGAAAACAAGTTGTTCTAGCTACGCTACTGCCTCTGATATGGCATTTACTGCAAGAATAATATCCAGTGTGACCTTTTGTATACTTAATAAAAGATTTAGCAGGGACATCACAAAGAAATGATTTGATTTTAATAATAAACAGTTGTCCATTAATGGCGATTCTATTGTTAATAAGGTCCATGGCTTCATTGACAAAATCTTGAAGAAAAGAATTGGCATCATTGGGTTTCTGATACCCATGGTATATGCCGATCATCGCTATATCTTTGGATCCTGCAATATTGCATAAAATGGGGTACGCCTGGCTACCGGAACTCTTAGAAATTGGTAGACCGTTAACGTTGATATCAATATAAATTGTATTGTTTTGAATATGACATACACCAAAAGATTTTATAAGTTGTAGAATACTATTTTTTAATCCAAAATGATAATAGTGTCCTGGCTCAACACATTTTGTCACGATTTTTCTTTCTGTTTTTAAAAGCGTTCTGGCGTCAGGAGTACCAGTGCCAGGTGAAGCAGAATCATTAGTTTGAAGAAAATCAAGTAAAATTTGGTAATTAGTGGCTGGTGATATGGTGGCGTCTTCCTGAAGGGACTTATCGAATGATCTTTTAGCACGCATGTAATACTTGTTCAATGGAAATCTGTCAGACATTATTGCGGCGGGGAAGAAGTAAAAATATGTAAAGAGTGTACTTTAAAAGAAAAAGAGTAGTTTTAGAAATATATAAATACGGAACTTACCTACGAGTAGTAGAACACACTAACACACTAAAAAAATACTCCAAAGTATTCACACCTGGAAATACCAAATAAGGACGCTTCAAATCGCTTGTTCGTACGTGAACGGCGGATCCACGATAACTGCCGTAGCAGAGTTTGCTGTGATGTGGAAGAAGGCACCCTCGCCATCCCCACCCCGTGGCTTCAACCCCCGGTGGACACGCCTGTGGCAAAGAAGGGTGGGGAGTGGTCCGTCCCCGACTTGAGGCCCCCATACCAACCGCCGCACAGTAGGCTAAATATGCTTCAAACGCGAAAAAAATATTATTATGTCTCTAGCAGTGTTATTAATTAAGTAATGAAATGTATTTGAATGATAGATATATACATGATATTAGGAGGACAAACAAACAAAAATATAAAGTTATAATTTTGTTTACTTACATAAAATAGGGGCCCAGGGGAGGGGCCCCGTCTGCCCGGTGCTAAGGGCGGTCTTGTCTGTGGGTGAGAGAACAACGCAATGGTTGCGGTGTATATGTACTGTATCCCTCTATTCCTCACTTATAATTGCACCTCAGTAGCAGCTAGTAGCAGCCAATTTTTTTTTCAATTTATAGGTAAAGCTTTGCCCTTTACAATGCGGTGACCAGAGAAAACACCGAAAACAATCAAACCTTCGAGTGCCCAAAATGGAGGAAAGGGTTTTAAAGGAGTAATCACCTTAAGAGTCGGAGGCGGATACAGGAGCCTTTCTTAGAGGAGGCAAAATATGTAAAAGTACATAAGTACATTTTTTAACCTTTTTTCTTACAAGATTTAAAATTTGCTTGTAATTTATATTTTAATATCTCTATCTGATACTATAGCCTAAATAATTGAATTCACATTAATTATTTATACAGAATAATACACAATGTCATAATATTTATCTATTTTATTACTCTTGGGGGGGGGGCGATCGCCCCCCTCTGGATCCGCCCCTGTTTAGAGTCACAGTTATCACTTGCATATATTGTCTCTTTAAATGAACTACGAGTATACATTTGTAACTCAAAATTACACAATACTCATTCGGGCATAGTAATGGGGTAAAATAAAATCTTTTTCACTCCCAACTTTGGGGGCCGCGCGCAGTCACAGAATTACCTGCCTCTTTTGTTCCTGTGTCCCTCCGCCGAGTGTTGTGACGATATAGTAAACGCGTGTGATTTTTTAATTCAAAAGCGAGGTAGTGGGATTGGAAAGATTAATAACAACAATACAGGACTCATTGAACAAAAAAAGGAGATATTAATAATAATTACTGTAAAGAATTAAAGTACATCATATAGTGAATGCATATCGTTAAAAATGTAACCCATATATATGTATACAGTGACTCCCGAAAGTGTTCGGACACATTTTAAAACAGAATAACGCTTTCGAAGTTGGGTCAAACGACTTGAATTTTTTTTTTGAGAATCTAGAACAGGCCTGCCCCATCGGGTGCAAATATCTCCTGAATTTCTGGGACCCGGGTAACAGCCGAGCGCAGGACTGTTCCATTGCTACCCGTTGCGAAATTTGTGAGAGAACTGCATGAGTGGGCGTCCATGTAGAAGAGGTCTTCGAATCCAAGCAATAGACTCGTGGTACGAGCCTACGTGGACAGCCGCACACTCATGCAGTTCTCCCGTAACCCATGCTGTGGTTAGCAACGTAACCAGTCCCGCGCTCGGCTGTTGCCCGGGTCCCAGAAATTCAGGAGGTATTTGCACCCGATGGGGCAGGCCTGATCTAGAAGGATTAGCTTACTCGTTGAGGTGTTTCGGCGTTTTGGAAAAATTGCAATTGATCGGAATAGCGAAGAAAATAGTGACGGTCGCTTTTTCAACTTTTTTGTCCGAGTCCGTATTGAAAACGTAAAAATTTAGCTAAAAAAGCTACAATTTGTAGCTCATAGCTATGTTAACCGATTTCGAGGAAATTTTCAGCATGCATGCAACTTACTTAAATCTACAAACGGGATTTTTACATTTTCAATACGGACTCGGATAAAAAGTTGAAAAAGCGACCTTCACTATTTTCTTCGCTATTCCGATCAATTGCAACTTTTCCCAAAACGCCGAAACACCTCAACGAGTAAGCTAATCCTTCTAGCTTCTCAAAAAAAAAATTCAAGTCGTTTGACCCAACTTCGAAGGGGTTATTCTGTTTTAAAGTGTGTCCGAACACTTTCGGGAGTCACTGTATATATATTCGTTAAATGTTTATGAAAATATATTAGCAATGGATTGCGAATCCCATACATGATACGAGTGTCACCTGATGATGATAACCAGGTGACAAAACTCCAAATGAATACGCAGGTGGATGTTTCCACAGAGTCGGCAATGTTTCCCTTCCGAAACGGGAAACCTGGAGGGGGCCAATGTCACGCCGCTAGGCACTAGGCCGACTTTGCTCACCGTCCACTTGAATATATGTACAGTTTTCGGGTACATGTGGCCAACAGTGATTTCTAGACGGCCGCTTGAAGCAAGGGGCGAGTTGCTGTATCCTACAGAAATGTTGCCAAGTCGCTAGATATACGTTGGCGGCGATTTGTTGCCCGGTCTACACAGACGCACCTTAAAGGTCCATTTATACATATCCGTTCCGGGTCCGTTCCGTTCCGGCGTGCCAGTGGTCAGAAGAAGAGGGGCATAGAGGGTCTCTTCTTCTTACAACTGGCACACCGGAACGGAACGGACCCGGAACGGATATGTATAAATGGACCTTAAGGGGGTAGACACGTCACGTGGTCTGGCCGCTTCGGCAAGTCGGTATTACAGCAGGTTTTTTCTGCACTGAAATGGTATTACCCATAGATACGCGGCTGCCTGTGCACGCGAGAGGGAGCTGTTTGCTATTTCCATATGTTATTTTGAATGTGGAAAGAAATTCTCAGCTGTTGCGTTGTACTTTTTAAACAGAAAGTCTGCTGGTACTGCAAACGTAGAAAATTCATTGTACATTTACTTGAAATGTGGTTATGCTACAATATTCTACGTTGGCAGTAAGGAATTATAAGTGAAAAGGAAAAATAGATGAGGGCATGTCCCCAGAAAATGAAGTTTGTTAGGATAGACATTTTTTAATTAGCAAAACACTGAAACAGAACATGAAATACACATCTTATGCAGAAAGCAGTTATGGACAAACATATATAAAATTGTGTTTGATGTTGAATCCAACGCGTGATTATTATGTGGTCCCTCCTCGAAGTGACAGAAAATATAACCTATGTATATGCTATAAGACAATAAATATTTAGCGGCTATTTCGTTGTATTACGCTACATTTGTGAACATTTCATCATCCTTCCGAAACATTATTATTACGCCGCAACAGTATCTTTAGGAAATCGGGTATAGCATATAGGTTATATTCTCTGTCACTTGGAGGACCGGATTTTCTGTCCTCGAAGTGACAGAAAATATAACCTATATGCTAGATCCGATTTCCTAAAGATACTGTTGCGACGTAATAATAATGTTTCGGAAGGATGATAAAAAGTTCACAAATGTAGCGCAAAAGAACGAAATAGCCGCTCAACATTTATTGTCATATAGCGTACACATAGGTTATATTTTCTGTCACTTCGAGGAGGGGAACATAGACATATATAGACGGCGGAACGTAAGCTGAGGGGGGTGGCAAGGTTCGCGGTAAGGGGAGCGATACGAGTAAATCGGATAACGCTGTGGTTATGCATGCCGAATGCATCCGAAGCTATCCGACGTGCCTGTATCTGAACCTATGCCTTTACCCCTCCAAGCCTTCCTTCCCCACGCCGATAGTCCCATCTTCTGATCCGTCTATATATGTCTATGGAGGGGGCCACGTAATAATCACGCGCATCCAGCCTGCGCATTTTTTTATGAAAAAATTATTTACATCGGACTATTTTTAACGAAACGGGCTTTCAATTCTACAAACAAATTTTTCACGTAATTTCCTTAATTATGGTTTGAGTTGTATCATTTTTGGGGCCAATTTGATTGAGAAAGTATAAGGAATCGATTGACGCCACGATCGCAAAGATCTGATTAGAAATTGCAAAACTTGAGATTCATCAGTGCTTAGTGCGCAACATTGTATGGCCCCGCTGGTTTCAAGCGTCGAAGCCGACGAAACTCAGCGAGACACATGTGTAAAATAACATATTTGCAGTTTTATAATTGAAGATGTAGTGAACGTTACAGGACTGTCTTTATATATGGCTCTCACAAACAAAATCGCCTGACTTGTTAGACATGAAACCGGGCATACAAATGGTTGCGCATATCGCCGAAAGCATCAGAAAGAATATGAACAGTCTTCCAATGTTTCAATTGTTGAGAAGCCTTTGGGCTCAGTTTATCGGGAAAGACGTACCCACCCCACTGTTTTGCTTTCTCGTTGCGAGCGTGGACCTTCGGGTCCTAGTAGACCGCCCGTTGACAGCCGAGAACAATAAGACCGACGAGCTAGATAAAATACCCAGTACAGAAAAATAAAATGTTCGTGTTTTTGATAAGTATTGATGAAAGTATTACCGATGAATTTTTTAGGATTTCCCGATGAAAATTATATCAAACATGGAGCAATTCGATCAATTTTTATTGAACGTAGAGTGTGTTCTAATCATGTATTCATAAGAAAAAATAGACTGAATTGCTTCGTGTCTTGACTCACCAACAATCCATGAATGGTAACACTCTCATCAAGGTGTAATGAGAAATTTTGAACATTTCGTATTCGGTACTGGATGACTCAAGTCGCCGTCGACCGAGGGTGTACCGCTGGTGCGCTATTTCACTCGCACTCGGTTCACATCGTTCGGTCTCCTTGTCAAGCGGTTCGAGCGAAGGCCCTGATAGGGGTGAATTTATTTGGGAAACAAAAGTCGCGTCATTCATGACACCTACTCGCGAACAGATATACATATGTACGAGAAGAAACAATGCAATTGCCCGATGACTTGAAGCAACATTTCAATAGGTAAATGCATGAAACTCTGGGATCAGGAATTCCGAACCCAGTGGGGCATATGTAAGAACTGGCGAAATTCAACACAAGTTCGTCGTCTAAATTTTACAATTAAAGTATTTATTTGACATGAATATAAAGTTTGTTAGCAAAGTCTTTCTCGATTTGAGTTCTGTAGAAGGCTGATTTTCCTTCGCCATAGAAAGTCCCCTCTTGTCCTTCTCGCTGGCAATCATGCGACTCGCTGAGTTTCGTGGGTTTCGGCGCTCGAAACCAGCGGGGCCATACAATGTTGCGCGCTAAGCAGTGACAAATCTGCAGTTCTGCATTTCTAATCAGATCTTTGCGAAAGTGACGTCAATCGATTCCTCATGTTTTCTCGATCAAATTGGCCCCAAAAATGATATAATTCGGACCAACATTAAGGAAATTACGTGAAAAATTTGTTTGTAGAAGTGAAAGCCCGTTTTGTTAAAAATAGTCCGATTTAAATTATTTTCTGCCAATATAACCGGGAGAATGCCAAGAATCCAATGGTGTCACTTTCATATTGATACGATGAAAAATAAACAAATTCTGTTTCTTTATAATCGATGACACATCGCCGAGCACGGCGATCTCGCGCGGCTCGGGACACAAAGGTTCTCGTCGGTTATTCGAGCTTCTAAGATCGTATTCAGATTTATTGGCCGGTGAGTTTCGGAACTAGGTGTGTGCGGTTACCCGATTTTTCGGGCTCGGGACGGGCCAGCAACTTTCGGGCGGGATCGGGCGGGGTCCCGATACTTTCGTATTGCTCGAGATCCCGACAGTTTCGGGACCCCAAGACTCGATTCGGGCTACAAGCATAGCCGCCATGAGCGGACAATTTGATTTCAGATCGGCTCGGCAAAACTCGGACGCAATCGGACGATATCGTTACCAGTAATAGATTAAAATTATTACCTGAGAACATAGAAAAATTATGTTTCTTACACGTTAATTTGAAATAATAAAATATTCGCCTCCTGTATATTGTTGTTATTATGAAACATCCAGGAAATATTCCTTTTTGTATGCTTATAGTTCGTACGTTTTCTATTTTAAATCTGAACCTATCTGGAAAAAGATAATACCCTATATATTCCCTTTACATAAAGTACTAAGTATGAAGTATATTTTATTCAGATTTTAAAATATTGTCGATATAAAAATAGTCTTCTTCCCAAGTTCTGAACATGGTATTTATTTAAGTACGTATATGGACGTATTCAGTATTCACAGACTATTTGGTAGAAATGAAAATACATATATATGTAAATAAATAATAAGATACAAATTATGATTCAACAGGAGACAGAAAGGTAAAAACTTATCACTCTGGTATCGATATAAATGATATACATAATTCTTTCCGCCTCGGTCTCGTAATAGCTGGCTTTCGAGCCGATCGCGTCAGAGTTTTGCCAAGCCGACCTACAATCAAATTGCTCGCTCATGGCGGTCATGCTTGTAGCCCGAATCGAGTCTCGGGATCCCGTAACCGTCGGGATCTCGAGGAATACGAAAGTATCGGGACCCCGCCCGATCCCGCCCCAAATTTTCCGATCCGTCCCGAGGGCCGCGAATCCGAGCCGCGGGACGATCCGCACACTCCTATTCGTAACGCGTATTCTCTCGTCATCGCAGAACACGAGTGAGCCAGAAGTGGTGGGGATAGCGCCAAGCTTCTGTCATGTACAAGCCAAACCGAGCTGCAGCGTAGAAATACACGCATCAGAATAGGTCTACCTTAGGCCTTAGCTCCGAAAAAATTAAGAAGCTTTATTGGTCAGAACATTGATTCTTTCTCGATAGCTTCATCTCGTATTGGTCTACGCATAACTTCGTGACGCACACAACTACATATGTACTACGCTGACAATAAGAATAAATTACAGCCACGCGGCTACGTTCAGACGGGGCCGAGCAGCATTCCCGTTACCCCACCATACCCTTCGGTGGCTAGGGAACTCCAACTGACAAATCCACGATCGTGAGATGGTGATGGCTGATTTCTCCTCGATCGCTGTTCGCGAAAACGAATCGACCGGCCAATATATTTGAATACGACCTTAGGATAAAGATATAATGAAAGATGAAAAATTATTCGAAGCCAAAGATGAAAGGCCTTCGAATAAACAAAGGAAACTAATAAATACCCGAAGCTAAATAGAATTTTAGATTTAGGGTACACACACCCTCCCCCCAAACCTCGTGTCGATCAGTCACTGGGGCCATTCGGAAGTATATTCGCCGTTTGGCATCATTTTCATCAGTAATGCAGTGCTCTGGTGAAGAACATCGTATTACGGAGCTAATATTCTAGGCCAGGCGTGCACAGCTGAATGCTCGCCGGGCAAAAATTTTCGGACGCGTGCGGAAAGAGCATCGTAAAGCACTAGGCCACGCCTTTATGAGCGACAGTGCCGTGAGGGCCGTGGTGGGGAGTGTTCGTGAGTGAAGTGTGCCGCGGAACATCAGCAACACACATTACAGTTTACACGCATACTACGACAGCTATTGGCCACAGGGTGGGGGAACTGCTCACGGCGTCGCTCTTCGCTTTGCTCACGAGCAATCGAGAGCGCTCTTGCCCGCCACAGCCTTGCTGTGCAGGCCTGTTCTAGGCCCTAGAATCTACGATATTGTCAATGTGCAGTTGAAACGCACGCCGCTTCACACTATCGTTTCTTAGCATTTATACGGGGTGATTCTCTAGCTAGAGTCGTCAAACGCGATGCTCGCCAACAATCATGTGTCTCGCTGAGTTTCGTGGGCTTCGACGCTCGAAACCAGCGGGACTATACAATGTTGCACGCTAAGCAGTGACGAATCTGATGTTCTGCAATTTCTAATCAGATCTTTGCAAAAGTGACGTCAATCGATTCCTTACAATTTTATATATAATGTTTGTTCATAACTGCTTTCTGCATAGGACGTGTAATAAGTGTATTTCATGTTCTGTTTCGGTGCTTTGCTAGTAAAAAAATGTCTAACCTAACAAACTTCATTTTCTGGGGACATCCCCTCATCTATTTTCCCTTTTCACTTATAATTCCTTACTGCTAACGTAAAATATTGTAGCATAAGCACATTTCAAGTAATTAAAATGTACAATGAATTTTCTATGTTTGCAGTACCAGACGACTTCCGTTTAAATTTTTATAAGTACAACGCAACAGCTGAGAATTTCTTTCCTTATTCAGAATAAAATACGGAAATAGCAAACAGCTCCCTCTCGCGTTTACCGGGCAATCGGCGATCTATCGGTATTACCATTTCTGTGCAGAAAAAACCTGCTGTAATACCGGCCTGCCGAATCGGCCAGGTCACGTGACGTGTCTACCCCCTTAAAGGTGTTCCCCGTGGTGCAAACAAGTCAGAGGAAATCAGTAAATTTACGGGCGCAATATCTCGAAAACTTGGTGAAATAAAGTGTGTACGTTACAGGTTATTCAATTTGTCTTGAATCGCACTGTCAAGTGATTTCTAAAAAAATATATCGTTCTATTTAAAAAACGAACTTGACCATCGTATCTCTTAAATTAATAATCTACAAAAAAATCGTCTGCTGAGCTAATAAATTTGCCCCATCGAACCATTGAAATTCCGTATATGTAGACGTTTTTTTTTCTATCTCAAATACGTTAATAAATATCCAGCTGTTTACTGTTCTCGCTGACATCCTGTACATATGTATATATGTATATAAAGGTGGAATTTAACGGCGCGCCACTGAGGCAAACCCGCGAAATTCGTACTACAAGTAGAGCTTTCAAGTATTTTTTTCAAGCGGCCCGAAAGAATCGGGCGGCTTGGAAAGAAGCGAGCGGGCCGAATGAACTTGGAGCAGATCGAAAACTATTTGTCCGATTTATTTAAAACTTGATACACATATTCTTAATGGTATTATCTAAAATTTAGCATATCATTTTATTTTATGCGGTAACCCATTCGTATGTAATAAATGTTTTAACTTTGCCTTGTTAGGTAAAAAATTAATAGCGATATTCACCTTGCTCTCATTTGTACAATAATTTTTTTTCTTCTCAAATCCGTATGCTAATTGTCTTGTTCTTTTCCGCGTCACCTTGTTCGCGCAGATTTGGCTGCAGGTACAGGCAAAACGGCTTTTCGACCCTACGGCGTAGGACCTATGCGGATATATACTACTACCAATAAAATAATAAAACGTTTCGTACCGACCGTAGCAAAGTATAATGACTTGCCACGTTTATTTCTTTAAGCACCTCTACTGAATTATGCGTGTCTTGGATTTTTTTCGTCAAAGTTATTAAACAGGACCTTCCGTTGGAAAAAGAATTTCAAACAACGAGACGCGTATTTTCGTCGTAATTGCCACCATATGAAATGAGAAAAATTCAATGAAATGAATTTTGCCGTACTTGCTCCGTTTTCACAAAGATCGTTCATTCACCCTCGGCGTGAGCTGTTTACGTTCAATATTAATTACGTCTTTGTCTCGTAATATTTCTGCCACTTCCTTCCTCCCAATACCCGAAACGCGTTTCTTTTAACGGGCTAACAATTTTACGGTCCCAGGTTTATCTAATGTCACGTCCCGGGTGGAGGTCTCTGGGGACAATGACACTGTGGGGTTAATGGAGTTGAGGCGAGGATCTTGAATCCTGCACACTCGAGGTAGAGGGATTGGAGGCGAGGATCTTAAATCCTGCACACTCGGGGTAGAGGGATTGGAGGCGAGGATCTTAAATCCTGCACACTCGGGGTAGAGGGATTGGAGGCGAGGATCTTGAATCCTGCACACTCGGGGTAGAGGGATTGGAGACGAGGATCTTGAATCCTGCACACTCGGGGTAGAGGGATTGGAGGCGAGGATCTTGAATCCTGCACACTCGGGGTAGAGGGATTGGAGGCGAGGATCTTGAATCCTGCACACTCGGCGACCAGGGAGGTTTAAAGGCGAAATTATACTTGGGGAACACCCGTTAGAACACTTGTTGGTTTTTGTTTCATCCATATAAGAAATCACACGTAACAGTTCCGCGAAATCTGTCTAGTCACCTGGCTATACGCGGCCCATGCAAAAGAACGTTGGTAAACACTATAAGAACACTTGAGTTCGCGAACCGAGATCAGCTGTTGCTGCAGTCCGTTATGGCTTGGAATCTCCGCGGCCACAGGATAAACACAATAATACGAAGCGAGGTTTCAAGCAAAGCGGTTTATTAGCTTTAAGCACGTATATATGCACCGCGATGGCGCTTTATGCAATAACAATAATGATAATATAAGATGATGAACATGAATACATGCGAACAAACGAAAGAAAGAAATTTG
Source organism: Andrena bucephala (assembly GCA_947577245.1). NCBI lineage: Eukaryota > Metazoa > Arthropoda > Insecta > Hymenoptera > Andrenidae > Andrena > Andrena bucephala. Next base: position 49,064,429 of record OX387715.1, on the reverse strand, counting down.
AAATGCAATAAGAGTTAATACAAGTACATAATGTATGAAACGCAATAGGCGTTAAGAAAGTACAATAATACGAGCAATAAGCTTTAGTTAGAAAGAAATACGAAATGCAATAAGAGTTAATACAAGTAAATAATGTATGAAACGCAATAGGCGTTATTGTTATAAAATAGTAAATGGTATGGAGGTGATACACCATGTAATGGTAAGTAGTATTAATCGCTTACAGTAGTGTCGTAGATCGCAGAATGTAACACTGTTTAAATTTTCCGAATACTTTTCGATAACACACGTTATTGACCACTGGTGTCAGTAGAAGAGAGTTCACGGCCTCTTGGGCCCGGGTATTTATATGATTTTCGGAAGATTGTTACGGGCGAAGGGTATGCGCGGTATGCACCGTGGCACGCGCCGCGGTATCATTTCCGGGGTTTTTAGTTGTATGAAATAAGTGTCTACAATTGGAACGCGTTGACAATTGAATAAGACATCCGGGGTTTTTATCTGTACGACATATTCGCCGCAAGGACTTCCGGGGTTTTTACTTGGGCTTTTGAAAAGAGAATACTCATCTGATTTGATGGAATTTGGGTGTTTTAATTGGAAAGGGGTGAGCGTGGTTTTGGCTTGGAGGGTGTTAGAGAGGGGGGTGAGACGTGGTCTCGAATCAAGAGTGATTTGGGACGAGGGACTTGTTGAGATTCGATATGAGGGAGGAGATGATGCTTTGTAGGGCGAAGGGGAGATGGGGATTTCAGTGGCTGACCGTCTTGAGATGGGGACCACTAAGGTACATCGCCAAGGCGATCAGTGGTTAGGAACAAGGTATGATTTGAGGCTTCATTGGAGTTGTGGAGTGATTTAGGAGACAGACTTGTTATAATACCGGCGCGGAAAAATAGTGGGACGTTACACTAACATGATTCTAGTGTTCATTAATAAAATATCTACAATGTAGCATACAGATTTGAGAAGAAAAAAAATTATTGTACAAATGAGAGCAAGGCGAATATCACTATTAATTTTTTACCTAGCAAGGAAAACTTAAAACATTTATTATATACGAATTATCGCGGTAATATACGGGTTATCGCATAAAATAAAATGATGTGCTACATTTTAGATACCATTAAGAATATGTGTACCAAGTTTCAAATAAATCGGATAAATAGTTTTCGATCTGCTCCAAGTTCATTCGGCCCGCTCGCTTCTTTCCAAGCCGCCCGATTCTTTCGGGCCGCTTGAAAAAAAATCAAGTACTTGGTTCTATCCGAGCCGCTCGGTTCTTTCGAGTACCTGGCTCGGCTTGGAAACCGAGCCCCGGATTGATTCGGATTTCAAGCTACCCGAATATTCAAGTACTCGAACAGCTCTAACTACAATTCTATATTTCTTACATCGCGATAGAAATGAGCATTTCGATCGTTCATGCTACCTCATCCCTCTCCCCGCACCTACCACAATGGCCTTTAAACTGTTATAAAATATGCAACAAATCTTTAGTCGTACAATGAGAAACATTATGTTGCAAAGCCTACAGTGCTAGCAAAAAAGACAATTTGGGGTTATTTGCTTGATCCGGCAAATCCTTTCAGTGCTACATATAATAAACGCAGGGTCCCATTAGTGCAACGGCGCGCCACGCACCGGTCTGATTTCCGAGTTTCTCGGTTTTTCGAGCAGTTTGGAGCACTTGAAAGGGTTGATTTGTACGACGAGGTGCGCGTCGAAAGCATTCGTGTGCGCCCTATGCAGGGATTTCAACGTGCTGAAAGGTGGTTCTCGGCCTCAAGAGCAAAAATTGAATGGCGGAGAAATATGGACACCAATGGAGTCCTGGCGTTCTCCCGATTAAAATTATAATCAAATGTCATGTAAACCGTGCGTGCGAGATTGAGTCTGGCCATCGGCGTTCTTTTAATTCGATTGGAAAATGTCGAAGTTTTCGAGTCGAAGTAAAAGAACGTCTACCTGTACCGCGTCGTTAACCGCCAACTCGCGGGACAATACGGTCATAAACCGCAACCCTGGCGAAACGCTCTGGCCGATCAGCCTGATTAATTTTTGGGTACTAGATATGGCATTGTCCTCCTCTAGTAGCTAATCCCTCTACGTTCGGCAGGCAATAAACCGTGCTCCGCTACAACATAATTATATTATACTGATGTTCTGAGCACTGACCATGACGTAAAATTAATCTTATGGTCCGTACGATGACCAAAAGAAGATGTTCTTATGTTAGATCAAAGAATGTTTCTCCGGCAATGGGGTAGGAAACGAAATAACTCTGAACAAGTACCAGTACGCCTCGCGGTGAGACACAGGGACAAAAGGGGTAGTCCCTCCTTCTACGACTCCCTTATCTCTCGAGTATAAACGCGCGCTCAAATTTTAAAACAAAAACACGCGTTAACGTATTCCGTGCGAGAGAAGGTGAACCTTGGAGAGAAGGTATTTGCTGTGTAGAGGGCCTCATCCAGAGAGTGGCCGTTTGTGACAAATACAAGCCCGATTGTTTAGGGAGCAGCTTACATTAGAACCAAGCGACGCCGAAAACGCGCAGAAAAAACGGGCGCGAAAAATCACCGGAATAAAAGTAACCGTATCCACGCGCGAAAAATACTTACCTGTGGGAGTCTGGTTGCCAGATGTGTAGCTTGGCTATAGCCCGACTCACCGAGGACCTCAGGGGAAGAACCCGACAGTATGCCGAAAATCATAAAGTCCTTTTACCTGAGAACCGAGACACGATAGCGGCGGAAGTCGAAATCCCTGAAAAACGGCACGGTGTCGATTGCCCCTTATCGACATATCTGGTAGGCAAATGTTTCCCAACGAACGCTTCGAGAGCAAGCGATTGCCTAGTCGCAAAGAAACGAAGAAATTTCGCTTCAAAAATACCAAATTTCCAGCTGTAAATCGCCTGCACCGCCAGGACTGTTCAACTTACGCACCCGCTTTCGAAGCCAGATACAGCGTAAATCCCCACCGTAAAACCCTCGAACGTAGGACAGCATGGGCCCATCCGCCCTTCACTATACTTATACCTATTAAAAATCACGTTGACTGGAACAGTTTGTACATACTACTAATATGCAGAGTTGTGCAGAATTACAATTGAATTACTCCATGAATTGTAATTACAAAATAATTCAATTACATCGTATTCAATTACATTGCAATTCGTAATTCAGATCTCGCATTCAATTAAAATACATCGTAACTCGTAATTGCAATGTATTTGCAATTGTAATTGCACAGTACAATGTAATTGAATTATAATTACGAATTAAGAGGTAACCAAATTGAGAGCTATTAAGAGGTGGGAAAGAAATGTGTAGGTAAATGTTTCGAATAGAAAAAAATTACTATGAGTGCTGAATATGGTATTATTCATAAATTTATAATATATAAAGAGAAATAAACTCTTTTGTTACATTTTTTCCACTTTTTTTCTCACTTCAGAGTTTTGAGCTGCAATTTAATTACATTGTATTTCAATTACATTGTAATTCAATCACACGCACAATTACACTAATTAGGAATTTAATTAATTGGAAAGTTTGAATTATGTATATGCACAAAACCCTTATGTTAGAAAAAGTAATAATATTTAATTAAAAAGGAATACTGGACATAACCCATGTTTCTCAACGATCGCCGTTAAAAAGTATCGAGGCAATTTTGAGGTACATATAACTTGCAGCGACAAAGTTTTTCCTTAATATACAAAGAAGATTTTCAACAATTTTCACACTGATTAATAAGTAATTGTAGAAGATATGCCGATATATATGAATCTCGCGCGGCACCAGCAGTCAACGCGAGTGCTAAATCTGCTATGGAACGCATTAGACGCGGCTGTTGACTGTTGGTGGCGCGCGAGATTTATGTATATCGACATATTTTCTACAATTCTTTATTAATCAGTGTGAAAATTGGTGAAAATCTTCTTTGTATATTAAGGAAAAACTTTGTTGCTGCAAGTTATATGCACCTCAAAATTGTCTCGATACTTTTTAACGGCGAACGTTGAGAAACATGGGTTATGTCCAGCATTCCTTTTTAATGAAATATTATTACTTTTTTAAACATAAGGGTTTTGTGCATACATTTTACGGCTGCGCTAGAGTTTTCTGAAGTTATATTTTAAGTCTCATAACGATCCCTTAATATTTACTCAAGTTATCACAATTTATGTTTAAAGAAATAATGATTTTGGACTATGAAAAATTCCTTATTTATTATTTTTCAGCTCGAATAGTAATTATTCGATAAACAAACTGTAAACAGAAAAAAATGGGTGTCGTGACGAACTTTACAACATATTTTTTAAAATTCAGTTTAATAACATTTAATTTTCCAATCTTTCTTAGCGTTTAGACAATAATTGTTCCCATTTTCCAGCGTTAGTCCCCTTATTGCATCCGACCCTTCAATTAACAATTACTTCCGCGATACAGTCCATAGTGTATTTGAACGCTAAACACGGTGGACAGTTTAAACTTTTGCCCCAAAAAAATGGGTTTTCAGCCCACTGTGCGCCGTACGCGCAAACGCCTAGACCTGACCTGTGATTTTTCCAATATTAGCGGGCTCGCGCCGCCGACGAACCTGTGTGAACTTAGCCCCCCTTTTTTTGAAAACTTAAATTTTCGATATTATACCAGTTTGTACTAGGTTTGTACCGCGTTGTACCGTAGCGAGTTTTCAAAAATTCAAAATCGTTTTCGAGAAAATCAGAAAAAAGCAATTTTTAGGCTAGCCCCCCTTTTTTGGAAATTATCATTTTTCGCGATTGTACTGCATTGTACTAGTTGTACCGAACATTGTACCGTTCCGAGTTTTCAAAAATTCGAAACCGTTTTCGAGAAAATCAAAAAATAAAAAATCAAGCTAGCCCCCCATTTTTGGAAATTTCGATTTTTAGCGATTGTACTGAATTGTACTAGTTGTACCGAACATTGTACCGTTCCGAGCATTCAAAAATTCGAAACCGTTTTCGAGATAATTAGAAAATAAAACAAAAAACTAGCCCCCCATTTTTCGAAATTTCGATTTTTAGCGATTGTACTGCATTGTACTAGGTTTGTACCGCGTTGTACCGTTCCGAGAAATTGTTTAACTCTTTTAGTTTCCGAGAAAAATCGAAATAACCAAAGTGTCGAGTCGTACTACTGGGAAAAAAAAATTTGCGAAAAATTAAGAACTCGAGGTTGTACCAGTTTGTACTAGGTTTGTACTGTGTTGTACCGTTCGGAGGAATTGTTTAACTCTTTTGGTTTCCGAGAAAAATCGAAATAACCAAAGTGTCGAGTCGTACTACTGGGAAAAAAAAATTTGCGAAAAATTAAAAACTCGAGGTTGTACCAGTTTGTACTAGGTTTGTACTGCGTTGTACCGTTCGGAGAAATTGTTTAATTCTTTTGGTTACCGAGAAAAATCGAAATAACCAAAGTGTCGAGTCGTACTACTGGGAAAAAAAATTTGCGAAAAATTAAAAACTCGAGGTTGTACTAGTTTGTACTAGGTTTGTACCGCGTTGTACCGTTCCGAGAAATTGTTTAACTCTTTTAGTTTCCGAGAAAAATCGAAATAACCAAAGTGTCGAGTCGTACTACTGGAAAAAAAAAATGTTGGGGATTGTGCATGCGCCCATGCGACCCTCGTGTCCGTAAAGGACTGCGCGCGCAGGGGTTGGGACTGGCATGATGGCCGGCCCACGCTACGGACAGCTTGTTCTACGTTCTTTGTGGTTTAGCTTAATTTAAGTTCAAGTAAGAATATATACAGTTTATTAGAATTACGTGTGTCAAGTAATTTCTCCCGGAACCTCTCATCCTTTCCCTTGGACTCAACAATTGGCGCTGCGGACTACGTTCAACCGGGTTCAAGAAAGGCACGAGACACACAACAATGGCGGACACAGCAGAGCAAATCAAGGCCCTTACGGAGGCCATCAATGGACTTCTACAGTTACAACTTCAGCAGAAGCAGTCAGAATCTGCCTCTACTCCTCACGGGACTCAACATATGTCAAAATCCGATTTGTACAACGAGTTGAGTGCCCGTGTGGAAAAATACGCATACGGTTCGGGTGACGAAATCAAACCTTTCAACAAATGGCTTCTTCGTCATGAATACACAGTCGTCACCGAAGCGGCGTCCCTGCCACCCGAGATGCAGACGCGCCTTGTGTTGGACAAATTGGGACAGACCGAATTTGATAGGTTAGTGGATCATGTGGCGCCGACGGACCCTACAAAGTTGCCGCAAGAACAGCTCATTGAGACGCTGAAGGAGCTTTTCCGGGTTAAAGTACCGATCACACGCCGCCGCATCGAGATTCTTAACTATCGAAATGACAAGGCAACGTCGATCTCAGAGCACATTGATCGTATAAACCGCCACGGGGCAGAATTCGATCGGGCTAACCTGACTGACGACGGCTTGCGAATTGTGTTGCTCTTGCAGTCTTTCTGTTTCGCAAAGGACGCGGAGGACCTGAAGAAATTGGCCCTGCGTGTGGTCGAGAAAAATCGAAGTGCTTCCCTGAAAGATGTCGCCGCCGAGCTAGAGGCTCACCTTAACGTGTCCTCTAGTATGAAGACTTTGGAAAATCCGGCTAAGGTTTCTTCGACTTGTAGTGCGTTGGTATCGAAGTCGAAACCAAAGCAGCAAGTTCTGCGCAATTCTGTTCAGAACGACCAAGTTCGTTCTAAGCTAGACTCTAAGTGCTTCAGTTGTGGTGGTGGACATGTTCGGGCTTCGTGTAAATTCCGTGAGGCGGTGTGCCATAAGTGCGCTAAAAAAGGGCATATCGCGTCCGTGTGCCGTTCTGGGCCGAAAGACCCTAAAAACGTCGATAAGAAAGCGAGCATCGTTGCCCAAGCGATTTCCGCGGTCGGTAAACGTCGTCGACGGTATATTACGATTTCGATCGACAAAACAAACATTCGTTTAGAGTACGATACGGGTTCCGATATCACCGTCATCGGGAGGGACGAATGGATTCGACTCGGATCACCGAGGCTTGTCGAGGGCGAAATCGTCGAGCACGCTGGCGGTAGTAACTTAGAACTGATCGGCAAATTTCGTGCCAGCATTCGTGCAGTTGACCGCGACGGTGTGATCGACATTTGTGTAGCCGGTCGCAACGGTCTAAATTTGATAGGTCTTGATGCTATAGACAGCCTCAGATTATGGCCGGCGCTTTTAAATGATGCGGGTGAGGTGAAATGTGTGCTGAGTTTGCAGCAGCAAAAGTCTTCAAGTTCCAGTGTTCCGTCTACGGAAGTAGCCGCGTCGCATGAACTTTCGTCTGTCTCCGGTCAATCGGGCGTTTACGAGGACAATTGTAGTGACACGGCTTCGTCGCGCGCGTATTTGACTATGGTGGAGAAAGATTTTCCTAACCTATTCGCGGGTGGGTTAGGGTTGTGTCGCGATTTCAAGGCTAGATTCAGCCTCAAGGACGACGCATGGTCCGTCCAAATTCCATGTCGCAGTATTCCATTTGCCATGGAAAAACCTTTGGAAGAGGAAATACACCGTCTCGAGGAGAGCGGTATAATAGAACGGGTTGAATCGTCGGTGTGGACGTCGCTAATTGTGACAGTTAAGAAGCCGAACACGAAAATCCGAGTTTGCGCAGATTTCTCCACGGGAGTGAACGTCGCTCTTTTCGACAACCGGCACCCACTTCCCAGCGTGGATTATATCTTCACAAAATTAAATGGTAGCGCTTATTTCAGCATACTGGATTTGAGCGATGCTTTCTTCGAGATCGAGATCGCGGAAGATAACAGGGAAATCACCACGATCGCCACTCCTAGGGGTCTGTTTCGGTTTAGGCGCCTGCCCTTTGGAATAAAAACAGCTCCGGCTATCTTCCAACAGGCGATGGACCATACACTCGCGGGTCTACAGGGAGTGTATGCTTATATCGACGACGTTGTGGTCACTGGCTCCACTCGTGAGGAGCACGACCAGCGTTTACAGGCTACACTTCGGCGACTGGAGCAAAAGGGTTGGCAACTCAGCATCACGAAATGTAAATTCGGCCTTGAAGAGATCAAGTACTTCGGGTTTATAGTGAATGCCAACGGCATTTCAGCTGATCCTCAAGCTACCCGCGCCATAGCAACTATGCCTAATCCTACGAATGTTTCGGAGGTGCAAAGCCTTCTAGGTATGGTGAACCACTACGGAAAGTTCATTCCCCACCTTCACCAACTGAAACAGCCCTTGGAACAGCTCACGCGGAAGAACTGTCCTTGGAGCTGGTCTCCGAAACACAATCAGGCTTTTGACCAAATCAAGAGAGTTATGCTGAGCCCCCTCCTTCTGGAGCATTATGACCTTACGAAGAGCCTCGTGGTGGCAGCCGACGCGTGCTCTACCGGCATCGGGGCGGTGCTTCTTCAGAGGTCTCCGGATGGCAGTGAGCGGGCAGTTTACCACATGTCCCAGAGCCTCACTGACGCTCAGCACAACTATTCCCAGCTTGAAAAGGAGGCTCTTGCCCTCGTATCGGCTGTGGAACGTTTCCATAGATTTGTCTGGGGCAGAAAGTTCATATTACAGACGGACCACAAGCCCCTCGTGGCGCTGCTCCAAACGGAGGGCACTAAGGGTCTGAAACCAACTACGGCGGCTCGTCTGAAGCGTTGGGCTCTGAGATTGCTGGGGTACGATTTTCACATCGAATATGTACCTACACAGGAATTCGGTCAGGCCGACGCGTTGTCGCGCCTGATCGACAAATTTCGTCGGGACAATGCAGAAGAGTTGCAGGTTGCTGGTATCCGTGAGGTGGAGTCGGAGCTACTCCAGATCAGAAGCCTCACCATCGACCGTTTTGGTGAGGAACTTCGACGCAACCTGGAAACCGCCACCATGGAAGATCCCGTTCTCAGCACGGTAATCCGGGCGATCCGGGATAACAAGTGGGACCGCACGGCGGACCAGGAGGTTTTGAAACCTTTCAGGCAACGTCTGGAAGATTTGAGTATTGTCGATCACACACTCATGTTAGGGGACAGGGTGGTGATCCCAAAGATCTTGCAACCCGCAATTCTGGCTGCCTTGCACAAAGGGCACCCGGGTATCAGAAGATCGAAGCAGCTCGCCCGAGAATTTGTTTTCTGGCCTAAGATGCTAGACGACATTGAGCACCTCGTGCGTCAGTGTGACGCTTGTGCTCTTGAGCAAAAGATGCCCAGGAAGGTACCTCTCGAGGGTTGGCCTGCGGCAACAAAACCGATGGAACGTGTCCATATTGATTATGCTGGGCTAATCAATGGCCAGTATCTTCTTATATTCATTGACGCGTTCTCCAAATTTCTTGATGTGGCCATAACCCCCACAATTTCGGCGAACCGCACTGTGGAGTTATGCCGCGAGGTTTTCGTCAGGTACGGTCCCCCGGACATCCTCGTTTCGGATCATGGGACCCAATTTACTTCGCAGGCTTTCGAGACATTCTGCAAAGGCTTGCAGTGCACTCATTTGATGTCTGCAGTTAACCATCCTCAGTCTAACGGTCAAGTAGAGAGGATGGTGGATACGGTGAAACGGGCTATTGCAAAAGACCCGTCAAACTGGAGGACACAACTTTTTGATTTCTTGCATAGTTATCGATACACTCCGTGTTCGACAGCCCCCAGCGGAAGGTCACCAGCGGAGGTATTTTTTGGGCGAAGAATCAATTCGCCATTCAGCAAGCTATTTTCTGGGCAGCAGCCTCAGGACGCTATCCCAGTTCACCCCAACCAGACAGATATGGAGGCTCAATTTCGCAAGCATCATGGGGCTCAACCGAGAAGTTTGTCTGTAGGGGATCGCGTGGTCGTCCTCCTCCGAAAGGACAAACGCGAGCAAGGTACGGTGGCTGCCGTCGTTTCTAAGGTGCGATATTCTGTCCGCCTCGATAGTGGAAACGTTGTCGAGCGGCACCTGAACCACATCTGGAGGGGTGGAAGTACCGTTCTGGACCCGGGTATTCCATCTCCTGCTTCTGAGAGGGTGGTGGGAGATGACGATGGGACACTTCTTGCGCAGTGTCCGACTCAGCCTGTGGACGGTCCTGCCACGTCGTTGACGACCCAGCCCGTGGACAACCCAGCCGTGGACAGTCCAGCCACACCGGACTCGGATTTGCCACGCCAGCCTGTCGAGGCCCGAAACCCTGAGACCGGGGTTCTCGAGGAGCTTGCGACTCCGCGACCTGTCCGCAATCGGATCGCGCCACGGCGCCTGCAATTAGATCCGAACGCCAGGTCCTATTCGTATTGGTAACTCCTTCTTTAGGAGGGAGATGTTGGGGATTGCGCATGCGCCCATGCGACCCTCGTGTCCGTAAAGGACTGCGCGCGCAAGGGTTGGGACTGGCATGATGGCCGGCCCACGCTACGGACCGCTTGTTCTACGTTCTTTGTGGTTTAGCTTAATCTAAGTTCAAGTAAGAATATATACAGTTTATTAGAATTACGTGTGTCAAGTAATTTCTCCCGGAACCTCTCATCCTTTCCCTTGGACTCAACAAAAAATTTGCGAAAAATTAAAAACTCGAGGTTGTACTAGTTTGTACAGGTTTGTACCGCGTTGTACCGTTCGGAGAAATTGTTTAACTCTTTTGGTTACCGAGAAAAATCGAAATAACCAAAGTGTCGAGTCGTACTACTGGGAAAAAAAAATTTGCAAAAAATTAAAAACTCGAGGTTGTACTAGTTTGTACTAGATTTGTACCGCGTTGTACCGTTCCGAGAAATTGTTTAACTCTTTTGGTTTCCGAGAAAAATCGAAATAACCAAAGTGTCGAGTCGTACTACTGGGAAAAAAAAATTAGCGAAAAATTAAAAACTCGAGGTTGTACTAGTTTGTACTAGGTTTGTACCGCGTTGTACCGTTCGGAGAAATTGTTTAACCTTTTTGGTTTCCGAGAAAAATCGAAATAACCAACGTGTCGAGTCGCACTACTGAGAAAATTTTTTTTTTCAAAAAATTAAAAACTCGTGGTTGTACCAGTTTGTACTAGGTTTGTACCGCGTTGTACCGTTCGTAGAAATTGTTTAACTCGTTTTGTTTCCGAGAAAAATCCAAATAATTAAAGTGTCGAGTCGTACTACAAAGAAAAAAAATTGCGAAAAATTAAAAACTCGTGGTTGTACCAGTTTGTACTAGGTTTGTACCGCGGTGTACTGCGTTATACCGTATTTTCAAATAATAATAAAATATACTGCATACTTACTTAACACTTTATGCAGAGGGAACATATCGGGAATTATGTTTTTCGGGATAGCTTCTGATTACGAATAAAAAATGTACAATCAACTATAAGCATACAGAAAGGAATATTTCCTGGGCGTTTCATAGTAACAAAACTATACGGTAAGGCGAATATTTTAGTACTTTAAATTAACATGTAAGAAGCATAGTTGTTCTACGTTCTCTAGTAACAATTTTTCATGAATCATTATATACTAAATTTGCAATATTTACCGACAAAACACAGACATAAACATATTCAAGGCATAACAGTAATTTCATTGACCACGTGGGGCATAATTAAAGGAAAAGAGGCTTTTTTCATTTCAGACAATGTTCCAAATATTCTTAAAGCCATAAATACACGAGCAAACTGGACTCGAATTCCATGTTTTGCACATTGTTTTCATCTGGCTATTAGAACTTGCTTAAAAAAATATGAGCTATATAAAATAATTCCTAAGAAATTCCGAATTAAAGTTGAATTTTTTGTACGTTCAACATCTGCAAGAGAAACATTTATACAATTTTAAAAATCTAGGGATTCCGACAGAATGCCTCTGCAATTAGTACAAGAAGTAGACACCCGATGGAATTCCGCGTATATGATGTTTCATAGATTTTCTTAACTACAGATATTACACTATCGAACCAAAACATGTCGGAAAATTTAAATCCTGAAGAATGGACGTTTTTGTAAGCTGTAACAATAGTTCTAGCACCCACGAAAGAAGTAACAGAATTAATGAGTGGAGATCTGTATCCCACATTGTCACAGTACTATCCCATGTACACTGCATTCCATATTAGAGCATACCGACGCCCCTACCGATTTGCGACCGATCTGCGCAACTCCCACTACTACCCACAATTTGAACCACATGCGATTGGTCGTGGTAATTTTCAAGGAATAACTGGTACATCCCAAACGCGGGACCTGACCGTTGTCAACGTAAACAGTGGACGAAAAGTTAACAGAGAGAGTAAGTACAGGGCCGTGCGACGGAGAAAAACATAGGAGTCGAGCGTAGCAACGCCTCCTGAGGGTCGTGCCTGCGCGAAATCGGTATGCTCTAATGTGGAATGCAGTGTACATTGCGTTACTCAATGTCCTTCATCCTGGGAGTACGGCAAATGCAATAAATCACTGCAATGTTGTAACAACGTCCGCGATACATTGAAGGTAAATTATTTTAACTGTTTATTTCGCTAATGGCTTAGTGTAGAAATCGATACAGACTTTATTAAATGAAATAGGTATTTTATTTGCAGAAACGGTTCAATCACATTATAAGATGTGAAATTATAATTGTCATGCTTTTAGATCCTAGATTTAAACACCGTTTAGTACCACAGGAAGAGCAGCGTACTGTTATTGATAAATTAAGTAAAAAAATAGATGAGATTCAAAAAGAAATATGTTAGAGCCCATGTGAAAAATAAGGTGTGTTTAAATAATTATTTTGCCAAATTCTAAATGTAGTTTTCCACAAAAATCGATTAAAATTGTGTAGGTACTTTGAGGGTCTTCCTTTTTAAAACAATTTTCAATGTGGCAAAATTTGACAACTTGAATCTTTCTTATTTTCATAAACGCTTCGCGTGAATTGAACCGCAGGGTAAACGCACCAATAAATGAACACTTAAGGCTAATGAATGAAAACTATTATAAAATTATTTGGATATGAAGCAAGAAATTAGAAAAAGTCTCTAATTAATTAGTTGCTTGTTTTAATAACTTATTTTACTCATTTTAATATAAAGTGCCCATTCGCTGGTACGTGTTCATTTACTGGTACATCCACCCTATATACGACATTGTCCATGCCAACCGAAATGGATCAGTTTTGGCCGCATAGAAATAAAACCCACGTCATTAATTAATAAAAAATGGATTTTATTTTAGCTTAAAATGAAAAATAAAAGTTTTTTGTATCGCCTCCCGGTCCACCGTTCCACCCTCCTTGGCCGCCCCCGCAGCTTGGTCCCGGTCCCCCGTTCCAGCCTCCTAGGTCGACCCAGCGGCTTGGTCCCGGTCCCCCGTTCCAGTCTCCATGGCCGCCCCCGCAGCTTGGTCCCGGTCCCCCGTTCCAGCCTCCTAGGCCGACCCAGCAGCTTGGTCCCGGGATACCCCTCCAACCTCCTCGGCCACCCGCGCGGCTTGATCCCGGGATACCCCTCCAACCTCCTTGGCCACCATCGCGCCATCTTCCCCGGCGTTTTTCCTGCTCACGGCGTTGATATATTATACGCCTTGACTTTCTTTTCATCTGGTACAGTAACATAAAAATTAAATTTTCTATTTCTACCAATACATACAGGGTGTCCCACCTAAGACTGGACAGCCGGTTTTCTCCTAAACTATTGGAGATAAAAATATAAAAAAAATAGGGAATTCCATGGTTCGAGGGGGCCAATTAACTAGCGCGAACGAATTTTTTTATTGATTATTATTTTAAAAGATACGATGGTCAAGTTCGGTTTTTCAAATGGAACTATTTTTTTGAACACCTGAGTTGATAGTGCGTTCCAAGACAAATTCAATAAGCTTTAATGTATACACTTTATTTTCACTGGTTTTTAAGATATTGCGCTTGCAAATTTACTGATTTTCACTGGAAGAAAACTGTCTGGTATAGCACGGACCGGGGACGGTCTTACTGGCTCCACGGGTGGCACTGCCTTTTGAAATAGATACCTACCTGCGAAAGGTCTACGCCAGGCCCAAAGGCTGGACAATTTTTTTCCGTCAGAAATGCTACTTAAGTAGGTACATCTGCGGTATCGAGAAGCGCACCGTTACTTTTATTTCGCACTTGCTTCTACGCTCGGATGGCCGGTTCTTTTGGGAGGGATGCAAGTTCGATTGGTTAGGTTAGGAGGAGTGAAAGTTGCTAGATTAAATTTCAATCATAGGGAGCAGATTGTTTCAGAACCATTCGGATTTGCATTCCTCACAAACGGCTGCTCTCTTGAAGAGGCCCTCTTCACAGCAATGCCCCCTTCTCTCGCACGGAATACGTTAACGCTTGCGTTTGTTCTGATATTGAAGCTCGTGTTTATACTCGAGAGGACCACGCGTCGACAGCGGGCTACCCCATTTCTTCCTGTGTCTCTCCACGAGCCGTGTTGACGGTGGATTGTAGGAGCGTAGATATCTGGATGCCAGTTATTGAATTCAGGAGACGATAGGATCATTTTATTACAAAACACACATGTACTATAATTAAAGTAAATCGTATTCCTCTCGGGCAGGAGTACTGATAATGATCGAACTTGCGCCCCCCTTCACGCAGACCAATTACACGGAGGGTAGTCGGGTCACACACTGCCCAAATGATACAGGGTAATTCTGGGGCAACGCCCGTCAAGGAGATGCGCTGGTACCCCGTGGCGAGGACAGACCTTCGCATTGCCTCACCCGATTTTTATGGTTTTTTTCCGGAAAAAGGTACGAATCCTGGGCCGAACGTAGCGAATTGAAGTTGACCCTCCGCAGTCGAGGGTGAAATATCCATTTGAGCGAATTAAGAAATTCTTTTCTTCGTCGTATCGAAAGGGAAGTGGTGCCAATGGATTCCTTATGTTTTTCTGACGAAAATCATACCAAATGTCATACAAATCGCACTACTTTGACACAAGCAATTCGTATTCCTTATGTAAGAGTTGTCCGATTTACACGACACTTGGCATGATTTTCATCGGAAAAGCCCAAGGAATCCATCGGCGACACTTCCATATCCATAGGATAAAGAATAAAGAATTATTTTATTTCCTAAACAGATACAGGGTAATTAGGGAGCAACGCCCGTTCACCCTCGACTGCGGAGGGTCGACTTCAATTCGCTACTTTCGGCCCAGGATTCGTACCTTTTTCCGGAAAAAAAACCATAAAAATCGGGTGAGGCAATGCGAAGGTCTGTCCTCGCCACGGGGTGCCAGCGCATCTCCTTGACGGGCGTTGCTCCAGAATTACCCTGTATCATTTGGGCTGTGTGTGACCCGACTACCCTCCGTGTAATTGGTCTGCGCGAAGTGGGGCGCAAGTTCGATCATTATCAGTACTCCTGCCCGAGGGGAATACGATTTACTTTAATTATAGTACATGTGTGTTTTGTAATAAAATGATCCTATCGTCTCCTGAATTCAATAACTGGCATCCAGATATCTACGCTCCTACAATCCACCGTCAACACGGCTCGTGGAGAGACACAGAAAGAAAAGGGGTAGCCCGCTGTCGACGCGTGGTCCTCTCGAGTATAAACACGAGCTTCAATATCAGAACAAAAGCAAGCGTTAACGTATTCCGTGCGAGAGAAGGTGGGCATTGCTGTGAAGAGGGCCTCTTCAAGAGAGCAGCCGTTTGTGAGGAATGCAAATCCGAATGGTTCTGATACAATCTGCTCCCTATGATTGAAATTTAGTCTAGCAACTTTCACTCCTCCCAACCTAACCAATCGAACTTGCATTCCTCCCAAAAGAACCGGCCATCCGAGCGTAGAAGCAAGTGCGAAATAAAAGTAACGGTGCGCTTCTCGATCCCGCAGATGTACCTACCTAAGTAGCATTTCTGACCGAAAAGAATTGTCCAGCCTTTAGGCCTGCCATTCATGGCGTAGACCTTTGGCAGGTAGGTATCTATTTCAGCAGGCAGTGCCACCCGTGGCGCCAGTAAGACCGTCCCCGGTCCGTGCTATACCAGACAGTTTTCTTCCAGTGAAAATCAGTAAATTTGCAAGCGCAATATCTTAAAAACCAGTGAAAATAAGGTGTATACAGTAAAGCTTATTTAATTTGTCTTGGAACACACTATCAACTCAGGTCTTCAGAAAAATAGTTTCATTTGAAAAACCGAACTTGACCATCGTATCATTTAAAATAATAATCGAAAACAAAATTCGTTCGCGCTAATAAATTGGCCCCCTCGAACCATGCAATTCCCTATTTTTTTTATATTTTTATCTCCAATAGTTTAGGAGAAAACCGGCTGTCCAGTCTTCCCGCGGACACCCTGTATAAGGACCACCCTACTGGGGAGGGATGGGTGACCGCCTTTCTCCCGATACGCCGCTGCTGAGTTTTTTTTTTGTCTTACCCTCCTAAAATATGAAGTTGGGTGAGAAGATGATATGTTTAAAGTTTCAAAGCGATTGGACAACGGGAACCCGTGCCACATTTGAGTTGAAGTTTTGAAAAAATAGTGATTTCTCAATATTTTTGCATTTTTACGAAAAGTTGTTTACCTAGCACGAATTCGCTCCACACTATTGGATTCTGTAGACATTTCTGAAGATGAAACCATACACGAAAAATGTCAGAACGGTTTATAACTCGGACTGTTCGAGAAAATATCCGTCGGGAACACGTGCACGGCGTTTTGCCGCCTGGCGGCCATGGCTCGCCTTGCACGACTCGTCAGGGCCGTCGCTACACGCGCAATCGACACAGTGCCCCGTGGAGTGGTTCTTAGTTATAGAAGTCAACATTTTTTTTAGTTTTATTTTAGTCTTCGGCTACTTTCGAAGTATCAGTGAATATATTTTAATAAAAGTACAATTTCTTACATGTATAATAGTAACATTTGTATATTACTTCCAACAATAAACGCAAAATCTTTGAATTAAGGGGGTAGACACGGGTAATGCAGCGCGCTGTAATACCCACATAATGTGCCCGAAACATGGGTTTGGGGGGATACGTTTTTCGTCCTTATATGAGCAGATTTTGGGCTGGGTGAGGTCTCAATCGAAAGAGGAAGGTTCGATGCAGCCCGCTCTGGTCATGGTTCGACAAGATTGTGTTGATATCTAATAATATGAGTGTTCAAAGTAGAGCAAAAGTCGACAAAATACACCCGCAGGAATCCAATTTTTTTAGGTCACTAAAAGAGTTTTGTGGCTCAAACGATGACCAGAGCGGGCTGTCTCGAACCTTCCTCTTTCGAATGAGACCTCACCCAGCCTAAAATCTGTTCATATAAGGACGAAAAACGTATCCCCGTGATTGCATTCCCAAATACGAGTTCCGCCATATTGGCGATAATACAGAGCAAGTCACGTGACAAATTTAGTTGAGCTAGTGGACACGAGATGGCGCCTACTCGGGAGGACTGCCAACGTGGAATCATAGCAAAACTGAAGCGTTAGCTGGATACACAAGCCACAGTAAAAGCGTGATGCAGTCAATGCATGCATTTTCGGACGACTTTAGGTTAGGTTATATGCATTTTAGGTATACATTGACTAGGAACTGCTGGGAATTGTCTACATTTACTAAATTCACGCTTTTACTGTAACACATACATCACCGCTGCCGAATATATGTTATAATTATATGGCCACATTATTTCAAATAAAAAAAGAGATTGGAATTTTTTAATAACACTGGAAGTAGTGATTTACTGATATCATATTTTCAGAAAATATAATTATTGCATTTATTATTATTCTTCCGACTATTGTATATAACATATAACAAGGAAAAGTCTCCAAACCGGTCAACAGTTGACTCCTTGATTTTTTTCGTAATTCTTTACGCTCCTATGCAGAGATGGGCATTATTTAATTAAAAGAATATACTTCCGAATGGTCCCAGTGGTCGATCGACACGAGGTTTGGGGGAGGGTGTGTGTACCCTAAATCTAAAATTCTATTTAGCTTCGGGTATTTATTAGTTTCCTTTGTTTATTCGAAGGCCTTTCATCTTTGGCTTCGAATAATTTTTCATCTTTCATTATATCTTTATCCTAAGGTCGTATTCAAATATATTGGCCGGTCGATTTGTTTTCGCGAACAGCGATCGAGGAGAAATCAGCTATCACCATCTGACGATCGTGGATTTGTCAGTTGGAGTTCCCTAGCCACCGAAGGGTATGGTGGGGTAACGGGAATGCTGCTCGGCCCCGTCTGAACGTAGACGTGTGGCTGTTATTTATTCTTATTGTCAGCGTAGTACATATGTAGTTGTGTGCGTCACGAAGTAATGCGTAGACCAATACGAGATGAAGCTATCGAAAAAGAATCAATGTTCTGACCAATAAAGCTCCTGAATTTTTTCAGAGCTAAGGCCTAAGGCACACCTATTCTGATGCGTGTATTTCTACGCTTCAGCTCGGTTTGGCCTATACATGACAGAAGCTTGGCGCTATCCCCACCACTTCTGGCTCACTCGTGTTCTGCGATGACGAGAGAATACGTGTTACGAATAGGAGTGTGCGGATCGTCCCGCGGCTCGGATTCTCGGCCCTCGGGACGGGTCGGAAAATTTCGGGCGGGATCGGGCGGGGTCTCAATTTGATCGAGAAAACATGAGGAATCGACTGACGTCACTTTCGCAAAGATCTGATTAGAAATGCAGAACTGCAGATTTGTCACTGCTTAGCGCGCAACATTGTATGGCCCCGCTGGTTTCGAGCGCCGAAGCCCACGAAACTCAGCAAGTCGCATGATTGCCAGCGAGAAGGCCAAGAGGGGACTTTCCATGGCGAAGGAAAATCAGCCTTCTACAGAACTCAAATCGAGAAAGACTTTGCTAACAAACTTTATATTCACGTCAAAAAAATACTTGTAAAATTTAGACGACGAACTATTGTTGAATATCGCCAGTTCTTACATATGCCCCACTGGGTTCGGAATTCCTGATCCCAGAGTTTCATGCATTTACCTATTGAAATGTTGCTTCAAGTCATCGGGCAATTGCATTGTTTCTTCTCGTACATATGTATATCTGTTCGCGAGTAGGTGTCATGAATGACGCGACTTTTATTTCCCAAATAAATTCACCCCTATCAGGGCCCTCGCTCGAACCGCTTGACAAGGAGACCGCACGATGTGAACCGAGTGCGAGTGAAATAGCGCACCAGCGGTACACCCTCGGTCGACGGCGACTTGAGTCATCCAGTACTGAATACGAAATGTTGAAAATTTCTCATTACACCTTGATGAGAGTGTTACCATTCGTGGATTGTTGGTGAGTCAAGACACGAAGCAATTCAGTCTATTTTTTCTTATGAATACATGATTAGAACACACTCTACGTTGAATAAAAATTGATCGAATTGCTCCATGTTTGATATAATTTTCATCGGGAAATCCTAAAAAATTCATCGGTAATACTTTCATCAATACTTATCAAAAACACGAACATTTTATTTTTCTGTACTGGGTATTTTATCTAGCTCGTCGGTTTTATTGTTCTCGGCTGTCAACGGGCGGTCTACTAGGACCCGAAGGTCCACGCTCGCAACGAGAAAGCAAAACAGTGGGGTGGGTAGGTCTTTCCCGATAAACTGAGCCCAAAGGCTTCTCAACAATTGAAACATTGGAAGACTGTACATATTCTTTCTAATGCTTTCGGCGATATGCGCAACCATTTGTATGCCCGGTTTCATGTCTAACAAGTCAGGCGATTTTGTTTGTGAGAGCCATATATAAAGACAGTCCTGTAACGTTCACTACATCTTCAATTATAAAACTGCAAATATGTTATTTTACACATGTGTCTCGCTGAGTTTCGTCGGCTTCGACGCTTGAAACCAGCGGGGCCATACAATGTTGCGCACTAAGCACTGATGAATCTGAAGTTTTGCAATTTCTAATCAGATCTTTGCGATCGTGGCGTCAATCGATTCCTTATACTTTCTCAATCAAATTGGCCCCAAAAATGATACAACTCAAACCATAATTAAGGAAATTACGTGAAAAATTTGTTTGCAGAATTGAAAGCCCGTTTCGTTAAAAATAGTCCGATTTAAATAATTTTTCATAAAAAAAATGCGTAGGCTGGATGCGCGTGATTATTACATGGCCCCCTCCATAGACATATATAGACGGATCAGAAGATGGGACTATCGGCGTGGGGAAGGAAGGCTTGGAGGGGTAAAGGCATAGGTTCAGATACAGGCGCGTCGGTTAGCTTCGGATGCATTCGGCATGCATAACCACAGCGTTATCCGATTTACTCGTATCGCTCCCCTTACCGCGAACCTTGCCACCCCCCTCAGCTTACGCTCCTCCGTCTATATATGTCTATGGTCCCCTCCTCGAAGTCACAGAAAATATAACCTATGTATACGCTATATGACAATAAATGTTGAGCGGCTATTTCGTTCTTTTGCGCTACATTTGTGAACATTTTATCATCCTTCCGAAACATTATTATTACGTCGCAACAGTATCTTTAGGAAATCGGGTCTAGCATATAGGATATATTTTCTGTCACTTCGAGGACAGAAAATCCGGTCCTCCAAGTGACAGAGAATATAACCTATATGCTATACCCGATTTCCTAAAGATACTGTTGCGGCGTAATAATAATGTTTCGGAAGGATGATGAAAAGTTCACAAATGTAGCGTAATACAACGAAATAGCCGCTAAATATTTATTGTGTTATAGCATATACATAGGTTATATTTTCTGTCACTTCGAGGAGGGACCACATAATAATCACGCGTTGGATTCAACATGAAACACAATTTTATATATGTTTGTTCATAACTGCTTTCTGCATAGGATGTGTATTTCATGTTCTGTTTCAGTGTTTTGCTAATTAAAAAATGTCTATCCTAAGAAACTTCATTTTCTGGGGACATGCCCTCATCTATTTTTCCTTTTCACTTATAATTCCTTACTGCCAACGTAGAATATTGTAGCATAAGCACATTTCAAGTAATTAAAATGTACAATGAATTTTCTACGTTTGCAGTACCAGCCGACTTTCCGTTTAAATTTTTATAAGTACAACGCAACAGCTGAGATTTTATTTCCTTATTCAGAATAGAATACGGAAATAGCAAACAGCTCCCTCTCGCGTTTACCGGGCAATCGTCGATCTATCGGTATTACCATTTCTGTGCAGAAAAAACCTGCTGTAATACCGACCTGCCGAATCGGCCAGACCACGTGACGTGTCTACCCCCTTAAGCTTAGCATATAAAGCAGCGGCTGACCGGCGAGACCGGGGCTAGTAGGCCAGTTTTTCAATTTTCGATTTTCAATAAATTATGTGGACGAAATATCATTAAACTGGTTTGTATATTTGCCTATCTGATTAAATTATTAATGTTGACTCAATGTGACAACAATTAAGGTATTTTAATGTTTTTCTAACACCATCCATGCTGGTCATCAGTTAAGAAAATGTTATTAGTAACTTATCACAGTGGTAATAAAATAATAACACAATGTCACAAGAGTTGTTTCATTATAAAATATTAATTTTTTTCTTTCATATTTTAATAATAAGTTGAACTATAAATGAAGACAACCATCAATACATTTTACAAGTTTTAGAAGAATATCGGCAACTGTACCCCGATACAAAGAAATCTAGCTTGATAAAAGACAAATACTAACACATATGCATTATTTTAATTTTATTTATACCCATAAGTTAAATTGTAATAATATTTTGTTGTATATAAATACTTACATAATTATAAGAAATTAGTGAATAATACAATTTTAGTAAATAAAAAATATTGTAGATTCTGACATCCGGATTCCGCACCTGCGTAGAGTAGCTTACACGCTGCGTTTTATTCTATAATTGTAAGAGATAAAAATCAATGATTTCGTCTATATTTTTGGAAGTAATATACAAATGTAACTATTATACATGTAAGAAATTGTACTTTTATTAAACAATATTCACTGATACTTCGAAAGTAGCCGAACACCCAAAAAACTCAACAAAAAAAATTTGACTCCTATAGCTAAGGACCATTCTACGGGGCACCGTGTCGATTGCGCGTAGCGACGGCTCTGGCGAGACGCGCCAGGCAAGCAATTGCCGCCACTGCCGCCAATCGTCAAAACTCCGTGCACGCGTTCCCGACGGATATTTTCTCGAACAGTCCGAGTTATAAACCGTTCTGACATTTTTCGTGTATGGTTTCTTCTTCAGAAATGTCTACAGAATCCGATACTGTGGAGCGACTTCGTGCTAGATAAACAACTTTTCGTACAAATGCAAAAGTATTGCGTAGAAATCTTGCACATCGGCACTTTTTTAAACTTTGACGGCCGTTTACAACCATATAAAACCATCAAATTTAATAACTGTATACACCGATATATTCAGGAAACTCTCCTCTATATTTTGAGACTAAATTGAACTTTCTAGTATTCTTGGTTTTCACGTAATACCTCATTCTTGCCCAAAATCGGGCGCTTTTTACAAAAACTCATGTTTTCAAAAACTGTGGGTGATAGAGCAGTTCTGTTTAAGGATTCGTGTTTGGGAGGAAAAACTCTACTAGGATCTCGGAGTTCATATTGCAGATCCAAATACGTGTTGGACAGTGTAGGTTAACCCCCAAATCGCCTATTCTAGTTTATACGCTGCGTTGTATACTAATTTTAAAAGATAAAACTCAAAGATTTCGTCAATATTTTTTTAAGTAACACATACATATTCTTATTGTACATCTAATATACTGTACTTTTAGTAAAAAATATTCATTGATACTTCCAAAATAGACGAACACAATTATGTCCGAAATTGATGAGAAATCACTATTTTTTCAAAACTTCAAGTCAAATGCGGCACGGGTTCCTGTTGTCCAATCACTTTGAAACTTTACACATATCATTTTCTCACCCAACCTCATATTTTAGAAGGGTAAGACCAACAAAAATCGAGAGTTGAAAAATAAGGACCACCCTATACTCCAAATCATTTTAGAAGTAACTTATTCGCGCATGTAGAATGAGCTCATTGGCTCCGAGGAAGCGTTTGTTTGGGATATAGCCATAGTAACTTGTTTCGGCAGCAATGAGCGCCGCCAACATGCGCAGAACCGATCTAAACTCGTCGGTCGGCAAGTTACTTCTAAAATGACTTGGAGTATAGTGTACAACCGCGTATCATTCTATTCCTTTGCGTCGGGGTGGCCTGCGATGGAAACATCCCGGCGCAACAATATTGTACTTACAATAAGGGCAGTCCACTGCATGAGTCCACGTTCTGGAGTGCTGTTGCCCGCTGCACACTCAGATCATTAAAGCGCTGGAAATTTTAAATAATATCAACTTCTTGATCCTACGAATTTAATAATAGAAAACATAAAACATTTAATAAGCCACGTACCGTTATGTTAGTCGACTGTTCGGCGGGACCGGGTCTAGTTGTGCTATGAACAAAATTAAATTGGAAATTATTAGAATAAAAATTATTTAAATGGCTTTTATGTGCCTAATATTTATGTATTATGTATTAAATGAATTTTATGGCTTTCGACCCTCGAAGGGGTTGGAATACCATTAAGAAGTGAGAAATGTCTAGAATTTCCGCATTTCTCATCAGATCCTTGCGAAAACGACTCCAATCGAGTGCTTATGTTTCGCCGATAAAACTAACTCCGATAGATGAAATTGTCTACTTTACGTTTTCGAATAACAGCGACGTCATCCCACCGAGCGAATCGCTTCCGAATTCTATTTTTATCTTTGATGACGTGGCATGCGATAAGCAGGATACGATAAGGGAATACTTTGCAATGGGATGCCACTCGAACGTTAACTCTTTCTATCTCTGTCAGACGTATGCAAAGATTCCCAAACATCTTATACGCGACAATGGGAATCTGCTGATTCTGTTTAAGCAGGATGCTACCAACTTGAAGCATGTGTACAACGATCACGTAAACACTGATATGTCTTACGAGGATTTCTGCGCGTTGTGTCGCAATTGTTGGCAGCGGGAGTATGGTTTCGCGATAATAAACAAGGATAGCGCAATGTCCAATGGGCGTTATAGAAAAGGATTTAACGAGTTTGCCGTACCGTGAGAAGGTCAATCACTGTCAACACATCGGTGAGAAAGCAACGTCTACGGTACAATGATGATGATGGATATCGATAGTCTGGAGATTAAGGATCGCGAGAGAATAGCGAAGGAAATTGCAAAAATCAGCGAAGATAGGAGGAAGATATCGCGTTGGAGAGATACTTTAAACCTATTGTCGGACCCTTGAAACATATTGCGGAAAATACAACAGGTGCAGAAGCTCGTTAGCATCATGACGCATCATCGCTGACGAGCATGGACGTTGAAGGGAATGAAACATTAACGCCTAAAACAAAAATCCGGCCGAAATGGAGCACATCGCGCAAGACAAAGAGGAAACCACACATGACATCGGAATATTCACCCATAACCTCCACACCGGTTCAATCGAAGCGAAAACGGCAGAATGCTACATCAAACGAGTCCTCGGTTCCTCCCACACCAATAAATACATTTCCCAGCGTACAATTGCTCACAACCGGTGATGAAGACGTTTTCGAAACTACTCCCAATGAGTCGTTTGTAACATCTATTAGAGAGCAATTTCAAACAGCTGAGGGACAAAAAATGTTTCGCAGCCAATTGGGCCCCATGGGGCAAAAATATATGGACGCACTCATATATATGGATAAGGAAACTGCCATAGACGATATGTATGGCGTATACTTTGGCGATAAGAGACTGATGCTTGGGGATAAGGCTTTCGATATAGACAAGGATGATAATATAATCATAGGTGGTGTAAAATACAGAGGTACACCTGGTGTTTACGAACTGATTTTCAAGAGAATTCTCGACGATGCTGTATACACCGATGCCGATAAACAAAAATACAAAAGTATACTGCTGGCGACGAATGCCCACTAGGGTGGTCATTATATGTATGGTAAAAAATCAAAGTTTTTAAAATTTTCTTCTGACCCTCTCAGAAGAAAGTCGGGTGTTGGAACCAGGGCGGTGGCACGAATCAGATGATCCAATTAATATCATGAGCGTGAACATTATTCGCGTAGAATGCAGCGCGACCGCTGGCGCGTACAACAATGGGAAGCGCGTACATACGATACATGAATTTTCTCCGAGAGTCCCACCAGGATATAAGATATCGGAAACGCCCGCGCAGATCATTTACCTTCCAATCACCGCACGGGTCATTACGGATCTAACGATACGCGTTGCGGATCAAGACGGACGGTTGCTCGATTTTCGAGGTGAAGAGATTACCATCAGATTGCACGTACGACGGCGACGGCGATAATTCCTGTGGTGCGAACGAAAGAGATGCTTGTGTTGAACGACTCTGGAAACACGTTTCTTCGAAGCAAAATTGTTTACAACAGCAATAGCAATAACAGCAATAGCAACAACAACAACAACAACTGTAACAGCTCTGATCACGCTAAAAAGAAGAGGCTCAGTGCTGCAAACATTGCATTTTTGAGATATAATATAATAATAATAAGTTTATATATTTCAACGGGATAAACCCTTTGTTATAAGAAATACAAATCACAGTCACATAAGCCTAGAACAAATAATTAGGAAGTACAAAAGAAATATAATTAAAAGAACGAAAGCAGAGAAGTAAGCGCAAAAGAAACCATTAATGAATAGTGACAAAGCCAGATATAAAAGAATAATAGTAATAATATTATTATACCAGAAGCAAACAATTATAATAATATTGAAAGCTAGGGGGAGAGGGACATGCGAACAGCGATCAGAGCAGAGTGATTGAAGGAATTAAAGGAATTATTAAAGAAGTCAACAGAGTTACAATAGCGATTAGCAGTTATTAAAAGTCGATTAAGACTATTAAAATAGCCGTAGAGAGTTCGATGTGACTCCGGAAGGAAGAGATTATGATTTCTAAGGCATCGTGCAGGTGCATAACAACTAATATTTTGGAGGATTTGAGGACAAGAGATACAATAATTAATAATTTTATATAAATAAAGGAGGTCAGCAACGACACGGCGTTGATCAAGGCTCATTAATCCAAGGCGCAACAGCATAAAGTCATAATTATGGCAAAATATTGACATAGGTGATTCCGTGAGGTATGATGCCAGTCTAAGAAACCTGTGCTGCACACCTTCGATTAATACAGAGTGGCATTTATAATAAGGAGCCCAAATAACGGATCCATATTCGAGAATAGGACGAACCAAGGAGTTATAGAGAGTGCGGAATGTGGTGATATTAGAAAATAACTTAGAGGTGCGGTAAATAAAACCTAATATTTTATACGCGGAGTTAACAATATGTTGATAATGACAATGAAACGTTAAAGTACTGGAAAAGTAAATACCAAGGTCACGTATGGTTTCAACAGATTGCAGAGATGAGGTTTGAATAGAGTAAGGGTAGATAACTTTGCTAGATTTACGGCTGAAACGTATAACATGACACTTCGATAAGTTAAAACCAAGTTTATTACGCGAACACCATAAGGAAAGTCTATTTAAATCAGACTGTATTAAAAGAGCATCAGACACACTCGCAACTTGTCTAGTTGAGATCATTGGGATTCACCGTGCGCATTTAAGTTGAAAAATGGCTGACATTCTAAGCATTGGAGGGAAGCCGACGTTTGATGATCGCATCGTCAAGCTCGAGACTCACACATACAACCCATACATCAACACAACGTTTGGACACAGCCATGAGATGAGAATACCTATACAACAGCAGGATTTATACACACTGGCGTGCGAAAGTTTCCTCTACGTGGAGGGGAAATTGAAGATAAATAATCCAAATGATGCGTTAACGGTGACGTTGGGAAATAATTGCGTGGCGTTCTTATTCGATGAGATTCGATACGAGCTGAATGGCGTGGAGATTGATCGCAACAGAAACGTTGGAATAACTAGCACGCTTAAAAACTATGTATCGCTGACATCTAGCGAAGACAAAAATATGGAGAATGCCGGATGGGGTTTGAAATGACGCGATGGGCTGAAAGTGAAAAATTATTTCAATTTTTATATCCCACTCAAATATTGGCTGGGATTATGCGAGGACTACCGCGGTGACCGCGGCCTCCCCAGTTCCATGCACTATGAGGGTTCCACTGCTTCAACGTTCGTGGCTATCGCTGATCTCTTCGCCAACTATTTTGGCTCGGTATATGCATCTCCTGCTGGGCGGTCAACGGCCTTGAATTCAAAGTACACTTCTCTCAATAACGTTAATCTGAAAGATATTACTATCTCCATTGGTGACATTTTCTCTAAGCTAAACGGTCTTGACTCGAGTAAGGGCCCAGGTGCTGATGGCATTCCACCGCTGTTCTTTAAACAGTGTAGTTTTATTCTTTCGAGGTCTCTCTGGAATATTTTTAATACCTCTCTAACCAGTGGAGTTTTTCCCTCGCGTTGGAAATCTAGCCTCGTTACTCCTGTTTTCAAGACTGGTCATCGCTCAGATGTTCGTAACTATCGGCCTATTAGTAAGCTATCGGTACTGCCTAAGGTGTTTGAGGAGATTGTCACCGATATGCTATCCTCGCTGCTGACTAGTTCTTTATGCGTTGGACAGCATGGGTTTGTCCCGAAGCGCTCTACAGCTACTAATCTTGCCGTATACCACAGCTTTGTCTCCAGGGCCCTTGACGAGGGCCTGCAGGTTGATACGGTGTACACTGATTTTCAAAAGGCTTTTGATACCGTTGATCACGTGGAGTTGCTCCACAAACTCCTCTCTTGGGGGTTTTGTGGACCTTTATTAACCTGGCTCGAAAGTTATCTCTCAGGTCGTATACAGATTGTCAAGGTATCAAATAGTCTTTCGTTTCCGATTAATGTCACCTCGGGCGTTCCTCAGGGGTCGCATCTTGGGCCCCTTCTGTTTAATGTATTTATTAATGATATCGTTGATGTGCTCACAGATGCCAATTTCCTATTGTATGCGGATGATTTAAAATTGTTCAGGGTTATACGTGGGGTTGATGATGCTAATTGTATGCAGGAAGATCTATTAAGGTTAGAGCGATGGTGTATGCGAATAGTATGCGGCTGCACTTGGGGAAATGTGTTGTTCTGAGAGCGTCCCGTGCTAGGTTTTGTATGAAATTCTCGTATAAATTGAATGATGTTAAACTGGGTGAAGTGTCTGAAGTCACTGACCTAGGGGTTTGCATAACACCTTGTTTTGACTTTCGGTCTCACTACTTGCGCTGTACCAGTAAGGCCATGAGGGCCTTGGGCTTTATTTCTAGGTTTGCCAGACACTTCAGGAATAGCGAGTCTCTGAAGCTGCTGTATTTTGCCCTTGTCAGGCCTCATGTTGATTATGCCTCAATTATTTGGAGCCCCAAGCATACGAAATTTATTGAATCCATTGAAAGAGTGCAGCATAAGTTTTTGAGGTTTGCATCTCGTATCACTGGGAATCCAATGGTTTGGAGCGATCATGACTATGACCCTGTACTTGTATCACTTAGGATGGTCACTTTAGAGGAGCGTAGATGTTTTGCGGATATTATTTTTCTGTATAAGGTTATTAGAGGTTATATAGATTGTCCTGACTTGCTTGCACTAGTAGCATTCAATGCTCCGGTTAGGTGCATGCGTTCTAGGCCTCTCTTTGTGGCAAGGGTACCGAATTATCGACATTACGCTGTTGACCCAATTAATAGGGCGATGATTATTGCGAATCAAAATTTCAATGGCATTGACCCCTTCCAATGCTCCTTGACTTCGGTGAGGACGATGCTTTATAGGACTGTAACTAACTTACATATGTGTAATTGGTATTTAGTATTTTGTATTTAGTATTTAGTTTTGTGTTCTTAGTTCTTGTTTATTATCTTGTTCAGTTTAGATGGCTTTGTTAGCCGTGTATCTTTGGCGTATTTATTGTATAGACTTTTTAGTTAATTTCTCTGCTTTTTTCTCTTGTAAACCATGGGTATTCCCCGTATAATTATTTAAATAAATAAATAAATAAATAAATTATTCGAGTTATTTATAGTTCTCACTTTCATTTATATTCAGTCTCTCTCGATCTACCGAAGCAATAGGTTGTGTTGTTGACTGTGTAAACACGTGGCGCCCGCGACCGTTATCCCAGTTTTCGACTCGGACTTTGTACCTAATTGCTGTGGCTATTCTTTAGTTCTGCACAGGCTGCTCAGTACCATTGATCGTGCTTTATTCTTGACGGACTGTATTTGTGCTGTGGCCTGTGTCTTTCTCTGACCACTGTCCCCAGACGGTTGTCTGTTGGAATTTCTGGCATTGTCATTATTTTGAATCGATGAGTGGGAACAAGAAGTGTAAGGGCTATGGGTCTCAGGTACCCAATCCTGTCACCTGTCCTAGCTATGGATTGATCTGCCACCCTGGTCCGTCATGTCTCGGCCGTTCTGGTCATCCCCATCGAGATGGTAAACTTGTGAGCTGTCACCAGAAATCTCCGAGACCTCGGGCTACCGTTAGCCAAGCTATAGCCACGCTGGAACAGTCAATCCCTTCCTTATCGGAAGCTACAGTCCAGTCACTCGCTGAATTACCATCGGAATTGAGGGACCTCAGGAATGATTTCGCTAGTTTCCGAGAAGAAATACTCTCGGCTATTAAATCTGAGCTGTCAGATATGAGGCTGGAGATTAATACGCTGTCGGAGCGTGTCAGACTGCTTGAGGATAACTCAGTTATCACCTCCGTACAAACGCCTGCACCTACTATTGATGACATTGCTGAGGAATTGAAGGAAAGGGAAGTTAGATCTAAAAATCTAATCATCTTTGGGATGCCTGAACCGCGTGATACGTCGCAGGCGCTTGCTAAAGCGGCGGACGACGATAGTGTTCGGGCAATTATCAATGAAACCTGCCCACTCGACACCCAGAAGCTGTCCACCCGTCGCCTTGGGAAGCCGGACAACTCAAAGTCAAGACCTCTTTGTGTGAGCCTCGATTCGGCAGCTAGCGTCCGGAGTGTCCTCCTGAATAAACATCGCTACAAGGGGCCGTACAAATTATACGCAACTTAGAGCGAAACTTCGCGATCTCCATGAACAAGGGGAGACCAATAAGACTATCAGATATATACGTGGAGTGCCGAAGATAGTGCAACGGAATCCCCGTCGTGATACCGCTCAAAAAAACTCACAAATAACCCTTTAGTCTACTATCAAAACGTCCGGGGGCTACGAACTAAGTTAGATTTATTAAGTAATTCTCTCCTATCATCTGCTATGTCTTATGACATCATCATATTGGTAGAGACCTGGCTTACTTCCGCAATATCTTCGCGTGAGCTAGGCTTAGATAATTATGCAGTTTATAGATGCGACAGATCATCGTGCACAAGTAGTTTTTTAAGGGGTGGTGGTGTCCTCATAGCAGTGAAGAAGTCGATACCATCTTGTCTTATCACCGTTGGTTATACAGACATTGAACAGGTTTTTGTTAGGGCCCGCCTTCACAACTACAAACACCTTTTATTGGGGGCCACTTACTTACCGCCTGCGTCACAGCCATTACTCTTCGCAGGTCATGTTAACTGTGTTATGGAATTATACCAGAGCTATAGTGATGACATTCTAGCAATGTTTGGGGATTATAACCTTCCGCATGCTATCTGGTATAATGATCCAAGCCAAGCGTGCTTTAGGAAGCCTGGAATTTCGTCATCTGAATCAACCGCAATCGATCTCCTTCTGGGATGTGCCGCGTACTGCAATCTCGCACAAGTTAACACCGTGTTTAATGTCTACGACACGACTCTAGATATCATCTTTATAAGCAATAATAACAATGTTACTATTGACCGGGTCCTTGATCCTCTAATTGCTCCTGATGCCTACCATCCTCCTCTGTATATGAAGCTTGGTGACCTATACTACGGTGTTAACATTTCGGGAGACAATTTACACTATAAAGATTTCAAGAATGGCGACTATCCTAGCATGGTGGCTTATTTTAATTCTATTGATTGGGACAAGGAGACCGGTAATATGGAGCCTAGCTTAGCCCTTGAACGTTTTCACTACCACGTTAACCTCGCAATTGACTCCTACATCCCGTTCAGGGCAGTGGGTAATTCCACGTTCCCGTTGTGGTTTTCTCCTAGACTTAAGAACTTAATTCGGCAGAAGAAAATCGCGCATAAAAACTTCAAGCGATCAAGTTTACATAGCGATTATCTGAGTTTTTCCTCTCTCCGATCGCTGTGCAAAGCTACCTTGTCACGTGAAAGCCGTTCTTATTTCGATAGTGTTGAGTACTCGGTCTTGGATAATGTATCTAACTTTTGGAAGTATATAAATACCAAGCAGGGCGGGCATAATATTCCTGGTACTGTGCATCTAGACCAAACATCTGCCTCGTCGCACGTGGCGGCTGCGGATCTCTTCGCACAGTTCTTCGGCTCAGTTTACAATCCTCCCGCTGGTATAACGCCTGCCTTAAATCCAGGCCAGTCCTTGGTTAGTAATGTAAATATTCACTCCATGTCTGTTCCTATTGGTCAGATATACTCCGCGCTCGAATCGCTGGATACTGCCAAAGGGTTCGATGGCATTCCGCCTCTACTTTTAAGCGAGTGTCGCTTCGTTTTATCGAGACCCCTCTGGCATATCTTTAATGCTTCTCTATCAATGGGTATTTTCCCGGCTGCCTGGAAGACCAGCTTAGTTACGCCCATTTTTAAGGCAGGCGACCACTCTAATGTTAAAAACTATCGGCCAATATGTAAATTATCCGTCCTGCCGAAGATCTTTGAGGAGATGGTAACAAACTACTTAACGCCCCTTCTCTCAGATGTTATAGTTGAGGAGCAGCACGGATTTGTTCCAGGTAGATCGACGACTTCTAATCTGGCAGTTTACCATTGCTTCGTCTCTAATGCACTTAATATGGGTCTGCAGGTCGATACCGTATACACGGACTTCCGGAAAGCCTTTGACACGGTAGACCATGGTATTCTACGGCACAAATTATCTGTGATTGGTATTGGGGGGTCGCTTTTGTTATGGATTAGCAGCTATCTGGAAGGCCGTGTCCAGATTATTAAAGTGTGTGACCAGTTATCCTCTCCGATTGCTGTTTCCTCAGGGGTCCCTCAAGGTTCACACCTTGGTCCCCTCCTATTCCTCCTTTTCAATAATGACCTCAAGGGGATTTTCCAACATAGCAAGATTCTCATGTACGCCGATGACCTAAAAATATTCCGGTCTATTAGTACTGCGCGTGATACGGAGTTCCTGCAGAGTGACCTTGGTAGATTTGAACGGTGGTGTGACGCTAACAAATTGCAGTTGAACGCGGCTAAATGTGTCGTTATGAGTTCCCATAGGGCTACCAGTGGCATTGTGGCGATGTATAAGCTTTGCGACACCCCATTGATTGAAGTGGTTGAAGTCAATGATCTTGGAGTCATGTTCGGGACAGGGCTTGATTTTCGTAACCATTATCGGAAGATCTCTTGTAAGGCTATGAAAACCCTCGGATTTATAGCTCGAGTTGGGAAACACTTTAAGCAGATCCGTACGCTCAAGCTGTTATACATAGCGCTGGCGAGACCACATTTAGAGTACGCGTCTGTAATTTGGAACCCTAGACATAAGCTATATATTAGCTTAATCGAAAGGGTCCAACACAAGTTTCTGAGGCTAGCTATGAGGTTATCTGGTAGCCCTATGCGGTTCTGCGATCATGATTATCATCCAGCCTTACAGACTACTGGGCTTATGTCTCTCACTAGTCGCCGAGTCTGTTCCGATCTGCTCTTCCTCTATAAGGTAATCAACGGTCATATAAACTGTCACGAGCTTGTGGCACTAGTTTGTTATCATGCCACACAAAGGTCACTGCGCCCAAGACCCCTTTTTGTACCGAGGGTCCCCACCTATAGTCACTATACCATAGATCCCATAAATCGTGCTACGGAAGAGTCGAATCTGTGCTGCGATGGCATTGACCTGTTAGCAGGTTCACTTGACCGTTTTCGTGAGCATGTGTTTAGGCATCTCCTATCGCAATAGCCAAAGTATTCTCTTGCGTCGTAGTTAACGCATGAACAGGCAGACTGATATGTGATACATGTATTAGTTGAAGATATTGATGTAATTTATTAATGTTATGTTATGTTAAATTATGGTATTTTATTTTATATTATTCTATTTTTGTTATGGTATTTTTATATATTTTTATTTTTTCTTATTTTTAATTATTTTTAATCTTACTGTGTATTAATTGTATTAATTGTTAGCTCTGTATACTAAAGGGTTTCCCGTTAAATAATAATAATAATAATAATAATAATATTTATCTCCGAAAATTATTTAAAGTAGGGCGAGCCTCGAGCGCCTTGATCGAAGCCGCCGGCTTCTCGAGCCAAGCGACATTTGTATCGTTCACAGATTATACAGATTATAGAGACGGAATTTCTTTGTTTTTCATCGTATCAATATGAAAGTGCTACACCAATGGATGCCTCACATTCTCCCGATTAAATTGACAAAAAAATATTTAAATCCGACTACTTTTAACGAAACGGGCTTTTAGTCCTGTAAATTAATTTGATGCGTAATATCGTTAATTGAGGCAGTGAGAGCAAACAACGGACTAACCCACATTCTTTTCGAAATTGAGTTAGTACCAATAGCCTATTACAATAGGCTCTACTTATCTTATAAAATAGGCATTATTAGGTCGGTGCATACGTTCGTTCGCTTTATTGATAGAAAGTGTTTATTACAAATATAAACATATTTCATACTTTTGAAGGCTGGCGTTCCAATGTGCGGCCGGCGACTGCGGCCGGCGAAGGTCGCACTAGTGCAAGGGAGAAACAGATGCAAACTTCTCCCTTGCACTAGTGGTACCGTCGCCAGCCGCAGTCGCCGGCCGCACATTGGAACGCCAGCCTTGAAACGAAAACATTTTTCTTCAATATTTATATTTTTTTACCACTTTTCTGGCAACTAGATTAACTGGTAAATTTGCCAATTATAACAAACCGTGTATTAATATATTGATACAAAGTGTTTTTTTTAAAATATAAATATATTTCCAATTATAACAAACCGTGTTTTGAATAATTTTGAATCTCAACCATACCATTTTTGGCCATGTGCATAATTATCGCGTTTTTTAGCTCGAAATTGCTTGCAAACACATACTTATGTGTAGAATTTCAAACCGTAAATATTTTGTTTAGTATACCACCAGAAATATGAGGTTACATTTATTGCTTACGCGAAAAGTGGCAAGTGGCCACAAACGGTGAAAAATGGATTTCTTATATTTTTTTAATTTTCTTAATTCTTTAACGATTTCTCTAGTTAATGATAACTTAGACATTAATAGTGAAGATAGTGTAAAATTTAGTAAAGCTTTTAGTTTCCTGATTTGAAGTACAATTTTAAAAATACGATGAAAGTCACTGAAATCCTTAAAGTGGCCACAAATGGTGCATCTACCCTAATTCGGGTTATTTTTTTTCAACTATTAACGAAAAAATTCTCTTATTTGAACTTACATTCCTTCGCTGAACGAATGCAGCACCTTTAATATACCACTCGCTCCGAGAAACAATTCAGTCTGGAACAGATATGTTTATAGGTTAAAATATATGTTATTGTTACGAGCCGGGGCTGCGGCAACGCGAGAGGCCGGCGAGAAGGGTATTTCCCAAAGAATACGGTTTATGAGTTTGTTAGTTACAGGGCGGACGAACCTGGTGCGACATCAGGGAGCCGCTAGGATTATTGGAAACGAGGACGAACCCAATGCGAAATCAGGGAGTCACTAGCATGAAGTTCAGAAACAAACTCGACGCGAAGTCGAGGAGTTGTTAGGAGGTTGGATGATTCACAGACGAACCTGGTGCGAAACCAAGACGTGTATCCGAGAAACAGGGTAGAATCATAGCGGGTTAATGCGTACCATAAGGAGGCGGCCATCCAAAGCCATTCCCTCCCCTTTTGGGAGGAGGCTCGTCTTCCCAGGCCGTGCAGGGTAGATGGTGTGGTCCCCAGGACCAGGTGGAGAGTCGTCCCTCCCTACTCGGCCTCGGCCGTCGAAGGGAGGCTCTCTGACCCCGTGGCAGTGCAGGGGAAAAAGATGATCTGTGTAAAGTTAGCCCCCCTTTTTTTGAAAACTTAAATTTTCGATATTGTACCACTTTGTACTAGTTTTGTACCGCGTTGTACCGTAGCGAGTTTTCAAAAATTCGAAATCGTTTTCGAGAAAATCAGAAAAAAACAATTTTTAGGCTAGCCCCCCTTTTTTGGAAATTATCATTTTTCGCGATTGTACTGCATTTACCTTTTTGGGTTTGTTTATTTTCGGTATTGGAATGATTGTTGAAATTTTCCACCCTTCTGGACATTCACCCGTCCTCAGCGAATCATTAATTATACCCACAAGTTCCTCTTTTATCACGTAAAATATTGCCTTCAGTATTTCACTAGATATTCCTTCTTCCGTCCCCTTCTTATTAGCTAGATTCATAACAATTTTCTCTAAATACCTTGCTTCAATCACACACGCTCGTACAGAGTTGGTTATAATAATAATAATAATAATAATAATAATTCGTCTATATTTATCACATTTACAAACAAACAAAAAAGAAAAAAAAACTTATGTGATAAATAGGCGAGGTTCAGCATATATGCCGTTTTGCAACCTAACCCAAAAACAGTATCAAACAGAAATAAAGCTAACGAAACAACAGATGAGCGAGAGAGAGGACCACATGACAAGGGGAGTTAGGGATAGTGAACAAGAATAAAAGAACGGGCAGCACATTTAAAAGCGGGCATAGAGGTCAAGGAACGAATATCCAAGGGAAGAGAATTATAGTATAAGGATGATAAATAAGAGAAAGATGCCGTAAATTTGACCGTACGATGAGCAGGCACAGACAGATCAGCACCACGCCTCGTAGATGGTGCATAAACAGAGTGCATAGATGAATTACTACATAGTAATTCCCTTAGATAGATAGGCGTTTCAGATTCCAAAACCTTGTGTACGATGCAACACAGGTGCAAAATCCACCTCTGTCTGACTTTGAGCCAGCCAGAGCGAAGAAAGAACGGCGAAATATGATCAAACTTACGGACATTATAGGAATAGCGAAGACACGAATTCTGGATACGTTGAACTATTGACGAGAGACGAGTAGAGAGACAAGGGCCATACAAAACATCGGCGTAATCAAAGAGAGAAATAACAAGTGACTGACATAGCGAGAGCTTGATGTGGGTGGACAAAATACGACGAGAAGGATACAGGAACCGTAGACGAGCGAAGGCAGAGCGACACAAAACAGCTACATGTTGGTCAAAGCACCAAGAAGGATCAAAAGTAACACCGAGGATTTTAACAGTAGGTTGCATAGAAAGAGATGCAGAGCCCCAGGAAATAACAAAAGAAGACAGCTGTTGACGTAACGCGGGAGAGCCAGCCACTAATAAAGACGATTTAGCAGGATTTAGCTGCAAACCGTGAGCGTCAGCCCAAGCCGTGAGGCGTAGCAGGTCAGATGCCATCTCGCATTTGGCAGATTCAGCCCTGCCAATAACAAAATCCTTAACAAGCTGAGTGTCATCCGCGTACATATAGACCCGACAGTTATGACACACCGAGGGCAGATCCCTTACGTAGATACTGAAAAGTAGGGGCCCAAGCACAGAGCCTTGAGGTACTCCACGTTTAACCTCGCGAGTAGATGAGACCGAAGGCATAAACTGGTTAAGCATAACCTGCTGAGAGCGGGAAGAGAGATAGGATTCAGGGAAAGACAGGACATTAGAGGACAAACCAGTATGTCGAAGTTTAGCCACCAGCAGGTCATGATCAATCGTGTCAAATGCCTTAGAAAAGTCTAAGGAGATAATGGCAGTTAAGCGTCTAGAATCAAAGCTCCGCAATACGGTATCTGACAAATGCAGCAAAGATGTAGTAGTGCTATGACCACGTCGAAAGCCAGACTGAAAAACTGGAACAGCATTGGCGGAGGAGAAAAACCTCTGAAGCTGCGCAAAGCAAAGTTTCTCAAGCACCTTAGATAAGAAAGGAGTAAGAGAGATAGGACGAAGGGAATTAAGGGCGGTTACATGAGGTGTTTTGGGAATAGGAACTACAAAGGAGTGCTTTAATGCATGAGGAAACACACCATCGGAAATAGCAGCAATGAAGATATGTAGAAGAGAGTCAAAACAGTAAGGAAGGCAATTAAGGACCATACCGCCAGAAATATCGTAAGGATTAGAGGACGTAAGCTTGATAGTTTTAAAGACGGCAAGGAGATCCTCAGGAGTAACGGGCACAAAAGAGAAAGTAGGAGAGTCAGGATCAAGATTAACCAAGGATGCATAATTATGTATAAGGTTAGGAGAGGCAGTACAAGCAGGAAGAGAGTCAATGAAATGATTATTAATTAAAGTAGCGTCAGGAAAAGACTCAATGCCAGACGAGGCCCTAGACGATCGGTAAAATCCGGCCAAGGATAGGAAGTCCCAAAGCCTTCTAGAGGAACAAGAATGAAAGCTTTTAAAAAACGCCCGCTTCTCAGCGCGGATGACGGATTTAGTAACATTACGAAGATGCTTATAATAATCCCAAGCACCAGCTGTCCCAGTCTTACTATACTTCGCGAGTGCCCGATTGCGAAGCCTTATGAATCTCCTCACAGTCTGCGTGAGCCAAAGTGCAGAGGGCCTAGAGACACGCACTAGTCTTATAGGTGCAAACTGATCGTATAATGTGACCAACAAAGATTCAAACACAGCAAATTTAGAATCGACCGTATCACAGTCACCAATCCGATGCCAGCTTAAGCCCTCAGCCTCACGGCGGAATTGCTCCTCAGGTAGATCCTTAAAATTACGTCGCAGAATGAAGCGTTGGCGGCCCGTCGATTTCGGAATATTAAGTATCGAGTAAACAAGACAGTGGTCACTAATATGGCTTACATCAAGAGAACCCGCAGATACAATATCCACGTCATCACTTACAAATATTAAATCCAACAAAGTTGAAGATAGCGCGGTAATTCGGGTAGGCACAGATATAGTTTGGCATAAAGAAAGCGATGACATAAAGTGCGTAACAAGAGGCAAACCCGGATCGCATACATTATTGTAATCAATATTAAAGTCACCCATACATATAATATAAGTAGCAGTACAAGAAACTTCTACAAGGAACAGTTCAAGATCATTCATACAGGACAAAGGACAGTTAGGCGGACGATAAACAGACAGGGCCACAATGCGCGCATGTTTAATAGTAAAAAGAACGCCAGCTACATCTAAAAGGCTATCATGAAAATAATTATCAGTAATAACGTCAAAGATATTTACACAATGTAAACAGGATTTGACATACAAAGCCGCACCACCACCACGAGCAAGGAAACGAGAACGGCGGTCGGCACGATAGAGATAATAGTCCCGCAGCAATAGGGACCCAGAGTCGTGCTCAGTACGCAACCAGGTTTCGGTAAGAGCCAACACGTCAAACTTATAACAACGCACTAAGTCGGCTAAATCCGAGAAATGACAAATAAGTGGCCGAATATTTAAGTGAGCAGCAGAGAAGGATTTAGAATGCGCACTCAGCTTACAAGAAAGCGAGGTAGAGAACGTAGAAGACGCATGTTCCGAAATAGGAGACGGAAGCTCCAGTAGAGCAGAGGACGCGGAGGAATATGTACTACCAGAAGTAGAAACCAGCCCAACTATCCCATCCAAAGAAGGCGGGCGAATAGCTTCGGAGCCCGAGTGTAGGCTCAGGTCAAGTCACTGACTCCCATCCATAGCATGAAGACCTTGAGCTGGAGAGCCTTGCCGAACAGGAGGCTGAGTAGCCAATTCCTCCACGAAGTCGGCAGAAGATGTAAACCGCCGGACTCAAGCACCATCATCCTTCCTTAGGTAGATAATTCCACGTTTCATCCATACAAACTTAAAATTATGGTCCTTCGCAAACTTCTTGGCCTCCAGCAGATTGCTACGCTCACTAGCAGTTGAACGTTCATTAATATATATGAGTGAGTCAGGCCAGGACGGAACAATCTCACTAGCACGAAGATCCTTCTTGGCTCTCTTTTTGGCAATCCACTCGTCCCGAATAAACGTAGAGGTGAATCGAATGACGAGTGGCTTAAACTTTGCATTAGTATGACGAAGTCTAAGCGCAGAGGCTACGTGCGACTGCGAGAAAGGAACATTAATGGCGTCCGCAACACTTTTAATAGTCTGTAGCAGTCCCGCATTTGAATTATCAGGCAGCCCTGATATAACAACTTCAAAGTCTCTAGCAGAACGCTCCATACGTTCAAACCTCTGGGTGACCTCAGCAAGAGGCACCAAGCCAGCCACAGCAGACGTCCTCCCACCGGTAAAACGCTGTTCCAGCGATGTCATGCGTCGGTCCAAAGAGGCTTGGTCAACGGCTAGACTATCCACCCGTTCGGCAACATCTGACATCATGGTGTGCAAAGAGTTAACACGCGCTACCAGATCATCAAGCGAACTTAGTTTCAGTTTAATATCTTGAAGGCAGCCATGGATAGCCCTTAGATCCGGTGAAGCATCAGAACTTGATCTTGAGGGCGAGGTGGAGGGTCCAGTCCGAGATAGGGCATTATTGTAGTCAAACGCACCAATGCCAGGAAAATTATTGTTCATTCCACAGCCTGTGCATTTACCGGATTTAGGTAGAAATTTGGAGCATCCTCGACAGTGGGCCATACCGACAGTACACCAACAGTAGTGTATTAAACTCCTCAATAGATGTCGTTAAATACTAATTAGCCTTACACAAGGCTCACCAGAGTTTGTAATCACGATGACGACGCCGAGGACAAAGTCGCGCAAAAACAGGCGGAAGAAACCACAAGCTGAGCAAGCCACAACCGAATACCGAGAATTAACGGCGGATAACTCGGAAAGTAAAGGCACCACGCGAACAGCACTGCGGCACCCCAAAGATAAGCACAGTATCCACAAGTGGATATAAAACCGAACAAATCAGACTCGGATAAACACTGCCAAAACAGAAAGAATACAGAGCAAGATAGACACACGTCAATACAGTTGAACGCCCTTGATGCGTTTTCTGTAATCCAGTAAGATCGGGCTCGAGTCCCCGTCAGAATCATAGTTAACCTCATAGAAGCCGCAATTTCGGTTTATATTCTATTTGACATATTGAAATAGTCACTCTTACGCACCGCATCGCCAGTGCGTCGACACCGTGCAACTATTGGTAACTTACACTATTTAATTAATTAATCGCGACACTTACATTTGTATTATAATTGATTATTCAGTATACGAATGGTGTTCACGTGTAAATCGAGTAGATTTCGTTAAACCCATCTTTTACCCAGCGATCCTTATAATACATATTAGTAGCACACACCCACTGAAACAACTTTACCGCTCGAGTTGAATCAAACTTTAATTAACAATTACGAGGCATCACTAACATTTTCTGCGAATCCCTGATTTCGTATCAGGTTCGTCCGCGTTTAACTCCATTCCTAGAGGCTTCCTGATTTCGCATCACGTTCGTCCTCGTTTCCAATAATCCTAGTGGCTCCCTGATTTCGCATCAGGGTCGTCCGCCCTCTAACTAACAAGCTCATAAACCGTATTCCTTGGGATATACCCCTCTCGCCGGCCTCTCTCGTTGCCGCAGCCCCAGCTCGTAACACTTGCCGCACTTTGTTGTACCTCGTTTTAAAAAAGGTAATTTTGTGGAGTTGTACTTACGCTTAAATACGCGTCCATCTCTAGATTGGTGGATCCACTGTAATAATAAAAATAATAATTGTAATGATAATAATAATTGTAATGATAATAATAATAACAAATAATAATAATAATAATAACGATAACGATAACAATAACGACATATAGGAAGGTCTCGCCCGGCGCACAGTGGTCTGCCCAATGACAATCTAGCGGGACAAAAGTCGCAGGTCGTACAGGTACATAAACCATCAGTTAGGTGGAAATGTTTATTATTTGTTTGGAAAACACTTTCTACATTGTTTTACCACCCTTAAGGGGTCATTCCTGTAATCACGCCGCAAAATTCGGCAACATTCAGGATTATTTCTCAGTGAATGCAATGAATAACAGTGTCAAACTTTTTTTATTTATTAAGCTACTTATAATGTATGCGGAACAATTTTTTAAATACACTTCATACACGTCACTTTACATAAGGAATACAAATAGCTTGTGTCAATGTAGTCCGATTTACACGACATTTGGCATGATTTTCATCGGAAAACTACAAGGAATCCATCGGCGACACTTCCATATCCATACGATAAAGAATAAAGAATTATTTTATTTCTGAAACAGAAGCAGGGTAATTCTGCATTTCATCCCGTGGCTGGGACGACAACACCCCGCAGTGCCCATCGAATTTTATGGCTTTTTTTTCGGAAAAAGGACCCAGGATTCATACCTTTTGGCTTGACCTCGTCATGGTTGCGAGGCAGATTGGGCGTACCGAGCCAATCACCCTGTAATCGGTCTACGCGATGTGGGGCGCAAGTTCGGTAATTTATTATAGCACATGTGTGTTTTGTAATAAAGTGTTTCTATCGTCTCCTGAATTCAATAACTGGCATCCCGACATCTACGCTCCTACAATCCACCGTCGATACTCCTCGTGGAGAGACACAGGAAGAAAAGGGGTAGCCCGCTGTCGACGCGTGGTCCTCTCGAGTATAAACACGAGCTTCAATATCAAAACAAAAGCATGCGTTGACGTATTCCATGCGAGAGAATGGGCATTGGGGAGGAGGTATTGCTATGAAGAGGGCCTCTTCAAGAGAGCAGCCATTTGTGAGGGATGCAAATCCGATTGGTTCTAATACAATCTGCTCCCTATAGTTGAAATTTAGTCTATCAACTTTCACACCTCCTAACCTAACCAATCGAGCTTGCATCCCTCCAAAAAGAACCGGCCATCCGGGCGTAGAAGCAAGTGCGAAATAAAAGTAACGGTGCGCTTCTCGATACCGCAGATGTACCTACCTAACTAGCATTTCTGGCGGAAAAGAATTGTCCAGCCTT
This sequence comes from Andrena bucephala, assembly GCA_947577245.1. Taxonomy (NCBI): domain Eukaryota; kingdom Metazoa; phylum Arthropoda; class Insecta; order Hymenoptera; family Andrenidae; genus Andrena; species Andrena bucephala. Next base: position 49,022,311 of record OX387715.1, on the reverse strand, counting down.
TGGGCCTGCCATTTCTGGCGTAGACCTTTAGCAGGTAGGTATCGGTTTCAACAGGCAAGGCAACCCGTGGCGCCAGCAAGACCGTCCACGGTCCTTGCTATTCCAGCGGGTTTTCTTCTAGTGAAAATCAGTAAATTTGCAAGCGCAATGTCTCAAAAACCATTGGAAATCAAGTGTATACATTAATGCTCATTGAATTTGTCTTGGAACGCACTATCAACTCAGGTCTTCAGAAAAAATATTTCCATTTAAAAAACCGAACTTGACCATCGTATCTTTTAAAATAATAATCGAAAAAAAATTCGTCCGCCCTAATAAATCGGCCCCTTCGAACCATGCAATTCCATATTTTTTTCATTTTTTTATCCCCAATACTTTAGGAGATATCCCGCTGTCCACTCTTCCGTGGGACACCCTGTATAATGGATCCAAAAAATATTCGGACACAAACGGAATAACATACGGTTAAGTCAGTTTCATTAAATGCAATGCTGTATGATTATATACATAATATTGCAGCTCATTGTGAGACAAATTGATAGAATATACAATAATATTTCGTTTCATTGAAACTTGTGAAATATTGATAAATCTCACATGAAATCAAATACTATCGTATATCACACTGTTCAACTCATCTCCAACAGAGGTACATTATTACGAGCAAAAGAATATAGTATTTAATATTGCATATAATTACCTTATTATATTTTCTCTCCCAATTAATGTCATTTCTTCCTCCTTCCTCCCTCCTTTCTGTCTCCCTCACACTCCCTCCTTCCTCCCTCGTTTCCTTCCTCGCTTCGCCCCCCTTCCTCTCCTGTTCCTGCCCGTTGACTTCTAGCGACACATCGATTATTGCCCGGTGTATCTGAAAATGAAATAATGAATGTATTATTTTATGGCAAATAGTATGATTGTATGAACATACAGGGTGATTCTCTCGCTGTCAGTACGTTAGGGTGGAGCGAAAATATATATTTTTTTCAGATATAATATTGATGTATGTGTCAAAAGTTGCCCAAGGTGGTCCATAATCTGGGTTTGAAAGGATTTTTTTCGCGGACTTTATCTTCAGGTTGAGTATTGGCACCAAAGTATACAATATGTACTTTTATTATGGGTATAATGATGATTAGGGTGCCTGTACCTAATATCGCCCAGAGATGGGCATTATTTAAATAAAAAATTATTTAAATAACGTATCAAATAAAAGAGACTTTATCTTTATTTGTCATGAAATAAAAATAACCTAGAGTTACTTTTATTTGAAACGTCACAAATAATTCTTCTTGTTCGACGTGAATTTATCCGACGGCCACAAACAATTTTTTTGTTCGACGGGAATTCATCTGACGGCCACAAATGATTTTTTTATTTGACTGGAATTTATTTTAACCTTCAAATAATTTTGTCGTCTTTTCATTCATTTGTATTTAAAAATAATTTGAAGCTCAAATAACTCTGGGAGTAAAGAGCGAGAGAAAGGGGGAGCGTGTGCTAGAGAGCGGTAAGCAGGAGAGCATGATGCGAGGAGGTAGTTATTAGAGCGAGAGGGAACTGGGATTAGAAAGAAAGGGGGATATTAGGAACGGACCTCTCGCTCCGTTCCTCTGCTCTCTAGCACACGCTCCCCCTCTCTCTCGCTCTCAACTCTCAGAGTTATTTGAGCTTCAAATTATTTTTAAATACAAATGAATTAAAAGACGACAAAATTATTTGAAGGTTAAAATGAATTCCTGTCACATAAAAAAATTATTTGTAGCCATCGGATAAATTCACGTCGAACAAAAAAAATTATTTGTGACGTATCAAAGAAAAGTAATTCTAGCTTATTTTTATTTGATGCGTCTTGAATAAATTTTTTGTCTTTCATTCGAAATCAATTTTTTCTTTGACATAATTTTTTGCCCATTTCTGATATCGTCCGTGTTCCTAATATCGCCACTCACTATATCTCGCAAAGTAAGCACTAAAATTCATCAATTATGCACTGAATTAGTACCTAAACATATGTAGGAAGACATACTGTAATTGCAGCGTCATGTGATCAACAATTACAGAAAGGGAAGTATTTTACAAAATCGTAATAGTGTAAAGATTTATTGGACTGCCACAATTTTACTATCTAATAATTCTGTGAATGCAAGAATATCTACCAGAAGTATGTAATTAATGATGTACTTAAGGAATGAAATCGGGTCAAATATTTTCGTAATGAAAATAGCGTTTTTCTCTAAGCAGTATGCGTATTGTCAATACCGCCTACCAGAGAACAATGATTTCGATGTAATGTTCGTTACAGGTGGGGTCACGAAATTTGTAAAGCAACCGAAATAAACTTTATTTGTCGAATATGTACATTCCAACGTAAAAAATAAAATATTTTAAAAATTGTATTTCTATATGTTTGTAATAAAAATTGAAATCAAAGATAGAGAAAAAACCATTTCTAGAATTTAAACAATTAATCAATATTTCTTGAGTAGGTGATATTAGGTACACTTTTTTCAGGACCGGATTTTGGCATGTCTTGCGTTTTTTAATTAATAATTAAAAATTTGTAGGTTTCAGCGATGCTAACTTATACTATATGAAAGGTGAATAATTTCTCTTTACTTTGAAACAAATTGTATGCAAAAATATCGATTATTCAATTGACAGCGATTTAACCTGTGCTAGGCGATATTAGGTACGGTTACCCTATGCTAAAATATGTTTGCGTACAATATTCGATCTCTCGAATGTCTAATTCCAGAGAAGATAATATTTAAAAAGTATCACGTCTTGCTTTTAAGCGAATATCAGCGAGAGGTGTACTTACAGGTGTCATATCTTCCATTGCTTTATCCTCCATCTGTGTTTTCGATGCACAAAATTGAACTTTTATCGGAGATGGTTACTCGAAGACTGACTTCCCCATTTCAGGAACAGGGATGCTAAGCAACATTTTCTGTGGTCACTTATTTTGGGAGAGGGAACAGCTACAGGAGTGGTGGTAATGTGTACGTAGTCAGGAAAGTCCCATCGTGTTGCTGGCGATTGGCTTTGCCGGGAAGTGGATACCTGCAAACTATTCGTAGTGGAGGGGGAACAGGAACCAACTTCCCGGCAACACTGCTAGTGTAAAGTCCGTACGGAGTCTTGACTAATTTATGATCAGGGCCGGCGAAACCCAGTATGCAAGTTATCTGCCGCATAAGGGCGCCAGCCGAAGGGGGCGCTAAAACTATATCGCCCGCTTAATAATAAAGAAATGCAACTCACGCATAAACAAAATGTTAATGTAATTCTTTTTTTTTGTACTCCGTAAAGGCAAAACATATTAAATAGAAAACAGGTGCAAAAAATTTGGGGCCCCCAATCATTTTCTTGCATTGGGGCGCCAACCATCCTCGCACCGGCCCTGTTTATGTTGGGTCTGGCGTGTGTACCCGTCGACGCCGCGCACGCCTTAAGGGGGGATTCTCGTGTAACAGCCCCCGAAATTTATGCATTTTTTTTAAGAAACTATTGTTAATATTGCATTAAACTCTTTTGGGATATAAGGAGGCGTTTTCAAATTTGCAGAAAATATTTTTTTTATGTCGATTCTTCTTATAATTTATTAATTATTGTGGAATCTCTTCGACGATGTTGGCGGGATGTGCAATACCTGTCACAGTCATCCGATTGCGAAAAGAAGAAAATTTTCTGAATTAACGCCGTTAAACAATTTACGCTTATATTGGACCTCATATTTTAATCTTACTTTGTATTTGTAGTACTTTTTTCGTCGATATAAAGAATTTATAATATAAATTTTTCAATTTTTTTTCTTTAAAGTGGACCAAACCCCGCGTAAACTATCTAACTTTAAGAAACATCTATTCTTTTTTACAATCAGATGACTGTGATAGGTGCCACACATCCCGCCAACAGGAGTTACATCATCAAAGGGGTGGATAAGATTCCACAATAATTAATAAATAATGAGGATCAACATGAAAAAAATATTTTCTGCGACTTTAAAGATGCCTCCTTATATACCAAGAGAGTTTAATCTAATATGACCAACAGTTTTTGCAAAAAAATTCTTAAATACCAGTTACTTCTGGGGGTGTTAGACGAGAAACCCCCCTTAACGTAAACACCATTAAAATTGATTCCGTCTATTCGATGGAACTTCTAAATGCAACAAGTTTGGCTTTCAACGAAAGTAATTTGAAAATTTTTATTTCCGATTGTTATCGCAGGATTTGTGGTGTGGCGTCACAATATCCACTACAGTGTTACATTAGAGTTGATATTAATCAAATACTTGAAATTATTTGCAATGAACACGCATTCGACCAAAAACATCCAAAAGTAAAAGATGTTTGTATGGCGCTATGTTAATACAGAAGCCCACCACATTCCTGACATCAGTAATCATTAGTGCTTGTATAAATGATATACATTATATTCTCCGTCTCGGTCTCCTCTTAAAGCTGGCTCTCGAGTCGATCGCGTCCGAGTTTTGCCGAGCCGACCTGAAATCAAATTGCCCGCTCATGGCGGTCATGCTTGTTGTCCGAACCAAGTCTCGGGATCCCGAGCAATACGAAAGTATCAGAATCCCGCCCGATCTCGTCCGAAACTTCCCGGCCCGTCCCGAGCCCGAAACGTCGGCTACAGTATCTCTACGAGCTATAGTAACTAGAGATGCAGATTTCACGTGTACAACGTGTACACGTGTAGTTAATATATCCGTGTTCTAATCCGTGTACTTCTTAACACACGGGTACATGGGTATTAACATACACGGGTACACGTGTATCAAAATATACGGATTCACGTATATTAACATATGCATATTTTATTAGGTGTCATTACTTATGTATAATTATTACTTAATCGTTTGTTTTGATGTAAGAAGGCTAAGGTGTTAATATTTTCTGGTAATAAACATTTTTTTGGTTACAATACTTCCAGCACATGAAAAACATCGTTCCAACATCGCCGAGGTTGCTGGAATTGTTAAATATTTTTTGGCAACTACGGAAATCGCCGAGTATTTAATTGTCCTAGCTTTCCACCAGTCAAGCGGATCTAGAAATAAGTTTTCTTCGTTCCATATTGTCCACCCATAACGGAAGTCTGCCTTTCAATATTTTCTACAGCCGTGTACGCGGGTCGCTTTATAGCTTCCATTGTTTAATATTTTCTACCATTCGAATATTTTCGACACCTTAGAATCCTCAAACAATAGGCAAAGGTCCCGTCATCTGGTTGACAGTCGGTCTCGTCCGTGGGGTAGGTACTACCGGAGCACCGAACAACAGGGTCGTAAACCCGCACCTTCGGCAGGCGCTCGCGAACTCGGCGCGGCCAAGTTAATCCTTGAGCTCGTATATTTATTACTATCACGTGCACGCATCACGGTACTAAGGAGCGTGACAATGAAATGAAATTGATTACTATTTGGACACAGGGTTACAACTACGGTTTTCACCGTATTACTGTAATCCGCATTAACTCGATACCTTATAAAATATGGATATTAATACACGTGAAACTGTATATTTCGATACACGTGTAGGGGAAACTGGGGGTGGTTGATACGTTTCTGAGAAAAATTATTGTGTAAACGAAACTAAATAATATTTTACTGATTTTTTTGCATATTTACATTCAGCATTCTATTCTTTAACAAAAATGATCATAATTATTTTAAAATGAAAGAAAGAATGTATTAACAAAATGTTATATTAAAATATACAAATTTCTGTCATAATTTGTTTGCTGAAGAATATCTATTACAGATTACGCTAGGTTAAATTACTTTGGGGAGGTATGATACATGTATCAAACCGCTCTTGAATGTATGTCTCATACCTCCCCAAATGTAGAATTTTAAAACAATAATTTTAACAACACTTAACCTTAAACTGAAAGCAACGAGAGTTGGCACATATGTGTAATATTGAGTGTATTTTCCAGTAAAAATAATGATATTTCATACAAATCAATACACAGTGACAAAAACCTTATATAAATGAAGTACAGACTTACGTTTCTCAACACGAAAATGCACTTCCTTTAATAATAATAATTTCAGGTTAATAAATTAGCTTCAAACAATTGTAACTGAACGCGATCTACAAAACGTCCTCTATTGCTGAAGTGTACGCTTCTCTTTTGTTTTTTACGTGGGAAATATAAGGATATATCAAGCCTCCCTATGCATCAATCGTATCCCTTGCAGCAGTCCTGCAAGAGGGAGTAGGGGGGCACGTTTAGCTGCCCGTACCCAGCAGGGTATCGGTTAAGCTGATTAAATGTGGAGGAATCATCAAGGTTCCTGAAGTGGAGTGGTTGTCTTCGCGGACAACCCTTGGTGTGCGTCACCATGTGGAATTTCCCTGACCCGTTACAGGGACAGTTCTAGCTCTTTGTGTTCCGAACTAAAGTAAAAACGGAGACTTCGAACCATGGTACCTCCTTCCACATCTGGCAATAGCCATAAAACAATTTAGTCCTAAGCCTTCGCGACATAAAATGGACGCGATTGACAGGCTGCAGACCCTAATTAGCCACGATGGCCGACAATAAAGACGACGCCGTAACAAATATGATTAAGGTTTTGTATATATGTATATTCGGTAAATAAGAATATATAAAATACAAATATAACGGACTTAAAAAGCTCTATCGCGAAATCGATCGTTCGTCCGGTAAGACTGTTGTTCACCAAATGCCTGGTCTTCAGTTCCTCTTCCCCCGCGATGTCCCGCGCCGGACTCATCGTTTTCATGTGCGTCTCCAACAACGCCAAGTATGGATTCGTAGCAATGACGACTTAACGTCAAAAACGAGAGCCGTCATGGGATGAAGCCGAGAGCCAGCGGTCGATGATAAAACACGCTCCCAATCTGTAACACATTATGTAATGGAAATACTTAATTGTTGCGTAATAAGCTTACAAAATTTTATCGTAGAATTAGAAGGCGTGAAACATTACCTGAAATATGGTAATTATTGCTTTCTGCTTTTAATACCGACTGCTTTTTAATCTTGAAAAAAGTCCGCCTGTAACAAATGATCGTAGACATTTCGATAAGTGTGGTATAAAAGTAAAAGATTGTTTCAATACTTCGTCGAACATCATGCATACCTGCGACACACCTGTACTAGCCTGGCGCAGGTTGACCGAACCGGACTCGGCATCCTTACGTACGCAAGTAATTTGCAACGTAGATCATCATCTGCATGTTTTCTTCTGTCTTCTGTTTGTCCGCTCCTGTGAACTTAGAAATGGGACTGAAAAAATTAACGGGTGAATTAAATTTATTATTTCTTTCGCCACTTTCATGGGAATCTTACGGCGGCGTCGACCCACTCGCGTGATCGTAAGGATCCGCGAGGAACAATGTCATTGCAGACAGTTTTGACCACTGATACAGTCAGTGGTCCTGCGCTGTACAGCGCGATACGACGCCTAATTGATCGAATGTATTATATCTTTCGCCACTTTCATGGGAATCTTACGGCGGCGTCGATCCACTCGTGTGATCGGAAAGATCCGCGAGGAACAATGTCATTGCAGACAGTTTTGACCACTGATACAGTCAGTGGTCCTGTGCTTATAGCGCGATGCGACGCCGGGCTGATACAATAGTTTTACTATTTTCGGAAAGTCGAAAAATACGGTCGGGTATACGTTTAATCTAGACGCTACTCTTAACATATATGCATAAATGCGCCTTTAAAGCTAGCATCTGCTGTATGTATTTCGGCTTGTTTCTTAAGTCATCGAACTCGAACCAGCGATCTTGCTGGTTTATGAGCGCCGTGTAATGACCAAGGGATGTCATGCTTGAACCCCCGTAGTGAGGCACAACACCTGCCAACACGTAATTATCGGCCTCTATTTGTAATGTTAAAGGAAATTCATTTAATAATACTATTCTACTACTATCTTCGTAACTTATCTCAATAAAAATAAATAGTCCGTAAGAATATTTTATATGCACATGCTTGTCACAACACTGTTGCTGAAAATTTGTATCATTCATGATTAAACTTTGTAAGTCTTTCACCCCGCATTTTTGCATCGTGTTGTGATTGATTGGAAATAACACAGACTTTCGGTCGGATGTTGATCCGCATATATCACAGCGTGATGTTGTAATCACACTTGGAATATCGATGAAAACTTTTTCGCACAAATACGCAATATTAGATGCAGCATCTATAATCTGTATATTATTTACCACTGTTGGTTTAACAAAAAATTCTACAGTTTTTAATAATAATGCTCGCATTTTATAAATGCTGTTACACGGTCCTTTCCGTAAAAATTCTCTTACAAATAGAAAACATTGTTTCTCGCTATTTTCTATATTGTTTCTTACATTATCATTATAACATGAATGAGCTAATATTTGCATTATACTGTCAAAACCACATGTATTTTTAACTACTGTTTTTTTGCTGCTCATCGTTAGAATTGTACACAGGTTTCCATTCACAAGTATTCCAATGCCAAGGGATCTTGCTGTTTTTGCGTTCGGATCCCAATCAGGCCTCGTATCTAAGTATGTTCGATTAACCTTTTTGGGATCGTTTTTGTTGCGCCAATTTTGTTCATATTGTAAATCCTGATTTGAATCAATTGCGGAGTCCGACTCACAATCATGTGTATCGGTTGTTATAATAGGATCGTTTCTGGAGACAGTAGTTGTTGGTTCTGTTTTATTGTCGTCTTGCGCCACTTCTTTTATTTCGATGTATCCGTCATTCCCATCAGTGTCCGATGTATGTGCATTTTCTCGAGTTTCGTTGTCGTCTTGCGCCATTTCTTTTATTTCAATGCATTCGTCATTCACATCAGTGTCAGATGTGTTTGCATTTCCTCGAGCTTCTGTCATTGCTAATTTTGCTCTACCAGAAAACGATTTTATGTGAATACTTACAAATTTGTCCACGCGCAGCGGTTTTGCTAAACCATTTAATAAACGATGTTTGATATCGTTCATTTCTGATTCGACGGCACTGGAACTAGCGTGTAATTTGCCAAATTGAAATTTCTCCATCATTAACCCAGTATATAATGGAAAATATGGTAGTAAATTACTAATGCTTCTAGCCAGTTGCGGGCTATAATATGGATTTATCTCTGTACCATTTTTTTCATTTTCTCCTTGATTTTTAATATTTAAGCTAAACTCGCGACACCATGAGAATACCAACGCTTCATCGTTAAAATCTTGTGACTCTAATTCGTGGTCTTCAAAATTAGACTCACACGTGGGATCATCATTTGTTTCGACATCTGCCATTTCCGCGAACTTTTCCTTACCCTTAATGACATTTATCATGTAAATGCGAGCCTCTTCCGATAATGTTTTTTGTCCATATTCGTCTAAACCGCATGTCTGTGCATAACATAAAATTAATAAATGCAAACATTTGACGAAGACTTTAAAGTTTTTAAAAGCTATTTGATTCGTCAGTTGCCCCATAGCCAATAGATAGAAGGTTTTGACTTGCGGATGAAGAGATTTTATAGGCTTCCAACGTGATACAAAATGCATGTAATGGCAAATGTCGAGTCTTACGAATGAACGTGGCAAAGTCAGAAGTGACTCGTTTGATAAGCATAAAAAACATTTGGATAAATAATCTTTTAGATTTTTACGTTGTGCGAAAACTCTCGTTATAGCACCCAAAAGCGCTTTGTCGAAATCACAAGTTACCTCTTGTGGTAGCGGATATTTACTTGTGTGACTGGAACCGAGACGAATTATTTCATACAGTCAATTTTGTATTGCGTTCGTATTCTGTGTAGAACTTAACATTTGGAACACTGGCATTTTCGATGTAGGTGTCTCGGCAACAATTTGATATAAATAAATGTGGGGGCACAAATTTCCATCAGGCGTACGCAGTTTTTTAACAAGCGATCCATTGCTGATGAATCAATAACAAATAATAATATATTGTAAGAGAACAGTTATTTTTCATTTCTGCGAAAAATCGTTTAGAAAATGTAAAATAATGAACTTTCTCTGTAATAAAAAATAAAATGTGAAGACTGATTTTGATATTATTACTTTTTTCACTTGTCGTGTGAACGTGCTCGCATGTAGATCATAGTAATAGTTGAGTCGCCGGCGACAGTGCGTAGCCGGCCTTAATGACAAATTTCCATATTCGTAAACGGAATACAAATAAAAGTGTTAGTTTCACAAAAATTGGGTAAAAGTAAACATTTTTTATGTACATTTGAAGAACAAACACATATATTTTTGGGGCGACTTACTTTGTAAATACCTAACTTGCTACTTTTTAGTGGTTTTATAAAGAAATCAGTCTTCTCTGAATAATACTGACAATGTAATTTATAAAAGGAAAAACCAGGAACCTCTTCAATAAATTTAATATTAAAAATATCTCCACGTATATTATTAAAACACGAATTAGGCATTGCTGCACTTAAAATGCAATTGCCAGAAACAGATATATATCTTACGTACCGTCTTTATTCTTTACAGTATTTGGTTTCTGGGGCTTATATTGATTAATATGACAAAATTTCTTTTCACCTAATCTTTTAGCAACTTGCTCCAAGGGACGATTATGTGACCGGACCATTTCTTTAATTCTAGACATAAAATTTTCAAACGGAAATGCAGAAAAGTTGTCTAAATTACCAAAATTAAAAACATCATTTTGTAAATGAAGCAGATTATGAAAGTTATATACAAGAAGTTCCTTACGATACACGGTAGATATTTTACGAACAAAACAGTGTAGCAAATCATTGACACGTCTTCGCCACCGAGAATTTTGACAAAAATCAGAACATAATCGCACAATGCAATACCAAAAAATGTTTATATACTTTTGTTGGTAGTACATTTGCCAAAACTACAGGTCCTAAATATAAAATAAAAGATCGGAATTCCGTAGCCTTCCAATATTTAAACAACCTTAATGGCCGTGGACGCCTAGAAAATTCTGTTGGATAATAATTATCCTTGATTACTAATAATCTTCTTGATATTTTGTTTATATTAAACGCGTTCAGTTTACACTTCTTTGGTCCATTATCTACCCAAGCCCGGATAATTATTTTCATAACACCTAAGCACACTAAATGCATATAATCCAACGGAACTTGGGTTACTAATCCCACATCAAGTTCTGTAAGTATACTTTTTGATACCTGATGATCTTCATAAGCTTCCCGTTTAAAGCTAATATCAGTCCGTAGAGTTAAATTAGGTGTATATTCCCACGTAGTTCTACCAATATATGTGCCCTCTTGTATACATTTCTCACATGCATGAAGGGAATTATGTGATTTAATACATTTCAAAAAAGCTCTTGCCGGCGCATCTGCTACAATGCAACTTAAACGAAAAGTGAATTTTTTATTATCTATTGTAATGCCATTTTTTTCCAAATAGAGACATTCATCCACAAAAGGGCGAAGAAAGTTATTAGCATTATCTGGTTTAGATTCGCCGTAATAAAGGCTTACAATAAAGGATGTTTTATTCACCGATTGGTCTAGTATACATAAAATGGGCCAAAAGGAATTCGTTGTGCTGGATTGTATTGGCAAACCATCAACATTAACAGTAACAGATAAAAATGAATCCCAGTTAAATTCTGATATTTTTCTATCTACTAAGGGATAATTTTTTGACCTCAATCTTGTCGAAACTCTTTCTCTTATGCCGGTTTCAAGTCCACAATATATGTATGAACCACTAGCACATTTCTTAACGTTAATAATCGTTGGTGTACGTAAAAATGTCCGTGAATCGCTTGGCAAATTTGGATGATGCAATCTTAATAACCTTAATAAATCATCAAGGGCAGCATGAGTAACATTATGTTTATGAGACCAAGAGATCAGAGATGAACTTAGGTTTGTGTCTATAGGTGCATCAGGTATCAAAGTAGGATAAATAATTTCATTGGCAGAACTATTAGACAGAGTAAATACTCCAGCATTACAATCAGATGCAGAAGGTACATTGCTATTAGAAATATTAAAACGTGTTTCCGGAACAGCACTTACTCGTAAGCTCTGTTTGATTTGTTTTGCCTTTGCAGCCACATGCCGCTGTGTAGTTCGTTTCGATCTTCGTTCCGATGATTTACTGTACTGAGCTTCTCCTTCTTTCTCGACCTCCATCTCTATATTTTGCAAATCTAAACCAATTACTTAGGATGGCATTGATTTCACTATCTGTAGCAGTATCAGCCACCTTATTTTTACGTACAGCACCTACAACAAGTATTAAAACAATCATGAAGACAGAAAAGGAAACCTAATAATTGCGAAGAACTGACCTTTACTCTGGAATAGGTCTGTTCCTCGCAATTATTTTTATGTAGCAAATATGCTGTCAAATATGTATATGAAAATTATGAATGGAACAACTAATTTAAATCAATTTAGTCTAACACATATTATTAAATACTTCCAGGACTACAATCTGAAGCAATAAAACGAAAAAAATCTAATCGTATTGTTTTTACTTACATTTTATCACTTGTAGTAATTTATAATCTTTTAAAGGAATTTTATTATTCCTCCCTGTCCAATTGCAATTCAGGGCAAAAGAGTTTGTAAAAACTTTTTCCAGTATTCTCCGTACAATTGTGGTTGTTTTATTGCCACCGACATAGCTTAGGTAATTAATCTGAAACAAAGTGTTCCGTAAAAATCAATTTATATATATTTATTCTATGTTTATTAATTTGGTTCAATGGAAAGATAAAATTATGATATATCTATCGTCTAAGTATTGGGTTTCGAAGTTATAAATCTTAAATACAACACAAACAGCCCTGAATGAAGTTTCATAAAAATTACTGTGTGGTATTTTAAAATATAATATCAAACATGTTCATTGATAGGGACATTCATCCACAAAGGGGCGAAATAGTACTTACTAATAAGTCTTCATTGCCTTCGGTTGTAAGACAAATATCCACATTTTGGAGATCCTCAATTTTGTCACAAGGAATTGTGATGTCTGGAGGTAGAGAAGTTGGTGTTTTTGTATTGGACGGTTGTAAGCGCATTAAAATATCATGTTGTGCTTCCCGAAGCTCCTTCAGTTCATTGTCAATGTGTGCCAGATGATTGGCAATCACATCTAAAATAAGTAAAACTCTAAATTTAGTACATTGCATTAGTAAAAGTAGAGTCAGATTGTATAAATAGTGAGTTTACCCAATGAATTGTTTACTTTGAATAATACTTGCTCCTGCAGTGGCTGCACCTTCTTCTTTGGTGTGACCAAAATACTCAATGGACCTAAAAATAATTATCTATTAATTCATAAATTATAGAGATATTTACTAAGAAGAATCTATAACATAATGTACCATGTATTCAGAATATTAAAAACTATGCAAACTCATACATACTTATAAATTACCTAAAATAAAAAAGATTCTTTCCAAAACAGAAAATTAAAATAATGTTTGACACAATACTTACTAGTATTTGGTGCAGCTGATTTCACTGGTTTAAATATTGTTTCAGGGGAATCTAAAAAATAGTACATGAAAGTTATAATTTTACTGCAAGAAAGACAAAAGAAAACATGCATTTTGGTTTAATGGTTGACATTTACCAATACACTGATTGTGCAAAAAACTTGAGGTACTGCTTCTGGATGGAGATTCAAATGTTTGAATATCTATAAGAAAATTTATGAGAATTATTGTAAATTTAAAATGGTAAAATAGTAAAGTTGAAATTTGTTTAAATACCAATTATACGAAGATTATTTTTTGGTGAGACAGGCAAATGAGTCACTTGCACCTCTTCACCATTCTCATTGTCAGAATGATCATCACTATCACTATCAATAATTTTTCAAATTTTTCTTTTTCTTGTTAATCCTGCTTTCTCCCCTTCCCATTCGGATGCCACTTCGGACTCACTTTCCGCTTTCCTGCACTTTTCGCGAGCTTTAGTCAAATTATCTAAAAATATTCTATTTTTATAGGGTCTTTCTGCTCACATTATTGCAAGTAATACATGAATAGAGTCAGTATATTCTGACCAAATTTTTCCTTTGACGAAAATGACGATCGGCCCTAGTTTCCGAGATATTCGCAAAAAACTGTTTACAGATTTTTGCCAAACAGTGAATTCTCGCTGTAGGTGACACACTCGGGGCTGGCTGCAAACATAATATTATGAACATAATATTATGTATGTATAGTACCCGCAAAGATATAGAGAGTTCCGACTCTCGAAACATGTAAACCGACATCATGCGCTACTATTTTTACGACGTCCCTTCATATGTACATATATCTTTGCGGGTACGAGGTATACAACGAATTTTGTCGACAATTCCGCGCCACTGATGCCGCTAAAGAGAAACAGAGCATAGGCACGTGAGAAACAAAGCGAGATAAAGTATCATGCTTTCTCTCTTTCGCAGCCAACGGTAACGTCGTTTCGACTATCTTTTGTCCCTCCTCGCTCGCTCTACGATTCTCTCAAAGCGGGAACATACTATTGATACGCCACGCCACCCGACGCGTCCACACACGATGCGAACTGTGCACATATATAACATATATTTAACACCGCAGGATTCCAAGAAATGGTGGGAAACAAGGGCCGACCGGCCGTATGCTGATTATATGTATGTTCATAAGGAAAAAGTTGTTCAGAATGTTAACTTCTACAACATATTCAGTCCTCATCGAAATCGGTAAACAGGTTTACCCATTTTAATCAGGAGACCGTGAGAAATACATATGTTGGTATTATTTCAAGGTCGATACAATGAAGAATAAGAAATTTGATTTGGTAAAATATTACCAAATAATTATATAGAAGAGAGCACACCTCACCGGTTTTGATGATCTTGAAATATGTTGCAAAGGTCATACTAAGCAACATTTTCCTATGTGTTACTGCCGCTCGGCTTTAGTTTTCAAGATATTGGCAAAAAACTGATCGGTGAACTCTCTAGATCTACGGTTATACTGGATGCGTAGTCGTACGACTAGCTGCTCGTCAGTACATATACGGACGTATTCCATTCGTCTGAAATCTGAATACGTCCGAATACGTTCGTATACGGACGACGAACTATGTATATAGTCGTACGACTACGCATCCAGTATAACCGTAGCCTAACCCAAACCCACTACCGTTCACAGTTTTTTGCAAATATCCCGAAAACTAAAACTGAGCGGCGGTAACTCCCCCAAGGCAAACACGAACGAAAATATTTTTCGCGAACCTTTTCGTCTGTTCTTGCCGTGTGTACATCGCCGCAAGCAGGACAAAACGTTTATATAGGATTCGTGCGCTGAGTTTTGTTCATGTTTGCGCCAGTGTGCACACGACAAGAACAGACGAAAACATTCAGCAAACAATGTCTTTGTTCGTGTTCGTCTTGGTGTGGACCGAGTGTTACAAGTTTACCAGAATCTTACCGGTTTCATAAAATATTCGGTTAATACCGTATAATGTCCACTTTTCATCAGGGATTATCCCTCCCTGCAGAGCTTTATTAAATTTAGACATTAATTTATAAGGCGGTCACATGCATTGTTTTTTAAGAGGTGTGAGCCATTCCGTTCGCACAACACTAATGCCTCCACCACCGTCCTGTACTGGATCAAATTCCACCACCTTGTACATTTTTAAAATATAATATTTACCTGGTCTGGATTGTAACAGAAAATAATCGAATAAACCGCGAAATGGAACACAAAAATCACAATCACAAAAGGTTAACAAATTCACTTTTCGGCTTCGTCAACCGCACAGACCGAGGCCACGCTATCGAATGCTGTAGAATGCTACCAAATGGTACCGAATGCTACCCAAAAACGCCTCGTGGCGATGTGACGCAATACAATCGACCGCTCTCGTCTCGATCATTAGATCGTTGTCAAGGCAACGCAATATGGCGATACAAACAATTCAGATCGCCTATACAACTACAAAAATATCTTACAGTATAAGTACATGTTTTAATTTAATAGTAATGACTAAGAGATTAAAATAACCGTAACATACAGGGTGTCCGCGGGAAGACTGGACAGCCGGTTTTCTCCTAAACTATTGGAGATAAAAATATAATAAAAATTGGGAATTGCATGGTTCGAGGAGGCCAATTTATTAGCGCGAACGAATTTTGTTTTCGATTATTATTTTAAAAGATACGATGGTCAAGTTCGGTTTTTCAAATGGAACTATTTTTTTTGAACACCTGAGTTGATAGTGCGTTCCAAGACAAATTCAATAAGCTTTAATGTATACACTTTATTTTCACTGGTTTTTAAGATATTGCGCTTGCAAATTTACTGATTTTCACTGGAAGAAAACTGTCTGGTATAGCACGGACCGGGGACGGTCTTACTGGATCCACGGGTGGCACTGCCTTTTGAAATAGATACCTACCTGCCAAAGGTCTACGCCAGGCCCAAAGGCTGGACAATTTTTTTCCGTCAGAAATGCTACTTAGGTAGGTACATCTGCGGTATATTTATTTCGCACTTGCTTCTACGCTCGGATGGCCGGTTCTTTTGGGAGGGATGCAAGTTCGATTGGTTAGGTTAGGAGGAGTGAAAGTTGCTAGACTAAATTTCAATCATAGGGAGCAGATTGTATCAGAACCATTCGGATTTGCATTCCTCACAAACGGCTGCTCTCTTGAAGAGGCCCTCTTCACAGCAATGCCCACCTTCTCTCGCACGGAATACGTTAACGCTTGCTTTTGTTCTGATATTGAAGCTCGTGTTTATACTCGAGAGGACCACGCGTCGACAGCGGGCTACCCCTTTTCTTCCTGTGTCTCTCCACGAGCCGTGTTGACGGTGGATTGTAGGAGCGTAGATATCTGGATGCCAGTTATTGAATTCAGGAGACGATGGAAACATTTTATTACAAAACACACATGTACTATAATTAAAGTAAATCGTATTCCTCTCGGGCAGGAGTACTGATAATGATCGAACTTGCGCCCCACTTCGCGCAGACCAATTACACGGAGGGTAGTCGGGTCACACACTGCCCAAATGTGTGATGCGCTGGCACCCCGTGGCGAGGACAGACCTTCGCATTGCCTCACCCGATTTTTATGGTTTTTTTTCCGGAAAAAGGTAAGAATCCTGGGCCGAACGTAGCGAATTGAGGTCGAACCCCCGCAGTCGAGGGTGAAATATCCATTTGAGCGTATTAAGAAATTCTTTTCTTCGTCGTATCGAAAGGGAAGTGGTGCCAATGGATTCCTTATGTTTTTCTAACGAAAATCATACCAAATGTCATGCAAATCGGACTACTTTGACACAAGCTATTTGTATTCCCTATGTAAAAGTTGTCCGATTTACACAACATTTGTAATGATTTTCATCGGAAAACCCCAAGGAATCCATCGGCGACACTTCCATATCCATACGATAAAAAATAAAGAATTATTTTATTTCCTAACCAGATACAGGGTAATTATGGAGCAACGCCCGTCAAGGAGATGCGGCGGCCTGGTACCCCGTGGCGAGGACAGTCCTTCGCTGTGCCTCACCCGATTTTTATGGCTCTTTTCGGAAAAAGGTACGAATCCTGGGCCGAACGTAACGAATTGAAGTCGACCCTCCGCAGTCGAGGGTGAATTATCCATTTGAGCGTATTAAGTAACCCTTTTCTGCATCGTATCGAAAGGGAAGTGACGCCAATGGATTCCTTATGTTTTTCTGACGAAAATCGTACCAAATGTCATGCAAATCGGAATACTTTGACACAAGCAATTTGTATTCCTTATGTAAGAGTTGTCCGATTTCCACGACACTTGGCATGATTTTCATCGGAAATCCCCAAGGAATCCATCTGCGACACTTCCATATCCATACGATAAAAAATAAAGAATTATTTTATTTCCTAACCAGATTTGAAATTCCAACGCGTGTTTATACTTGAGAGATAAGGATTTATACTCAAGAGATAAGGAATCCGTCTTTAATTTGAAAGGAGGACGATGCAGGCGAAACCACGCGCACTCAACGGTGTACCCCCTTTCTTACTGTGTCTCTCCACGAGGCGTATTGACGGTGGATAATACTTTTCAATTCCTATATTTGGGGCATCTTTCTCGCGTGCGTCGGGACAAAAGCGAACTCAGAGCCAGACGAAAATTCATTCGCTCTTTACGATCGATAATTTATTATTTCTCCAAGAACGTTTCGACAATATCTGTTTGCCAAAGTTGTAAAGGCCAATAAAAAACGTGGTGACATTGTCCAGTCTGAATTAATCCGTATATTGTTCTGTCGGTGGGTAGTGCGTACGATGACTTCGGACCCGTACTATGTACCGTTGCCTACCGCCGACGCGCGGAAAATCCGCTCATAAACCGCGACTCTGGCAAGACACCGCGGCCGATCAATCCGGTTAGTTTTTGGTAACCAGATGTGGCATCCTCCACCTCTATTTCATCAGGGTAATTCTGGACGTACGCCCGTCAGCCCGTGGCAAGGACAACACCCCGCAGTGCCCATCGAATTTTATGGCTTTCGACCCTCGAAGGGTTTGGAATACCATTAAGAAGTGAGAAATATTCAGGATTTCAAATGTTTGCTTATTTTCTTCATCGTATCGAAGGGGAAGTGGCGCCCATGGATTCCTGGCGTTCCGTCGATTAAAATCATACCAAATATCATGCAAATCGGACTATTTTGACACCAGCTATTTGTATTCCTTATGTAAAAATAGTCCGATTTTCATGATGTTTGGCATGATTTTAATCGGGAGAACGCCCGGAATCCATTGGCGTAACTTCCCTTTCGATACGACGAAGAAAAGAATTTCTTAATACGCTCAAATGGATATTTCACCCTCGACTGCGGGGGCTCGAACTCAATTCGCTACGTTCGGCCCAGGATTCTTACCTTTTTCCGGAAAAAAACCATAAAAATCGGGTGAGGCAATGCGAAGGTCTGTCCTCGCCACGGGGTGCCAGCGCATCACACATTTGGGCAGTGTGTGACCCGACTACCCTCCGTGTAATTGGTCTGCGCGAAGTGGGGCGCAAGTTCGATCATTATCAGTACTCCTGCCCGAGAGGAATACGATTAACTTTAATTATAGTACATGTGTGTTTTGTAATAAAATGTTTCTATCGTCTCTTGAATTCAATAACTGGCATCCAGATATCTACGCTCCTACAATCCACCGTCAGCACGGCTCGTGGAGAGACACAGGAAGAAAAGGAGGAGCCCGCTGTCGACGCGTGGTCCTCTCGAGTATAAACACGAGCTTCAATATCAGAACAAAAGCAAGCGTTAACGTATTCCGTGCGAGAGAAGGTGGGCATTGCTCTGAAGAAGGCCTCTTCAAGAGAGCAGCCGTTTGTGAGGAATGCAAATCCGAATGGTTCTGATACAATCTGCTCCCTATGATTGAAATTTAGTCTAGCAACTTTCACTCCTCCTAACCTAACCAATCGAACTTGCATCCCTCCCAAAAGAACCGGCCATCCGAGCGTAGAAGCAAGTGCGAAATAAATATACCGCAGATGTACCTACCTAAGTAGCATTTCTGACGGAAAAAAATTGTCCAGCCTTTGGGCCTGGCGTAGACCTTTGGCAGGTAGGTATCTATTTCAAAAGGCAGTGCCACCCGTGGAACCAGTAAGACCGTCCCCGGTCCGTGCTATACCAGACAGTTTTCTTCCAGTGAAAATCAGTAAATTTGCAAGCGCAATATCTTAAAAACCAGTGAAAATAAAGTGTATACATTAAAGCTTATTGAATTTGTCTTGGAACGCACTATCAACTCGGGTGTTCAAAAAAAATAGTTCCATTTGAAAAACCGAACTTGACCATCGTATCTTTTAAAATAATAATCGATAAAAAAATTCGTTCGCGCTAATTAATTGGCCCCCTCGAACAATGCAATTCCCTATTTTTTTTATATTTTTATCTCCAATAGTTTAGGAGGAAGCCGGCTGTTTAGCTTTCCCGCGGACACCCTGTAGTACACTTTAACTATAATTTTAAGTTTTATATTTTAAGTTTATTTTATTTTGTACATATGTATATATTTTGTAATATAATTTATGTACATTTTGTACATTATGTACATACTATTTTGTGGTTTCTTTTACATCTCATCAGCATTACACATACCCGCGTGCTTCACACATAATTACCGATTCGTACTAGGGCTGGGACTACTCGAATAATTTAATATTCGAATTATATAAGCTGGGCCACAAGTACGACTAGAATTTGGAAAGCGTGGCGTCACTCGCTTGGCTTCGCGTTTAAGCCGTTTCGTTTCCCTTGGCGCTGGCGTCGATTCGGTTCGTTTACCAGCTTGGCGTTGATTGGTTTGACGTCACAGCCAGGGAACCGAGGAAATGTGTACAACCACGAAGGAATTGGCGGTGGGGGTACGCCGCGACGTTTCAACCAATCAACGCCAAGATGGGAAACGAAACGGCGCCACAGTCAAGTCAAACCAAGCTAGCCAAGCCAGGCCAACCAGCGTCGCCGCGGACTCGGTTGTCGACGCTGATTGGCTGCGGCGTTACTTGCCTTGGCTAGCTTGGATTGGCTTGGTAGCCAATCAGCGTCGACAACCGAGTCCGCGGCGACGCTGGTTGGCCTGGCTTGGCTAGCTTGGTTTGACTTGACTGTGGCGCCGTTTCGTTTCCCATCTTGGCGTTGATTGGTTGAGACGTCGCGGCGTACCCCCACCGCCAATTCCTTCGTGGTTGTACACATTTCCTCGGTTCCCTGGTCACAGCTCGTCGCAGGCATGCGCAACTGAGGGTAGCTCATAGCTATCAGGCCCTTTCCCGTGAACACAGTGTTCCGATATGGGGCGAGTTTTCTCGCGCATGCGCGGCGATTTTAGCATCAGTGCAGTACAAGTTTCGATAAAATGGGGTACCTTGATCACCCAACAATAATTTTTCACAAATTGTTATGATATGCCCCTTTTTGGGGGGCGGGGTGGAGGTACCGTGAAGGGAGAAGTACTTAAGTAACCGTAAGCCAAATACATAATAAAAAAATAAAATATTTTATTTGGCAGAATCAATTAAATACGCGTTACTTGCCCCCCCCCCCCAACATAGATACGGTACTGCAAACGCCGCGCATGCGCGAGAAAACCCGCCCCATATCGGAACACTGCGTGAACACTCAACACTGCCCCTACGCTGGAGAGCCCTGGTCTAATCGAACTGTTGGCCGGTTAAAGAGTTGGAATTCACCGTAGGTTTAAACAAGTAGGCTTGAACTGATTCTGGATTCGTGATTACTTAGTGATCACTAATAGGTTCAAGATACGGGAGAGCGCTCGCGGTTCGCGTATCGGTTTTTATGTGGCACTAGCTGGTTACTCGGTTTCACCCGGGAATTATTTGTTTCCAACATAAAAAAGCCTAAAAAATAAATACATAGACTATAATCTAATCTAGGATGTATGTAATGTGCATATACATGTATTCCAAATTTCATTAAAGTCCGTTCAACCGTTTAGGCCTGCAAAGTTTTAGTTTTACTATTCGTACATAGGTACGTGTCGGACCATTCCTTGATAAATTGTGTATTTTCGCTAATCGCAATGCGACTAGCGTCCCGAACGCAGCGGCTCCGTCGTTTTTGTAAAGAACGCGAGTGGCTGATTTCAAGTCGGTTGGATTTGTGGTTATGGGTTATATTTATTGATGACCAAGTAATTTTTTCACCCTCTCGGGGATATTTTTTTAAAAATATTGTATTGCCATCCAAACTACGCACGCCTGCAAAGTTTCAAGACAATTGGATAATTGGAAGTTGGTTAAATTTGAGTCGCCAGATTTGAAAGATACAAACAAACAAACAGAGGATCGAAACTGAATAAAATCGTTTTAAAAAAAACATGATATCGATGACCCGCTCGATGTGTTATCTAACTCAGCACTAATGATTGGCATTGCTAACTCCTCTCCTCCGTTTTTCCTTGTTTCATTAATACATAGGCTAGGCGAATTTGATTACTCGATAGACGGTTTTACTGAATTAAAAGTTACATGAGCAGCAGGGCCTCTAAATTTCTGCTTTACTATGATCACGCCTTCTTCAGCATGAGCAAATGAAGTACTTCCGATATATTGATATCTTCTAACCGAATGTTCGACGGATTGAATGGGAATCTTATCGAATACAAATACATTAGATCCATCAGCAGCTGAAAAGGAAAATCCTAATTCAATCACGTTTCCATCACTATAAACTACAAAAGTATAGGTAAACGGTACTTAAGCCTCCACTTACTTGTTCGTTGCTTTCGTCACGTTGGTCCAATTTGCCCTGTAACTTTTTGATAAACGTAACTGGCACGCGCGTGTCAAAGTCATCAGCAGGCGTATACAAATTTAGAATCTTTACTATTTGATTAGCGGTTAATTTGTTGCATATCTCGCACACAGAGGTCACATCCTCGTCCGTTTTACGGGCTTGCAAGAGCTCTGCCGCTTGTACGATTGGCTCGAGCTCTTCCATTATTTACTCTAATCGCCGATACCTTCCCCATTGCTTCAAATGGCTCATATTGTACCTGGAGAAGATGCCATTGTATAAACGCCCGGGAAATTAAATGAAACGAAGCCAGCAAGAAATTTTCACGAACCTTAGTTCCTCAAAAGCAAATTATTCAGAGCACTGGAGCACATGAAGTAGAACAGCTGCTTGAACAGCTGCCCAACTATTTCGGCATCGACACCATGGTACTGAAGTACCACCGCGATCAGCTCATCTAGAAGTTTATCCAGCTTCTGCTGCGTGGACTCTGGTCCCTCCCCCATAGAGGAAGACTTAGGTTGACCGGACTCGTTGGAATTCAAGCCTGATATGGCCTCGTGTTCGAGGAGAGCAGGCACCGTCAGAACCTGAATCCTCTCCGTCAACTTCGTCTTGATGTTGTTGAAAATCCAGAGCGTCACGCTACTCAACACTAATCGATACTTACTCAAATCGAAATTCCCCAAACATTGTCCGTTCGGTCTCGGTGTGTTCTCGATCTGAAAGGGCTTGTCCCCGGAGTACTGTTTCATACTGTGCAGCAACCGCAGGGTGTAGCTGAGCCAGAGTATGCTGAATTCGAAATCCTCCCGTTTCTTCCCCACACGCTTCACACCGTCCAGGTAGCCGGACGGCAGCAGTATCCTCACCTTTCTCGCCGTCGATTACACAATCCGTGTGCCTTATGCACATGAAAAGTACGTATGCTGGCAAACCGGGTAGCAAAGTCACCGCAACTCTAGCTTTCAGCTCTGAAAAAGATCGTTGCAGTTTGGAGGATGCTAGGAATATTTCGTATTCAATTGTATAGTGTCGATAGATTTTACCAATAATTAGGTGAGGTATTATCACGTTGGTGTTCTTTTTCCTGAACTCGAACATGCCTTCGTAGTCCCTCTCCTTCTTCCGAATAGCTGGAATGTTACTTTCGTTGTCTCCGGAATGACCAGTGGAAGCCGATCGTGGAATCGTTCGTAGACTTTACAGTATCTGGCATTACAAAAAAATGGTATTGAACGTTTACGTTATATTTCGTCATCAGAGCAACTCCGAGATTTGTCATGAACGAAATAATAGTCGATTCGTGAACTGGGGTGAGTTATGGTCTCTGTAAGATGCGATGAAACTCAACGCTGGACCACGCACTCACCGGCGCCCCTTAAAATATAAGGATCAGTCTTATGTTCGTTAGTATCGTCTCCCTCATCTTTGAAAGCATTGTGGTAAGCCAGGTAAGCAAATACTACAACATTTTAATACCAATTCTCAAACTACACTTTACTCGTCTTGCATGCGCGTCCAGATGACAAAGAACATGTCTCGAAGAGTTATCTTTAACGACGTATACTCTCAACCCGCATCTGCAAGACGTTTCGCCAGGATCTTGCCCTGCTTCTTGAATTCTCTGCATTCCTCAGCTACTTTGTCGTACTTCTCCTGCAATACCAATTGTTCAAACGATTTAATTAGGAAACCACCACATGCGCGTCTGCGAGACTAGTGTGTACATTAAAGTAATCCATTTTTTGCAAATATAAAATGTAGCTTTTCCACAAGATTGCTTTTGTTCCAAACATGTTAACTAACACCTGTGCAAAATTAGAACCTAATCGGAACTTTAATAATAACCTTTCGCTTTGTTTTAAGTCTACTGAATAACTGTAGTGCATGCACAAACGACAAAACACGATTGGACACGGCGCTCTCCTTGCATGAAGAGAAAGACTCGTAACGCAAGCACCGGCGATTCTCCATTTACCTGTTGATCGTCTTCTGCGTCTCGAAGGCCTGCACCAACTCTCCGTTTTCGTTAATGATGTCCACGTCCTGGCCGTAATTCGATCTTAAGCTCTTCATTCCCCGGGTTTTATCAGCGAGACAGCACGCTGTGCAGCTGGATGCATTCCTCTCGTCTTCTCGCGAACTCCTCCTGAAGCGCATCGAATTGCCCTCGAATAGGGATTATTAATCGCACTAAAGCTTATCCGCTCCATGGCTGGCGTATCGGGCGAACAGTAACGCGATTAAAAGCAGTAGATAAAATGAACTAATCATTGTAATCGCAATCTTTTATGGTGCGAGGCTTCGTACCCAGCACAATGAATTTTCAAGATTTGTATCGTGCGGGATACAAATATATAATGACCCCCCTTTTTTGGATGCACCACGAATCATGGTACATCCTGCGCAAAGCAAGGTAACTGCAACCACATCATTTTGATATGTTAAGCAACGTGCAGCAAAAGCGTGCTGGCCGAAAGGTGCGAACGCAAAGGTCTTTTCGACTTTCAAATTTTTTTCGGGACACCCCCCCCCCCCCCCAGGATTGGGGGAAAAATAATGTGTGCAAAATTTGAAATCGATCCGAGGACGGGAAACCGTGCCTCATCGCATTTGAAACTTTCTTATTTTTGTAACTCGTTTTTCTCCATTGTAGTATATCGTTAATATATATGTTCATATATCGTTGAATTTGTCTTTTACGCTCTGTAACAATATAGAATCAAAGTATAAGATTACTTAAAAAAAAATCATGACCTTGAAATCTCATAAATTTACCTTCAGATAACATTTTTTTCGTTGGCATAATTTTTACCTCGTCAAACAGTACAACTTTCGTCTAAGAAATTTTTTCATATATTTATAAATAACAGATTTTTAAATTTTAATGAAATGACCCGGCTCCATATCAAAACTACACAAGCAATTTAGGACACATCAGAATAGTGCACAGAAAGTAGTGCACATACAATTTTCTACACATTCATTTTTATAGTGCACATACAATTTAGGACACACGAGATTTAGGACACATACAATTTAGGACACATGCGATTTAGGACACATGTGATTTAGGACACATGCAATTTAGGACACATGCGATTTAAAACACAATCGAATTTGTAGTGCACATACAATTTAGGACACATACGATTTAGGACACATACAATTTAGGACACATGCGATTTAAAACACATACAATTTAGATAAAATGTTATAAAATTTCGACCGAAATAATTTTTAATTAAAAGAATATATGTTATCGGCGCGTGGCTCGGTCAATTGACTAAAAGTTGTTTTGCAAATTTTATGATATAATTTCCAACGTTTCGGTCAATATTGAGACCATTATCAAGGAATTAATATTATCAAGAGAAAACTGCGTTCACTTTTAAAACAAAATTTTTCCGCAACGTATTTGACGTCCGGACCACAGGTCGGTTGGAGAGTGACCAAGGTAAACATTACACCATAGGCAAAAGCAACCAGAGGGTAAGTCAAATATGGTCTAAACAGGCGACATATCGCGGGAACCGTTAACTGTTATGCAAGATTAAACTGCAAAATTTGAACCCACCTCTCAAACAAACCGCCGAAACAAATCAAATCCTCGTCATAATAGCAAAAATCCTCTCCCGCAGTGCCAAAGTCAAAATACATACTACACATGTATATGTAATATTGTCCACCTTAGTCACTCTCCAACCGACCTGTGGTCCGGACGTCAAATACGTTGCGGAAAAATTTTGTTTTAAAAGTGAACGCAGTTTTCTCTTGATAATATTAATTCCTTGATAATGGTCTCAATATTGACCGAAACGTTGGAAATTATATCATAAAATTTGCAAAACAACTTTTAGTCAGTTGACCGAGCCACGCGCCGATAACATATATTCTTTTACATACAATTTAGGTCACATGTGATTTAGGACACATGCAATTTAGGACACATGCGATTTAAAACACAATCGAATTTGTAGTGCACATACAATTTAGGACACATGCGATTTAGGACACATACAATTTAGGACACATGCGATTTAGGACACATACAATTTAGGACACATGCGATTTAGGACACATACAATTTAGGACACATGCGATTTAGGACACATACAATTTAGGACACATGCGATTTAAAGCACGTGCGTTTTATACTGCACATTCAATTTAGAACACATGCGACTTAGGACACATACAATTTAGAACACATGCAATTTAACGCACATTTTTTTAGTGCAAGGTTTCGCACAGAACCATCTACTCGTCGCCGTCGACTGTTTCACAGCCGATGGTATTAGTATTGGTTGGGACTAGATCAGAGCAGGGGGCGCGCGCCAGCCCGCGGGCGCGTAAAGCATGGTAGCGAACCGATGTGACTTTGGGGATGCTCAAAATGAGACTGCGGTTACAAGTAACGCGCGATGGGGTCAATATCGCTATTGTTAACAAGGTAATGATTCTGAACATTTCCCTTTAAACTTTTTGGTGGTCGGCTTTGGTTTACGAGATATGCGCAAAAAACTTATTAGAATTACCGAGTTTAACACATACTCACATCGGTTCGCTACCATGCTTTACGCGCCCGCGGGCGGGCGCGCGCCCCCCGCCCTAATCTAGCCCCAACCAATACTAATACCGTCGGCTGTGAAACAGATTTCAATATATTATGCCGAAAGTTTTTTATTAATATCTCCGAATCTAAGGCTGACGGCCAAAAAGTTTAAAGAAAAATGTTATTCAGAATGACGACCTTGACAACATATGTGAAGATCATTGAAATCGGCGAAGGCCCAGTTCACCGGCAAGTTTACCGTGCTATCCTGTTATACACTAAATAAAATGTGCGTCAAACTGCATGCGTCCTAAAGTGTTTGTGTCCTAAATTGTTTGTGTCCTAAATCGCATGTGTCCTACATTGTATGTGTCCTAAATCACATGTGTCTTAAATTGTATGTGCACTATAAAACGCATGTGTTTTAAATCGCATGTGTCCTAAATTGTGTGTCCTAAATCGCATGTGTCCTAAATTGTATGTGTCCTAAATCGCATGTGTTCTAAATTGTATGTGCACCACAAATTCGATTGTGTTTTAAATCGCATGTGTCCTAAATTGCATGTGTCCTAAATCACATGTGACCTAAATTGTATGTGTTTTAAATCGCATGTGTCCTAAATTGTATGTGTCCTAAACCGTATGTGTCCTAAATTGCATGTGCACTACAAATTCGATTGTGTTTTAAATCGCATGTGTCCTAAATTGCATGTGTCCTAAATCACATGTGTCCTAAATTGTATGTGTCCTAAATCGCATGTGTCCTAAATTGTATGTGTCCTAAATTGTATGTGCACTATAAAAACGAACGTGTAGTAAATTGTATGTGCACTACTTTCTGTGCACTATTCTGATGTGTCCTAAATTGCTTGTGTAGTTTTGTACTGTGTAGTTTTGATATGGTGCCAATGACCCATACTTTCATTAAAAGTACACAGTTCCAACAGATTTTATAAATATGGATTCTCTAGAATGGGAAAATGATCCCAATTATAATATTGGATTAAATATAGTAAATAATTTAGCATTAAACGATTCGGCCGAACGAGCAGTCAAACTCATGCAAGAGTTTAACTATTCAACAGCCATCTGGACTTGTAACATTCAATACCCGTTTCTTATAGATTTTTGTGCGCTGAATACGATTTCGCAAACCGTTTTTCGCCATCACCCTCAGTTTTCAAAAAATTGTTTTTCATAAAAAAATGCGAATTTTCAACTTTGAACATCTTTTGTGTTCAAACAGTAATAGTCATTCGGTTGCTTGTACCGTCAAAGTATTCTATCAACTCTCCGGAATACAACGATATAAGTTATTATTGCATTATTACCATTTAAATATATTTAAACAACGATCAAAGGGAAAATGCACCCGAAACGCACCAATTTTTACAGATATCTTTCAATTTATTTTTTTAAAAAAATCTAGAAGACAATCTGACTACTCCACGCGATGCAGCAGATATTTTTCCTTCGGAAAACATCAACAAAAGTGGTAAGCGATTCTATCGCTGAGCGGCAATAGATGCGCCCGCCGCTGTTGTTTTTCTTATTGAAAAGAAAACGTGACTTACCACTTTTGTTGATATTTTCTGGAGGGAAAATGTCTATTGCATCGCGTGGAGGAGTCAGATTTTGTTCTAGAGCCCTAGTTTTTAAATAAATTGAGAAATATCTGCAAAAATTTGTACATTTCGGGTGTACCAATCGGGTTTTCCCTTTAATCTGTTATTTACAATTATGTGACAAATAATTTAGACGAAAGTAATACTGTTTGACAACGTAAATATAATGCCAACGAAAAAAGTATTTTTTGATGGTTAATTTATGAGATTTCAAGGTCATGGTGTTTTTTTTTAAAGTGATATTATACTTTGATTCTATATTATTACAGAGGATAAAAGGACAAATTTAACGATATATAAAAATGTATACTAACGATACACTGCAATGGAGAAAAACGAGTTAGAAGAATAAAAAAATTCAAATGCGATGAGGTAGAGGAAGTGCAGTATATTTGGAATACCTGTTTGTTTAAGACGAATAAAAAATTACGACAGAGGATGGGAACAAATTAAACTACATAATATCATAGGGAAACTAATAAACTTTCATATTTCTTAGTGTCAGTAAAAATAAAAAACAAAAAGTAACTGAAATTTTGGTTTGAATGAAAAATGACAAGAAGTATCGTAATTTGGAATACCGATATTCCAATTTATCTTCACTTTATAAACTTAAACAAAACATGTAGATAATAAAATTAGTTTATTTTATGACGTAATCAGGCCAAGAAATCACAATTAAGGAACAATTTTATGTAGATATCTATAAGACAATATTTACACAAATGCTAAAAAAGGTTATATAGGTGACAGACGAAACTGACGCGGTGGTAGCCATTACGCGTGAAACAAAAGCATCGGTAGGCTTTGGAATATTCCAAATTACCTTCACCTTCGGTATTCCGAATTAGCAACATGGCATTGAAACCTAAAATTTCATGTCACACTTTGTATTCTCGAAATTATCGCAAAACTGGCACGGAATCATAGAAGGAACATGCAAATGAGTCGATTAAGTGTTTAACACTAAAGTTTTGACATATTTTAACCATGATTGGAACGATTGAATACGCGCTGAAAAAGTTTTGCAGATTGACGTTTGCTTCCTCTGCAGATTAAGTCGAAAATGTAAAAATTGCGGTGCATCCACAAATGTCATTAGTGAACAGGTCATTAGCCCCTATAATCTACGGTGTTACAAATTAAATAGCGTTAGTAGTTTATTAGATACTTCGGTATTCCAAATTACCAACAGTATTCCAAATATGCTACACTTCCTCTACGGTTTTCCGTTCTCCGATCGATTTCAAATTTTGCACACATTATTTTTTTCCCAATGGCACATTCTTGGGGGGTGTCTCCGTCAAAAATCTCAAAATTATTTTTCGACACGAGTGACTAAGGTCCACCCTAATGTGCAGTGTATTTCGTCACACTAATCATCGGTATACGAGAGTACAGAAAATGAAAAATAAAACGTGCAGAAAATGTTTGCGTATCGGTGAAAAGTAAAGTAAAAGAAAAACATATTCAAATAAAGAGATGTGTGTAAATTACAGTGCCCGGTAAAGCGCATAGTGAAAGAATTCCTTAACCAGGAAAATTAACAAATTACTCATGATATTCTGTTGTGTACCTCCAAGGCCTGTAGAGGTCACGCTTTTCCTCGGGGATTACAGGTCTTTCTTCAGCTGAACGTTTTCCACTTCGAGTTCCTGAAGCTGCAAAACGTTTCATAGGATTAATCGCCGAAACCTTCAGCTTCACTTAAACTGGCATACAAAATTACCCTGAATGTGTCTTGTGTCCTTGAATTATCTTCGGGACTTTCGCGCTCTAGGTCCCCCAACATCCTGATCAATTGTCCCATCTTCTTCTCGACGTCTTTCAACTTCTGCTGAAGTTTCAGAACAGATCGTCTGCGAATGCGATTTCTGAGATTGAATCTCGCATTCGGGAGGACTGTTCGATCGCTGTTGGACCCAATCGATCGTTTCTACCAGAGAATAAGGAGTCGAGCAGGAAGTTTTCGATCTTACCGACCCGTAGCCCAAATACTTAGGAGTTAAGCAGAAAATTGGCACCAATTACAAAGAAGAAATATACAAGAGTCATCGAAAATGATAGTACCAGAGACGCTCTTACGATATTCTGATCGTCCTGATCAGAATCGGCCATCATTACGTTCACGACAAATCTCGCAGTTGCTCTGATGACGAAATATAACGTTAACGTTCAATACCTTTTGTTGCAGTGCCAGATACTGTGGAGTCTGCGAACGATTCTACGAGCATGTCCTCCACTGGTCATTCTGAAGACAACGAACGTAACATGCCAGCCATTCGGAAGAAGGAGAAAGACTACGAAGGCATGTTCGAGTTCCGGAAAGAGGACATCAACGTGATAATACGTCACCTAATTATCGGTAAAATCTATCGACACTACACTATTGAATACTAAATATTTCTAGTCATCCTCTGAACTGCAACGATCTTTTTCAGAGCTGAAACCTACAGTTGCGGTGACCTTGCTACTCGGTTTGCCAGCATACATAATTTTCATGTGCATAACGCACACGGATTGTGTCAACGACGACGAGAAAGTGAGGTTGCTGCTGACGGGCTACCTGAACCCTGTGAAGCACGTGGGGAAGGAACGGGAGGATTTCGTATTCAGCGTGTTCTGGCTCAGCAACACCTTGAGGTTGCTGCACGAGCGAGGCGAGCAGCACCCACGATTTCACGCACGCACACACCTGAGGCACAGATAAGAGTCCAATCCGTTTGCGTACGTGCTACGAGCACCGCTACGTTCCTTCGACTGTACAATACATCTTGGTGTCACCTGAGCCTCGGTCACGGCATGTTTCTGTTTGCATTTTTTCTTTCCTTCCTGAGTCACTTAGGCTGGCCTTCGTTTGTCGTCGAGAATCGAACCGCGGGTCGGCGGGCCACCGAAATTCAAAGGCGTGGATTCCGTTCAAAAACTACTTCAACACACTCCGCGCATTTATTACAAATTTTGTTTCTTGAATAAGGAACCTAAGTAGTAAAGCTTGCAGAGGTGGTGGGGTCTTAATAGCCGCGAGACATTCTTATTATGGTCGTTTAATTATATTACACATTTATAACTTAGAACAAATTTTTGTAAAAGTTCGACACGGATTTGAAACCATCGTCTTCGGCTCTGTTTACATCCCGCCTGTCTCAGAGTCTAATGTATATATAGATCATTGTCGAACCGTTGAAGATGTTTATTTGAAATACCGACAATATTAATGTATTTTGGTAGAAGGTTACAATCAGCTTCGTACCTTCGGGTTCAATGATCAGATGGGAATTCTAAAATATAGTAATCCAAGAAATGGTTCTACATTCTTATCTGCTGATATCATTTGTGAGCAGTTTAATTTATTTGATTCAATATAATCGAGTAGGTATCTAATAATTACAACGGTATCATCGATCTTGTCTTCTCCTCTCTACGGGATCATAATGTTTCTCCTGCTTTTGATATATTGTTACCCTGCGATTCGTTTCATCACGCTCTCACTTTTTCCATTCCTCACTTATCCCTGTTTCCAGTCCCACCTCAGTACGTATGCAAGAAAGAAAAATTTCAATCCAGCAGACGGCTGTTGAGCCTGCAACGTCTCTGCGATATTGCGGTGCATGTATGTCATGCTGCTGTACGGGCGTTCGTGCACCCAGGGTATATCGAACCGAGCACGGCAGTGAGAAGGACGAACATTCATAACCTTATTCAATAGTTGTAACAATATAGTAACCTTTGTAGCATCATAGTGTAACCACGTGAGTTGTCTTTTCACTCGTTACCATCCTCGGACACAACAATACTCTTGTTGTATCTTTGTAATACGTTTTGTTTTAAAATATTTCTGGTGCAGTAGTTAAACATTTGGTAATTATTTAGAAGTTTTCCATCCTCACCGATTTCAAAGATTTTTGGATATGTTGTCGGGGACACGATTCTGAACAATTTTTTCGTATATATACCTACACGTTACCGGCGCTCGACCTTCGTTTCTGAGATATTCGCAAAAAACTGCTGCTACTACTACAATATCTTCTGCCGTATGCCTACCTACAGTCAGGAAGTTTTCAATATTACAAACACAATACTATGTGTTTTTATTTTTCGACTAACATAGCAGGATGGTCATCCCACTCGATCACTTTTCGACGTCGATGTCAGGAATTTTGATCAAAATGAAACATGATGTACCTAGTCGATGTGAAATTAGAGTGAGTTAGGTAATTATTATTTTGATGGTTCCGCATTTGTTATGAATTGATTATTTTTTGCATATCCCTTTTTAAAACTACGCTATACTTATAAACTTTTATCTTTGGAACTATTTATTCGTATTGCATTCATTATTTTCTTTTTTAATTTAGATTATTTTGCCTATTCCCATAATATTTTATGAAATTCATTATTGTAACATAAAAAAATATAGGCAAATTCTTATTTTCCCAATTTTGCCTGCAACATCATATGTTTTTACATTCTAAATAAGTATGACCATCTTTCTAGCTTACTCTCCACAAAATAAGGTTTTTCGTAGAATGGTATGTTCGAAGGCAGCGGTGCGCCCCGTTTCGGGTAAGCGAGCCGCGCGCTGCACTATTGCGGACGGTTTACCATACCACTCAAACCCCCGTATTACTTCAATCAGGTCAAAACATAAAATCGACTGGTCTCGTATCCGCCATAATGGTGTCATTTATGCCGGCGAAAGAGTTTCTTTAATTGCTTTTCTTTGAACTTCAATAGGGGGTAAGTATACCCCAAAGGTCTCTGTTCCATATAATATTATGGTTCAACGCAAATACAGAGTGTTTTGTCCTCGCCCTAGAGAAAATGAAACCTTGGAATGATCCATGGACAAAATTTCGGAATGCGTCCTTTCGTTGGCGAATGAGGGTCTATGGCAGGGCTCTCCAAGGTCGCTTACGCGTAAGCTCGGGGTTCTCCCACTCTCGTCCGCGTTGTCAGAGATTTTTAAAAAAAGGTTCAAAAAGCAGGGATTGTAACCCGCTCCGTACCTTAACCCGAAGCCGGTTAACCCTTCGGCTACCACCTCAGTATCTGGTACGGACCCTAAGTTTTCCACTGGTCGCCCACCTCCGTATCTCGTACGGACCCTCCGTTTTCCACTGGTGGCCCGTCTCCGTATCTCGTACGGACCCTAACGTTTTCCACTGGTGGCCCGCCTCAGTATCTGGTACGGACCCTAAGTTTTCAACTGGCCGCCCGCCTCCGTATCTCGTACGGACCCTGTTTTTCAAGCGGCTTCCGCGTCAGTATCAGATACGGATTTATGCAACTGGTTGTTTATGCCGTCCCTCTGTTTATGTAAACAGCGATATCTGAATACAAATTATTTAAACTGCTTATTCGAAGATGTATCTGTATAATATATACCGAATGACAGATATAAGATCAAGTTTCCTTTACAATAATTATTTCGACTGCGTGTAATTCAGTTTTATTAGAAAGTTTAACGGATTATAAATTAATAAAACAAGACAGTCTAGTATAGATAATCACTTGAGGCAAGTCAGTGATATGTGAATCTATAGGCAATATTCAGATCAAATGAAAACACAATGTTTAACATATACCTACAAGTACATAATGCATGCAGGATTGATTAATTTTAAAGGGTTGTTAAAAACGGAATTTAGGGATACAGCAGTCGAAATGCGGACGACTCACTAATGTACATAGTTAAAGTTAAGCTCTTAATCTTAAGTAGTTTATATCGTCCACCCATAACGAAACTCTGTCTTTCAATATTTTCTACAACCGTGTACGCGTTTCGTTTTATAGCTTCCATTGTTTAATATTTTCTACCATTCGAATATTTTCGACCTTAGACAATAGGCAACAGTCCCGTCAGCTGGTCGACAGTCGGTCTCGCCCTTACGATAGGTACTACCAAAGCACCGAACAATAGAGTCATAAACCCGCACGGTCGGCAGACGCTCGCGAATTCGGCGCGGCCAAGTGGGAAGATATGCCTCCAAAAATCCAACCGGATTCCCGGGATTTCCCGGGGGCGAGTCCCCAATGTAACCGATCGTCAGCGGGCCGCGGTTTATTGCAGGGGTTTGTGACTCTGGAGATTTCCGTATGTACCATAAAGTAATTGAAAACATCTGGCTAATAACTAGCAGGATCGGAGGAAAGTCTTTATGCTTAATCCCCAATTACTACAAGCTAATCTTTTTACGTCCGGTAGATAATAAACCGCGCTCGGCTACAAACTCAACAATGACATCTAAAGTGTTCGAAGGCTCTCCCATTTGTAGTCTTCATCAGTCTCAGCCATGGCTTCGACGAGTAAAGATCACGAGTATCGCGCGAGATTGTTGGAAGATTTTGAATCTAGTGAAAGTTCATGTAGTGACAGTGACGAGAGTGACAATTGTGAAGATGATGCAGCAGTTGGCGACGATAATAGTGATAGCGAGCATCAAGTGGACATGGATTTTGATCGACCGTTTCAGTGGAATGATATGGGCAGTTATGAAGGAAAGAGGGAAATATGTTTTGGACGGTGTGGACCTCAAAATGAAGCAAGAAATGTAGATTCAATTCTATCTTCATTCCTATTATTCTTTTCCAAAGATTTGGTGCAATAAATAGCGATAGAAACAAACATATACGCAGAAGATCATACACCTTCAAGAATGTCACGATTATCACCAAAAACACAATGGACGCCAGTGAGAGTAGATGAATTATATATCGTTTTTGGTTTATCTTTACTTATGGGCATTATACAGAAACCAACTCTGAAGTCGTACTTCTCTACCCACCACCTGATTTCAACTCCAGGATTTCGAGATGTAATGGCCCGCAATCGCTTCGAGCAAATTTTAAGATACATACATTTTAGTAACAATAGAGCAACAAATTACCAGGGTCCACCTAAATTGCAAAAAATATATCCAGTCTTATCCTACCTAAATAATAAATTTCAAAAATTATATTTGCCAAAACAAGATATCTCCATAGATGAATCATTAACCTTGTGGAAGGGACGTTTAGGTTTTAAACAGTATTTACCACTAAAAACCTCAAAATTCGGTATAAAAACATATGAATTATGTGAATCCGTAACGGGTTATTTATGGTGCTCTATGAATATTATACTATAAACTATGATATTTTGTATAATATATAATAAAAGCAATATAACCTGATGGGCCTTATTACCCGCACTTACCTTACATGCATTCAAAAAAATTTTTTAAAAACTTATAACAACAAAGATGTATAAAAATAGTCCTTTTATAAATAAATATGAAATTTATTTTTAAAAATTTTACTCCAGAGAGAAGTTATTAATTTTTGTCCATTTCCCTATACCCATCGAACACTGTGCGGTGGCCTTTCAGTTTGAAGTTACCGTTTCGGAAAAACACGGCTACAAAATGTGTCGCGATGTCGGTCGTCCCCGCGGAAGCGGAAGCTCTTGTTCGTATCCCCACCCGTCGACATAAATGACGATAGCAGCCGAAAGCGAGCCGAGTTACGCCGACGCTACCGAAGGTTCCTGTGTATGCACACACATATGACACATACTTCCACGCAATATGCCATCGGTGATGCTGATGCCGGCGGTACGGCAGCCACGCGGCCGCTGAAGCCACCTCGTAAGTTTTCCGAAAAGGTAACTTCAAACTGAAAGGCCACCGGTAAGAAATTATCGCAGCCGGTTCCGGGGGCACTCAAAAGAATCGGCAGACTTTACGCTTTAAAATGAGCTTAAGACAATGACGTTCCGATCATCCCTCGCGAAGATACAGCGAGTTGAAGAGAAAATGGAATTTGTGCAATTTTTAAGCATATTTTGGAAAGGACATCAGAGACCCAAATTTTAATCGAATCGAAAAAGTCGAAGATGCGTCTTAAAGAGAAAAGTCTGATCTTTCTAATGGTTTTTTCAGGAACGTTCTACGATGATCTCTTCGTTTGCTAGAAGCAAGTAAAGTAAAAAAAACGGTTTTTGCTTCAAAGTTGAATAACTCGGCCAAAAAAAATCGCACAAGAAATTTATTACTCGTTTTTTACACAGAAAAGTAACCGCTTTCGAGTGGTGTAAATGAAATTTGTGTAAAAAATTTAATGCACGCCGTGGAACATCGCAAAATTTAAGAATTTTTTTTAAAATTGACCAAGTGCTATTTATATTGCTATAACTTTACCGAAAAGCAATGCATCTAAAATTTGGAAAAAGCAACTGAAAGTAGAGGTTCCACGCTTTCAAACCATATTTTCAAAATATCGATACGACTATTTTTACCGGAGTTATGACCATGGGAACTTGCCCCTATTTTTCGGGCTCCTAGAGGTGATCCTCTAATTAATGTGAGGAGTGTATGTTTCCAAAAGTAAAGGGGAGAACATTTCACCTTCCTTTGCCGTTACAAGAAAATTTAAAAAAAATCTGTCCTTCAACTGAACCTTTAAATCAAAATCATGAATTATACATATTGGTGCGGGGCGTTCCAACAAAATCTAAAATAGTTTGGGAAAAGTTAGTTGACTTGAAGAAAGTATGAAATGCCTTAGTATGGTTGAAAGCCAATAATCCTCTATATTCAGAAATTGTTTTACCACAATCGCACGATTTATTGCTGTGTGCTAAATTACCAGATACAGAATTTCAAGAAGAAGTTGTTGCCAATGATAATAATAACGATAATAACGAATCTATCGAGGACGTTGAAGGTGAAACACTTAATATCGATGAAAACATCAAACGTGCATTATTGACGCAAATGTCACAATCTGATTCATATTATGATCAGTTTACTATTTATCCAATGTATGACAAAAGGGTTAATGAATCTGCTACCGCACTCTATCAAATGCTTAAAGTTCATGACATTCCGTTGGGCCATCGTGCTGAACACTTAGATGTGAAATGTTTCCCAGATTTATATCCTTATGGGATGAACGGACAGCATGAAGAAAGATTGGTTCGTTTGACTGATCATGAATTCATTAAGTCCAAACTGATGTCCAAGCATTCGCAATTTCGATTGAACATGCAATATATTTTTCATTTATTACACGATACCAATATGCGGCAATTGAACGCTGGAATTTTTCACAAAATGAACGTCGTAAATCCACGCGAAAAATACACAGCTGCTGGCTTTCTAGAGCAACTCTCTAAAGATCAGCTACAAACGAACTTGAACACTATATTTTCTAGATTACGTAATACAGCACAGTATTGGCGAAAACCGAGAAACGATTTGAACTGTATGATACACCATTATGGACCAGCTACATGGTTCCTCACGCTCAGCCCAAGTGAGTGGCTATGGACAGATTTAATAGAATATCTTCGTGAAGTAAACGGCCCAACGGTGGCTAAAATGTCCCCGAACGAACTCATTGCTTCTGATCCCGTTTCAACTGCTCGATTTATAGATAATGCATTCCACGCTATGCTGGATTTCATTTATTCGCCCGACAATCCGATTGGCAAGGTCACTCATTACTTTTGGCGCAGAGAATATCAAAGCAGGGGATCACAACATTTTCATCTTTTAATTTGGATTGAAGATGCTCCTATAATCGATAAATCTTCGAAGGAAGATGTAGCAGCATTCATTAAGAAATACGTCACTTGCAGATTGCCATCACCGCATGCGTCGCCAGAATTATATAGACGTGTAATTGCACATCAAATGCATAAATGCAACAGTTACTGTCTACGGAACAAAAAAACGAAAAATTCCTTCTGTAAAGTATGTAGATTTTCATTTCCACGTCCAGTTACAGATACTTTGATAATAAGGGATGTGGCTGTTTCTATAGGTGCTAGAAAACAATTGAAAGCAAAAGGTAGACTCTATGATCTTCCACGTTCGATAAAGGAAGTCCGTATCAATGATTTTAATGCTGCCGTTCTCACGGTTTGGAGAAGTAACATGGATATACAATATATTGGGGAAAAGACAGGGTTGGTAACATGTTACTGTACTAAGTACGTGTCAAAGCCGGAAAAAAGTTACGCTACGGACATTATGGCAGCAATAAATTCTACTAAGTCATTGGCTAGTCTTCTGTGCAACCTTGGAATGCGCATGCTAAATCATAGAGAATGCGGAGCGCCTGAATGCGCTGATACTCTTTTAGGATTATCATTGCATGGCACCGACTCCAGTACTACTATTAGATGGTTAGATGTAAATATACTGAGAAGTAGGAAATTGAAAACTCGCAAAGAGATTGAGGATCTGGAAGGTGAATCCACAGACATATTTTGTCCATCCCTCATAGATGATTACTACCCTAACAGACCTCAGGAATTAGAATCTATGTATCTGTACGAGTTTGCTATGTGGTATGACGTTAATAAAATTAGACCGTCTGAAAAAACTGAATATTATGAAATCCGTGCATCTTTGTTTTTGAAGAAAAGGAAAAGAGGCTATCTTATCAATCATTATAAGTACAATGTTCAAATCCAACCTGAGAATTATTATTTCTCATTATTATTATTATTCAAACCTTGGAGAAACACCGACGAATTGAAAAATGGATTTAACACATATGCGGAAGCTTTTATGTCGCTACAATCACAATTGATAGAAGCAGTTCAATATCACGAACGAATAACGGATATTCAAGAAGCACGTGATCATATAAAGGAAGAAATTGAAAAGAACGTGTTGAATACTGTAGAACAAGAAGAAAATGATCAAGGCGATCACCCAATAGAGTGTGTCCCCGTTGAAACTGTTGGTGTCATGAAAGATTTTAAAGACGCGGGAAACAAATTTGACTGTGGTGATCTTGCAGAAATGATTTCGGAATTGAACCATGATCAGAAACAGATATTTGATAAAGTTGCTAAGTCCTTGACGTCTAACGATAACATTCTCAGACTTTATGTGAGTGGCGAAGGTGGCACTGGGAAAAGTTTTTTAATAAAAACTATTAGACAGTGGATCAAGCAGATTATCGGAAAAGACACAGCAGTAACTGCTCCTACTGGAATCGCAGCTTTTAATATTGAAGGTCTTACCATACACCGATTATTCCAATTACCCGTAGAACATGGGCACACAGCGCAGTATAGACAGCTTAGCGATGCAGCCCTTCAAATTGTACGAGATCAACTAAAAAATATTGCTTTAGTAATCATCGATGAAATTTCGATGGTTTCTAACGTAACTTTCCTGTACATACATCTACGACTTACAGAAATATTTGATACTGCAGATTCCGATGATGCTTGGTTCGGAAAAATACCCATTCTGTTATTTGGTGACTTACTACAACTTCCTCCTGTTCACGAAGCACCTGCTTTTATACAATTATGCAATAAGAGTATGGAGAAAAATGTTGGAGGATTAGGTTCTTATAATTTATGGTCTGCCTTGTTTAGCTATGACGAATTGACAATAAACATGCGACAACAGGGTGATAATATTTACAAAGAGATCTTGTCGAGAATTCGCACCGGAGTAGTGACCGATTCGGATACAAAGCTATTAGAATCGAGGAAATTAAATTTCAAAGCGACAAATTGTTGTAATGACCGATTAAACGAATTATGTGATTACATGCTTAATGTGGGATCTAATACGGTGTGTTTACTTCCCACATGTGTTCAGTGTGATGTTTTGAACGCTGCAATGCTGAGTCGATTTCCATCCGAAGAAATCCATTTGATCGCTCATGATACAATGCATTGTGCACCGTACTTGAAAAAAAAGGTGTCAAAGGTACTAAACAATAATGACGACGATAGCTCCCAAACGGCGGGACTTGCAAGGGTCGTAATTGTTAAAGTCGGAGTGCAAATCATGATTAGAAGAAATATTGATGTTACGCTAGGTCTTGTCAACGGTACCATAACTAAACTTGTTTCAGTTACACGAGGTGTTGATAATGACGTTGAAAAATTGAAAATTATATTACCCACTGGGCAAGAACATATAATAGAACGTGTATGTGTTAAATTTGAAGTAATGGATAGAGCGTTCGTTATTAGAAAACAATTTCCGATTTGCCTCAGCTATGGTATAACTATTCACAAAAGTCAAGGACTAAGCTTGCAGAATGCTGTCGTAGAAGCAGGTAATTCAATATTTACTTGCGGACAAATTTACGTTGCTCTTTCACGGGTGACTACATTACAAGGACTGCATTTTATCAATTATGATCCATCTTCCGTAAAGGCACAAGAATCGGCTATAATAGAGTACAATAGATTGCGAAAAAAATATAGACCTGATCTTATGACTATTTCAATTTCTAAAAACCGCG
Organism: Andrena bucephala; assembly: GCA_947577245.1. Classification (NCBI taxonomy): domain Eukaryota; kingdom Metazoa; phylum Arthropoda; class Insecta; order Hymenoptera; family Andrenidae; genus Andrena; species Andrena bucephala. The sequence goes on along the minus strand of OX387715.1, from coordinate 48,981,550 downwards.
TTCGCAATGTTCGTGATGCTGTTTGGGCAGTACCTAATTATAATGTATCCGAATGTCAGAATACTAATGATCACATCGCGGATACCACTCAATACAACGTAAGAGGTCTCCCGAATTCTGATGGTGTGTCTTGTTATGCGAATGCCACAATCCAATGCATGTTATATTGTTCATCTATAAGAGAAAAGTTATTTTCGACGGAAAAAGCTGATGATATTATAAAAGTCTTTATGGACCAATATAAATCGGATCAAAATCCAAACATAATATCATTACGGCAATTCGCAGGAGAAAAATACGCTCACAATCAGCTGCATGATGCAGCTGAGTTTATTACCTCTCTTTGTGATCATGAGATTCTTATTAAGAACGCAGTACAACACGAAATAACAACGGTATTAAGATGTTTAGCGTGTAATTACACAAGTACTACTATTAGTACAAATTGTGTGATACATCTTACACTGCCCAAGATGTTAAAAAAAAAATCATTTGAATTTCAAGATATAATAAAACACAATTTCACAGGGTGGAAAAATATGAAAGATCTTTGCAATAATTGTGATAATTCAAATTCAAACATAATGAAGAAAGTCAATATAACTGCTACCAAACAAATTCTTATTGCAAAATTACATTTGTTCGATCACGATAGTAGTGGAACAACGAAAGTGGAGAATTTCTCCATCAAAGCAATACCTACTACTAAAATACAAATGGGGGATCTCTGTTATAAACTTAAGACAGCGATTTTCCACCACGGTAAAAGTATTGCGGATGGTCATTACACGAGTATGGTAAGGGGTAAGGGCACAACGTGGATATCCGTGGATGATTTACGAGTAGAAAAAAAAGCTTGGCCACGTAATGCTAAAAATGCATACATATTTTTCTTCGAAAGGTGTTAATTGAAGGGTTGGATGCAATAAGGGGACTAGCACTTGGAAATTGGAAAAATAATTGTCCAAACGCAAAAAAAAGATTGGTAAATTAAATGTTATTAAATTGCATTTCTAAAAATATAGTGTTGTAAAGCTCGTCACGACACACATTTTTTCTATTTACAGTTTGTTTATCCAATCATTATTATTCGAGCTAAAAATTATAAACTCCAAATTTTTCATCGTCCGATATCATTATTTCTTCAGACAAAAATTGCGATGACTTGAATAAATACTAACGGATCGTCATCGGACTTGAAACATAACTTTAGAAAACTCTAGCGAAGCCGTGAAATGTGTGCACAAAACCCTTATGTTAAAAAATGTAATAATATTTCATTAAGGCTGCCGTCTCCTCGGGCTTTGAATGTGTGCGTACGCTCACACAAGCTAGGAAACGCGTGTACGTATACGCGCTGTTGTAAACAAACCGTTTCAACCGTTTTTCGTCCTGGAATCGGCAAGGAGGAAGCTTTGGCGGGTATAGTTGCCTCCAGTAGACATCCGTGCAGACGGGTCTGGTGCGTTTGAACGCTAATAAGCACCGTACGTTGAAATAATGATGAATTTATGACTCGAAAACTGACAGAATGAAGCTTCAAGGCTTCTCCGCCACCGACGCTGGTGGTATATTCGAGCCACGTAGCATCAGATTTATACGTATACGCGCTGTTGTAAACAAACCGTCTCAACCGTTTTTCGTCCTGGAATCGGCAAGAAGGAAGTTTTTGCGGGTATAGTTGCCTCCTGTAGACATCCGTGCAGGCGGGTCTGGTGCGTTTGGACGCTAATAAGCACCGTACGATGAAATAATGATGAATTTATGACTCGTGTATTGAGACAGAATGAGGCACAGACTCGAGAAATGACAGAATTATGCTTCAAGGATTCTCCGTCACCGGCGTTGATGGTACATTCGCGCCATGTACCGTCAGAACCGGTGGAAGTCCATGCTAGCCGATAAATGTAGGAAAGACATAGTTGCCGATATGTATCGAGAGTCATATCGCGTTGTTGCCGCATTTCCCCTATTACTATTTTATCATCAGGAAGGCTTGAATGAATCACGGCGAAGCGGCTGGAGAACAAAGATGGGCAAATATAATTTCTGGATAAATTAGAATAAAAGATTCTTTGTGTTTATCCGTTATCTCTATTCGAGCTGAGGATTTGGGCTATTCGGCGGTTTCTAATCTCGGTTCGAGAGGCATATAGTGTTGCTTGCGGTGAATTTTGTATTACTAAAATGTAAAACGTAATGTTTTTACCCGACTGCGGCACGTACAGGAGGGTATTGTGTTTATCAGGCTATGTTTGTATGTCCAGATGTTACGCTCTAGAACCTGTACGGACACACCGATTTGGACAAATAAGGTGTCTTTAGAATTGTCCTACGATATATAATTTTCAAAATTGCGAGATAGAAATAAAAAAATTGGAAGGCCTCGTAAGTAACGAGGAGTATTGTCTCCGTATGTGCTCGGTTTGGTGCACACGATACGGGTTCCTCGCTATCTCCACCACTTCTGTCTCACTCTTGTCTGGCGAAGGCGAGAGCGAGATGGAACGAGAGCGAGCGAGAGCCACTGACAGCGAGCGAGGACGGTACGAGACAGACGACGCGTTGATGTTTTGTCTCGCTCCGTCTTTCGGGCGCCGTGACACTCCGTCCTTTGCGTGCGCGACGGGCGTGCGCGATGGTCGCAAGCACATACGGTGAGCACGGGACAAATGAGGTGTCTTTAGAAATGTCCTACGATATATAATTTTCAAAATTGCGAGATAGAAATAAAAAAATTGGAAGGACTCGTAAGTAGTGATCTGGTTCCGTGGTAATATACATGGTATATTATTTATCATAAATAGGATAATAATAAGATGACAATTTAAATAATTAACTCATCTTTTGATGCTCTTCTATCTCAAGCATGTACCGCAATGACTAAAGAAAGTGTTTCAAGCTGGTAACAAAAAGAAGTGGACAACATCAATGCAAATTCATGCTTATATAGTGACATTTCAACTTCAGCGTATTTTGTAAATTATATGTTTCTCCCTTTGTTCGTGTGGGGAATGTAATGTTCGAATGTAATTATATCAAATCATTTATGATAAATAATATACCATGTATAAATGAGTCTTGTTTTTGTCATTTTAGTTCCCTTTATAAGCAGTCGGGTTTTTTTAAATTTTGTTAATTTTTAGTAACATACTGCTGAGATTTTCCAGATTAAAATGAGTTGAAACACGGTATAAATCAGTTTATTTCTAGAACTGTACTAGATAATTGATTATAAATGTAACATTGCTAATCTGATAATGCTAAACATAATCCGATTTATATCGTGTTTAAATTTATTTTCATATGGAAAATCTCAGCAGTATGTTACTGAAACGTTCATGCCGATACGCTAGAAAATGAATATTCTATTAATACAAACAAAATACACAATCATTAAATATTTTTTTTTATTTTTTTATTTTTTTTATTGGTAAATAAATATTTGCCCCCTTCCTCCGCCCCAGCCGCCTCCGCCGCGTCTTCCTCCCCAGCTGCCTCCGCCGCGCCTTCCTCCCCAGTGGCCCCCGCGCCATCCTCGCGAGCCGCCACCGCGCCGATATGTGAGGCGTTTTAGTGCCTTTTTTATCTGGAACAGTAACATAATAATTACATTTTCATAAAATTACATAACATAAAAAATACCGAGCACAAACGAAATAATATTCACACCAGAGTTAGGCAAAATGTAATCTAATTACAAATTACGAAATGTAATTGCGTAATTGATTACACATTATTTTCTGTAATCTTTAATTTAGGTAGTTGACAAAATATTATGTGTTGAAAATAATGTGTAATCAATTACACAATTACATTTTAATTGTAATTTGTAATTAGATTACATTTTGCCCAACTTGGATTCACACATATGCTATCACGGTCACATAAACCACATTCCACATAATTACGTACTTGTTGTAATTCCCGCCTCATTGTAATTTCCTCCCTCTCCTTTGCTTCCTTCGCCTCCTCTGCCAAGGCCTCCTTTTCCTCCTTCTCCTTCATAACATCCTCCCGATTCGCTTCATTGAGCGCTTCTTTCATCTGGAAATGAAATAATGAATATATTATTTTATGACAAAGAGTAAGAGTATATTCACGCGCGTTACGAAGAGTAATACGTTTCATTTTTTTCTTACGGGCAACTGCATGTAGAAAGAATGAAACGTGCTATTTTTCGTAACGCGCGTCGATATGAACATGTAGGGTAATTCTCTCGCTAGAGTCCTCAAAGACAATGCCGCCAATAGGCCGCGCCTCGCTGAGTTTCGTGGAAGTGACGAATGAAGAATTAAGAATTTTTTAACATGCCGTAGTGAATCTCGTCTCGAGCGTCGAAATCCACGAAACTCAGCGAGACGCGACTTATTGGCGGAATCGCCTTTGAAGACTCTAGCCAGAGAATCACTCTGTATAACAGTATACAATATAATACTTACGTTATTCATGTTGTTCATCCTTCCGCTTTGTGCTTTGTGTTCTGTCATCAGAATCGGACTGTTTGCACCGTTGCCTGGTTTGTAGAGCGTCATTTGTTTCAGAACGCACCAGATACGAATCTTCGGAATCACGTTTCACGTTCACGGTTCGCGTTTACGGTTTTTTGCAACGGGCACAAGGATTTTGAGATGTGTTGCGTTGTGTTGTATTGTGTTTGTGTTTGTGTTTGTGTTGTGTTTGTTGGTTTAGTATAAAATGAGTGACACTCGAAATGTGGATATGCAGGACGTGCCGGAAGATATAGACAATAATTCTCCGTTTCGTTCGCGACATTTACGTTCGTACGCAAAAAGATTATCGAAACGGAAAGTACGTCGCCAAACGAGAAGGTCTTTAGCCCTTCAGAAGAAACAAGAAAGTGCAAAAACGGCAGACGACACTGCCGTAGGACAACATCCAGAAGAAGTGGCCGAGGAGCGTATAGTAGAGGAACCATCAACATCCGATAGACGAAAGCATACGCATCAAGAGATAATGTACTTGCCGCTTGATGAAGATACTGATACGGCCAGTTCGGGAGAAACTGAAGAGGCGCTTGAAGAATTTGATATACAAAATAACGAAGAAGAAAACTTCGTTATAGAAAAAGTTGCGAAGAACGAGCTGCAAGAGCAATCGCGTCTCCTAAATAGCAACGATATAATGAATTTCCCAAATGTGCTTGCTCAATTGCAAAAAATAGGTAAGCATGCAAAAGATAGGGAAGATTGTGGCATTGAACACCTACGAATAACTGGTGTGAAACGGCGTGGCTTCAAGAGCATCTTCAGCGTAATGTGCACTTTATGCCATTACAAAGCTGAAATCTACAATCAATCGGACGAAGCCGAAGAAGTGGATTGCAATCAGGGCGCCGTTAATGCAACAATTTTATGTGGAGGCAGTTATGCTCAGTTGGAACACACTTTTGCAGCAGTGAACATACGTTGCATGTCGAAGAGACACTTCGTGAAGAATCAAGATGAATTCGTCAAGTCTGCAATTGCTGCTGCAGAAGAAGAGATGTTAGCAGCGGCTGAAGAAGAAAAACGTTTGGCGATTGGAAGAGGCGACGTTCTTCCCGGATCAGGGACCCCTCACATCCCCGTTGTGGCCGACGGAAGCTGGATGAAGAGATCCTACCGCAGTGGATGTTACGATTCTGCGTCTGGAGTCGGCGTGATAGTTGGCTATCATACGAAGAAAGTTTTATTTTACGGCGTCCGAAATAAAGTTTGCAGAATTTGTCGGATTGCTGCGAAAAGCAAGAAAGAACCTCAAAAGCACACATGCTTCAAAAACTGGAGCGCAAACCGAGCATCGACTGCTATGGAAAGCGATGCTATAGTAGAAGAATTCAATACCAGCGTAGAAAAACGTGGGCTCGTTTATTCTACTCTGATTGCTGATGGGGACAGCAGCGTGTATAAGAAGATTATTGATGCTGACCCATATAAGAGACAGATTCGCGTAAAAAAAATTGAATGCACGAATCATTTGTTGCGAAACTTCTGCACAAAAATGAAAGCGATTGTGAAGAAGACTACACCTGGACCATTGAGGCAAGCTGTGGAAAGTAGCATTCGCCGGATGCGCACGGACATCGTAAAAGCCGCAAAGTTTAGATACAATCAGAACGTATCAATCGACGAGAAAACGAAGAATTTGTATGGTGACATACAGAATGTTCCGAGCCACGTGTTTGGTGAACACAAAGAGTGTGCACAACTAGAATATTTCTGCGATGGAAAGAATAAAGAGGAAGAAAGAAACATCGTTCCAGAATTGATGAAAATTGGAGTGTACCAGGATGTAATAGAAATACTTCGTCCACTGTTAGCTCATGCGGAGAGCTTACTCTATAACACCAATAATAACGCGGTGGAAAGTTTAAACGCAATAATTGCCAAGTTCATTGGCGGAAAAAGATTAAATTTCGCCGAAAGAGGCTCGTATACAGGAAGATGTGCTGCTGCTGTCATGGAGTACAACAGTAACCAAGTGCACTCGCGATTGAATGCGGTTATGAAGAAGAAAACGCCTGAGGTTGTTCGCCAAATAGAAGAAAAGAAGAAGAAAGAAAAGGAAAAGAGAGCTGCAAAACAGAAGGAAACGAAGGCTGCGCGTTATGCACGCAAGCAATTACCCTCGCAAAAAGATTCCGATTATGGACAAAATGCACAGAAGCCAGACATGCCACCCCAAATGTATGAACTGGAGCGGGAAAAGCATATGCAAATGCTCAGTGACTGGCAAGAGAAAAGACACGCTATTGAAGATGAAACCATCGGACAAGCAAAGAACCGCAGATGGTTGCAGTACAGGTCCAAATTGTTGACAGCATCCAATTTTGGACAAGTGTGCCGCCGCCGACCTGACACGCTTTGCGCAAATGCAGTGAAGTCATTTCTGTATCCGAGGATAATTAGTGTACCCGCGGTGGAATACGGGAAAGAATGCGAGAAAATTGCTCGCGAAGAATTGAAGAAGCAATATACAGATATTGCAGAATGTGGAATTTTCATCGACAGCTGCATCCCCTTCTTAGGAGCTTCACCGGATGGAATCATCGGTGAAGAGGGTATTGTGGAAATCAAATGCCCCAAATCAGCGGAGAACTTTTCGCCGGAAGAAGCTATTGAAAAAGTACCCGCTGTCCGGCGCATGTTCACACGTAAAACAGGTATTTCAATGAACAAAACGCATCACTATTTTTATCAAATACAAGGTCAGTTACATATTACTGACAGAAAGTTCTGTATATTTTGCGTTTGGACCCCGAAGGGGTTGAAATCTATAAAAGTAGAGAGAGATGATGCGTTTTGGAAAAGAGAAATGGAGCCAAAACTGGTTCAATTTTATTTAGAATGCATGCTACCCGAATTAATAGATAGTCGGTACAATAGGTGCATGCCTATTCGGGAGCCTCAATTTATATTAGCAGAAAGAGCGAAAGAAAAAGCGAAAAGCTTGAAAAAGCGAAAAAGGTCTCCCTCTGAAAATATTGAAACTATTGCATCGGTCCGGCCTCGCACCGCACTGTAATCACGCGAGTCAATTCACGCCGGCGTAACTTTACCAAGAAAATGAAGCAAGTAATAAATTTTATCAGACTTTGTCAATGGTCACAAGTGCCAGCAATGGCACTTGTACTCGCGGATCATACGATCACGCGAGTCAATTCACGCCGGCGTAACTTTACCAAGAAAATGAAGCAAGTAATAAATTTTATCAGACTTTGTCAATCGTCACAAGTGCCAGCAATGGCACTTGTACTCGCGGATCATACGATCACGCGAGTCAATTCACGCCGGCGTAACTTTACCAAGAAAATGAAGCAAGTAATAAATTTTATCAGACTTTGTCAATGGTCACAAGTGCCAGCAATGGCACTTGTACTCGCGGATCATCCGATCACGCGAGTCAATTCACGCCGGCGTAACTTTACCAAGAAAATGGAAAAGGAAATAATAAATTTAATTCACCCTTCAGACACATTTCTAAGTTCACAGGAGCAGACAGACGGAATCCGGTTCGGTCAGAGTGCGCCAGGCTGGTACATACGGGCGTCGCAGGTATGCATGATGCTGGACGAATTATTGAAACAAACTTTTACTTTTATACCAAATTTACCGAAATGTCTGCGATTATTTCTTACAGGCGGACTTTTTACAAAATTACTGCAAACGTGGTGTTATGGGACAGTAATGACGGGGCAAATGAAATAATAAGCACCATATTTCAGGTAATATTTGACACCTTATAAATCTACAGTAAAATTTTGTAGGCTTATAAAACAACAATTAAGTATTTCCGTTACATAATGTGTTACAGATCTACTACGAGCGACCTGGCAAAATTGTAGGAAAACCGTCATTGGAGAAGAGGAACAGACAATTCTTGTTGAGAGAAAAGATAATTTGATGTATAGCTTGATAGAAAAGAAAGCGTCATATGTTTTTAGAACCATTATAGCATTTATAAATTTCATTACGATTGGCCTGTTACACTTCGGTGATGTACCTTATTCAAATTGTATGCTTTGAAATTGAAGGGTCGGGTGCAATAAGGGGACTAGCGCTCAAAAATTAGAAAAATTATTGTCCAAACGCTAAGATTGGAAAATTAAATGTTAAACTGTATTTTAAAAAATATAGTGCTGTAAAGCTCGTCAGGACACATAATTTTTTCTATTTACAGTTTGTTTATCCAATCATTACTATTCGAGCTAAAAATTCTAAACAAAAAATTTTCATCGTCCAAAATCATTATTTCTTTACGCTGAAAAATAAAGAAATTCCGTTTCTGTATAATCGATGACCCGTCGCCGAGTACCTAACTCCGCGCTGCAAATTAGACGGGTCAACGATACAATGTCGCTCGCCTCGAGGACCCGGCGGCTTCGAGCAAGGCGCTTGAGGCCCGAGGGCCTCCAAGCCACGCCCAGAGTTATTTATGCTTCTCCGCTACAAATATAAATGAAAGTGAGAAAATTGGCCGAAGCTACGGATGAATTCCTGTCGCTTCAAAATTTTATTTATGCGCTTCCGATGAATTCCCGTCGATTCAAAATTTTATTTATGGTTCTTCGGATAAATTCCCGTCGATGCAAAATTTTATTTATGGCGCTTCAAATAATAAATAATTCTGGGAACTTTTATTTGCTGAGTTTCGAATAAATTTTCTGCCTTTTATTCGAACACAATTTTTTATTTAAAATAATTTTTTGCCCTACTCTGCTGTCAGGTCTGCCTGCGCAGGCAGGCCTGTGCAAGTCGGCTGGACCGTGTGGATGCACTACGCCGTCCGGCCGGCCTGTGCAGGCGGCCTGACGCCGCACAGTGGTCGGGATAGATATAGTTAGTGACATTCATTGTTGTATAATTTTTAAACTATAAAAGATATCGGAATGGCGCCAAAAAACATAAAATGAAAAAATGATTCCTTTCTAATGATTTATAATTGAATATATTGTACGTCCATTTAATGTTGTTTTTTCAATTTTTTCAACTTAATTGTTATAAAAAAATTTGAAAACTGTATATTTAGGAGTTTATTTAATGGTCTTTAAGCGATTTAAATCGCTTGTTGGGAAAAGTTTTAGTTTCCGATTATAAGGAAAAACCAAATAGTACTATTAGAAATTGTGACGAAATCTGCAGTTTAGTTAAACATTAGTATTCATTTATTCAACGGATTTATTCATTTCAGCGTATTAAGAAATTCGTTATTCTTTATCGTATCAATATGGAAGTGATACCGATGGATTCCTTATGTTTTTCCGATGAAATTCATGCAAAATTTCATGTAAATCGGACTATTTTTAACAAATTCAGCTGGAAATTATATAATTCGATTTTTCATGGAATTTCCTTCATTATTTTCCGAATTATGTAGTTATTGTTGCTAGTTTCATTGGCGAAGCATAAGGAATCGATAGGCGTCGTTTTCGCAATGATATGATGAGAAATGCGGAAATCCTGGACATTTCTGATTTTTTAATGGATTCCAACACTTTCGAAAATCGAGAGCCATCAAATTCGGTGAAGCAATGGAGAATCCTGTCCTCGCCACGGGGTACCAGGCGGCATCTCTTTGACTGGCGTCGCTGGAGAATCACCCTGTAGTATACATTCAGTAGATTTCGGTAGGAGAAAGTTTATTTTTCCAGCGCGATAAGGACTGTGCAGCAAAATCGAAAAACGATTCGGTCGGCCTGACGCCGCGGCCAATACCAAGTTCCTATGTGTGGAACGTATATGTCTAGTGATCGTCGCCAGTTTAAACAGAGACTCGTGGCTCGCGACAGCTAAAGATTGAAGGACAGAGAGTGTTTAGAGTAGTGGAGACCAAAGGTTTGCCTGCCATATGATACCGAGGAAGGGATCTCGGGACCCTCGACCAAAAGAAAGTCAGAAAAATTGTTGACTTCCGCATTTCTCATCAGATCTTTGCGAAAACGAGGCCAATTGATTCCTTATGTTTCGCCGATGAAAGTGACACCAACAACGACATAATTCGGACAAAAATGAAGGAAATTTCATGAAAAATTCATTCCCATAACCTGAAGCTAATTTCGTTAATAATAGTCCGATTTACATGAAATTTGGTATGATTTTCATCGGAAAAACATAAGGAATCCATCGGCATCACTTCCATACCGATACGATAAAGAATAAATAATTTTTTTTCTGAAACGGTCGGATCGTGTGGATGCAGCATCCGGCCAGCCTGTCAGGTCGAACGGAGCGTGTGGAGGCACTACGGGCGTACGGTCGACCTGATCAGGCCGGCCTGCGCAGGCAGACCTGACAGGCCGACTGGACCGTGTGTGGCGGCCTTTAAGGGGGCCGTCTCACCGGGCCTTGAATGTGTGCGTACGCTCACACCAGCTAAGTTAAGCGTGTACGTATACGCGTGTAGCAAACAATTCGTAAATTACAACTTTCTTCCTGGAATCGGCACGAAGGAAGTTTTTGCGGGTACAGTTGCCTTCAGTAGACATCTGTGCAGGGTGGTCTGGTGCGTTTGACCGCTAATAAGCACCCAACTTTGAAATAATAATGAATTTATGACTCGAAAACTGTCAGAATGAAGCTTCAAGGCTTCTCCGTTGGTGGCGCTAATGCTGCACTGCAGCCATGTAGCACCAGCGTGACGTGTAAGCAGGGCCGACGCGAGGTTAGCTGGCGCCCTTGTGCAAAAAATTTTTGGTGTCCCCAAATTTTTGCACTTGTTTTCTATTTAATATGTTTAAAAGAATTACATTTATATTTAGTTTATGTGGGGTGTTAGATTCCTTTATTATTAAGCGTACGATCTAGTTTTTTTAGCGTCCCATTCGGCTGGCGCCCTTGTGCGGCGCATGGTTCCGCCGGGCCTGCGTATACGCGATGTAGTAAACAAACCGTAAATTACAACTTTCGTCCTGGAATCGGCACGGTGGACGTTTTTGCGGGTTTAGTTGCCTTCAGTAGACATTCGTGCAGGGTGGTCTGGTGCGTTTGAACGCTAATAAGCACCGTACGTTGAAATAATAATGAATTTATGAATCGTGTACTCAGGACAGCCCGAAAAATGACAGAATGAAGCTTCAAGGCTTCTCCGTCACCGGCGCTGATGGTATATTCGTGCATTGTACCATCAAAACCGGTGGAAGTCCAATCTAGCCGATAAATGTAGGAAAGACATAGTTGCTGAGATGTATCGAGAGTCGAATTGCGCTGTTGCCGCATTTCTATTTTGTCGTCAGGGAGGCTTGAATGAATTACGGCGAAGCGGTTGGAGAATAAACTCAAATAAAATATACTACAGTATTGTCTCATTACGGGCTCGATTTGATGTACACGATGTGGACTTTTCGCTATCTCCACCACTTCTGTCTCACTCTTGTCCGGCGAAGGCGAGAGCGAGCGAGAGGCACTGAAAGCGAGCGAGGGCGGTACGAGATAGACGACGGGATAATGTTTTGTCTCGTTCCGTCTTTCGGACGCCTGACACTCCGTCCTTTGCTTCGCGGCCGTCGCGCAGGCAAAGCGTTCCGTCTCGCTCCCCCTTCGGCCAGAAAGAAGCGAGAAACGAACACTGGGAATTAGGGCTCTGTTCGCGATACGGGCTCAACGCCGCGCCGCATAGTGGGGCAAAGTGACGAAGTTTGTTTCATAATCAAAGAACTTTTGATAGAAATGAGATAGAGCGATGATTTTTTTAAAATTTAAGTTGAAAGATTGCAGAATAAGGGAAAATTAATGAAATTATGATACGAACGTTTTTTACCTTTGAAAATCTGTGTTAAACTTTAAATCGATTTTTTTTCAAAATCCTGAGGTAGTAGACAAATTTTGCGAACGGATATGAAATCAGCGCGACAAAATCTATAGGAAATGATGTACAACATGTCAAGAAAAAATTCTAACCGAACATGGTATTGGACGGAACATATTTTTGTTGTAAAATGGAGAAGAGGAATTACATAGAATGAGAGAAGATAATATTAAGGCTCCCCCAAACCAACGCGAATATTGCCGCGCGGAGCGAATCCGCCGCGGATCAGAGTTTTTTATACGTGTCGGCTTATGGGCGCCTTATCTGATCCGCGGCGCGAATATTCGCGTTGGTTTGGGGGAGCTTTTACAGTATTGTGTCGTTAGCGGATCGCTGGTCGGGACCGGCGCGGGCGTTGAGCCCGTATCGTGAACAGAGCCCGAATTCCCAGTGTTCGTTTCTCGCTTCTTTCTTACCGAAGGGGGGAGCGAGATGGAACGCTTTGCCTGCGCGACGGGCGCGGACGCAAAGGACGGAGTATCAGGCGTCTGAAAGACGGAGCGAGACAAAACATCATCCCGTCGTCTGTCTCGTACCGTTCTCGCTCACTTTCGGTGCCTCTCGCTCGCTCTCGCCTTCGCCGGACAAGAATGAGACAGAAGTGGTGGGGATCCACATCGTGTACACCAAACCGAGCCGCTAACGAGACAATACTGTATTCTTCGAAAAATATACACTTTTTTATCTGTAATTGTCCATTTCAAAAGAAAGCGTCATATGTTTTTAGAAGAATTATAGCATTCATAAATTTCATTACGATCGGCGTGTTATACTTCGGTGATGTACCTTATTGAAACTGTATGCTTTGAATTTGCACACTGATTATACAAAATATTACATCCATCAATGTGCAAATTAGTATTGTTTCATTGACATGTTTCCTAACTTCACTATTCAACCTCTCTATCTTTCATTATTGCTATCCTCCTTTACGTTCAGCGAGGCTCTGATGCTAGACGCAGCAATCGGACGCGCTACATCTACAGCTGATGCAGAGGGAAACACCTACAGGAGCGGTGGTTATGTGTGCGTGACTGCCGCTCGCAGTTCCGCAAACATAACCACCGCTCCTGTAGGTGTTCCCCCCTCCATCAGCGGTATTGAAGCCTGTTGATCCCTGCCTAGACGCAGCTCTCGTGCCGTATTCCTCCAAGACTTCTCAGTAGAAGGAGCTGTGGCAACAGCGCGGAGTAGACAGAGAGAACAGAAAATGTGGCAACTATGCGTCAAAAATTAGTCTACATAGAGTACCTGGAGATGTCACCTCTGTAGAAGTTCTTTTTATCGACCGCAGTAGTTTCATTAGGGTCCGTCTGTTTACTGGGGACGCTTCGATCGATTCGGACCAAAACAAAAAGGAGACGGCCCCCTTAAGGAAGATATTTTACAATTCTGGTATAAAAATAAAAATAATTTATCGGAATTATACTCATTAGCCAAAATAACTTTAGCAGTGCCTCCAACTCAAGTGAGTGTCGAGAGATTATTCTCTTCCTTGAAATACGTACTATCATATTTGCGTTATAATTTATCTGACGACATTCTTGATGATATTTTAGTTGTTAGAGCTAATGCCAAAAATGTAAATTTATAGATTATAATAAAGACCAACATTCATTATAAACTACTGCGTATTTTCATACATCCTACACTTTTTTCAAATTTCTATCCAAATTGTTTTGATGCATGAATTAAAATATCTTAGAAATATTGTGAAAATATAACTAAAAATATGGATATTCTTCCGAATGGCCCAAGTGGCCGATCGAGGGGAGGTTTGGGGGAAGGGGTGGGGAGGGGGTGTGAACCCTAAATCTAAAATTGTAGCTTCGGGTATTTATTAGTTTCCGAAATATTAATAAAAAATTGTTCATTTTTTTTGGAAATTTTTTTTGGACGTTGGTGCAGGCCTCTCCCTACCCGGGCGCCATTCCGTCCCCCATTTTCCACTTTTGAAATTTTGTAACCACAGTGTCATTTTTAGCATCGCCAAACTCACATCGGTTCGCTACCATGCTTTACGCGCCCCCGGAGCCAATCGAACCAAAGCAATACTAATACCCGGAACAAGTTGGAAAGTGGAATATGTTATGTCGGTATAAGTGAACAGAAATATTGTTAAGATAGGGGACCGTGGTAAAGTGATTAAAAAAATCGGTAACGTGTACCCTTTTATGCACAATTACTTCTGTATCTTTTGAACGCATTAACTGCTGAAGGTAAAATTTTATATTTGGGGTCGGTCCACACCTCTCGTAATACCTAACAAATTTCATTTTGATCGGCTACCGGTTGGGGCTAGACCAGTGCGCGGGGCGCAGAAAGCACGACAGCGAACCGATGTGAGTTCGGCGATTCCAAAAACGTGACCGTGGTTGTAAAATTTCAAAAATGAAAAATAGGCAGGCCTGCACCAACGTCCAAAAAAAATTTTCCAAAAAAAATTAATAATTTTTTATTAATATTTCGGAAACTAATACATACCCGAAGCTACAATTTTAGATTTATGGTTCACACCCCCACCCCACCCCTCCCCCCAAACTTCGTACCGATTGACCACTGGGGCCATTCGTAAGTACCTACAGCCAAAAATATCTTATAAGCTTTAAATAATTGGTTACGGGATTGAAAATATTATCGGTAAACGTATAATAATATATTGGTATTTTTATGAAAATATATTACGTTATGTCGGTGTTTTTAGTGTGCTGTATGGGCGAAAGAAGAACCGGAAAAATACCGGTATTTATTTCGGTTTCGGTACTTCAACGATTTCGGTATTCACCTACTTCGGTTCTATAACGGTTTCGGTACTCATCTATTTTGGTACGATATCGGTTTCGGTATAGCTTTGTTGACGTAATACCGGTATGATTTTCATACCGGTATGAAGTCCCTGATACGAAGGTGGCATGAGCGGACAGGACATCTAAATATCAGAGACCTTACGAGTCTCCTAAAGGGAAAGGATGAGAAAGTAAGATCTGAGCACGTTGACGAGCTGAAAAAATGCGTTGTTTGTCTGAAAGGTAAGATGACGGCGCTACCGTTCCCAAAAGGTATTGTACCGTGCTATGAGAAACTCAGAATCATCCACTCCGATGTGTTGGCAAGGCACGAGTTCAATGATGATATGTTTGGAAATCTGTTTGGCATATGTAAATTAGATGAAAAAAACAACACAGTACGAATAGTTATCTTGAATTGTCGATGAAAATGTTCAATTTACGAGCACAGGGAAGACACACAATTTCAATAGTTCAATTACTTGACAAACACTATATTACCCTTCGCTCAGAAAACACAGCGTTATTGCGTCTGTCCGCTCTAGAGGTTAATAAATAGTGACATCTACTCTTTTAACGTCGATTTGAGTCAGAGTTCAGGTTATGACACTGCTAGAAAGTCGAAATACAGCAGGGGTGGCAACCTGCAAGCCTCTCCCCTACACATTGGATGTTCTTCGAAGATTCCACATGAGCAAGTGCAAACCGATCTCGACTCCATCGGAGCCAAAGGAAAGACTAACCAAGTCTCAACAAGAATCAATCCTACCCAAAAAGGGCCAATGACCGTACCGTGAGCTCATTGGAGCCTTAAGGGGGTAGACACGTCACGTGGTCTGGCCGATTCGGCAGGTCGGTATTACAGCAGGTTTTTTCTGCACTGAAATGGTATTACCCATAGATACGCGGCTGCCTGTGCACGCGAGAGGGAGCTGTTTGCTATTTCCATATGTTATTTTGAATGTGGAAAGAAATTCTCAGCTGTTGCGTTGTACTTTTTAAACAGAAAGTCTGCTGGTACTGCAAACGTAGAAAATTCATTGTACATTTACTTGAAATGTGCTTATGCTACAATATTCTACGTTGGCAGTAAGGAATTATAAGTGAAAAGGAAAAATAGATGAGGGCATGTCCCCAGAAAATGAAGTTTGTTAGGATAGACATTTTTTAATTAGCAAAACACTGAAACAGAACATGAAATACACATCCTATGCAGAAAGCAGTTATGAACAAACATATATAAAATTGTGTTTGATGATCAATCCAACGCGTGATTATTATGTGGTCCCTCCTCGAAGTGACAGAAAATATAACCTATGTATATGCTATAAGACAATAAATATTTAGCGGCTATTTCGTTGTATTACGCTACATTTGTGAACTTTTCATCATCCTTCCGAAACATTATTATTACGCCGCAACAGTATCTTTAGGAAATCGGGTATAGCATATAGGTTATATTCTCTGTCACTTGGAGGACCGGATTTTCTGTCCTCGAAGTGAGAAGTGACAGAAAATATAACCTATATGCTAGACCCGATTTCCTAAAGATACTGTTGCGACGTAATACTAATGTTTCGGAAGGATGATAAAAAGTTCACAAATGTAGCGCAAAAGATAGCGTATACATAGGTTATATTTTCTGTCACTTCGAGGAGGGGACCATAGACATATATAGACGGCGGAGCGTAAGCTGAGGGGGTGGCAAGGTTCGCGGTAAGGGGAGCGATTCGAGTAAATCGGATAACGCTGTGGTTATGCATGCCGAATGCATCCGAAGCTATCCGACGTGCCTGTATCTGAACCTATGCCTTTACCCCTCCAAGCCTTCCTTCCCCACGCCGATAGTCCCATCTTCTGATCCGTCTATATATGTCTATGGAGGGGGCCACGTAATAATCACGCGCATCCAGCCTGCGCATTTTTTTTATGAAAAAATTATTTAAATCGGACTATTTTTAACGAATAGGGCTTTCAATTCTGCAAACAAATTTTTCACGTAATTTCCTTAATTATGGTTTGAGTTGTGTCATTTTTGGGGCCAATTTGATTGAGAAAGTATAAGGACGTAAAGTATAATTGACGCCACGATCGCAAAGATCTGATTAGAAATTGCAAAACTTCAGATTTCATCAGTGCTTAGTGCGCAACATTGTATGGCCCCGCTGGTTTCAAGCGTCGAAGTCGACGAAACTCAGCGAGACACATTTGTAAAATAACATATTTGCAGTTTTATAATTGAAGATGTAGTGAACGTTACAGGACTGTCTTTATATATGGCTCTCACAAACAAAATCGCCTGACTTGTTAGACATGAAACTGGGCATACAAATGGTTGCGCATATCGCCGAAAGCATCAGAAAGAATATGTACAGTCTTCCAATGTTTCAATTGTTGAGAAGCCTTTGGGCTCAGTTTATCGGGAAAGACCTACCCACCCCACTGTTTTGCTTTCTCGTTGCGAGCGTCGACCTTCGGGTCCTAGTAGACCGCCCGTTGACAGCCGAGAACAATAAAACCGACGAGCTAGATAAAATACCCAGTACAGAAAAATAAAATGTTCGTGTTTTTGATAAGTATTGATGAAAGTATTACCGATGAATTTTTTAGGATTTTCCGATGAAAATGATATCAAACATGGAGTAATTCGATCAATTTTTATTGAACGTAGAGTGTGTTCTAATCATGTATTCATAAGAAAAAATAGACTGAATTGCTTCGTGTCTTGACTCACCAACAATCCATGAATGGTAACACTCTCATCAAGGTGTAATGAGAAATTTTGAACATTTCGTATTCAGTACTGGATGACTCAAGTCGCCGCCGACCGAGGGTGTACCGCTGGTGCGCTATTTCACTCGCACTCGGTTCACATCGTTCGGTCTCCTTGTCAAGCGGTTCGAGCGAGGGCCCTGATAGGGGTGAATTTATTTGGGAAACAAAAGTCGCGTCATTCATGACACCTACTCGCGAACAGATATACATATGTACGAGAAGAAACAATGCAATTGCCCGATGACTTGAAGCAACATTTCAATAGGTAAATGCATGAAACTCTGGGATCAGGAATTCCGAACCCAGTGGGGCATATGTAAGAACTGGCGAAATTCAATAATAGTTCGTCGTCTAAATTTTACAAGTATTTATTTGACGTGAATATAAAGTTTGTTAGCAAAGTCTTTCTCGATTTGAGTTCTGTAGAAGGCTGATTTTCCTTCGCCATGGAAAGTCCCCTCTTGTCCTTCTCGCTGGCAATCATGCGACTCGCTGAGTTTCGTGGGCTTCGGCGCTCGAAACCAGCGGGGCCATACAATGTTGCGCGCTAGGCAGTGACAAATCTGCAGTTCTGCATTTCTAATCAGATCTTTGCGAAAGTGACGTCAGTCGATTCCTCATGTTTTCTCGATCAAATTGGCCCCAAAAATGATATAATTCGGACCAAAATTAAGGAAATTACGTGAAAAATTTGTTTGTAGCAGTGAAAGCCCGTTTTGTTAAAAATAGTCCGATTTAAATTATTTTCTGCCAATATAACCGGGAGAATGCCAAGAATCCAATTGTGTCACTTTCATATTGATACGATGAAAAATAAACAAATTCTGTTTCTTTATCTCGCGCGGCTCGGGACACAAAGGTTCTCGTCGGTTATTCGAACTTCTAAGATCGTATTCAGATTTATTGGCCGGTGAGTTTCGTAACTAGGGGTGTGCGGTTACCCGATTTGTCGGGCTCGGGACGGGCCGGCAACTTTCGGGCGGGATCGGGCGGGGTCCCGATACTTTCGTATTGCTCGAGATCCCGACAGTTTCGGGACCCTAAGACTCGATTCGGGCTACACGCATAGCGGCCATGAGCGGACAATTTGATTTCAGGTCGGCTCGGCAAAACTCGGACGCGATCGGACGATATCGTTACCAGTAATAGATTAAAATTATTACCTGAGAACATAGAAAAATTATGTTTCTTACACGTTAATTTGAAATAATAAAATATTCGCCTCCTGTATATTGTTGTTATTATGAAACATCCAGGAAATATTCCTTTTTGTATGCTTATAGTTCGTACGTTTTCTATTTTAAATCTGAACCTATCCGGAAAAAGATAATACCCTATATATTCCCTTTACATAAAGTACTAAGTATGAAGTATATTTTATTCAGATTTTAAAATATTGTCGATATAAAAATAGTCTTCTTCCCAAGTTCTGAACATGGTATTTATTTAAGTACGTATATGGACGTATTCAGTATTCACAGACTATTTGGTAGCAATGAAAATACATATATATGTAAATAAATAATAAGATACAAATTATGATTCAACAGGAGACAGAAAGGTAAAAACTTATCACTCTGGTATCGATATAAATGATATACATAATTCTTTCCGTCTCGGTCCGCTCGTAATAGCTGGCTTTCGAGCCGATCGCGTCCGAGTTTTGCCAAGCCGACCTGAAATCAAATTGCCCGCTCATGGCGGTCATGCTTGTAGCCCTAATCGAGTCTCGGGATCCCGAAACCGTCAGGATCTCGAGCAATACGAAAGTATCGGGACCCCGCCCGATCCCGCCCGAAATTTTCCGACCCGTCCCGAGGGCCGAGAATCCGAGCCGCGGGACGATCCGCACACTCCTATTCGTAACGCGTATTCTCTCGTCATCGCAGAACACGAGTGAGCCAGAAGTGGTGGGGATAGCGCCAAGCTTCTGTCATGTATAGGCCAAACCGAGCTGCAGCGTAGAAATACACGCATCAGAATAGGTGTGCCTTAGGCCTTAGCTCCGAAAAAATTCAGGAGCTTTATTGATCAGAACATTGATTCTTTTTCGATAGCTTCATCTCGTATTGGTCATAACAGCCACACGGCTACGTTCAGACGGAGCCGAGCAGCATTCCCGTTACCCCACCATACCCTTGGGTGGCCCCGTAACTCCAACAGACAAATCCACGATCGTCAGATGGTGGTGACTGATTTCTCCTCGATCGCTATTCGCGAAAACGAATCGACCGGCCAATATATCTGAATACGACCTTAGGATAAAGATATAATGAAAGATGAAAAATTATTCGAAGCCCAAGATGAAAGGCCTTCGAATAAACAAAGGAAACTAATAAATACCCGAAGCTAAATAGAATTTTAGATTTAGGGTACACACACCCTCCCCCAAACCTCGTGTCGATCGGCCACAGGGGCCATTCGGAAGTATATTCTTTTAATTAAATAATACCCATCTCTGCATAGGAGCGTAAAGAATTACAAAAAAAATCAAGGAGTCAACTGTTGACCGATTTGGAGACTTTTCCATGTTATATGTTATATACAATAGTCGGAAGAATAATAATAAAAGCAATAATCGCAAATATTTGCTGTAACTTCCACATTCTGAAAATATGGTATCAGTAAATTACTACTTCCAGTGTTATTAAAAAGTTCCAATGTCTTTTTTTATTTGAAATAATGTGGCCATATAATTATAACATATATTCGGCAGCGGTGATTTATGTGTTACAGTAAAAGCGTGAATTTAGTAAATGTACACAGTTTCCAGCAGTTTCTAGTCAATGTATGCCTAAAATGCATATAATCTAACCTACAATCGTCCAAAAATACATACATTGACTGTATCACGCTTTTGCTGTGGCACATGCATCCAGCTAACGCTTCAGTTTTGCTATGATTCCACGTTGGCAGTCCTCCCGAGTAGGCGCCATCTCGTATCCACTAGCTCAACTAAATTTTTCACGTGACTGGCTCTGTATTATCGCCAATATGGCGGAACTCGTATTTGGGAATGCAATCACGGGCTGACGTTGTTTGTCCTTACATGAGCAAATTTTGGGCTGGGTGAGGTCTCATTCGAAAGAGGAAGGTTCAATGCAGCCCGCTCTGCTCATCGTTTGAGTCAGAAAACTCTTTTAGAGACCTACAAATACATGGAATCTGCGAGTGCATTTTGTCGATTTTTTCTCTACATTGGACACTCGTATTATTACATATCAACACAATCTCTTTGAACCGTGAGCACAGCGGGCTGCATTGAACCTTCATCTTTCGAATGAGACCTCGCCCAGCCCAAAATTTGTTCGTATAAGGACAAACAACGTCAGCGCGCAAACCCATGTTTCGGGCCAGATTGTGTCGGTATACAGCGCGCTGCATTACCCGTGTCTACCCCCTTAATGTATCTCGCTATGGCTGCAAGACCGGACATAGCAAATATTACTGCTAAACTGGCTCAGTTTGCAGACTACGATATCTGCAGGGTACTACCGACCTCGGACTGATGTTTAAAAGGACTGGTCTGCCCATGGTCGGATATTCTGATGCTGACTGGGCCGGATGTGTAATGGATAGAACATCGTTCTCCGGGTATGTGTTTATCCTTGGGGGCGCCGCGATATCTTGGAAGTCACAAAAACAACGAACTGTGGCTCTGTCATCAACCGAGGCGGAGTACGTGAGCTTGTCCGAAGCAGCCAAGGAAGCAATCTACCTGAGGCGACTGCTGCTGGAGTTGGGCCTCCGGAGAATAGCGGACGTTTGTCTGCATGTGGACAACCAGGGAGCTCAGTATCTTGCGATTGACCCGGTGTACCATGCTCGGACAAAGCATATAATAATAATAATAATAATAATAATTCGTCTTTATTTATCACATTTACAAACAACCAAAAAAAAAAAAAAATCTTATGTGATAAATAGGCGAGGTTCAGCATATATGCCGTTTTGCAACCTAACCCAAAAACAGTATCAAACAGAAATAAAGCTAACGAAACAACAGATGAGCAAGAGAGAGGACCACATGACAAGGGGAGTTAGGGATAGTGAACAAGAATAAAAGAACGGGCAGCACATTTAAAAGCGGGCATATAGGTCAAGGAACGAATATCCAAGGGAAGAGAATTATAGTATAAGGATGATAAATAAGAGAAAGATGCCGTAAATTTGACCGTACGATGAGCAGGCACAGACAGGTCAGCACCACGCCTCGTAGATGGTGCATAAACAGAGTGCATAGATGAATTACTACATAGTAATTCCCTTAGATATATAGGCGTTTCAGATTCCAAAACCTTGTGTACGATGCAACACAGGTGCAAAATCCACCTCTGTCTGAGTTTGAGCCAGCCAGAGCGAAGAAAGAACGGCGAAATATGATCAAACTTACGGACATTATAGGAATAGCGAAGACACGAATTCTGGATACGTTGAACTATTGACGAGAGACGAGTAGAGAGACAAGGACCATACAAAACATCGGCGTAATCAAAGAGAGAAATAACAAGTGACTGACATAGCGAGAGCTTGATGTGGGTGGACAAAATACGACGAGAAGGATACAGGAACCGTAGACGAGCGAAGGCAGAGCGACACAAAACAGCTACATGTTGGTCAAAGCACCAAGAAGGATCAAAAGTAACACCGAGGATTTTAACAGTAGGTTGCATAGAAAGAGATGCAGAGCCCCAGGAAATAACAAAAGAAGACAGCTGTTGACGTAACGCGGGAGAGCCAGCCACTAATAAAGACGATTTAGCAGGATTTAGCTGCAAACCGTGAGCGTCAGCCCAAGCCGTGAGGCGTAGCAGGTCAGATGCCATCTCGCATTTGGCAGATTCAGCCCTGCCAATAACAAAATCCTTAACAAGCTGAGTGTCATCCGCGTACATATAGACCCGACAGTTATGACACACCGAGGGCAGATCCCTTACGTAGATACTGAAAAGTAGGGGCCCAAGCACAGAGCCTTGAGGTACTCCACGTTTAACCTCGCGAGTAGATGAGACCGAAGGCATAAACTGGTTAAGCATAACCTGCTGAGAGCGGGAAGAGAGATAGGATTCAAGGAAAGACAGGACATTAGAGGACAAACCAGTATGTCGAAGTTTAGCCACCAGCAGGTCATGATCAATCGTGTCAAAAGCCTTAGAAAAGTCTAAGGAGATAATGGCAGTTAAGCGTCTAGAATCAAAGCTCCGTAATACGGTATCCGACAAATGCAGCAAAGATGTAGTAGTGCTATGACCACGGCGAAAGCCAGACTGAAAAACTGGAACAGCATTGGCGGAGGAGAAAAACCTCTGAAGCTGCGCAATGCAAAGTTTCTCAAGCACCTTAGATAAGAAAGGAGTAAGAGAGATAGGACGAAGGGAATTAAGGGCGGTTACATGAGGTGTTTTGGGAATAGGAACTACAAAGGAGTGCTTTAATGCATGAGGAAACACACCATCGGAAATAGCAGCATTGAAGATATGTAGAAGAGAGTCAAAACAGTAAGGAAGGCAATTAAGGACCATACCGCCAGAAATATCGTAAGGATTAGAGGACGTAAGCTTGATAGTTTTAAAGACGGCATAGTTTTAAAGACGACATTCGGCATCATTTTGTACGGAATATAAATACTTACTCACCGAACAGATGTTGGGGGATATATTTACTAAGGCCCTATCTAAAGTTAAACATGTTAGCTTTGTTTCAGATATCGGATTGAAACCTGTCGAAGTTTGTAACCAATGAGCTTGTGTCTTGAGGAGGCGTGTTGGAATAGTTTGAATATTTGGCGCCAAGTCACGTGCTCCTCTGGGGCGCTCGTTGGACATAACGAGCAGAGCGCGACGGATGTAGGGAGATGGCAATGACTTCCGTAGAGTACCTGATGCCATTAGGCTGCGTCAATATCTAAGCTAAAAACAACATACCTTGTACCCATCGCATTAATCTTAAATATACAATCTCTTTATAACTAACACGGTGGCCAATAGTGTTTTCTAACAATTACTTCTAACATATATTTTCATAGAAATAAATATTTTAATACGAATACAAATTTTATTTTCAAAATACTTGGCGCTGCGAAACCAAGAAAATGTTAATTAATTGTCTTGGTTAATAAATGAAACAATATATAAAACAAGACAAGACACCATTGAGACAAGAAAGAAAGAAAAAGATTTTAATGCAATTTATACATATTTATTCATGTCAGTTTAGCAACACCAATTCGGTTTCGCAGCGCCAAGTATTTTGAAAATAAAATTTGTATTCGTATTAAAATATTTATTTCTATGAAAATATATCTGCTTAATATTATTATATACATCTTTCTTGTCTCAATGGTGTCTTGTCTTGTTTTATATTCTTTTATTTATTAACCAAGACAATTAATTAACATGTTTTCGTAAAATAATTAAAAATTTTATTCGTATTAAAATATTTATTTCTATGAAAATATATCTGCTTAATATTATTAAATACATTTTTGTCTTTGTATAAATAGCCATTGTTGTAATTGGCGCAAATTTTGTATATCATTAGTTTTGTGAAGCTATTAATTTACGACAATGTTTTTAAGTGGGATTCTTTTTGATAGGATATTAATTTACGACAATGTTTTTAAGTGGGATTCTTTTTGACGGGATTATATGTATACTTGGCGCACTTTTAGTACCTTTTTTTAGAAAAAGGTAATTTTGTTGGGATTTCACACATTTTTTAGTGTTTATTGATGACTGGATAATTTTATCACCCTTTACGGGTTATTTTTTTTTTTTTAATATATTGTATTGTCATGCAAACTACGCACGCCTGCAAAGCTTCAAGACAATTGGATTAGAGGAATAGGTTTAAATTTCAGTTTTCAGATATGAATCAAACATACAAGAAGCAAACAGAGGATCGGAGCTGAATAAAATCGTTTAAATAATATAATACTATGTCACAATAAATTTTTTTCTCTGACGTAGATCACACTGCATCATCTTCTGCTTCGATTATCTGTAAATATATAAAAGCCATATTTTTCAGTTACAACATAGCGTAGAACTTATAGAAAAAGAGTGGACTTTTGCTATAGATGTAGAGACTACATAATGTGTCCGAAGGAGGTGAGAGCGTATGGCAGAAAGTCTTGTTGGAGGAAATTTAAATGCTAATGGTAATTTAGTGAAAATGAACGAAGAGATCCAATATTTTTAACGCACAGATTATTGGTGTTGGAATAAAATTTATTTAGCATGTTTATTGGTGAATTGAAATATTGTTAATGGGAAACTAATTAAATTAATGAATACCGTGGGAGCTACTGTGGATTTTAATAAAGTATTACGAATATCTCTCACAAAAGATTGAAAAGTATCAAGGGAGATGCGTTTTCAGTGTACTTTCTTCACTAATGTGACTTACTCTAGATTGCAAGCAGTACGCCATAATTTTCTTAACTCTTAATGCTACGCTAATTTGAAAAATTTTGTCCATTTACTTTATTTGACAAATTTCCAGAAACATGTGCGAAACAAGATGCTTCTCTGTCTATCTAACCTTCTGCGGACAACTTCCAAGCCCGTGCATCCCCTTCATTTCTATTCAAGCCTGTGCGTCCCCTTCATTTTTATCCGAGCCTGTGCGTCCCCTTCATTTCTATCCAAGCCTGTGCGTTCCCTTCATTTCTATAAGCTTTACATATAAACTCTAATGTAAAAATAGTTTGCTGGTATAAGAACAATATATTATTTTGTAGAAACTTGTGCGAAAGAAGATGGTGCTCTGTCGAACCTTCTCCAGACAACTTCCAAGTCTGTACGTCTCCTACGTTTCTATAAGCTCTACATAAATAGTCTCTTAAAAAATTTTGGCGACTTACCTTGTTAACCCTCCGTATCCTGAGCCTGTGTCATTTTTGACCCACCGTTTCAGAGCGCTCACGCACACAGTGACAGAGCTGTTAATATTATTCGAAGCCAAGCGGTCATTTAGCTGTCGTCAAGGAGGGCCTCGCGCTTCGGGGTGTCATAAACCGGGGTTTTCCGGGGACTGTGTTGGCGCCTAAAGTAGGGTAAGGGTGGGTATTACTGCGGATATTCTAAAACAGATCATATTTAATGTTGGAAAGTACATAATCTCTTGAAAATTATTGATAAAATTATTTTAAACTGTTATTATAACAGATAATTATTAATAAATATGTACAGCAAAGTTATTATTAATTCTTTTATCATAGTTTCAAATTCGTCAAGGCGAAACTTCGGTCGATTGCCGATATGGCGGTCATGAACACCTACTTGAAAAACATTTATATTTTTGTTATTAACAGTAATACATGTAATGTAGCGTTATTACTGGATAGAGTACGAATTATTTTTTCAGAAAAGCAGTAAATCAGTCATCTACATTTTAGTTCTAATTCTTATTTCTCACCGCAGTATTAGGTGCAGTACTTTACACCATGTGCATCTATTACTGCGCACCGACGACTGCGTAACATAACCTTTTTTCCGACCGTTTCACTTAGTGACTCTAACCTTCAGCGTGAGAACCGGTGTGTGCATGGTGCGTCAGTTACAGTTGCAATTCTATAAAGATGCCAAAGAAAAATAAATATGATAAAAATAAATCAGAAAATAAGAAGAAACTCCCAAGACTTTGTTATTCCAAAGAAAATGTAGTTGTTGCACTGGAAGAAATGCGTAATGGAAAACGCATGTCTGAAGTTTCTCGGAAATATAATATTCCTGAGAGTACACTAAGAGCAAAAAAATTGGGCATTTATGCCAATAAGAAACCGGGGCCTGCACCTGTTCTCACCGCTGAGGAGGAAGCAGATTTAGTAAATTGGATTGTTCACTGTTGTGAAAAAGGATTCCCCATAACAAAGGCTCAATTACTAGAAAGCGTTCGAGTAATATGCGTTAATTTGAAGAGGAAGAATTCATTTATTAACAACACACCAGGTAGAAGTTGGTACGATGGATTTTTCAACCGCCATCCAGACATTGTGCAACGAGTTTCTGAGAAAATTTCTTTAAACCCAGATAGCACAGGACGTTTTAAAAACGTCCATTTTACGTCCATTTTATGTCTGAACGTCCCCGGCTTGATTTGTGAAAATGGACGTTTTTAAAACGTTTTAAAAACGTACTTTACGGACGTTTTAAAAACGTATTTTGCGGACATATTAAAAACGTATTTTGCAGACGTTTTAAAAACGTACTTTGCAGACGTTTTAAAAACGTACTTTGCAGACGTTTTAAAAACGTATTTTGCAGACGTTCAAAAGAGGCTGTGCGCCATGTGAGAAATGTGGATAGATTAGGATACATTAGTTCAAGGAAACCAGGGATCGTAACCGCTCTCTAACCCAAACCATCCACGAAATATGGATAGATCGCACAGGTAAAGCCTAATTAGATCTACATACATACATACAGGGTGTCCCACCTAAGACTGGACAGCCGGTTTTCTCCTAAACTATAGGAGATAAAAATATAAAAAAAATAGGGAATTGCATGGTTCGAGGGGGCCAATTAATTAGCGCGAACCAATTTTTTTATCGATTATTATTTTAAAAGATACGATGGTCAAGTTCCGTTTTTCAAATGGAACTATTTTTTTTGAAAACCTGAGTTGATAGTGCGTTCCAAGACAAATTCAATAAGCTTTAATTTATACGCTTTATTTTCACTGGTTTTTAAGATATTGCGCTTGCAAATTTACTGATTTTCACTGGAAGAAAACTGTCTGGTATAGCACGGACCGGGGCGGTCTTACTGGCGCCACGGGTGGCACTGCCTGTTGAAATAGATACCTACCTGCCAAAGGTCTACGCCAGGAATGGCAGGCCCAAAGGCTGGACCATTCTTTTCCGTCAGAAATGCTACTTAGGTAGGTACATCTGCGGAATCGAGAAGCGCACCGTTACTTTTATTTCGCACTTGCTTCTACGCTCGGATGGCCGGTTCTTTTGGGAGGGATGCAAGTTGGATTGGTGAAATATCCATTACAGCGTATTAAGAAATTCTTTTCTTCGTCGTAACGAAAGGGAAGTGACGCCATGGATTTCTTATGTTTTTCTGATGAAAATCATACCAAATGTCATACAAATCACACTACTTTGACACAAGCTATTTGTATTCCCTATGTAAAAGTTGTCCGATTTACACGACATTTGTAATGATTTTCATCGGAAAACCCCAAGGAATCCATCGGCGACACTTCCATATCTATACGATAAGGAATAACGAATTGTTTTATTTCTTAAAAAGGTAGGTACAGGCTGATTCTGGTGCTGCGCCCGTCACCCCGTGGCGAGGACAACACCCCGCAGTGCCCATCGAATTTTATGGCTTTTTTCGGAAAAAGGTACGAATCCTGGGCCGAACGTAGCGAATTGAAGTTGACCCTCCGCAGTCGAGGGTGAAATATCCATTTGAGCGTATTAAGAAATTCTTTTCTTCGTCGTAACGAAAGGGAAGTGACGCCATAGATTTCTTACGTTTTTCTGATGAAAATCATACCAAATGTCATACAAATCGCACTACTTTGACACAAGCAATTTGTATTCCTTATGTAAAATTTGTCCGATTTACACGATATTTGGCATGATTTTCATCGGAAATCCCCAAGGAATCCATCCGCGACACTTCCATATCCATACGATAAAGAATAAAGAATTATTTTATTTCCTAACCAGATACAGGGTAATTAAGGAGCAGCGCCCGTCAAGGAGATGCGGCGGCCTGGTACCCCGTGGCGAGGACAACCCCTCGCAGTGTCTAACCGAATTTTATGGCTTTCCACCCGCGAAGGGGTTCGAGTGCCTAATAAGAAGTGAGAAATCTTCGACTTGCGCATTTCTCATCAGATCTTTGCAAAACCGACACCTATCGATTCCTTATGTTTCGCCGATGAAGCTGACACTAAGAACGACGTAATTCGGACCATAATGAAGGAATTTCCATGGAATATCGATTTATATCATTTCAAGCTGACTTGACTTGGTTAAAAATAGTCCGATTTACATGAAATTTGGTATGATTTTAATCGACGGAACGCCAGGAATCCATTGGCGCCACTTCCCCTTTGATACGATGAAGAAAAGAAGCAAACATTTGAAATCCTGAACATTTCTCACTTCTTAATGGTATTCCAAACCTTTCGAGGGTCGAAAGCCATAAAATTCGATGGGCACTGCGGGGTGTTGTCCTCGCCACGGGGTGACGGGAGTACCTCCAGAATTACCCTGATGCAATAGAGGTGGAAGATGCCACATCTGGTTACCAAAAACTACCCGTACTGATCGGCCGCGGTGTCTCGCCAGAGTCGCGGTTTATGAGCGGATTTTCCGCGCGTCGGCGGTAGGCAACGGTACATAGTACGGGTCCGAAGTCATCGTACGCACTACCCACCGACAGAGCAATATACGGATTAACTCAGACTGGACAATGTCACCACGTTTTTTATTGGCCTTTACAAATTTGGCAAACAGATGTTGTCGAAACGTTCTTGGAGAAATAATAAATTATCGATCGTAAAGAGCAAATGAATTTTCGCCTGGCTCTGAGTCCGCTTTTGTCCCGACGCACGCGAGAAAGATGCCACAAATATAGGAATTGAAAAGTATTATCCATCGTCAATACGCCTCGTGGAGAGACACAGTAAGAAAAGGGGTACACCGTTGAGTGCGCGTGGTTCCGCCTGCATCGTCCTCCTTTCAAATTAAAGACGGATTCCTTATCTCTCGAGTATAAATCCTTATCTCTCGAGTATATAGCTGATGAAGCTGACACTAACAACGACGTAATTCGGACCATAATGAAGGAAATTCCATGGAATATCGATTTATATCATTTCAAGCTGACTTGACTTGGTTAAAAATAGTCCGATTTACATGACATTTGGTATGATTTTTATCAGAAAAACATAAGGAATCCATTGGCACCACTTCCCTTTCGATACGACGAAGAAAAGAATTTCTTAATACGCTCAAATGGATATTTCACCCTCGACTGCGGAGGATCGACTTCAATTCGCTACGTTCGGCCCAGGATTCGTACCTTTTACCGAAAAAAGCCATAAAATTCGATGGGCACTGCGGGGTGTTGTCCTCGCCACGGGGTGACGGGCGCAGCACCAGAATCAGCCTGTACCTACCTTTTTATGAAATAAAACAATTCGTTATTCCTTATCGTATGGATATGGAGGTGTCGCCGATGGATTCCTTGGGGTTTTCCGATGAAAATCATGCCAAGTGTCGTGGAAATCGGACAACTCTTACATAAGGAATACAAATTGCTTGTGTCAAAGTAGTCCGATTTGCATGACATTTGGTATGATTTTCGTCAGAAAAACATAAGGAATCCATTGGCGTCACTTCCCTTTCGATACGATGAAGAAAAGGGTTTCTTAATACGCTGTAATGGATAATTCACCCTCGACTGCGGAGGGTCGACTTCAATTCGCTACGTTCGACCCAGGATTCGTACCTTTTTCCGGAAAAAAAGCCATAAAAATCGGGTGAGGCACAGCGAAGGTCTGTCCTCGCCACGGGGTGCCAGCGCATCTCCTTGACGGGCGTTGCTCCAGAATTACCCTGTATCATTTGGGCAGTGTGTGACCCGACTACCGTCCGTGTAATTGGTCTGCGCGAAGTGGGGCGCAAGTTCGATCATTACCAGTACTCCTGCCCGAGAGGAATACGATTTACTTTAATTATAGTACATATGTGTTTTGTAATAAAATGTTTCTATCGTCTCCTGAATTCAATAACTGGCATCCAGATATCTACGCTCCTACAATCCACCGTCAACACGGCTCGTGGAGAGACACAGGAAGAAAAGGGGTAGCCCGCTGTCGACGCGTGGTCCTCTCGAGTATAAACACGAGCTTCAATATCAGAACAAAAGCAAGCGTTAACGTATTCCGTGCGAGAGAAGGTGGGCATTGCTGTGAAGAACAATGCTTCAAGAGAGCAGCCGTTTGTGAGGAATGCAAATCCGAATGGTTCTGATACAATCTGCTCCCTATGATTGAAATTTAGTCTAGCAACTTTCACTCCTCCTAACCTAACCAATCGAACTTGCATCCCTCCCAAAAGAACCGGCCATCCGAGCGTAGAAGCAAGTGCGAAATAAAAGTAACGGTGCGCTTCTCGATACCGCAGATGTACCTACCTAAGTAGCATTTCTGACGGAAAAAAATTGTCCAGCCTTTGGGCCTGGCGTAGACCTTTGGCAGGTAGGTATCTATTTCAAAAGGCAGTGCCACAAGTGGAGCCAGTAAAACCGTCCCCGGTCCGTGCTATACCAGACAGTTTTCTTCCAGTGAAAATCAGTAAATTTGCAAGCGCAATATCTTAAAAACCAGTGAAAATAAAGTGTATACATTAAAGCTTATTGAATTTGTCTTGGAACGCACTATCAACTCAGGTGTTCAAAAAAAATAGTTCTATTTGAAAAACCGAACTTGACCATCGTATCTTTTAAAATAATAATCGATAAAAAAATTCGTTCGCGCTAATTAATTGGCCCCCTCGAACCATGCAATTCCCTATTTTTTTAATATTTTTATCTCCTATAGTTTAGGAGAAAACCGGCTGTCCAGTCTTAGGTGGGACACCCTGTATATATATATATATATATATATATATATATATATTTACTGGGACATATAATTACATACTGGGACATATAAATGTTTATGGGAGGTATTCATAAACGTGTCTTAAGATTAAGCAAATGCTTAAGCATGCGGCATCCTCTACTAACCTAGTAGCATAGTAGAGGATGCCGAATGCTTAAGCATTTGCTTAATCTTAAGACCCGTTTATGAATACCGCCCTATGAACATTTGCTCAAAGAAACAATGGAAAACTAAAAATACAGAGGCATTTGTTTAAATGTTTCTGACCGAATGTTTGTAAACCGGTTTTATACAGTTTTTATATTATTTTCATACAGTTTTTATACAGCTTTCATAACGTGTTTGTACAGTTTTTGTATATTTGTTTCAGTATTTGCGGTCAAAGGCATGTAGTTCTAGGTTAGGGTTTGAATAATTTTTCAATTTTAGGTTAACGAATTGGCAAATTTTGATGGTTCCAATCATTATAATTTTGTGAAACGGGCGCTAACGTCGTTGATGACCAATGGATGTTGCATTGTTATTTAATTGGCCTTGGCAGAAAAGGGAAAGATTTCCATAAATTAAACGGAGCAACGGTTTTAATATGTAACTGTCACCCTTATTTTACTGTTCCTAATATTGATTACTGTAAAATTCAATGTAATTTTTCCTCGAAATTCTTCTTTAAGGTGAAGCAGAACACAGGGAAATTGCAGAGAATAGAAAAAATGCGGAGCTATCTGTTTAAGTGCACATTCATATGTATTTTAAGTGTATATCCTGCATAGATTGTATATTCTTGTATATTGGACCTCGTACTATCATGTTCTTGCATCTATTGTAAGTGCATATATTCTGCATTATTGCTAAATTCAATAAATTAAATAAATTGTTACCGAGTTTGATCTTATTTTGAAAACCATTTACTTCCTTAAATTTTTATTAAATCCAACCAGTACCGTCGAACGTCCCAAAAACGTCCTGAAAACGTTTTAAAAACGTCCTGAAACGTTTTAAAAACGTCCAGAAAGCGTCCTAAAAACGTTTTAAAAACGTCCTGAAACGTTTGAGAAACGTTTTAAAAACGTCCTGAAAACGTTTTAAAAACGTCCAGAAAACGTTCTGGTTTGTGAAAATGGACGTTTTTAGGACCTTTTCTGGACCTTTTCTGGACGTTTTTAAAACGTCCCGAACGTCCGACTGAACGTTTTAAAAACGTTTTTAAAACGTCTTTGTGCTATCTGGGAATAGAGCAAAAGTCTCAGAACATAGTTTGCGAAATTGGTTTAAAGTGTCTCAGTATTTTATTGATGAAAATATCATATCAATGGAAGCAAACAGAATTTTTAACTGTGATGAAACAGGTATTAACAATAGTTAAGTAAAAAATAAATTTAGTTAATGTTGTTTCATTGATTTATAAAAAAATATGTATTATTCATAGGCATTCCGTTAAATCCAGCACCTTCTTCAGTGCTGGCGCCAAAAGGTCATAAAAATGTATACAATATTGTTAACAATAACGAAAAAGCAAATATAACTGTTCTAGTCACAGCCAGTGCTGCAGGAAATCTTGCTCCAACATTTGTACTATTTGCTGGGAAATCACTACCGGATAATGCTGCAGAAATGGCGCCACCTGATTTTGCTTTTGGGTTTTCGGAAAATGGGTGGATGTTGTCTCAGAATTTTTATGAATATATTGCAAACGTCTTTGAACCATGGTTGACCAAGAACAAAATAAAACGACCTGTAATATTGTACATTGATGGTCATTGTTCTCACATGACCTTGTATTTAAGTAGATTCTGTTCAGAGCATAACATAGTCCTCATAGCCTTACATCCAAATGCAACACATATTATGCAGCCCTTAGATCAGGGCTCTCCAGCGTAGGGGCCCCTCACGCGCTTGCTTCCCCTTCCGATCTTTCTTTCACGCAGCGTGCCTTCCGTTGTCAAGGATACCGCGCGACGCTACGAAGGCTACCATGCTGGGCTAGCCGGGCTAGCGTCTTCGCGGTAAGCGTCGCGCGGTATCCCTGACAACGCGGACGAGAGTGGGAGAACCCCGAGCTTACGCGTAAGCGACCTTGGAGAGCCCTGGATTAGACCTATGGTAATTGTTACCGTAGGGGAAGTAATTATTTCCCTGAGATTCATTCTCCATTAAAAATGAAAACATTAGAAGTTTAAGTTTGTCTACATCATCAAGATCTTTGTGCAGAAATGTAGAGTGCAGTTTTTATATCAAACATGTTTTTGATACAAATGTTACGATGAAAATAAAACAGGGTATGCAAAAGTTTCAGGTTTAAAGAAACAGAGGAAGCTGGATTGGGTAACGTATCTTGCTTGCTCTTTATTGGCGACACGTATAATAGACGTGCTGGACATACTGTACTTCCAGAACAAAAATAATTATAGTTAAAAATCGCGCGATACCCTCCGTATCAAACCGATGTAAACGACAGTCCACGATACGCTCAAGTACGTGTAATTTGCTCAGTCGAGGTACATTAAGCGTTCTGCATCCAATCTGTGAACATACATTGATGAAAAGTGACTGGTAAGAAACGCTATAAAGCATTAAATAGTAGGTACTTTTAAATTCCCAACGATTTTTCATATCAGAAAATGGACTTCGCGTGATTCATCTTTCTCATTAAATTAAAACAATAAAATTTCCTCGTATTCATGTTTCATCTTATATGTATCTACTATCGACCTGACGAGATAATTTTCCAACGATTATAGCCTGATGTATATAAAATTGTAGAATAGATTATTTCTTATTCAACGTATGAAGGAGATACAGTGAGTGTAAAGAGTATTCGTACAGCGATAAATTTAAAGTAAAATTTTGTATATCCATGTGAGTAATAAATTTTAACGGAAAACAATGATTATTCAATGTTCCTCGATTTTTGTAGAATAGGAATTTTGTATAAACAAAATTTTATTCCCCTTAACATTTACAAAGATATTAACAAAAAACAGAAAAAAACGTGCAGAAATGGAATAAAGAATTAATAAACTATGGAAATAAACGAAATATTTAATGTTTTAATAATTTGTGGGATTGCCTTTTGATTTTATACTAGCTTCGAGGCTACTTGGTATGGAATTTACTAAGTTGGATGTTATAGCAGGCTGTATTTTACTCTACTCTTCTGGCACAGTGGCTTTTAAACGTTCTTTAGATGTAATATTATGATTACGTAATTTTTTGTCCAAATAATCCCATAGATGCTCTGTGGGATTGATATGTGGTGATTATGGCGGCATTTTAAAATATTTTGGTGGGCTGTATAAAACTCTCTGCCTAGTATTATATGCAGAATGCTTTGGATCATTGTCATGGGTAAATATAAAATTGTAATTAAGTCCCATTTTATTTGCACTAGCATGGGTGTGCTTGCTCAGAATGTCAATTATAAACTCTATAATTCATAATACCATCGATGAAATGTAGAGCTTCCACTTCAGCTGCACTCCAAAACAGACTTCACAGTATGGAGAAAAAAGAATACAGATTTCAGGAAAGAAAATTTGCGACCTATGATAAAATACTGCGGGGGGTTCTGTATTTGTCTGGGGCTGTATGAGTGCAGCTGAAGTGGAAGCTCTACATTGCATCGATGGTATTATGAATTATAGTGTTTATATTGACATCCTCAGCAAGCACATCCATGCTAGTGCAAATAAAATGGGACTTACTGACAATTTCATATTTACCTATGACAATGATCCAAAGCAGCGAAGATCAGGTGGGCGGTCCGAGGACGCTAGCATCCATAGCGTCTTCTACGTGCTGCGTGGAAGAGGGTGCTCGAAGCCAATGAAGCGGCGGGCATGCCACGGATATGGAAACCTTTAGTAGTGTGTGTGTAGGCTCGTACCCTTAAGGTGAAGTTCCACGGCACGTGGCTCGCCGACTCGCGCTCGCTAAGCCGACTCGCCGAACCTGGACGAGCCGAGCCACAAGCCGTGGAACTTCACCCTTAGGACCCAAGAGCACACTACTAGAGGTTTCCATATCCGTGGCATGCACGTCGCTTCATTGGCTTCGAGCACTCTCTTCCACGCAGCACGTAGAAGACGCTATGGATGCTAGCGTCCTCGGACCGCCCACCTGATCTTCGCTGATCCAAAGCATTCTGCATATAATACTAGGCAGAGAGTTTTATATAGCCCACCAAAATATTTTAAAACGCCGCCATAATCACCATATATCAATCCCATAGAGCAGGGCTGCACAAGGAGCTGTTTTCGGCGCCTAGCGGCGAGCAACCCACCTGTCTCGTTGCTAAGTTTAGAATCGGTGAGGAGAACTGCAGTAGTGTATGTGCGTGTTCGTAGGCTCGTAGCGTAAGTATGTACGGCTGGGTTCCTTGTGGGGCCCCAGTGCAGAACAGGTCCCGTAATAAAATTCAGGGGGTCATGAAATGGGGGGTCACAACATGCGTGTACATATGTGTATA
This sequence comes from Andrena bucephala, assembly GCA_947577245.1. NCBI lineage: Eukaryota > Metazoa > Arthropoda > Insecta > Hymenoptera > Andrenidae > Andrena > Andrena bucephala. The sequence continues at coordinate 48,945,580 of OX387715.1, read as the reverse complement.
TTTATTCATTTATAACTTTCTAACTTTTATAAATGATATATATCGTTAATTAAAATTTGGTTTTCTTTGTATCCGAGTTATTTGTTTGTATAGTATTAACTTTCTAAATATTTTATGTGTCGGGTGAAAAGATAAGTATTATTAGCAATAAATGTTTCATTATTAGTAAAATCGAACCGTCAAATCATACCAAATGCCGGCAGTTGCAAATGTTTTGGAAATTTCATGACCCCTGAATTTTATTACGGGACCTGTTCTGCACTGGGGCCCCACAACGAACCCAGCCGTATATACTTACGCTATGAGCCTACGAGCACGCACATACACTACTGCAGTTCTCCTCACCGATTCTAAACTTAACAACGAGACAGGTGGGTTGCTCGCCGCTAGGCGCCGAAAACAGCTCCTTGTGCAGCCCTGCCATAGAGCATCTATAGGGTTATTTGGACAAAAAAATACGTAATCATAATATTACATCTAAAGAAAAATTTGAAAGCCATTCTGCTAGAAGAGTAGTGTAAAATACAGCCTGCTATGACATCAAACTTAGTAAATTCCATACCAAGTAGCCCCGAAGCTATTATAAAATCAAAAGGCAATCCCACAAATTATTAAAACATTAAATATTTAGTTTATTTCCATAGTTTATTAATTCTTTATTGAACTGTACGAATACTTTTTGCGCGTCCATTTCTGCTCGTTTTTTCTGTTTTTGTTAATATATTTGTAAATGTTAAAGGGAATAAAATTTTGTTTATACAAATCCTATTCTACAAACATCGAGGAATTTTCCGTTAAAATTTATTACACGCATGGATATACAAATTTTTACTTTAAATTGGTCGCTGTACGAATACTTTTTACACTCACTGTATGTATTACAGATGATAGCTATGGTCGTAACGCAAATACACTCGCAGCTGTTGTATCCTTCGCAAATACATATATCAGTTTTCAATAACACCCATTCGATAACACCCATTCAATACTCTCGAGACGCGATTCCACTTGGTACGGGCGATAAGCACGCGCTGTTTTCGCATGAACTTTGTATAAAAGGAAATGTTGCAGAGGTACCTCCGTTAAACAACAATCTATCTGGTTACAGTAACAATTATATCGCATGAACACGAAAATGTAGGATAGCTTCGTATATTTTAAACATCTATTATCATCGTCTCCGGTGCATACATGCCCTCGAGATTAATCGACGATCTGTAAATGCCAGTATTATATAAAACCGTTTAAAAACGTATCAATTCAAGTCACATTCAGATCGGATAATGGAGGACGATACAATCCAATAATTAGTAATTACAGATAGTCCTATTTCCCTTTCATCCATTAACTGTCATAAACATGTACAGACGGAGCGTAAGCTGCCACTTTTGGCGAGGGGGCCGAGGATTGGAGGGGAAAAGGCAGAGGTCCAGTAGGAGCACGTCGGTTAGCTTCGGATGTATTCGGTTCTTGTCGGCTCGTCATCAAAGGCTAGGTTCAGAACATAACCACTGTTGCTGTTTTGTGAATAGTCAAACGCGATATCTGCAAGTACGATTTTGTGTAAACAAAAAACTTCATACTATAATATATATAAACTACATGATATACGGGATTTTTAATGTATGGGAAAGAGGGTTAATTTCGGCCACTTCTATTTCTTTAACTAAAACCGCGTAACTTGACTCTGTATGGCAGGGCTCTCCAAGGTCGCTTACGCGTAAGCTCGGGGTTCTCCCACTCTCATCCGCGTTGTCAGGGATACCGCGCGACGCTAACCGCGAAGACGCTAGCCTGGCTAGCCCGGCATGGTAGCCTTCGTAACTACGCGCGGTCTCCTTGACAACGGAAGGCACGCTGCGTGAAAGAAAGATCGGAAGGGGAAGCAAGCGTGTGAGGGGCCCCTACGCTGGAGAGCCCTGCTGTATGGTACTGCCACATGTTAATAATGCGGCGAGCTAATATTCATGGTTTCCATGACGATAGCAGTCTTTTGTTTCAAACAAATTCGGAAGTGTTCATTTCGCACCGTAATTTTATAACAGTGGTCGATTGTTAAGCAAGGTAAGTTAGTACATGGAATAGATATGAATCATTAATATTAATCTCCTTAAATAGAGGAATGTTTCTACTTTCAAAATCACATCTGGTTTTTGGTGATATGTAAATTCAATTCAGTGTATTACTTCAAATACCTGAACATGAGGTGTGGGGTAATACCGGCCAAAAGTGAGGGGTAATTCCAGCCAGCTTTTAACATTGCTTTTTTCTGGCGTAGATGCCACGTACATATGAAAGATTTTCGAAGGAGGCAGAATGGAACCAGGAAAATTTATTTAATAATTATTTATTAAATAAATAAATAATTTATATAATAATTATTTATTAAATAAATAAATAATTTATATAATAATTATTTATTAAATAAATAATTGATTTATTTATTTATTTATTAATTTACCTGAAAAAAAACTAACTGAATTTTGAATCGGTCAATTCAGATATTTGTGACGAAAAAGTAGAGCATGATATTTGCTCCTTTTGCAAAGAATTCGGAAAAGGTGATAAAATGTAGTTCCGGTGCACAGTATGTGGTCAATGGGCACATGAAGAATGTTCAGGATCGGATACCCCTGAAGAATACATTTGTGATATATGTACTAATTAATTTTAAAATAAAAAATAATACAATTTTTTATTAATTTAACAGTTTTCCTATCTCTTTTATAAAGAAAAATCATGGCCGGAATTACCCCACCAGTGAGGTAATTCCGACCAAATGACTATTTTTGTGTTATTGCTTCCAATTTTGTTACAACGCAAATTTATGCTTTCTCGGTCATACTAATACAAACTAGACACTTCAAACTATCAATTAATATAAAAAAACTAACAAATGTGTAACTTGTTCAAATTTTATAGCATTTACTGCTTATGTGGCCAGAATTACCCCGCTTTCCCCTATATCCTTTTCGACTATCTCTCATAGACATAAAGAGTGATTGTATATCCGAATAGCACCGAAGAGAAACGGAGTTAACTGATTTAGGCTCGTTACGCACTTGCGACCAGTCGCCGGCAACTTGGTCGTCGAGAGACCAAAATTCGAGCAACCAAACGAAGCGATCAGACCGAGCAACTCGATACCTATCAGTTTCGTAGAGAGCGCCAAACAGAATGTACGCCGAGGAGATTGTTGTAATTTTGAAGTGCATTGGAAAAAAAAAATAAAGAAGAGGCAACATTCAGTGCATTCATTATTGCAAGATCGCCGTAAAGGTGGAGTTTCCTAGCCGCGATCCGGCGGCGGCGGCCATCGGCCAAATCTAAGCACCGCTCTTATGGGGAAGCATGCAACCGTTTTCCTAGCCGCGTTTTCGAGCGGCCGCGGCCACGCGTCTGCTACAGCAGCAACCTAAGGTCGGGGCCATATATATTGGCCGGTGAGTTTCGTGAGGGGTATTCTCCCACCACACATTTTGCTTGCCTCGGTGCTTCTTTTCTCAACGTTTTCTGTTCCATCTCGCTCTCGCCTTCGCAGAACAAGAGTGAGCCAGAAATGGTGGGGATAGTGCCAAGCTTCTGGGGTGTAGACCAAACCGAGCTGTCAGCGTAGAAATACACGCATCAGAATAGGTGTGCGTTAGCTACGAAAAAATTCAGGCGCTTTATTGGTTAGAACATTAATACTTTCTCGATAGCTTCATCTCGTATTGGTCTAAGCATAGCTTCGTAACGCACACAACTATTACGCTAAGGACAAATAACAGCCAAACGGCTAGGTTCAGGTGGAGCCGAGCAGCGTTCCCGTTACCTCACCATGCCCTGCGAGGGCCACGCAACTCCAACTGACAAATCCACGATCGTCAGATGGTGGTGGCTGATTTCTCCTCGATCGCTGTTCGCGAAAAGGAATTCACCGGCCAATATATCTGGCCCCGACCTTAGGCTACTCGAGACGCAACACAATGCGATGAGTGTCTGTTTTCCGCCATGATGGCGGAATCTACTAGCCGCGCGGCTAACCACGGCGGCAAATCGCTTGACTGCTCCAAAGGGAGTCATAGCCGCGGCCGCGCTGCGATCCTACGCGACAGTGGGACAGAATCACAAAAAATAAGGAAACAAGGCAGAATTCAAAAGTTATGGGATTATGTTTTTTTTTTATATATTTCTTGTAAACTAATAATATGAGCTCCTAATAATATAGGATAATTTTATATATTTCTTGTAAACTAATAATATGAGCTCCTAATAATATAGGATAATTTTATATATTTCTTGTAAACTAATAATATGAGCTCCTAAAAAGGGGAAAAATATCATGGCGGCTAGTTCTGATCTGTGTGTAAACAGGTGTCAAAGTTTGTATGTTTTTTCTGGTGGAAAATTTTGAATCGAGTCTTTTAAATCGTGATGATATAAATTTTTTGAGAACCGAAATGAGTAGTATCGGTTTTGGTAAGCAATAGCAAATAATTAGTTACATACAGTTCTTTTTCATAAGAAACCCATTGAAGAAATATCAGCAATTATCGGCTTTTTAGTTACCCTCCGGGAACTTCCGAGCACATTTCTTTTTAGTTATATAATCAACATCTATTTGGCTTTGCAACTGCGAAAACAAGATTTGGCAATATTTACCAATAATGGAGTAATTACCTGTATTCTATGCCGCAGAGCGAGGCTGAATCTCAAGAAATAGGGGGAAATTCAACATCACATTTTTCGCACTGAAACTGCGGAATATAATTAAGGAAGTTCATTAAAGAAACTATTAATATACAACTCATACGGAGGATTGACGTTATTTAAAAAAATGATGTCAATAATTCCAATAAAACTAGAACAATTTGATAAATATACCTATATTACTATGGAAAGTGCAGAAATATTGTACGCGCAAAATATTCTCATTGCAATACAAACGAAGATGTTTTAAACTTTTTATCTTTTTATTCTGATCCAGTACTAGTGTTTTATAAAGTATGTTCATAAGATTCGACATTTTGATTAGAAAAACTGGCATGTTGAATTTGTTCTCTATTCTTGGGATTGACGCCCACTGTGCGTTGGGATAAAAGCGGGATCGGACGCAAGCGAGAATTCATTCGTTGTTTTCGACTGATAATTTCATATTTCCCAAGAACGTTTCAACAACATCTGTTTGCCAGCATTTCTAAAGGGCAGTCCAGAACGTAGTGCCGTGTTTAATAATTTTAGGCATTCTTCAGTCAAACAATGAGTTAATCCGTATATTGCTCTGTTGGTGGGTAGTACGATGGGTTTCGGACCCGGACGTAGGTACTGCTATTAACCGCCGCGCCGACTCACGGGACAATATGGTCATAAACCGTGACTCTGGCGAGAAGCTTTGGTCGGTCTGCCTGATTAACTTTTTGGAATTAGATGTGGCATTTTCCTCCACGAACAAAATAAGATGTTCTTATGTTAGATCGAAAAATGTTTCCCGACAATGGTATTGGAAACGAAATCACTCTGAAGAAGTTTCAGTACGTCTCGCGGTGAGACACAGGAAGAGACGGGGTAGTCGGCCGACTGCGCGTGTTCCCGTCTGCATCGTCCTCCCTACAAAATTTGAGAGAAAGCACTTATCGAGTATAAACACGCGTTGGAATATCAAAACAGAAGCACGCGCTGACATAGGTATTCGGTACGAGCGAAATAGCCATAGGGAGGAGATATTACTGGGCAGAGGTGAAATGCTGCTGTTTCAAAGGAATGCAGGACCGATTGGTTATAATATAATCTCCTCCCTATGGCTTACCTCCTCTCGCAACTAATACGTCAGCGCGTGCTTTGGTTTTGACCACCGTTGTTTGTCGTTTACCTAACTCGTTGGAGGCCGTGACGAGGACAACCTCGAAAGGGTTCGAATACCATTAAAAAGTCACAAATGTCAAGGATTTCCGCATTTCCCATCGGATTTTTGTGAAAATGACGTCAATGGATTCCTTATGTTTCGCCCATGAAACTGACACCACGAACGACACAATTCGGAACATATGAAAGAAATTTCATGAAAAATTAGTTTATATCATTTCAAGTTGTCTTCGTTAATAATAGTCCGATTTACATGAAATTTCATATAATTTTCATCGCAAAAACACAAGGAATCCATTGGTGTCACTTCCATATCGAAACGATAAATAATAAAAAATTATTTTATTTCTGAAGCAGGTATGAATCCTTAGCCGTAGACCCTTTCAAGTACTCTTGAACCAAAGTGGGACCTTGAGCGCTGCGCGGCCCGAGTCTGGCCGCCGCCATGGGCTACCGGCCGCCGCCATGGGCCGCCGCCGCCGGATCGCGGCTAGGAAACTCCACCTTAAGAATGGAATATTTACTGGCTTTCTCGTTCCCAAATAAATGCACCATTTCTTCTTATTGTTTTTTGAATGTCGCGATTGGAGTATTTATTATATGATAAGTCCCAAATTGCCTTTCGAGATTCAATTTGCAAAATAAATTTCTGCGTATCGAAACTCATTTCGTTGCTTGCAGGTGTCTGGTCGCCAACAAAGTCGCTCGTCGTGTGAACGCGTGCATTGGAAACGGGGCACCTCCTTGGTCTCTGCGACCACTTGGTCTCCCGTGCATCGCTCACGTTTTCGTGGTTACCGACGACTGGCTGGTCGTCGCGACCAAGTGCGTACGAACTCATATACTCCCGTGTGTCTCGTGGTCGTCGGCGACCTGGTCGCCGACGACTGGTCGCAAGTGCGTAACGGGGCTTACCACTATTCGCCCCCTTACCGCGAATCTTATTCCGCCTCTGAGTTAATGCCCCGCCTATAAATATGTACATGTAGGGTAAGGGGAAAAAAGAAAGAATATCACAAAACAGCTTTATCGAGAAAATTATGCCTGAATACTTTAGTCCACCAGTAAAGAAACGAGAGTGAACATTTTGTGTTTTTAACTAGTATACCAAAACTTTAACGTTACCTTATGGGCGTATTTGAACTTTATAACCCTTTGTGCTTGGACAGTTCTGTAGTCCCGGTTGCCACCAACAATGTCTGCTATAAATCGGAAAATCACGAAAAATTGACATTTCACCTTACCCTTTACATATATACATGTGCTATGGGCGGTATTTTGAGTCGCTTCTTAAGACTAAGATCGTCTAAGTAGACTAGTAGAGGGTTGCCGCATGCTTAAGATAATCTTAAGAATAAGTAGCGATTGTGAATACCGCCCTATAACTAGTGGGACTATTTGTCGAATTTTTCGGTATTCGCATATTCGAATACTTCAGATGCTCAATTATTTGGCGAATATAATTCAAATATCCAAGTATCCAAATACTATTTGAATACTATTCGAATATTTAAGTATAATATGGTGTGAATTATAAATCAAGTTCTTTAGGTTAATTTTTTTAAAAGCTTTTATTTGGTTTCAGTTGTGAGTTCGTTAGTTTGTCAGGGTGAAATTTTTAAGTTAATTTTGACCCACTTCAACATATCCGATCGACTTGAAACCTTGCACACAGACATAGTCCCGATGACAATACAATATTTTCATTAAAAAGCATGAAATACTTTATAGTCAATTTTTTTTTAAAAACAAGCTTTTATTAAAATGTACTAAAAAGGAACCAATAATTTTGATACCGGCCCAAATGACTGCCTGAGAAGAATTTCCTCATATGACTGAAAATAAACGCGTGAATATATTGTATTGTCATCGGAATGTGTGCAAACGTATGTGTGCAAAGTTTCAAGCCGATCAAAATTAGCTTACAAGATTTCATGCTAACAAAGTAACGAACTCACAACTGAAACAAAATAAAAGCTTGTAAAAAAATTAACCTAAAGAACTTGATTTATAATTCACACCATATTATTCGAATACTTAAATGTTCGAATAATAACAATCGAATACTCAAATATTCGAAGTTTATTCGTATCTTTCGAATACTTGTAAAATATTCGAATATTAAATTATTCAAATAGTCCCAGCGCTAATGTTAATTTAACTACAGCTACTAAGAGTTCCCACGCGGCGTTACACAGGGCGCAGTGAAACATTAAGCGAGCACTCGATTCGTAACCAGATTGCAACGAATCGATAGAATAAACACAATACCCTCCTTTGCATGTCGCAGTCGGGTAAAAAGGACTACAAGTGCACTTGCCAAATATGTATAAACGTTGGTACGAATTATTTCGAGGACAACGGAAACGTTTCCCCTTTAAGTTCTTTACAATAATTCTGGCAGTGAGCGGCTCTTATAAAAAGTACCCTATATGTAACCCTATTTATTGTAAATCGTATAATTGTAACTGTACAATTTTAGACAATTTTGGAAGCTAATAGTCTCACTCGAGTTACAGTGAACTGTATAGTATAGAATGCAACTAAGGTCGGGATCAGATATATTGGCCGGTGAGTTCGGTTTCGCGAGCACCGCGCGAGGAGAAATCAGCCACCACCACCTGACGACCGTGGATTGGCAGTTGAAGTTGCTTGGCCCCCGAAGGGTATGGTGGGGTAACGGGAACGCTGCGAGAGAGAGAGAGAGAGAGAGAGAGAGAGAGAGGGGAGAGAGAGAGAGAGAGAGAGAGAGAGAGAGAGAGAGAGAGAGAGAGAGAGAGAGAGAGCGTAGAGTGTCGTAGAGAAAAGAAGCACCGAGGCAGGCACGCGGTGTGGTGGGAGAATACCCCTCACGAAACTCACCGGCCAATATGTCTGAACCCGACCTTAGTCGCCCGGGGCCATTGTCCCAATCGTGAATCGTGCCAGACAACGGCCTTGAGCGGGCCCCTGGCTTTCTTCCGACTATACGTTGCTCTAGTCACGTTCCTGTATCACTTCTTTCCAGGTGAAAATTCGGCAGAGTTGGGCAAAATGTAATTTAATTACAAATTACAAATTATGATTAAAATGTAATTGTGTAATTCAATTACAGATTACTTTCTGTAACCGTTAATTTAGTTGACCACAATTACAATTGTAAGGTAATGGTATAGATAGAGGGCAACCTCACGGATTTTGACGACCGTGAAATATGTTGTCAAGGACGTCATTCTGAACAACTTTTTCCTCTAAACTTTTTGGCGGTCGACCTTCGTTTTCGAGATATTCGCAAAATTATGTTGCTACCACTACATTAAATCCGATCTGTACGAGCATGATGCGGCAGCGTATGCGTCAACACGAGACCATAGGCAGGCAACGTATATACCGGGTAAACTAAAAGGTTCCAGATAAATGTTGATTTTAGGGTCCTTTGAATCCACGGTGGACTCGAGGTGGTCGGTCGCCGGGGGGATTTGTTATAGTTTTGGCCGTCTCACGGCGCGTAAGCGCCCTGAGAGGGCGGACGGCGCATTCGAGTTTATCACTTAAAAGAATATTTCTTTCTTAATAATTGAACTTGAGACGCGCCGTCCGCCGCCTCACGGCGCTTACGCCGTGGATTCAAAGGACCCTAAAATCAACATTTATCTACTTTTTTTGCAAATATCTCGAAACCTACGGCTAGGCGACAGTAACATATATAGAGAAAAGTTGTTGAAAATGACGTCCTTGGCACCATATTTCAAGGCCATTGAAATTTGGGGTGGTTCCTCTAGTGTGAATATTTACCAAAGATTTTTGCAATTATCTCGGAAACTAAGGTCGACCGCCAAAAAGTTTAGAGGAAAAAGTTGTTCAGAATGACGTCCTTGACAACATATTTCAAGGTCGTCAAAATCCGTGAGGTTGCCCTCTATCTATACCATTACCCAATTGTAATTGTCAGTAGCAATTAACGATTATAGAAAGTAATTTGTAATTTCAATGAAAGTACATTTGTAATCGATTACACCCAACTTTGATCGATGGTAATAAACAACTGCGCAGGGAACAGTAGTTCCACCACGAAGTAAACAATTCATGCCAAGAATGAAGAATCTTAAATAAATACCCGCCCGGTTGCTTTACATCATATTCTCTCCCAGCTACTCCACCCGAACTATAAACTATTATAAAATACATCCCACTATTCATTAACTAAATTATAGGATACCTTTCCAGTAAAAAAAAGAACGATCTACGATTCGATACATATTATCAATCTTCTATACACGCAGAAACTAGGTACCATCAGCGATACTCCATTTTCTTCCTAACTGACAAGCAGACGCGATCATCATCCACTTTCAGCCTAGTTATACCTACACTCGAACATTCAATCAACTATGTCTTTCGATGTGCACCCTATTGCTCGCGCGTGAATGTTTGAGATTTGTTCAGCGAGACGAGAGGAATTTTTAGCCTCGCGATAAACTAACATAAGTGGAATGGGGGACTATTGTTTACGCTTCGATTATAGGGTTTATCGTCGCGGGCGTTGTCGGCGCCTCGTGTGGAGTGTCGTTCATCATGAACGTGGTCGTAGGCTCTTCCCGTGAATTATGATCGCCCCTCTTGCCTCCTGGGGGAATGTACGTCCACCAGGCCAAGAAGAAGAAGAGGAGGGACGCTGCCTTCCCCATGAAAGCCAACGCCAGCATGTACCTAAAGCAGACACGGCATTGGTTAGTCCAATTGATTTTAATATTTCACGTGAATCGATTTTTATGGCACTTTGGATGTGCACTGTGTTACTAAAACATTTTGGATAGATGTACGAATAGGTGACGTAATTCCTATACGTTTCCGGAGCTACGGAAAAAGAGAGCCTTCGGCGATGGGAATCGGATTCAAGCCGGCCGCATGCTGATCAGTCGCGCTATGGTGAAGTTCCACGGAGCGTGGTTCAGCGAGTCGGCTTGGCGAGCCATGAGCAATCCCAGGGCGCGGGACTCGGCAAGTCGGCTCGGTTCGCCCAGGCTCGGCGAGTCAGCTTGGGCGAGCGCGAGCCGGCGAACCATGAGAGTTCCCACGCGCCGTGGAACTTCGCCTTTATCCACCACGGCTAGCGCCGACTCTCCGCGGTCTATTACAATTAGTCCGGGCTCCCTCTTATTCTTATGGCATGGTGGTTCTTGATCCCACATAGATTGAGCTTCAAAATGGTATTATTGTTATAGTGTTTGGATTGATGAGATATTGGTGGTGCTAAGGTCACTTTGATGTGATAATTTTGGGCTCCTTAATATGGTAATTACAGTTATCTTAATGTAATATAAGACTTAACGAGTTAAATTGTGGTACTGAAGGCTCGTGACTTCCTTGATTCCAGTAGTACTTTTATGCGTTTTTAGATTATTCTTAACTTACTTTTAAATCGTGTTATGTTGAAAATTATAAGTTCCAAGTGTAATTAATATTATTACCCAGTGAATGCGATATACATAGAGTATTAGTAGGTATATGCTGATCTCTCACAATAAACGCTGTTCTAGAATACTATAACAGAGATGTGTTTCCAAGATAATTCTAATTCCCCGATGCATTCTTCAGTGAAAACTTAATTAGTCGCTTCTAGTATACCCATTCTTGCGTCACTAAAGCGGTACCACAATCCAGAAACGGTAGATTCACTAACACTAAAATAGCCTAGACTCATCTCAAAGAAGACTCAAATCACACTTCCAAATACCCTAGGCCCTAGGCCTTTGACGCCAGGCGCATTTCTTCCCGAGGCCACCCATCTTTTACCATAAAGTTCTACTTAAATTATTAATAATCATTCGCACCTGCTCATATACAAATTGTCGTAAACGAGACAGGCCCCCCTGCCCTCGCACGTTTCGTTCCACAAAATGCAGGTGTCGTCTATGAGAGCACCAAATACCATAGGCGCTGGTATGGTGCCCAGAATCCTCACTTTGATCCACTGTATCCCCAAGGCGAACGATCTCTGGTCGTCTCGAACGACACGCAGCGTCGCGGAAAGTGCGGGCATCGTGCAAAGGAACGTTATGAACATGTTACAAAAAGCGAGGACGATGAAGGGCCACAGGTAAGAGCAAGCTGTGTTGCAGGTAGTGTTTTTCGCCTCGTAGCTGACCACGTCGTCCCCGCTAGTTAGATTCATTGCTGACGCACGTATGCAAGTGCACTCTGAATACACCTGCAAAATAAAAATCATACGTGATTAATTGAATGGTACATTAAGGGGATGTTCCGGTCTAAAGCTTACAAAAATAGGTGATCTTTAAGAATTAATTAAAGGAGAACTGCTATAAATAATTTAATGGGACTCTTTGCATTATGTTAAGGATGTTTTGAACTGTAAAAATATAATTTTTTTCTAATTAATCGTTGCAAATCGCACTGGGGAGTCGTTGAAGTCGAGGGGTAAAAAAAATTATCCAAAACGGTAGGACGTGGAGCACCTAAATCATTCATGTGAAATAAAAAATAGTCCCAGATTATTAAGGGACATGGAATTTCAAAGGGGGCAAACCTTTAAAAATGACAAAAATGGCATTTTTTGACAAATTACCGACATTTGATATTTGAAATCACATTTCCCCTATGCATTTTCATCCTATCAATGGCTTTACAAAATACAAATTTTCAAACGTTAGAGGTTTGCCCCCGGCAAAAAGTATATTCTTTAAAATAAAAAAAGGTTCAATCGGCTCAGTTACTAACTTTTCCAGAAATTTGCCCCACCAGTTTGAAGAACACTGTTTAGAGAAAATGCCTATAAATAAATGCCTATGACTTCATAAATTTTTCGAATTTTAAAAAATCCTTTTAACACACATTCTTAAAAGGTCGAGCATTTGAAAAATTAAATAAAAAAATCGATTTTCGATCTTGCTAGACCGGAACCTCCCCTTAACGTTTTTACGAACACTTTGTATTAGCTGGATAGAGGCAGTAGATAACAAAATTACTGGAAGTAGCATCAAGGAAAATTGGGAAATTAAATATCCCTTTAACTCAGGGCTGCACGAGGAGCCTTTTTCAGCGCCTAGCTGCGAGCAACCAGCCGAGCGTCGAGCTTTCCCCCTGCTCTGCACTGGGGCTCCACAACTCCCACAAGGAACCCAACTATATATACTTACGCTACGCCCCTACGAGCACACACCTATACTACTGCAGTTCTCCTAACTGATTCTACCCTTAGCAACGGGACAGCTCGGCGCTCGGCTGGTTACTCGCAGCTAGGCACTGAAAACGGCTCCTTGTGCAGCCGTGCCTTAAGTGATAGTTCCCTCTGTCGACGATTCTAAATCTAAATTTCTTCTATTCACTGTATTGTACTCTATTAAGTGAAAGACCTATATATTGAAATAGAGAACATTATACGCATAAAGGCAACACGAAAGAAATATTCAATATGGGAGCAATGTTAGGTTAAAAATATCCCCTAATGCAGTAGTTGCGAACCTATGACCCGCGGGTCAGACACTGACCCACGAAGGCTTTTAAATGATCCACGCGTTGATTTTTATAAACTTATTTTTTATATCACAAAAGACAATCCAAAATATTAAAAAATGAAAGTATAACAAAGTTAACAAATTTTCGGTGTTTTCAAATTATTTCCCCCCCTCCCCCCTTTCAAAGTAATGTCACTGACATAGCAGTGATGCCAGAATGAGGACGGGAGCGCTCGAGAATTTCCCCCACCTCGCATGCACGCTACGCCGGAGCTGCGTGTCCGTGAGCTCGGCGCTTCGGACAACGTCGGGAAGACGAGAGAGAAAACGAACGTGTGTCTTTCTCTCTCGCTCTTGAAACGCTGCGATCCAAGGTTACGTGCAAGCGACACGCGGCCGTGAGCGATCTTCTTGAGTACCTCGAGATACACTTTTCACTTTCTGACATATGTATAATACTCTTGTAATGAAAAAAAATTTGGAAAAAATTTTGTTAGGGAAATCACGTTTTAAGACCTCCTGATCACGTTTTGACTATTTAGAAAAGAGCTTTTTTTTTAAATATCTCATGTATTTGTTATCACGATTACGTTTAAACGGCAAAATGGATTTCAATGAAACTTTATATTAAAATTTTATATTCTTGTCTTAAGATCCGATTAGATCACGAAAAATGATAATTACCCGTTATGGTTCTTCGATTTTTCAGATATAAGAACTAAATTCTACATAAAAAAAGGTAAATAAAGTCCTTCTGTAACTTGTTTAACAAAGAAAAATGTACATTCATACTTGAGGCATTTGATGGAAAAAGGGCACATACGCCAAAATGCCATTTCAAGAAAATCGATTTCAAAGTTTTCATTATAGTATAACTTAATAAAAAGTAATGCAATTAAATCAAATTTTTTTTAAGGATGTAGTTACCGTGTCGTTCAAGCGTTCTGAATACAGAAGTCATGATTTAAAAATGATATGTGTCTTTATTTATAAGTTTTAAACAAGTGGTTTATGTGCCCTTTTTCCATCAAATGCCTCAATTTCTTGTGTTCATTTTAAATTTCCGTACTTTTTATTTGAGCTATTTCTATTTTTCAAACCTTAAAATGAATTTTTTTATTAAAAGACGAATATTTTGATACTGTACATTGGTGAACTTTGTTAAAATTAGAATTCACTCTTGGCCAGTACCATGCACGCTTTAGAAGCCTTCGATAAAAACTATTTTTTCAGAATATGATCTAAAATCTAAAATCTAAACGTAATCACATCAAACGTAATTATATCAAGTTGCGACAAAGAATCATGCACTATTTACAAATTAATTACGCGCAGCGTGCACGTTACCGCTCGATGGAAACTACGGGAAAGTGGTGGTCTCTTCCATCGGGAGGGAAATGTAAAGAATTGGTTATGCAAAGCTAACATCGCGATATATGTTGTACACTAAAATGTACAAAAACATTACAAAAATAGAAAAGAAAGGCAGCACGTAAATATATCAATTGGGTTCGATATATTGACGAGATGTAAGACTGAAATAATGCTACAATTGTTTACATTTCCAAAGGATAGAAAGCAAGCAAAGGAATTTACTATAATACATGTGACAGAATTTCGAGATAATTGTTACATATAAAATGAATATAATTAAGAATATACATTTATTTGTACAATTATCTCGAAGTTCTCTCTATGAATCATATGTACAGCAAGCAAGCGAATTTATTGCAAGGATAGAACAAGAATTGCGTGAGGTAAATCGAACAACTATTTACATATTCGCGATGTCCAAAAATCGAATGAAATAGAAAATGGATGAAATTGATAATATTCTGGACATCACCAATTTGCATTACCCGACGTAGAAGGAAAATCCGCGAGGTCATCAACGGCATGTAAACGTAAACAATTCTTTTGCTTCTTCGCAAAAGTTGCATATAAATTCTCAGATGACATGAGAGATAGATGTTTGTCATCTACCTCCATGCTCTCAGCTGTTTCCCCGTGCGCCTTTAATGCCGATTTCGTTACGCAAATGGCATTGACGATGGTCGAACAAAGTCGGTTTCGTTTCTTGTTCTTTATGTCGGGAAGCATGGAAAACGATCTTTCAGCATCGGCGTTTGAATTTGGAAGACTTCTAATGGAATTTAATAATTCCTGCAAACATGGATATTTATACGAGCCTTGATCGTTTCGCGTTAACAACACCGTTTTCCATACATCATCAAAAGCTAATGTACAAAGCTTGACTGCATCTGCAAAATTCAGGTGCAATGTTGACCATTCTTTTCGCAAACCGTCTTCGTCGAAACCGCCCAATTTCTGAGCAATAAAGAGAACATTTTTGAAGGAAGTGTCTCTGTCAGTATCTACTAATGCCAAATGAGGCACAAAAACACGTAACTTGCTCAGAAATTCGTCATCGATTAGCAATCGATTACGAATTTCGTTTGCAGCCGTTATGTAAAACTTAATACAATTTTCTCGAACGGTTTGGACAACATCGGGTTTGCCTTCTGCAACTAATTGACAAAGAAAAGTGTCACAATCCGGACCTAAATGAATACTATCTAATGCGATTTGATTATCGCCTCTTGAAAAATCTATTAATTTTACTGAATCCATGTGCTTCAAAAGCTGCGGTTTCAAAAAATGACGTAAAATATCGTACAAAAGAGTTTTGGCAGTATTTTGAAGCAAATGGATCCTTGTTTGTTGCGACTGAAAGAATAAACTAAAGTCATTAAAATACTCTAGAACGTATTTCAAAAACAGAAGATATGCTTTCGCTTCTGGATTTTGCATGATGATAAGCAGATGATCCCCAGACTTTGTCTTCTCACTTACGACCAATTCTTGCAGAAAGTGCAACACACTGTCCCAATTTTCTAAAAGTGTAACTACGGATGAGTAACGCGATAACCATCGCGTAGTACACAATTTTAAAATTTTGCGGTCAGTAGATTGAAAACATTGCTGAAATTCGCGAAAAATGGCCGAGCGTTTGGGATTGCTATAAATGAATGTTGCGACTTTTCGTAATAATTCCTCGCTGACCTCGGGAATGGTAGCGCATGTTGCATGCACTACCAATGCAGAGGAGTGACATGGACACGGCATGGTGAAAAAATTTTCACCGCGAATTTCTGCAAGTTTGGTCTTGAATGACGAGTGACACCCTGTCATGACAGAAGCGTTATCACACGACAAAGTAAGAATGTTTCCGAACGGAATTTGCTTTTTCCACATGGAGTTCTTAAAGGAGGTAAATATTTTATCGGCAGTACATTCTCGTGCGTCAAGATTGATTAATTCTACTAATTCCGTTCGAACATCCAAAGTCTCGGGTGCGACATACCGAACAATAAACGACATCCATTTCTCATTGGTAATGTCGGATGTTTCATCAATAAATACTGAAAACTTAGAATTCTGTAAAACCAGACTAAGACGCTCTGTTTCCCGAGGACACAGAACGTTCGATATAATATTAGAACACTTTGTTCGACCACACGTCATACGTTCCATAACATCAGGATCTTTCCCAATGTCTTGGAAAAGTTCAAGAATCGCCTCTGCGCATTGATGCGAAATATTTTTCTCGGCAACTAATGCAGCAAAACGAATAACCAAAGCATAAACAAAACATAAACAAAGCATACGCGACCACAGATCGGGGATCTGACCGTCAAATGTACTTGACGAAAACCAGGCCCGAGCGAACCCTCGAAACGGGAAACGAAAAGAATAGATAGGAAATCGTAAAATAGTAAGAAAAATTCAGAAAGGAGAAAAATCGAAGAAAAGGCTAAAAGAAATAACAGCAAGGTAGTGGTAGCAGTACCGAACTGCCACAGATGCATTTACCTTTCTCTCCTATTCTTGTACAAAAATACCTTTATACCAATTTACACATTTTAGTGTACAACATGTATCGCGATGTTAGCTTTGCATAACCAATTGTTTACATTTCCCTCTCGATGGAAGAGACCACCACTTTCCCGTAGTTTCCATCAAGCGGTAACGTGCACGCTGCGCATAATTAATTTGTAAATAGTGCGTGATTCTTTGTCGCAACTTGATATAATTACGTTTGATGTGATTACGTTTAGATTTTAGATCATACTCTGAAAAAATATTTTTTATCGAAGGCTTCTATAGCATGCATGGTACTGGCCAAGAGTGGATTCTAATTTTAACAAAGTTCACCAATGTACAGTATCAAAATATTCGTCTTTTAATAAAAAAATTCATTTTAAGGTTTGAAAAATAGAAATAGCTCAAATAAAAAGTACGGAAATTTAAAATGAACACAAGAAATTGAGGCATTTGATGGAAAAAAGGCACATAAACCACTTGTTTAAAACTTATAAATAAAGACACATATCATTTTTAAATCATGACTTCTGTATTCAGAACGCTTGAACGACACGGTAACTACATCCTAAAAAAATCTGATTTAATTGCATTACTTTTTATTAAGTTATACTATAATGAAAACTTTGAAATCGATTGTCTTGAAATGGCATTTTGGCGTATGTGCCCTTTTTCCATCAAATGCCTCAATTATGAATGTACATTTTTCTTTGTTAAACAAGTTACAGAAGAACTTTATTTAACTTTTTTTTATGTAGAATTTAGTTCGTATATCTGAAAAATCGAAGAATCATAACGGGTAATTATCATTTTTCGTGATCTAATGGATCTTAAGACACGAATATAAAATTTTAATATAAAGTTTCATTGAAATCCATTTTGCCGTTTAAACGTAATCGTGTTAACAAATACATGAGATATTTAAAAAAAAAAGCTCTTATCTAAATAGTCAAAACGTGATCAGGAGGTCTTAAAACGTGATTTCCCTAACAAAATTTTTTCCAAATTTTTTTCATTACAAGAGTATTATACATATGTCAGAAAGTGAAAAGTGTATCTCGAGGTACTCAAGAAGATCGCGCACGGCCGCGTGTCGCTTGCACGTAACCTTGGATCGCAGCGTTTCAAGAGCGAGAGAGAAAGACACACGTTCGTTTTCTCTCTCGTCTTCCCGACGTTGTCCGAAGCGCGGAGCTCACGGACACGCAGCTCCGGCGTAGTGTGCATGCGAGGTGGGGGAAATTCTCGAGCGCTCCCGTCCTCATTCTGGCATCACTGTGACATAGTGACCCACCGGTTAGTATTAAAAAAAAATAATGAACAAAATTTGCTCCTCTTTTCAAAAAGGTTCGCCATCACTGCGCTAATGATTAATCAATGTACCTAACAGCCGTTTCCCCCAAAAGAAGTGTTAAAAATGCATAGCCTTTACTCCCATTTCAGTTTCTAACATTGAAATCGCAGCTTGCAATAGCCATAGGCTTTCATGATATTATCAGTGGTAGCCGACATTGCGATTAAACGTTTCGTTCCAAGAACTAGAGCACGGGTATAACGTCAGCGTGGAAGGAGACGAAAAAATGTACTGACTTCGACATCGTTTATCTGTGTCTGTTGATAACACCCCGCGTGACAGGGCGAATAATACGTGATCCCGTCGACCCCGCATATTGGATTGAACTCGGATCTCGAGCAGCCGCAGCCATTATTGCACGCGTCGTCCAGCGAGAACGATTTCCTGGAACTAACATCAAATTCATCAATGACACCAACCACCTGTCTAAACCCTGCAGGGTTCCGTTCCAGCAGTAGAAACTCAGCCCGACAAACAAGTACGTACCTTGTCTGGTCAGAATAGGGAACCGTGACGCCAGCGAAGCTCAAGTTCGGACAATTCAGGACGAAGCACAGAGTGAAAGCTATGCACGAGGCAGTTGCCAGCAGGCAGAACTTCAGAATTCCCGAGCAGGGCAAATTAAATCGTTTTATGAGATAACCACCGAGAAATGTGCCACCACCGCCAGCCGGAACCGTAACCAGGCCTGAAAAAGAGAAACAAAAAGAAAAAGCTAAAAAAAGTGTCATTATGCGTTGCGCAAAATGTTCGTCAATCGTAAATAATCCGCGGGACGAGTATAAAAGCGCGGGGAACGATTTACGGCATTACAGGGCCCTCGTGACGGTAACATATCGTCCCGTCCATATTTTTTACCCCGAAAAATAGTGTCGGTATTTAGCCGAAAAAAAAGAAGGGACGGGGAAAAATTGTCATCGATTACACACGCCACAAGAGTCGTTTGATTGATTATAACGGAAAGTTTCGGTATTATTCACCCATTAGCAGCGCGGCCGAGCTAGCGCTGACGTTGAATTGATTTTCGATCAGCTTCGGGAGGAATGCGGCGAAGCCAGCGATCAGCAATCCTTCACTGGCACCTGCCAGGTTCAGCATGAAAAATCCCGGGTTGCCCAGCAGATCGGTCAGGGCACGTGGCAGCTCGCGGATTTTCGAAAACGCCTCCCCCGTGTCACTTGTAGCTGATTGCTTCGGCTTCTCGTGCGCCTCTGACACCCTCTCCTTCGCCAGCTCCTCCGAACCTGGCGAAACAAGTCGTTGGTTGGCAAAGGCTGCAGGGAAAAGGGGCGCTTTCTTTCGTAAGGTGTTTTAACATGGTGTCAAATACCAGGCAATGCAGCTGGGAACGCCAGTATCGGTATAGCGATTATGAAAGAGATGACAGCTGCTCCTAGAAAGCCTATCCACCAGGCCCCCACCCACACGTTGCTATCCGGTGTCAAACCGATTCTGAAATTCATTTTGGTTGGTGGTTATTCAAAGTCGCTTGGAAGGTTGTCAAGTTTTTTTAATTGTTTTTCATAGTTTCTATTTCGTTTAGTTTTAGTTTTATGGTTAGGCTTGTTGCAGCCGGGAACCCACCTGGAAGCTAAGCTAAGCTATTCTATGCTATGCTGTGCTATGTTATGCTATGCTATGTTATGCTATTCTACGTTTTAAAAAAACAGTATCAATACATCCTTCTCTACCAAAAGTTACGTTTCTCTGGTATGCCTTGCTATGTTTCCGAAAAATCGTTCCCGGGGCAAATCTTGTGCTACGTCGAGTTAACCCGAAAAAACATAGCACAGAAACGAAGTTTTTGGTGGAAAAGGATGTATTGAAACTGTTTTTTTAAAACAAAGCACAGCATGGCACAGCTTAGCTTAGCTTGTGGTGGAAATTATTCCATAAGAATGTATTGAAGCTAATTTTTTAAACCGTAGCCTACCATAGCCAAACATAGCATAGCATAGCTTAGCTTCCATGTGGATTCCCAGATTTACAGTGGCTACGCTGCAGCCATGCCATTTACTCTAATGAGGTATACATTGTCGTCTGTAAAGTATTACCGATTTTTCATGTGCCTATATTCTTATAGAGTATAGAGTAATAAAGACGATTAATGGTAATAGTAGATTTTGGTGGAAAAATTTGATGGAGGGGCTGGAAATGAGGAGGGGGGAAAGAAGAGTGGGGATAAGGGATGAGGGAGAGCAGGTAGATTAAGTAAGAACTATGTAGATGTTTGATTATTTTAATATTATGTATATATCAGAGAAATAAAAATTGACAATTAAAAAAGATTCACAAATTTACATATATTTCTTTTTGCTTTAAATTTTTTTAAATAGTTTTTTTAAAAAACATAATGCATCTAATCTTGAGTTGGCCATTAGAGTTCGCTTCTTTGTCATAAAATCATTAGCAACCAAAAACGTCTCTCTCTCTCTCTCTCTCTCTCTCTCTCTCTCTCTCTCTCTCTCTCTCTCCCCCTCTCCCTCCCCCTCCCTCCCTCCCTCCCTCCCTCCCCCCTACCCGCCCCCTCTCCCTCCCTCTCTCTCTCTCTTTTGCATCCCACACTGTTCATGTCTATAATCAAAACTTTTTCCACTCTTGTATTTTTTAATTCACAAATTTTATAGTATACTTCTCGAAAAATTCATTCAGAAATCTCTCCAGAAATGAGGAATCAACTTTACCTTTTCTTCAGAAATTCTTCAGAAATAATTCTCAAAAAGAAACACTAGATATAAGGTAGGGTAGTAAACCATAAAAAGATAATAATTAGTAGGAGGTAACAAATAAGATAGGTTAATTATATAATAATAACTATAGCATACGGTTGAAGTGAGGATAGCAATAAGGAAGTTACACAGCTATTGTGTCGACATAGGTTAGGAAATGAATACAATTCTTATTATGTAACACTTTTACTATACTCTTAAGCACATGTTTACATTACAACGTTTGCAGGTTGACTGATCATATGGCTTATAATGGAGAGTCTTTTGGTTGATAAACTAGAACTCTGTATATCAACACAGCTATGGTAGAGAGGGAGAAGATTGTAATCCGTGAGGAACAATAATGATGTTCATATATATACATATATGTACATATAATAATAGATTTTACTGTATCCTCTGGTAATATTCCTTTGGTACATAGTTTTAATAATGTAAAACGATTTAATTAGATGAAGAGCGTCAGGAAATACGGTCTCGAGGAAACTTTCCTTGCAGATACCCGAGACGTAGATCGAGGACGTTACATTTGCAATCTGAAATCCTAGTCTCGAGCAGCCCGAAAGATTGATTGCAATTCACGAGAACGATGGATACTTATTCCGATCTTTTATTAGATTTATGCAGGACGATGTGCTGCGATCGATATTTCGTTCCAAAAGCCCCAGTCTGCCCGGATTATTTTCAATACGGTTGTCCTCCTTTCGTGCAAATGACATTATCGCTTAGCGATGGTGGACTTAAAAATACCACGAGTGAAAATAATTAAACACTGACCGTATGAAAATTTCAAGTCGGGCAAACCAATTAAAGAAACCTGGTGTTTTATATAAATTCACAAAACTAACTATTTACGAGATCCACTACATTGCTTCTACTTCTTAATGTCTAACATGACATCACTCGATCCATAACTGTCATACGAAAAATAAGGCTACACGCAGAATGTGGTCGAATGAACGTGACAGGCTTCTGTGAACAAATGTGTGAGCAATCCACAATGTTGCATCCACAAAGTTTCCCTCGGTTTATTTAATCGCTGTTCGAAGGAAAACGACGAACAGAATGCACTGTCATATTAAAACTATCCAAGCGATTTTTCTTCATACTTTTTAAACGCTTTAACGCACGGCTAGATATTAAACGGAAGTTAGACAAAGTGGGGCGTATATTGCGCGTAAATAAAAGGAAAGAAAAAGGTGAATTTAAACGGGAAAAATGCAATTATCCCGAAACAGTGGCGGGCAGTTCATCCCTCTGCGCGGTGAGTAGGCCACAACTGCTTTCCTGTGGCAACTTCCGCCGCTCTACCAAGCGATTCCCTCCCACCACTTCCCTTCTCTTTTTTTAATTGCACTCGGTCAGGAATTCCCATCCGGCGAAGCTTGTGCAACTTTTCCGACTAATTTTCAGCCCTGGAGTACACCCGAAGGGGCCCTCTTTTTACACGCGTCCCACGCCAATATGGCGGCCGGAAGTAGCCTCGAAGGGTAGCTCGATAATTTGGCAGGAAAAAAGTCCGGCAATATAGGGTTAAAACCATTGGCGTAGCTAGGATTTTTATCTGGGGGGGGGGGGGCAGGCCCCATCTCCCCCCCCTCTCGCGCTCTCTCTTCTTTTTATAGGTAGAAATCTTTATATACATACACATTTTATAATAATCATTTACCTACATATTTATTTAACACTAAAACAAAGAATAAACGGAATAAAAAATTATTTATTATTTAATCTCTGGAAATGTAAACAAAATTTTTTAAAAAAGAAAGAAATACAGTAGAAAAAATAAATTATGATTTATTAAAACCCAGAGCATATCACGTGTACCTATAGTTAAAATTTATACAAGCTTTAATTTGCGGTGTTTTTCTACAAAAATATTTAGGACCTATTGTGCTGTTACATTGGTTTTGATCATTTCGCTTTCGATGTTTAGGAGTGCCATATTCGAAAACCTCTCCTGGTGCATAATTGTTCTTAACCACGTTTTAACGCGACGCATAGTGGAAAAGCTCCTTTCACAGCCGGCCGTTACTGGATTGTTAGTCACATTTGCGTTTTGTACGCGCGGCGGACAAATGTGCCGGCCTAATTCTAACAATTTTACTTCATAATTTAACGTAGTAAGAACATTATTGTATTTTTTTTATTTAGTTACACTGTATATAGCATTTCGGCCCAAATATTTGTTTCTTTTAAGATAGGATTTTACGATCAGACGAGTGTTTTTTACTTATTTCGATAGTTTCTAGGGAGGGGCCATTCTGCGTTTTGGGGGGGCCAATCCGCATTTTGGAGGGGCCAGGCCCACCCGGCCCCCTACCTAGCTACGCCAATGGTTAAAACGGCGCAGGAAGACGACGATGTCGACGGTCGTCGAAGTAGAGCATTTGGCGGTGTAAAGCTATCGTGGCTGGAAAACTCGGTGATGGAAGGCTCGGGAAAACGAGAAAAGTACTCGAAGGCGAGGATCTGAGGTCGCGGACAAGCTGGCTGCAACAGCATCTACCGCCGCCGCGGGAACTTTTCATTTTCCTGCGAAATTAAACGCGCCGCATATGCAACCTACTCACGAGGGATGTTCGGCAATTTGGAAATTCAAAGAATTTTTAAACTTGGCAGAAATGTCGTTCGAGTGAAACCAATAACGTAATCATTTCTTGTTTCGACAGTGAAACCCCCCTCAACAAAAATATCTGCGAAACCGTAAAAGATATCGAAAAAGGTTTCATTTAAAGTGTTTTGGTTTTTGATATTCTACAACGTGGAAATAAAGAATTTTTGAAAAATATTAATTTTTATCAAATTTATCTTCACCACCCTTTTTTTTGTAAATTCTTTATCACCATATTGTCGGATATTAAAGACTATAAAATTTTGAATTAAACTTTTTTGCACCCGGGGGTATATACATTGTCAGTCAAGTTGAACGGAACTGTTCGTCTTTTGGTTTTCTTTGCTGAAAAATTATTGAAATGAGATCAGTCTGCTTCGTAAGTTGGATTTATTTAGGGGGGTGGATTACTGCAGAGTTTCTTGGGGAATGGTGAAATGAAGTTGAAGAGAGTGGGAGTGTTATAAGTGATTTGAATGTAGCAATAAAATGAGAGGGGTAGTTGACGTTTGGCACGGTTGTCGTGGTTTAATTTCATTGCATATTTCACAAATTAGAGAAGGATGATGTTCTTCTTACGTAAGTAAAGAATTCGTGCACGTGGAAATAAAATAAGCTGTTCAATGAGCCATAGAATAATTTGCATAAGACTGTGACTATGGAAGTTTGATATGAAATGTTAAATAAAATTAAATGTTGGAGAAGTTGTAATGAAAATCGCGGATCCAATTCCTTTAAATCCCCCTGAACTAAATCTTATTTCATAATACTTTTTGATGTTAATACCAAGTTTGGCAGTCACTCCGAGCGACAGTGAATAACGTTTCACGCGCAATCAATTCGAAACGACGTGGAAGGATGTTTTATCGATTGACGAAGTCTATATTCCTAGCAGAGGCTTTACGTAACCAGTCTTTTTTTTCATCGGTATTACGTTTGCCCCAGGCGGTGGGCGTAGCTCATTTTTTCGCGGTGAAAGCAGACTACGTAAGGGTGATTGATCACCCGGAAACGGCTGACTAACTGCGCGATCATCCCTTAGGCGACTTAACTGCATTTGCTAAGCTGACAAGGAGTCACCGTTTAGCCCTCCTCTTCGCCTGTTTTTTCGACACCACCTCTGTCACCACTGATCTTTAAATGATACTCAGCTACGAACTCTCAAATGCGAATCCCCTCGCCCATATTCGAAATCACAGAAGAGCAAATTAATTTTCCAAAGGAAACTTTTGAAATGGAAGCAATGCTTTTCTGGGTGCTCAGTGAACTGAAAGTGGGAGGATGTTTACTTTTATTACAAATTTTATTTAACTCCTCTCTGTCTGTTTGCTTGTTTTCTGTCCGTTTGTTTGGTTAAAATCTTGCAACTCAATTTTAACTCGCTTCCACAAGTCCAATCCATTTGAAACTGCAGGTATATGTAGTTATGATGACAATACAAAATTGAGAAAAACTCACTCTCGAAGGTGTGAAACATTGCACCTCCTACAATTTTAATCCATATCCACAAATTCAATCGACTTGAAATTTGATAAAAATAATTGTAATTTGTCAAAAATTAATCGCAATTTGTTGAAAAAGAAAATTAATTGTAATTTGTGAATGTTCGTATATACCTAAATACGGTGCTCATTATTTACTAAGGGATATTTCGGCGGAGAATTCATAAGAAAAAGATTGGCTGCAATACACAGACATAAAAAAGTAAAAAATAAAACATATAGTATAGAAAAAACATTTTAAGTGTAACGATTTTATATTACTTGATCAAATAATGCAGTAAACAGTAAAAAATAATTATTTTCTTGTACTACAATTTCGGTGGTGATATGTGACTTTAAATAAAATCGTGGGGCACCCATAAATTAATTAATTCGATTAATAATTTTTTTTAGCTTTCAACCACTTTATCGCTTAATTCTGTATTAAAATGGTTCATATCCTGTTATGAAATATCCTGCCCCACAATTTTATTTACAGTCACATATCACCATCGAAATTGTAGTATACTACAATATTCTTGTAAGATAAGAACTATTTTTTACCTTTTAGTGCATTATTGTTCAAGTTAAATATAATCAGTTCACTTAAAATTTTTTTTTTTATATATTTTTTTATACAGTGGTGGTCGAAACAAAATTTAAATTTTGAACGTTGACAGAAATGTGATAGTTTCATTGGAAACAATTATATCTTAAAATTTGTTATATCTGTGTACTTTCTTTATGTCATATTTTTATGTCTGCGTAATGAACATAATACTACTCTTTACATGTTATGGCGACATCCTCAAATTAGTGGATATAAATTTTAATATATAATTCTTTCGAATGGAACTGTCTTACTTCTGTTAGCATTCACAGTCTAAGCTTTCTTTTGACCTCTACTGCAGCCATGTAAAAGAATTTCCAAACATTTTTAAATGATTCAAGTGTGGTGTTTGCGACAGTAAATATTAACTCGTTTAGGGTATTGTGTTCTACAGATATTTTCATAGGAAAGTTGCGAGAATTCTGAATACAGTGACACCCATGCGACGCCCCCGCAACTGCGGCGCAGTTAAGCGTGAAATGTGAAGGGAGGTCCTTTCGACTTTTAATTTCAGTCTCCTTCGGACCACTTCTTGCTCCTCCGCCGCACCCTTCTTACCTTTTGTCTTTCGTGACGTAGGCTGTTACCATAATAATTCCTTGGCTTCGCGGGCTTTAAAGGAGACAGCCTGGGCCTGATTTATTAATCGCAGGAAAAATACGCGATCGCGGAGAGGCCATTATTCCGAAAAATTGTATGCTGCTGACGTTTTATCGAAATTGAAAGAGAGGGATGAAAATTGCTTCATGGCTGACTGCGCGGGTCATGGTAATAAGAAAAGGGGATGAAAGTTGGTGTAGAATTACAATATCATGTTTGGGTCCACTTCAAAAGTGCGCGGGAAGATTAAATACTGTGTGAGGGAATATCGGTGTAAAATCATGAAACACGTTGGTTAAATATAATTATTTTTAAACAAACTTATAAATAGGTACTTGACGATAAATTATTATGAGTTGGCCAAGTAGTGTCGGATCTCTGCAGTAGGTGGATTTTTTGTTTCAAAGCAAAGTGCTGTTTCGAACCTATGAAATATTCTATATAAAAGCGGACATTTCAACGCGTAGTTTCAAAATGAAATCATTACGATTGCTTTAATTTTCTTCAATAAATTTACCTTGTTTTGAAAATGAGTGATGGGAAGTTATACCGCCGAGCTTTTGTGCTCTTTTATTTCCGCAAAGTGGAAAATGTGGTACAAACAACAAAAAAGTTTTCCCATTTAATATTTGATGGGAAGATCCGGATTGTAGATCAAAATGGTCAATACGTTGTTTAATAAAGTTTCGGATAGGTATTAAAAAGATATAAAAATATAAAGATATAAAAAACATTACTTTTTGGCCAACACGATAATTATAAATAACTTATCTGACCTAAATACTTAAAATTTATTATTACTATATTCTAACACGAAAACTATGAGCTTACGAATAGTTTTTATGTATCTACAGAAATCCTACTTAAATTCCATCTACATATAGCATCCACTAAAATAAACAAGGAAGTACTGTAATCACAAATATCTTGTATACACTAAAAGACTTGTATAAGAATACACGAAAAACAACGTCGCGCCCCACTCACAAAACTAAAACACGCAAACCATAATCACGAAAAAGATCACCTTCACATTTACATCAACACAACACCCCCATTATATCCCTGCACCCCACGAAACTCGGAAAATCGTCTCTTTCATTCATCAACGCCGTGCACACAAACACACACAAAACAATCGAGTCGCACGTTCACAGTTGTAGTAAAAAAAGAAAGCGTAAACTGTGAACGGTGACAGAAAGGAGATAGTTCCATTAAAAAGATTTATATCCTAAAATTTACATCCTACATTCGAAAGGTTCTCCACTATACAGGGTGGACGAATAAGAATCACCACCCCGAATACCTCCGAACTCATGAAAGTAAGAGACAAATAGCTAGTAAGCAAATCCACCATCAGAAAAATGACACTAAACAACTTTTATTCTCCAAATTTTTCTCTTACTTCCATGGTGTCGGAAATATTCAAGGAGGTAAATCTTATTGGTCCACTAGTCACACCAACACAATACAAAAGCCCTACTTAGTATTAAGTTTCATACGCATAAAAATATTGTTTTGAAACTTTCTTTTGACCACCACTGTACCAAAGCAGCAACAAAACGAGCACGCGAGTAGTCGAATAAACAGCGGGGAGAATCGATAGCGCGCCGTTTTAAAGATTCGAAAGGATAGAACGGATGCCAGAGATACTTTACACGGTCGACAGCTCGATTTACCTGTGGATATTCAACGGTACACATCTCCGCGGGCAGAGAAGGAAAGGATTAAAAAAAACGAGGAAAAAACGGGGGTGGGATGTAATCAGTGCGACCAACGATTAATTCGATTCTCACGTGCATCGCGGCGGAGTGACTCAACGAAGGGGCTGGGGGTTGCTCCGCGGGGAAGCGAGTGTACAAATGGAACTTGATTGTGCTCTAAGTGTCGGGGGAGGGGATGAAGTGACAGTTTTGAAGGGTAACATCGGCGTCATCGTCAAACATTGGTTCACCGCTTGACATTTTCCCCATGGGGGAGGAGGCGTCTGTATATGCTACATCCACGGGGGTTACATGCACTATTAATCGCGGCCCATTATACGCTCTGGTGATCCTTCGGGATATTTTCAACGGGGCGGAGGCTCTGCGTCGAAGACGCCCGGTGGAAGATTTTGTAAACCACCTGGCGTTTGTTTCAGTGTAAATGGAATTGAAAATGTTACACTGGAGAAGTTGCACGTGCAAGCTGCATTTCGTATTGTCGCCTGTCGAATTAGGAGGCAACATACAGGGTGAGTCACCGTACATTTAATCTCATTAAATACATCAACTCATTTAAAAAAACATTGATGATCCTGGAATTTTTGAAAATATGACCTTGAGAAAAAATCTTCTCCACCACAATAATTGTCCCTCTGAAGCAAACATATTTTTCCTTAGACGTTTTCTTGTATCATTAAAAACAAAGGAAATATTTTAGGCGTAAATAGGTGACTCACCCTGTACATTTAGTACTAGAAAAACCTGGGTGAACTTTGACAATTTTCTTTTCATTGAAAATATTTTTAATTTAAAATTTTTATATGCATCCCAAAATACATACATACTTTAATGCAACAATTCTGTAAATTTAATTCGAAAACTAAGATTACTAACAAGATTGAATATGTAACAGCAATTTCCATTAGGCAGTTTTTCAAAACAGCTTCCGCGGTGACCAAAATATCTCCGATAGTTTGTATCCGAAACAAAACAAATTCTCTTAAAATGCATAGAATCATCTTGTTTTCTTGGCAGCCAATTGTAAAAATATCAATTTTTCGCAAAATGCCGGCCCTTTGAATACAGATGTGTCACTTTCCGCAGTAAAAAATCATGCTTTTTTAATTGATACAAAATGAATGATGACGTTAAAAAAATGCTACGAGAAAAAGTATATAATTCTATCCAAAACCACTATTCCAAATATCACCTGAATCTGTTCTCTAGTTTTCGGTAACTATTACCGTTACCGTTTTTTAAAATACCATTTTGAAAAAAACAGTATTACATATTCAATCTTCTTAGTTTTCGAATTAAATTTACACAATAATTGTTACATTAAAGTGTGTATTTTAAGATGCATATAAAGATTTTTAAATTAAAAAATATTTGCAATGAACAAAAGTTGCCCCTTAAGGGGGTAGACACGTCACGTGACCTGGCCGATTCGGCAGGTCGGTATTACAGCAGGTTTTTTCTGCACAGAAATGGTAATACCGATAGGTCGACGATTGCCCGGTAAACGCGAGAGGGAGCTGTTTGCTATTTCCGTATTCTATTCTGAATAAGGAAAGAAATTCTCAGCTGTTGCGTTGTACTTATAAAAATTTAAACGGAAAGTCGGCTGGTACTACAAACGTAGAAAATTGATTGTACATTTTAATTACTTGAAATGTGCTTATGCTACAATATTCTACGTTAGCAGTAAGGAATTATAAGTGAAAAGGGAAAATAGATGAGGGGATGACCCCAGAAAATGAAGTTTGTTAGGTTAGACATTTTTTTACTAGCAAAGCACCGAAACAGAACATGAAATACACTTATTACACGTCCTATGCAGAAAGCAGTTATGAACAAACATTATATATAAAATTGTAAGGAATCGATTGACGTCACTTTTGCAAAGATCTGATTACCAATTGCAGAACTTCAGATTCGTCACTGCTTAGCGTGCAACATTGTATAGTCCCGCTGGTTTCGAGCGTCGAAGCCCACGAAACTCAGCGAGACACATGATTGTTGGCGAGCATCGCGTTTGACGATTCTAGCTAGAGAATCACCCCGTATAAATGCTAAGAAACGATAGTGTGAAGCGGCGTGCGTTTCAACTGCGCATTGACAATATCGTATATTCTAGGGCCTAGAATATTAGCTAAAGTGACGTGAATCGATTCGTCATGTTTTCTCGATCAAATTGGCCCCAAAAATGATATTATTCGGACCATAATTAAGGAAATTACGTGAAAATTTGTTTGCAGAATTGGAAGCCCGTTTCGTTAAAAATAGTCTGATTTAAATTATTTTCTGTCAATTTAATCGGGAGAATGCCAGGAATCCATTTGTGTCACTTTCATATTGATACGATGGAAAAAAAAACAAATTCTGTTTCTATATAATCGATGACACATCGCCGAGCAACGGCGATCTCGTGCGGCTCGGGCCACAAAGGTTCATTCGAGCATCTAAGATCGTTACGGGCTCTGTTTGGTGTACACGATACGGACTTTTCGCTATCCCCACCACTTCTGTCTCACTCTTGTCCGGCGAAGGCGAGAGCGAGATGGAAAGAGAGCGAGCGAAGGCACTGAAAGCGAGCGAGGACAGTAGGAGACAGACGACGCGTTGATATTTTGTCTCGCTCCGTCTTTCGGACGCCTGACACTCCGTTCTTTGTGTGCGCGACGGGCGTGCGCGATGGTTGCAAGTGCTTACGGTGAGCACGGACACCGCTTCGCAAAAACTTGACGCAGGCCCGGCATAAGTCTTTTTTGTGCCCTAAGCGAACTTGTCAAATTGCGCCCTTTATTATATTACATTTATTTGAGATTATTTATGACTTTACTCTGCAAAATTAGGCAACTGCTAGGGCGTAAGGTTGACAAGAAGTGCAAAATGGCCTTTTCATTGTTGGCATTGTTGAAAATAAATTTTTAAATGAAATACTACAAATTATACTACAACGGTTTTAAACTACGAGTAGAGTAAGGTCATGAAGAAGCTCAATTAAATGTATTATAATAAATGGCGGAATTTGGCAAGCTCGCTTATGGCGCAAAAAAGACTCGTGCCGTGCCTGGCTATCTGACCGTGGCGCGGATGCATTGAACAGTCACGATTCCATCTGAGCACTCGCGCCCGTCGCGCACGCCCGCCGCGCACGCAAAGCGTTCCATCCTACTCCCTCTTTCGGCCAGAAAAGAAGCGAGAAACTCAGCCTCGGAATTAGGGCTCCGTTCATGATACGGGCTCACGCCGGTCCGGACCAGCGAGCGCAGGGTTGCCAGATCAAGCCTGATCTTTTGCCGGAGATTTCAATTTCGTGGAGGATTGGAGTGGGGAAAGTGAGAAAAAAAGGGGCGAAGAAAAAAACAGGCATCTAAAATTCATTATAATAATGACTTCTTATAAAGGAGTAATAATAATAATAATAATAATAATAATAATAAAAGTATTATGAATAGTTATTAGAATTTGTTACAGATTTTAATAGATTTCTATTTTGTTTATGGCACGCTGCAACATACTCTCTATTCTGCTGGAGATTTTTATTGTGCCTGCCTGAGGCCGGAGACAACGGTTCAAAACCCGAGATCCCGGCTGAATGCCGAAGATCTGGCAACCCTCTCGCCTTCGCAGAACAAGAGTGAGCCAGAAGTGGTGGGGATAGCGCCAAGCTTCTGTTGTGTATAGGCCAAACCGAGCTGTAGCGTAGAAATACACACATCAGAATAGGTGTGCCTTAGCTCCGAAAAAATTCAGGAGCTTTATTGGTCAGAACATTGATTCTTTCTCGATAGCTTCATCCCGTATTGGTCATAACAGCCACACGGCTACGTTCAGACGGAGCCGAGCAGCATTCCCGTTACCCCACCATACCCTTGGGTAGCCCCGTAACTCCAACAGACAAATCCACGATCGTCAGATGGTGGTGGCTGATTTCTCCTCGATCGCTGTTCGCGAAAACGAATCGACCGGCCAATATATCTGAATACAACCTTAGGATAAAGATATAATGAAAGATTAAAAATTATTCGAAGCCCAAGATGAAAGGCTGGTCGACGTTGTACGCCTCCCCGTTGATATTTTAGATATGCCCAGCACGTCTAAACATGCGCGAAAATTAAGTTTTCCCAAACGTATTTAAAATTTTGATAGTAAAACGCGTTTTTCCTATCCATTTTTATCGCGTGACACAGTGGAATAGACCTACAGGGGATACCACTGACAAAAAAAAAACGCATCAATAATAGTACCCCATGGGTGATGCGGAAATCTATTGATACGGGTGTCGCCCCAATGCGCCACGTGCGGTTAATATGGTACGGGTCTGAGGCGCTCGAAGCTCCTAGGCCCGCCGCGGGGGCCAAGACACGCGGCGGGAGAAAGGAGGCGTTGCCTCCGAAAAACGGCCGCTGCGTTCACATTAGTTCCATGCCTATGTTACAGTAAAAGCGTGAATTTAGTAAATGTACACAGTTTCCAGCAGTTTCAAGTCAATGTATGCCTAAAATGCATATAATCTAACCTACAATCGTCCAAAAATACATACATTGACTGTATCACGCTTTTGCTGTGGCACATGTATCCAGCTAACGCTTCAGTTTTGCTATGATTCCACGTTGGCAGTCCTCCCGAGTAGGCGCCATCTCGTATCCACTAGCTCAACTAAATTTGTCACGTGACTTGCTCTGTATTATCGCCAATATGGCGGAACTCGTATTTGGGAACGCAATCACGGGCTGACGTTGTTTGTCCTTATATGACCAGATTTTGGGCTGGGTGAGGTCTCATTCGAAAGAGGAAAGTTCAGTGCAGCGCGCTCTGCTCATCGTTTGAGTCACAAAACTCTTTTAGTGACCTAAAAATACTTGTATTCTTGCGGGTGTATTTTGTCGACTTTTGCTCTACTTTGAACACTCGTATTATTAGATATCAACACAATCTCGTCGAACCATGACCAGAGCGCGCTGCACTGAACCTTCCTCTTTCGAATGAGACCTCGCCCAGCCCAAAATTCGATCATATAAGGACAAACAACGTCAGCGCGCAAACCCATGTTTCGGGCCAGATTATGTCGGTATACAGAGCGCTGCATTACCCGTGTCTACCCCCTTAAGTGTGTTTTACCTTCACTTGTCACGTTACTGATATGGATCCGTTAGTTTTTGATTGATAAAGGATGTTACGCCAGTGCACGGAACTGGTTTTGTTTTACTTGAAGTATGTTAAAGTATGAAACCCAAGGGCTTTTTTATGCGATATACCTCAATGTATTTTGTTTTTTTCCCATTTCTGTTCCAAATGAATATGTCTAAAATACTAATTTTATGTTATATAAGCGTCTAGTGTGAAATGGCTTTAAGAGATTTGAAATTTTAGGAACGCAGTAACCTTAAGGTAGTGAAAAATGAGGCCAGTATTGGTGCGTTCTACATCCATATTAGAACGTGTAGCCTGTGAATACCCGAATTAAATATTAAGACATGATAATGCAATAGTAATTCTATGGTCTTCATAAAACCTGAATTTATTCAATCTTTGCCGATCTACATCCCCTACTTTTAATGTTACTCCCACTATTATAGTCCCTTGGATTTTTTTTTGAATTTTCGAGTTGCCTTGTCAGTACGTATAGCATACACATGTCGACACACGTGAACACTTCCTTCCGCAAACATGAAAACCAACAGGGCTTACGCCAACCCACATACTAAACTTTTATCAAATTCGCTAATCCCAATTAATCGCCGCCCCACACAAGAAAACTCAATTTCCTCGCCAGAAGGGAGATTGACCAAAAGACAAATTAATAAGTATCACAGGGCCTCGGGCGATAAAAGGAAGGCGAATATCGGAATCAGTCGCCTCATTATCGTTTCAACGGCAAGGAGCCTCTAATTAAGCATCGCAAACGCGTTATAACGTCTAACGACTTTTTCGATCGTCCCACGTTAACGACGTGTCCCCCCCCCCCCCCCCCACACCCACTGTGGACAGAGTGTCCTTTCAAGGCCGTGAAATGGCAAAAATAGATCATAAAAATCCGATACTTTGTACACCCAGTGGTCCCCGTGCCGTTAACTCGATCTCTACCTGGCTTTATTCGTGAAGCGTTTAAAACAAGATCCCGACCAACCATGAAAATCCAGTTCCCACGTTCCCGCCGCCGTTTCGAGGGAATTTTTATCCTGGACATTTTTCACGGGGCTAGATCCGGGTTGCCCGATTAATTCAAGGATTCGGCGACATGGATTTACGCGTAAGACGCGGGAATAAAGTTCAAACTCGCTGGTACCTGGGCCGCGAGATTCGCGAGCGTGCACGGGTGTGCTCGGAATGCTCGTGGCGAAGCAACTCGGTGGAGTATCTAGGGTGTGAAGGAGTAATGGCCATAGATTTCCGGGGGATGCGTGTACACGTGTACAGTAGTGCATAGTCAGCAGAAAGTTTAAGCTATGAACGGCCACAGGAATAACATAGTTGCATTAGAAAGAATTATATCTTTATGTCTATATTACATAGAATTATATCTATATAAATTTTTGTTCTCGTCCATAAGTCGAGGGACACTTGCTTGGTTGAATACTTGACACTAGATTATTGGAATATGAATACAAGTTTCTGAAGTGACTTTATTACTTGTAATAGACTTTAAAGTAGGAATAATTTAAAGGAAATAAAATATAATAATGAAGTGCAAATCATGTCATGGCATCCATAGTCGCCCGACCTTTGCCGAATCGAGAAGTTGTCGTATGAACTTGATTGAAAAGTAAGAAAACGTACCGAAAATCGAAGGGGGAATTGTGGAAGGAAATGTGAAAAAAATTAATCGAAAGAACGCAGCTACTACAGTCCCAAAATTGCGGGACTTCCCGGAACATGCAATATCCTGATGCAAAAAGACATCGAAAAGTCCTTTACCGTTTTGGGATCCGAGGCTTCGTTCTCGAGATATTAACAGTTGAGGCGCGCAGTTTAAAGCCGAAACAGTTGAGCGGGGAGCAGTCACCGCTCGCACGCGCGCTCGGGAGGCACGCGTGCTTACAGACCCACGCACACAGTAGAGTCGACCGCACTGGTTCAAACCATGAAAATGAACCAAAGCGGGCGGCCCTACTGTGAGTATAAACAGTGTACAGGGTGTCCCACCTAAGACTGGACAGCCGGTTTTCTCCTAAAGTATTGTCGATAAAAATATAAAAAAAATAGGGAATTGCATGGTTCGAGGGGGGCAATTTATTAGCGCGAACGAATTTTTTTTTTCGATTATTATTTTAAAAGATACGATGGTCAAGTTCGGTTTTTCAAATGGAACTATTTTTTTTGAACACCTGAGTTGATAGTGCGTTCCAAGACAAATCCAATAAGCTATAATGTATACACTTTATTTCCACTGGTTTTTAAGATATTGCGCTTGCAAATTTACTGATTTTCACTGGAAGAAAACCCTCTGGAATAGCAAGGACCGGGTCTTACTGGCGCCACGGGTGGCACTGCCTGTTGAAATAGATACCTACCTGCCAAAGGTCTACGCCAGGAATGGCAGGCCCAATGGCTGGACAATTCTTTTCCGTCAGAAATGCTACTTAGGTAGGTACATCTGCGGAATCGAGAAGCGCACCGTTACTTTTATTTCGCACTTGCTTCTACGCTCGGATGGCCGGTTCTTTTGGGTATATGTATAGTTATAGCTGTCATATTCTGACGAAGTAGATACTTACATCGAATGGAAGAAAATATAAATATATATATTCCCGTAAAATGTTTAACATACAGTGTGTTTAAGTGTTAACTTTATATCATAATATAGGTCACTAGCTTTACTACTCGGCTTTGCCCGAAATTTAGATTCTGATTTTATAAAAAAAAATTTGTATTTATTTTTATTGTGAAAATAGACACAATCGTCTGGATTAGCTAGGCATAATGAGCTGGGACACAATTTGTGGCCCCAGAGTTTACCGTTCGAAAGTTTTTAGGTGACTGACAAACACACAAACACTTTCTGTTTTATATATTAAGATTTCATAGTGCAAAATCGTTCTCCTACCAACTTTACTCAGTGTAAGTGTTTTCGAGAAAAGGTACGTGGTAACCAATATCCTGCCACTGCTGTGCAAATTAAGCACAGAAAATCTACAATATTTGAAAACAACCGTACTATCATAACTCTCGCAAATTTTAAACCTGTGTCTTAGGTCGTAATTAAGAACCTCACAACTAGTTTCTCAGGGAAATGAAATCTCCAACGTACCTATCAATAATTAATTTAATATTAGAGGCCACTAGAATTAATTAGTTAAGCGAGAGCACGACACTAAATGTATCACGTTACCCAGCAACATTCTGACCTCTCCTACCTCAGATTAATGTTCAGAGGTATCAAGGATATCTAACCCACCCCCCTCCCCTCCTTTCACGTGACAGACTGTACTCGGTATTTGCATACCGCACGTATGTCGGTCATTCTCCGTCGCACACGCGCTCCTCGTTTTACGTACCTGCTCCACGTATTCACTGGCACGTGTGCGCATATTGTCGGGCAGATCGGTGCAAACAGCCGATAAATCCTGGCGAGAATTTAATAAAGTTGCCGGTGACGGGCCGCTAAACGGTTCCCCATCGGCGGCGTCGCGGCCCGAAAAAAAAGCGGGAAATGCGTTTAACGCGGTAACGAGAAGCGACAAATTCCGATGGCGCCCGGCCATTACGCGTCATTCCCCATCGGCGTTCTATGCCATTCTATGAACCCTTTGCGACGCGACACGCTTAATGAACATGAACAAGGCGCCCTCCGTACACAGTGACACTTGCCCCTCGAATTACGCGCAAATAGAAGCCATCAAATTCGTTTTTAATTGCTCGCAACTGTTCACGGTGCTCTCTTTCGGAGCAGACTTTCGGGAGTTGTCACGCGACGGTGGCGTTCATCGATCTGGTTTGTGGCTTGCAGTAGACGGCAATTTGAAAATATCGCAAAATTTATGTGGCGAATTATTTATCTTAGAAGCGAGAAAAAAGGGTGTGATAAAATCTCGGTTATGTTCCGAAGACACTAAATATAAGTGAAGTGGAATTATTTTATACTATATCGACATTCAATAAACATAGTCTAAATAAATGGAGGCAACGTTTCATTGGTTACTGAAATAGACATCTAATTTGTATGAAAATGCAGGTCGGTGGAGTACACGTACGACATTGCATTCATTTCGTATTCCACCAAGGGAAATCGGCTAAAGAAACAACTATTTAAATAGAACTATGTATAGGTACAGGGTGTCCCAGTATTGATGGTATAACCGAGGAGGGGGTGATTCTACATTGAAAAAAGTCGAAAATATAGAAGCACACAACTAAGAGATAATAGCACGTAATATTGATAAGGTATCAACGTATGATACTAATGGTATTTGTAAACGACACATTAAATGCACGTGTTAAGTGGATACATACTCGAAGAATATGCAAAGTCGATTTTTTCGGAAACAAAGCCTCTAATGAAAAATAATTATTCTATATTTTCCATGTAGAATCACTCCCTGCTCAGTTCGGCCATCAATACTGACAAAGTGAGGTTCCCAGGTGTCCGCCTCCGATTGCTTTGGTTTTTTAACCGACTTCAAAAAGAAACAGGTTGTATGTATGTGTGTGTGTGTATGTGTGTGTGGTTTGGCTTCGATCAACTTAGGTCATGGACAAAAAATTATCAAAATCGTTCAAGTAGTTTTTAAGTGACACCACAAAATAAGAAATCTGTTTCAATATAATACATTGTATACACGAGCAGGCAAAGGACGGAGTATCAGGCGTCCGAAAAACAGAGCGAGACAAAATATCAACGCGTCGTTTGTCTCGTACCGTTTCTTGCTCGCTTTCAGTCCCTCTGATTCGCTCTCGTTGCATCTCGATCTGCCATCAGCAAAAAAGGAGCAAAAACGATCGCTCGGAATCGTGTCCTCTCTACGTTACTATATTATATCATATTTATTATATTATAATATGTATATACTATATATTATGTTATATTTATATTATAATATATATTATATAACTTAACTAACTGAAAAGTACAAAATAAAAATAAAAATTTTAAAAATTATAACCGACTTAAAAAAATAAAAATGCGCTTAAAAGTGAAAAGTTCATAAGTGGTACAAAAATTTGTTGAATACAACTTTATATAAATTTCATTTGCGTCATAATTGTTGTCTGGATGCTGTTCTTGTCGCCAGGCACCCCCGTTATTAGGGGGTTCACCTCTCATTGTCAGTAGCGATGGGAGGTCGTAAAACCACTGATGTGGCATCCTAATATAATTTATGTCAACGGTTTTTTAAGAAATTTATGAATTTTTTAAAACGTTTCAAGTCTCTGAAATGCACAGTTAAACGATCACGGGTAGTTTACCCCCTAATAAAGATGACTGACGACAAGAACATCACCCATACAGCAAGTTATGACGCAAATTAAATTTATATAAAGTTTTATTCAACATAATTTTATACCCCTTATGAACTTTGAGGAGTGGTTTCATCCCCTAAACATGCAAACGGGCCAAAATAAAAAGACACGTATTTCTAGTTTTTCGGTCACTGAAACCATATCCAAAAACGAAAGCAGTCGGTGCCGGGCACCACCTCCTCTTATGAAATTTGGGGGATGATGTCACCCCTTAAATATTCAAATACGCCAAAATAAAATGACACGTATTTCTTATTTTTCGGTCCTCAAAAACATATCCAAAAACCAAACCAATCGGTGGCGGACACCTGGGAACCTCTCCTTGCGAGACACCCTATATTTGAGACTTATGGTGAAGGTGTTTTATCTGAGAGTAGGTATGTGAAAATTGGTTTCAGAAATTAAAAAATGGTAATTTTGACGTTAGTGACTAGCAACGTTCCGGGCAGTCTCACGAATGAAGAAATGCAAATAAACGATCTGGACGAAAACCCTCACAATCTTGTAAGGCAGTTAGATGTTGATCAATAATTCAAAAAGATGATCAGTAGTTAAAAAAGAAGACTTAATGATGAAAAACGAAATTACGTATGCACCAACCTAATAAATAAATGGGTTGACGGAAGTTTTGTTTGGGAAATGCAATCGGTGGAATTTGTTATACCTACTGCTTCCTAGTGGCTTTTATTAGCGTATGCTTGATCATTTTACTGTGACCATTTCTCTCAGCTGGTTTCTGATTACATTGCATGCGTTTTGTATACGTTCATGCATTTCTGACGAGTTTTTATTTGAGTGGAGTACCTTTGAAATCTGAAAGACTTTACAAGTAGAAATCGGATGGATTGAAATTCCATCTTTCAAATAGGTTCTAGTCAAGGTTTTCTCAAGCTTGAATAAAATATGCATTTCTACCTATCCTTTACAATTGAAGAGTCCTCATAGATAACACTGTAAGTGCCAAAATTTAACAAAGTTATTTTATCGGAAAATGTTCTACGTGCCAATGGTAATACTATAGTATAGAATTTGATTGTTGGCACTTACAGTGTTTTCTATAAGGACTCTTCAATTATATAGTGGCACTCCTGCTATATGTATATTAAAGTGGCTATATCTCGTAAACAATAGTTTCGTTGGGTTGTTGGTAAAACTGACCAAGTCCACTTTTTTTAAAAATGAAATTTCGATCTTTAGCAGAAATGTCAAGTCTTCTATGAAAGACCAAAAGCTCTTTTTTTTAAAGAAAGTGGACTTCGTCAATTTTACCAACAAGCCAATAATTTATTAGGACTGACATGTCTGAAACCATCAAGGAAGAAAATTCCATCTATCAAGGTTCCGATAAAATCACATTCATAATACGTTTAAGAGCATGCTATTACTATTCAAAACATTAGTCGGTACTTTATACTCACTCTGATGGGTCCACGGTGATGAAATCCGTGTACAGCTTCAATAATTCCCCACCGATCACGTAGCCCAGAGCAGGTCCTATTATAGCCATTGTGTAGAATATTCCTGGACACAGAGAACACATCTGATTACACCTGAAAAATTCAGGGAGCAACATACACACTGTAGTTCTCAAAAATTACGTAGTATTTCTTATTAATCGTAGCTTGATTTGTAAACATTTTAATGAGCAGCCTTGAAGTGTGGATTCTGAAAAATCCTTCATAATTATCTTGCTTGATGTATTTATTATCTCTGATGTGTTTATTTATTTCTTCCTCGACTACAATCTTCTCATAACTTAGTGGTTACGAAAGACGACGACAGGCATCTTGTACTGTTTCTTACCTACGTACACAGAAGACATCTTTTTCGAGACGTTCTCGTCGAGGTACGTAACACCGAGCGTATAGAAAGGGGCAGAGCCCGCGCCGTGCAGAAGTTGAGCAATCAGAAAGATAGTTAAGTACAGCCCACTGTAAGGTTCGTAGTCTGCTTGGCCCACGGACCCGTTACAGGGCAGCTGAATGGTAAAAATACACAAGGGAATTGAGTGCAATTTAATTAGCAACCGGGTACACGCGAAAATTTTGTGAAACACACAACGTGTATGCTCGGCTTTCTCCTTTAATACGCGAGAATATTGTAATTAAGCAGCGAACAAGAAGCGTAAAAAGTCCACTAATTATAGTAGCTTTAATCTAAGTTGGAACGTAAATCTTTGCACTTGGAGGAATTAATGAGCCCGTAGAACCTTTTGCATTTTTTGTATAGTACCAACTATGTGCTGTGAAAAATGTCTATTCAATATTCATTTTTAAAAGTTACTTTTCCTCTTATGGTTTCATATACTCTTACTTATCCAACAAACTGGAAAATATTTACTTTACTGATTTGTAAAATTGAAAATAGTAAATTCGAATTCATGATGTTTGGCGTAAAAGCCTAAGATAGTGACAATGATAATAATTGGAGCAGAAACACCTTTATTCTAGTACCAACAAAACAAAACATTTCATCTATATAATTCTTATACCAGCCACAGCAAAGCTGACATTTTGCTTGGCGTGGAAAAGAAGGAACACTGACCTTACAAGGGAACCACATGAGATGTAACGCACCAATTTTTATTCTACTTCGTAGGTGGATCCCAGATAACACACGACGTCTTAAAGACGTCCATTTTATGTATGTTTTTGGTTTGAACGTCTGACGACCTTATTAAGACGTCTTTAAGACGTCGGTGTCGAGACGTTTCTACGACGTCCGTCTACAGCCCAGATAACGCACGACGTCTATAAGCCGTCATGTGCTGTCTGGGAGACGTCCTTAAGTCGCCTCTAAGATGTCCATGCCAAGACATTTTTTAAACGACTGCGTTTAGATGTCTGAAAGACGCATATGTACATAAACAAGTCATGACTAGGCCGGCTCGCGATGAATAGTACGCAACCGCCAGGCGGCGACCGGGCCGAGCGCTTCTCGCAGGTGAGATACAGCAGTCATGCCTATAAGAGAGCCGGGCAGATCATATACCGTCAATCTCGAGTACCGGAATTTTTTGATGAAGGAAATTTATATTTTCGACTTGAACTTGAATATGCAAAAAAATGTCTCGATCATTCGCTATTGCAAGACGTTCTTCTTTTTTTATGAAGAAACGAAAATATTGAGCACCATGAAAATAGACTTTCTCAAATGAGAATAAGAGCAGGTACTCGACGGGGGGCTTCTTTTTTCAAAATTCTTAATTTCATTAAAAGATATTTAATTCTAATAAACACGAATCAAGTCACGCTTTAATATCTCTAATAGCTCTTTAAAGAGTTGCAGTAGGCCTAATCAAGTTCTTACGAAGACGTCTTTGAGGCGTCGTGAAAGTCTGAAATGGACATCTTTAAGACGTCTTCACGACGACTTAAAGATATCTTTAAGACATCTTATAGACGTCGACACGGCGTTTAAAAGACGTACGATTTTCTGACTAACGACGTTTAGAAACGTCTACGTGTAGACGTCTTTAAGACGACTTTCAGAAAATAGCAGACGTCTTTAACACGTTGTGTGCGGTACCAAAAATAGTTGACCTTCCCAGATGGCGGAAAATAGATTTTTGTATAAAGTGCACCCTTTTATGCTATTTTCGACATTTTATAACATTTTAACTAAAAATAATTTGTTTTTGTTAGAAAAAAGACATGACGCGTTAAATACAAAAAACAGCTGCAGAATGGTGAAACACGCTGCAAAGGACAATGTTAAGTCGCAGAGGGGATTAGTGACCCACGAGCCTAAAGCGTATGCTATACACCGTTGGAAAGATCTCGCCAAGGCGAATCGATAGATACAATTTGTAACTTCGAAATCAGATGGGATCACCTCGAAAAATGGCCTCAAAGTTCGAAATTTTGCGGCTTTAAACAAAATAAACCGGTAGTAAAATCCCAACCGGCCCGTCGAACCTCGGGTAGGCACCTGCGGAAAAACCGACGGCTGCAAGCGATACTCCAGCAGGTTGGAGCGGCAAATGTGCCTCATGACCTCCGTTTCACGGCCGTGTTTGGGCCTGCGTTAGCCCTATGGGCCCCTTTCCTACAATGCCCAGTACGAAATCGCCAATGGATTAGTGGCCCATGGGGCAAACGCAGGCCCAACACGGCCCTGAAATGAAGGTCGTGGGGCACATTTGCCGCCCCAACCTGCTGGAGTATCGCTTGCATCCCTCGGTTTTTCCTCAGGTGCCTACCCGAGGTCCGTCGGGCCGATTGGGATTTTACTACCGGTTTCTTTTGTTTAAAACCGCAAAATCTGTAAGACAACTACAAGCCGTTTAAAAGACGCCTTAAGGGGATCTTCCGGTCTAAAAGTCGATTTTTTTTTTATTTCTTTTTTCGAATGTTCAACCTTTTACGAATACGTGTTTAAAAGGATTTGTTGAAATTCGTAAAATTCTCGAAGTTATAGGCATTTAAATAGCGGCAAATGCATGGGTCACAACCGGCCACTCGGCGCTCACGTAAAACTTTATTAAACGCGTTTTTCCCGAACCAATGTTCTCAAAACGGTGGGACCTGTATCTCCAAAAGTTATTATCCAATTCGACTGAAACTTTTTTATTTTGAAGAATATACTTCTGTCTAGGGGGGGGGCTAGAAATATTACAAAAAATTGAAAATTTATAATTTTCAAAGGCGTTGAAAGGACGAAAAATACAGGGAAAAGTGATTTCAAACTTGAAGTGTCGTTATTTTCTAAAAAAATGTCATTTTTGTAATTTTTTCTAGTTCCCCCCCTAATCAGATGAATAATCTTCAAAATAAAAAAGGTTTCAGTCGAATCGGATAATAGCTTTTGGAGATACAGGTCCCACCGATTTGGTTCAATTTTTTGACGCCTTGACTTTAACGATTCCCCAGGGCCGTCTGCAATGATTAATCATAAAACAAAAAATATATTTCTATAATTTAAGACATCCTTAATATAATGCAAAAAGTCCCATTAAATTATATATAGTAGTTTTCCTTTAATTAATTCCTAAATATCACCTATTTTTGGGGGCTCTAGACCGGAAGGTCCCCTTATAGTAGGGCTGTTCGGGTGCTTGAATATTCGGACGGCTTGAAATTCGCACCGAGCCGGGACTCGGTTTTCGAGCCGAGCCGGGTACCCGTAAAATTCGGACGGCCCGAAAAATCCGGGTAGATCGAATTTGTTTCGAGCGGCTTGAAAAATTCGGGTAGTCCGAATCGTTTCGGGCCGCCCGGAAGAACCGGATAGCCCGAATTGTTTCGGGCCGCTCGAAAGAAAGGGCTAGCTCGAATTGTTTCTATGGATACGTTTTCGAGATATCAACATAGTCGAACTGCTCGAACCACATTCAAGGCGTACGGATTTTCCGAGCCACCCGAAACAATTCGAGCTAGCCCTTTCTTTCGAGCGGCCCGAAACAATTCGGGCTATCCGGTTCTTCCGGGCGGCCCGAAACGATTCGGACTACCCGAATTTTTCAAGCCGCTCGAAACAAATTCGAGCTACCCGGATGTTTCGGGCCGTCCGAATTTTACGGATACCCGGCTCGCTTTATTCGAGTACCCGAACAGCTCTACCTTATAGACGTGCCGTTTCCTGACAAACGACGTAAAAAAACGTCTATAGACGTCTTTAAGACGTCCTTCAGAAAATAGCAGACGTCTCTAAGACGTCTTGAAAATCTGAAACAGACGTCTTGAAGACGTCTTGAAGACGTCTGTGTGTTATCTGGGGATAGAGAGCTGAAAAATACAAATTTGGCACGTTTTCAGCCGTTTGCTCAAACATCTAGTAGTTTACGAAATATTTAGCAATAAACACAGCGGACTGTCTACCAGCTA
This sequence comes from Andrena bucephala, assembly GCA_947577245.1. Classification (NCBI taxonomy): domain Eukaryota; kingdom Metazoa; phylum Arthropoda; class Insecta; order Hymenoptera; family Andrenidae; genus Andrena; species Andrena bucephala. The sequence continues at coordinate 48,901,017 of OX387715.1, read as the reverse complement.
ATAAGTTACTTTATGGAGAAATTATATCTGTGCAAGTTTAACGTAAGAAAGTGATTATGAAATTATTTATAATAGAGTATAATTTTATGTATAAATTAAAGCGAAGAATTAAAGGAAGAAATGTGGTTACACCATCAGGTCATTTCTTTATCTGGCAGAAAGGTGTGGTACTTATTGTCCGCTGTGTTTATTGCTAAATATCTCATAAACTATTAGGTGTCTGAGCAAACGGCCGAACACGTATGAAATATTTTTCAGTCCTCTATCTACCTACGAAGTTGCATAAAAATAGATCCGTAACACCTCATGTGGTTCCCTTGTTAATGAAATTCAGGATTGCCCCAAATAAGTCAAACCTGCTGGTGGTTGTTGAGCAAAGTGAACAAACGATGAAACTTTAATTCCATCAATAGAAAGTTGCTTACCGAACGAGACGACGACGTATTCGTCACCCTTTGGCATATATTCTCCGATTGCTGGCCGCCTCTATAGGGTCCAGCGATGTAATGTGGGGATGCAAATAGCAGACTTCCTATGCCTAAGACTAGAACTCCTACACCTATGTACCTATGAAAAATAAGAAGCGTATTCCCTGGGTTAAACGTACTCCAGAAATATGCATGGAAACAATTCGACACTACACATGTTCACCCTTTCGGTGTACTATCGATTACCAATCGAATGGTATCGGATGCACTCGAGGAACACGAGCGAGACCTACAAGTATCGAGGCAGAAGAACGAGGTGAAAAATAACATCGAGGTTATCGGTAGTTGACGGTTAGAATTCGTTAGAATATTTATGGTGCTGATATCGGTAGGTACCATTGTAGAAATGGGTTTTGTAATTCCTATATGTTCGGGAGCCACAGAAAAAACGGTCTCGGGTAATGGGATTCGAACTAGGGCTCTTACTATTTCTCGGATTTACGGATATCCGAGTTTTGGGTATCCGAGTCTTGAGTATCCGAGTCTGAAGTACCCGATTTTTGACTATCCGAGTCTTGAGTATCCGAGTACTCGGATACCCACAAAATGTATATTCGGATATCCGGATATCCGGATACTTATTTAATTTAGATTCGAGTACCCGTGAATCAGGATAAATCCGAGTACTCGAATTACTCATTACAACTCGAAATCCGGGATAAGATCTGTATCCGGTTTCGAATATTTTATCATAATGACTCAATAAAGTTCTGTTTATTTGGATTCTAATTGAAAAAATGTCTGCCATTCGGAACCAGATTATTTATAATCAAAAACAAAAAAGATTTCGTTAGTATATTAATGTATCTTCCGCTTAACGGAGGGAATTTCAGAAATATTCATTTAAAACAAAATGGCGGCTATTTAAAGTTGAAATCCTGATTTTTTCATGCAAAAATTCACGGGAAAAAATCATGATTTCAACTTTAAATAGCCGCCATTTTGTTTTAATTTAATATTTCGGAAATTCCCTCCGTTATGTGGAAGATACATTAATATACTAACGAAATCTTTTTTGTTTTTTAATTTTAAATAATCTGGTTCCGAATGGCAGTGCTCACCGCAAAATCACATTTTTAAAAAGGCTTCTTCGATGTCGGTTGTTACTTTGTTATAAACATAAATATTTTTCTATGAAAAAATTACCAAACCAAATGTTCTTTAAATGTTCTTTTAAGTGCAAAAAGTTCTGTAAAAATATATGCTTCCGCTTTTTAAAAAAAAAATTCACAAACATTCCCCTCTTTTCGACCGCCTGACTAGGTATAACCCCTTAATCACTTCAGTTAAACTTGCTCTCTTTAATTAGAATCGATATAAAGAAAGCTTTATTCAACCATGATGATAAAATATCCGAAACCGGGTACTCGGTTACTCGGATCCAAGTACGGATATCCGGATACTCAAATCCGGATTTCGATCCGGATTTCGAGTTATAACCAGCAATCCGGATACTCGGATATCCGGATAATAAGAGCCCTGATTCGAACCCACGATCTTGCGAATCCTCTGTGTACTGGTCAGCCGCCTGATCAACTTATTCCAGGCTCCTTCTTATGAGGGTTTTTGATTACACAGTATTAACGCCTTAGGAGACGTGCTATTTTGAGAAATGCCCCTTTATGTAGGTGAAGAAAGTTTGTAAAAAGCGAACTTCGAGTTTGATCTCTTTTGCAGGAAAGCATTCGATGACTGGCGGACAGTAGTTTCGACGTTTCCTAGAAAATATTGTCGTGAAATCACGCCAAAGCCATGCGCAGGACGCAAATGCCTCGGCGTAGGAAAACGCCGACGCCACTCACAGTGTTAATATTCATAGGCAGGATTTATACAGAGGCATAAGTTTGCACCTTGGTTTCGATGCTTTCGACCGCCCCCCTAGGTAGCTCACTGGAACAAGCAGAAGGAAACTGGCTATGTCGTATCCACCTGCTATCAGACCCGTCTGCGACGACCTCAAACCGAATCTCCTTTCTATCGTGGTGATGACCACGTTCACGAAACCGTTCACCACCATTCCTGGAAAAAGCACGACACAATGGTTTGGAGTTTGAGTGCAGTTTGAGTTTCTCCAAACAGCATTACGCGATGCTAAATAACAAGGGAACTTCAGTAACCCAGAAATTACGATTTTTTGGAAACTTTGCAGATTTGTAGGGAATACCGATAGAAGTATTAGAAAAATTTTCTTCTGCTTCTTTTTGGTTCTGCAGTGTGAAAACACACTGTGGGTTGTTTACTCCTATCTTTAAGAAGGTTAATGTGTGATTTACTATTTTCCTGTACCTATCTATATCTAGCAAATTTTAGTAGATATAAAAAAATTGTTACAGTGAAAATTGAATGGTTTTTATGCTGTATAAAGTTCTGCCATCAATTTGGTTAAAATTTGAAGTTTATATAAAAAAATGTTTCCCACTACAAATTTTAAACATTGCATAGTTTTTGTACAATAAATAAAATATTAAATTTTCATTCTAACAATTTTTTTAAATAGGAAAACACGATAACCTTTAAGGGATATTTTCACAATGAAGAGTCAAAAAGAATAATTGTCTGATAGTCTTATCAAGGTGTCCTACAAATCTACAAAGTTGAAAAAAAATCGGAATTTTCCAGTTATCGAAGTTCCCTTGTAAGTCTTGAATATATCATAGCTTGATGAGTTACGACTAAGATAAGTTAGTGATATCATAGTTACGACGTAGAACAATGAAGACACTGTTTAACGTTGCTAAGAGTGAAGATTACTTGAATAAATGGACTACTTCGATGATTCAGTTTCAAATTGCCGAAGGAAACGTTTAATAGCGATCTTAACTGTTCTGAAGAAATGTAACTTGGAAAACAAGTGACTTTTTTGCTCATAAAGGGGCCTTTTTAGACGGTCTGGATCATTCTGCACGTGTATAGTCGGGGAGACCGGGGGAAGTTTGTACGTTTTTCAATTTTCAATTTTTATCATTTTCGTTAGAATTAATTCCTTAACGACAAATATGCTGAAATATACTTCGCTTCTTCCCCTTTAATACATTGTAAATGAAAACTTGAGAAAATACCTACACACAGAATAAATGAAAAAATGTTATTTTCATGAAATCAGGATGGAGCAAGTTGATACATCTGTAAATTATCCGTTTAACGAATAACTAATAAATTTGAAACATGAAATTTTAATCTAGATAACTTTTAAACAATATAGATTAGAAATTAACAAAGACGTAGTCGCAAAACTAAGCACATTTTGAACAAACAGAGATGAAACATTTTTATTGAATTTAATTGACAGACTGAACGATAAAAAAGCAATCACTTTCCAAGTCTGAGTAACAATTAATGCTTGTATAATTAGGAATATCTGCGACGCATTTCATATGAGACCATTTCATACAAGATATGTATTGAATCCATTCTTCACCGTGCTCAGATTTTGAGAACGGTTGGGGACAAATTAAACACAGGACGTCTTAGTTTTCCGATTCTAATTCATTTTCATCATTTGCAGATTTATTATTAGTTCGTTTCATTATATTTTCCTTACTGATAGATCTACTACTATACAGCACTACTACATACCCCTGATTCATGCCATTCTTGCGCCACTGTGCAGGAAGCATCTATCGAATTTATATTTCAAAGCCCGCTCGAGTCATCCAGCTTCTGTTATTTTTAATCCTGCACGCGTACTCCAACCGGAAGCTACGGAGCACCGAATAAATCCACTCGAAGGTGTACAAGCGACGGTATCCCGACTTCCATCGAGCCCAAAACGAGCGAAACGTCCAGCAAAACCGTTCGATCGATGGCCCTTCACATTGAAAATAAATCCCGCGCTCCCGTGACGCGAGTAAGGTAAAACTACCAATAACTGGATACGTCCCAATTCCTGGACACCAATTGCATTTATATTTTCACTAAGCTTCATAGAAACTTTAGAACAATATTGTTGGGAACATATGTTATTTTGTAACTTGATCTCTTATATAAAAAATTAAGAAAGCTCTAGATGTAAAGTTTAATATATAAAACAGTCTTTAAATATCGGAGGTGCATGCACTCGAATTCTGCGTAGATTTCTTAAGTAATTCTTAAGAAAAATACAGTTAGTTGTTAAGGTGATAATAATCGTTATATAACGTTTTTCTGAGAAAAAAACGTATGTACAGAATCTTAAGAAGTTTCTTGTTACATACAAAACAAAACATTGATCAGTTAATGTTGATTTTAATTAAAAATATACGTGTTCATGTACCGGTACATAATAATCTTGTCCTCTGCAGTTGGTCGGCCTGTCAGCATTTTGAACGCTTAGGTGAAGTCTCAATACCTGACCGCATTATCGAACCGGTAAAGTGTCTGTGTTTTCTCAAATTTTTGTATATCAAAAGTGTAAGTACAAGTATACTGTACATAAATTAACAGTTTTTTATTTTCAATTCATATTTTTAGTCAATTGCATGCTACATTTTCAACATAACCTAAAGTTGAAAAATGAAAAATTCGCGCGCAAACCATTCACACAAACACTAGTGGCGCCCTCTGCGCCAAGCATTGCGTTATCTTCCCCATTGGCCAGGTATTGGGACATCAAAAGTGGGACGCTGAGACAAATCAGAATTCTATTGTCCGTGTACTGGTACACATAACTACTTGCGTTTTTACTCAATTTAATTAAAATAACGCACTGAAAACAAGTTTTTAGTAGCTCATTTGATAGAAAGAAGTAACATTTATCTGAATATTGACATTTTTGTTAAAAAGGACATTTATTTCTAGTCCATTTTTAAGATATACAACTTTGATATCCTTAAGTGTCCAGTTATTGGTACTTTTACTTTATCGCCTAATAATCCGGGACATTCGGAAAAGCTGCCGCCCATCAGCCCTGCGCGCGCCTATGTAGGTCCGCGTGCCGCGTGTAAATGAATCAGAAGGGTAAACTAATTCAATCACGTCCCCCCTCGGTATCTGCTCACCCTCCAAGAAATCCTTCCATCGTACGTAAATCTATTAAACACTCCTTTACTTCCTAATCGCTCCTGCCTCTATCAGCAGCGCTTGCCGCAGCAACAAACAGTCGCCAACAATGCATCGAGTTACGCGCAGAACACTGTGAACCGACTGCAGGAACAGGGATTCGGCAACGAGGTTCAATTCACTTTGATCCCGGTCTCTTGATTCGCGCCCTTTATCCTCCCCCGATAAAAGGTACCAAATATCCAACGTTCCCAGGGCCACGAACACGACCTCCGCCATCGACACGCTGCCACCCTCCCACGCTAGTTAACCGATATCCATCGAATTAGCGCGTTCGCAGCCGCTCGCGGCGGGCAAGGAGCCCGTTCGAGTGCCGCTGTATACGGTGGCTGTCCGCCCGGAAAATTAACCACCTTCGTTTCCCATTGTGCCGCTAATGGGAGAATTTTAATTAAACCCCGAGCCTCTCTTGTCGTCCCCGATAATTCATTCCTCCAGCTGGCCCGGCTGCATGCGTGCCCCCCACACGGGGATCCCCAGCGGCAGTAAGGCGCGCGCGTGCACACGCATCCACGCGGGGAGAACTTACTCTCGACTTACATGGGAGCTCTGAGTTATATGTAGGTATGATTGCCGGCTCCATTGTCCAGCAATTTGCTCGATCCCAATGGCCGCGGAGAAGCCACGAACCTCCAGAGGACGATTTCTTTTGTCGTGCCCTCCCTGCCCTCTCCCCCTTCCCCGTGTTCCACTGTTGTGACCAAGAGAAGGGGGACGAACAAACTTGTTTAAACTAAGTACTGCTAGTGTGTTCGCCCTTTTCTTCGCTCTTATTCTCTCTGTGCACTACCACTAGCCTCCCCCTCCCTGAATTCCCCCCCCCCCCCTCGACGACCTTCATTCCTCCGCGTTCGCCGCCCCTACGTCGATTGGTTTCCTTTCGACGTACACGCGCTACCCTTCCCAGCGTGCGTCAACCTCCCGCCATCGGCCCGGAAAACTCGATTTCCGGTTATCGTCAGTCACCGTCCTCTGCCACCACCACCAATCCCCGGCCCCACACTGACGGTCCCCCTTCTGAAAGCTTCGAAATTGCATTCGAATGCACGGCTATTAGTAACGCCAAGCGGGCGATATCGAGTCAATCAGCGCGCTGAGATTATGCCGAAAAATCGACGTCGGATGCGTTCCCGCGCTGGATACCGCGCCGGATCGCTCTGTCGGGTTTCTGTTATTGGCGCGAATGAGCGTGCTCGTGATCGACGTGTTTAGATTCGGGAGCTTTTCGAAAGGTGGATTGGCGGTAGGCGGGATAGATTTTACGTGTTTGGAGCGCGTTAATTAAATGTAGGTGGGAATTGTAGAATGGTTTGGCAAGAAAGGGTATAGTTTTTGGACGAGCGAAGTAAGAACGTGGGGGTTGGTATTGGTTTGTTGATGGGGCTTAATGTTACCGCGGAGGTCGTACGGTGGATGTATGTGCACAAATGAATAGTCTAATTAATAACGTAATGGATATCGAGGACTGCGTGGGTTGGTATGTAGTAAAGGTGGAATCTGACGGCACGTGGATCGGCGAGCTTGGCACGAGACTCACCGAGCCCACGCGCCGTGAGAACGCTCGTGGCTCGCTGACTCGCGAGCGGGGGCGAGCCAGCTCGGCTCGTCGATCCACGTGCCGTGAGAACCTTCATGGCTCGCCGGCCCGCGAGCCTGGGCAAGCATGTGCGAGACTCGCCGATCCACGCGCCGCACAGTGGGCGAAAATGACACAGTCGGCGTCAAAAGTCGATTCCCACTCCAAATCCAAATGAATATCAACGAAACCTAGTATACTTGGGTATTAGGTATCGCTGCTTACGAATTCGTTGCACGATTTTTTAAAAAGAAGATGGCGGATCCAATATGGCCGCCCAAACTGGGACAAAACTACTTAGTAAAATAGGGATCATACGAACGAAAAACGTTGTTTCTTGAAGTCCTAAAGCTATAACTTTATATTTTATGAGTCTAGAAAATTGCATTAGACTGTATAGAATGCTATACTAAAGAATAGTTGTTAAAAAATGGTAGATAACAATAGAAAAATCAACATTATTTACTAATTTTATCATTTCCGCAGCAAATACTGCAAATACACGATTAATCTAACCATTGAATATCTATCGGAGACGAAAATAAAGATTATTGACATAAAAAAATGTTAGTATAATTGTTTATTAATAATTTGTTTAAACAATTTTTTAACAAAGTGACAGTAAAATCCATTTCATGCTAACAAATTGGTCACATCTTGTTGTAACATTACTATAAACAATTGATTGTTATTAAACAATTTGTTAATATAATAGATTTCAGTAATATTCAATAACGATAAGTGCAATTTGGAAGGTACATTGTTTTTATGACATAGTTACCCACTAAGTAAGGATTCTTGGAAATTTCATCCCCAAGTGAGGGAAAAGGCGTAAAATGTATTTTCTCGGACTCCTTAATATCTCGTAAGCCCGATTGGATATCACCTTGGTTTTCAGTTACAACGGTTGCCCCCACAAATGTCTATCAACAAATTTCAGGATATTGCCCTAATCAACCCCTAAGGTGGAGGAAACGGGTATAATTTGTTTTCACGAATCCCCCAAAAGCTGTTTGGTCCGATTCGATATCGATACTTGATTTAAGCCTAGCAACACAAATGCCTAAAAACCAATTTCAAAATATTACCCTAATCAACCCTGAAAGACCATGAGTCAATATAAATATTATGTTATTCAATAAACATCAAGTAAACAAAAAATTAAGAAAAACTCGGAAAAAAATATAAAACTGAAAAACTGAAAAATGTAAAAAAAAGTTTAAAAAGTTCAAATACTGGGTTTAGGGTTATTTATTTATGTCTAGCAAAATACGCGTGCTTCGCCACGGTAGAATCATTAAAATGAATTACTTTTATATCTGTTTCATGTAGCAATTTTTTATGTAATTTCGGTAAAGTAACCTCTGTATAAGGAACATTTATATATGTATAAGTTCGTTCACACCTACTATTCAAAACTTAAGACGCCCCAATTCAATGTACACTTAGCACACCAGACACAGAGTTAACCCTTTAGGGGTTGATTAGGGTAAATTTTTTAAATTGGTTTTTAGGCATTTGTGTCGCTAGGCTTAAACCAAGTATCGATATCGAATCCGACCGAAGAGCTGTTTGGGGATCCGTCAAAACAAATTATACCCCTTTTCTCCACCTTAGGGGTTGATGTACCTTCCAAATTGCCCTTATCGTTATTGAATATTACTGAAATCTATTATGTTAACAAATTCTTTAATAACAATCAATTGTTATAGTAATGTTACAACCAGATGTGACCAATTTGTTAGCATGAAATGGATTTTACTGTCACTTTGTTAAAAAATTGTTTAAACAAATTATTAATAAACAATTATACTAACATTTTTATGTCATTAATCTTTATTTTCGTCTCCGATAGATATTCAATGGTTAGATTAATCGTGTATTTGCAGTATTTGCTGCGGAAATGATAAAATTAGTAAATAATGTTGATTTTTCTATTGTTATCTACCATTTTTTAACAACTATTCTTTAGTATAGCATTCTATACAGTCTAATGCAATTTTCTAGACTCATAAAATATAAAGTTATAGCTTTAGGACTTCAAGAAACAACGTTTTTCGTTTGTATGATCCCTATTTTACTAAGTGGTTTTGTCCGAGTTTGGGCGACCATATTGGACCCGCCATCTTCTTTTTCAAAAATCGTGCAACGAATTCGTAATCAGCGATACCTAATACCCAAGTATACCAAGTTTCGTTGATTTTCATTTCGATTTGGCGTGGGAATCAATTTTTGACGCCGACTGTGTCATTTTCTTCCACTGTGTGCCGTGAGAACGTTCATGGATCGCCGATCTACATACTGTCAAATTCCACCTTAATACTGAAAGATGTTAAGGCTAGCCTTGAATTTTAATTAGGTTATGATCCGTTGCAATAGTAAATGTCTGCTATTGATCGCACTGTTTAAGTTCGAGATAAGTATCGTGCTTGTGACATGAATCATCTTTTAATATATATTTATTCGGTGTAATAGAATATGTAAAGTCACTCATATCTTCTTAAATCATAGATATGTAGATAGCTAAGAAAAAGAAGCTAGGAACGAGACTTTTCTGAAATAACATTAATTGTCAGGCAGAAAGATCTTGCTTCAATTGTGGATTAAATTATTCAAGGGAACTCTCATATTTAAACCTTATTTTATATAATTAATTTATTTTTGTTGACAGTAGCCTGTTCTTCTTAAGTATTTAGCATGTTTTGGAAGCTATATGCCAGTGTGCAAACAGATTTCATGTTCCCGCAGTTTGTATGATCCAATCTGACACAAAAATGAATATATGGATCGACATTCGTGTTATGAATGACTAAATTAAATATAAATTACATACCTTGTATTGCACCTGTCCAGCATAGCCAGAAAAGTGCCCATTTCGCGGTTCGAAATCTCTGGAGGTACAAGGGCCTGAACCAGAACCAGCCGCACTTTAGGCTATCCGACGTCCCGTCCGACTCCTTTGGTACTTCCGTTTTTATTTCCAGCTTCCTGGGGCCATCTCCGAACTGTTCCGGAAAATTAGACAGCGTCTCGTGCATGTCTGGCACCCCCGACTGTAATTCACATTATCGAGGTGATACTTCAAGGATCGAGTTGGCACAAACAATATTGGAACTTTAAGTAATAACATCGGATAGTAAGTAACTGTTATTACACCTAAAATAAGTTATAATTACATTATTGTAGCAAGTTGTGACTATAACAACTTGTAACTATAACAACTTGTGACAATAGCAAGTTATGACTATAGCAAGTTGTAACTATATCCAGCTATGACTATAACAAGTTGTGACAATAGCAAGTGGTGACTATAACAAGTTGTGACTATAACATTTGTGACTATAGAAAGTTTTGACCATAGTAGTTTGTGACTATGACAAGGTTGTGACCATAACAAGTTGTGACTAAAATAAATTGCGAGTATAATAAGTTGCGACTATAATAAGCTGGAACTATAATAAGTTATAACTATAAGCTGTAACATCAAGTTGTAACTACAAGAAGTTATAACTACTACAAATTACTATAGCTGAATCTATCAGTAGTATCTACTATATAACTGTATCGAAAACGCTAAGAACATATTCTTTCAGGAATCTCGTGTAATATTTTCCCGGTTTACTTTGATATTGAATATCAATTAACTGAAAGTATCTATTTAGTATCGAAGTTACATACTTAGTTTACTATTTTACTACTTATTTACTACTAAGTACTTAGTAGTAAAGTATAAAAGAAAAATCTAGTTAGTTTGAAATTAACTAGGTATCTCATTTCATCGAATTGGAAGGAATATATCTTTCTTTTATTACGGATACTCCTAAGGAACATTTTAAACACATTCGTGCTTGATACAACTGTTATTGAAAACAATGCATTCTACCCGCAAAAATACACTTTTAAATTATTGTTGATATCAATTTTAATGTTAGTTTCCCACCTTTCACATTTCTTATGAAATGAAATTTCATAATCAAAACAGGCAGGTGGTACTGTCACGATGAAAGAATTAATCTACATGTTAGCAGAACGTGGAACGTTTCGCATCAATATTTTTAACACTTCCTGCTTTATTCATTTTTATAATTTCTCGTCAGAACACCTATACTCTTCAGAGCATCGCTCTTCTCATTAGGTTTCAACCTTACAGATCCAATTTGTAGAATTGATACTTCAGCGAATAATTATAATGACAAATTAGATATTTTTCCACGGAACATCAATGTGTTTAGGTCTGAAGTGCTTAGAGTTCTCTATGGTAGGATATGAAACTTTTTCTTGAAGTTTACGTGTTCAGTTATCCATTCAATTCTTGATTTTGCTATATTGTTGTAACCTAACAGGGAATTTTTATTTTGTTCTTGGTGTTTTTGTAGTTTATAATGATATTTAATTTTTTTGATATTGTAAACAATGGGATCTACCCGCAAAAGGAACTAAATAAATTAAATAAATAATTTTTACAGAAATATCATTCGCATAAAATTAAAATCTAGCTTCTACATTCTGTGCTACAAGTAAACTCCATTTGCTTTAACCTCACATTCCACACATTAAAAATTTCGTATCCCATTTAAATATATCACAAAAAAATTGTGAAAGAACATGCTATCATTTCACATCTACAAGATCATAGTTCTCCAAAACAAACTTCCCTCTTAAAACCATATGTCCCATAAATTTTACACAAAGTACCCCCGCTTTTTCCCCTCACTTCATTATTTCAAACTCCATAATTCCGAAGAATTATCCCCAATCTTCTAAAAAATGATAGCGTATTCACTGCTACAATAAGCGCCTAGGAACATGCACATAGTACCGCAATTCATTCCTAAACATCGCTACCAGAGAATAGTTTCTTCCCGCCCTCTCAGAGGCGTATCGATCAGGCGACATCGATAACACGTTCGCTTCCCGAAATAAACCCAGAATCCACTACTACGATAGCACTTACACTGAATGCAAATTTATCCCTCATCTTGCCTCTTTCTTCCACCGAAACGGAAAAGGCGGTTGAAAGCGTTAACGAGAAGATGCCTCGAGTTTTCACGCGTACACTATCGGTCCTTCATCGATCGCTGCATCCTCCGCCGCGAGACTTCTTCCCTCAGCTACGCACAGCCGATCAGCCTGAGCCAGCCGCTCGGCGCTCAGAAGGGCACGGCGAAAATTGCCAAGCGTCTCCAGAGAAGATTTCCACGACAATTGTGGAGTCGTCGTGCGTGTCCCGTTCCAAGAGACTCGTTTTCATCGCGGGGGAAAGTGGCGTCGTATCGAAAACGAAACTTCCGCCACGCGGTTACGCTCCGCCGTTCGCCCTAACTTGCAGCTCGTTGAGACACAGGATGAGCCTCTTCAAAATTACTCCTCTCGACTGGATAACGAATATTATTGTCCGTGCGAAGGATTCAGCAGGCTGTCTCCTCCCTTTAATTGCTACACCTGCCCCGCAACGGCGGCGCGATTTCCAATCGATTCATCGAATCATGTCCCTCTTCTCGGGACGATTAAACATTTACAGGGGTTTTGAACCACGAACTCTTCGATCTTCGTTACCAGCCCCTGGCGTAGTTCTTTCGTTGGATTTCTACTTCGTTAGAGGACTCCTTGGCGGGTCTTCCGCTCCAAGGCGCATATCCAACCGATTGCACGCTGCTTTTTACACAATCTCCCCTTCTGGGGTTTTAGTACCTTTCTTGATCGGTTAAGTTCGATTAAATTCACCTCTGACTTGCTGAAACGATCGTTCGAATGTACTTCGTTCAAAGTACACTGACTGCTTTACTAGCGATGGGAGGAATTGTTTTTATCGCCCAGCGTAGCGGAGTATCATTTGTCAATCGTCCCTATCGCAGCTTCCATCTGTTTCCCGATACGCCCTCGTCTTACGTGTGCCCGGTGTTTTTCACGCTGCGCGGGATTCTCATTGACAGCCAACTAGATCGAGAGATTCCACCTGCTCTATCGACGCGCGTCGCATAAATCCTTCGAGCAGAACGTCGGTTTCGGAACGTACTGCCTTCAGTGAAATATTCGTTCAAACAAGTAGATAGGCTTCTAATGTCGCCGGAATTTATAATTCTCATGTATCCACGACCGTTCCACCATCGATCACTCGTATTTAAATGCAGATATCACTGTCACTAGAAGCAAACCAGGATTCAACCGTCTATAACCGAAAGTTTTAGAAATATATTAGCAAAAACCTTTCAATTTCGTTTCACAAACATTTTACTGTAAACTAAAGATTTCTAGGTACTAGGTCAATACATTTTGTAAGCTATCACCCGCAAAATAAAACGGATAATATGTTACCTTAAAGTCACGCGGCGTTACAGAGGGTTAACTCGTTTCTTTACATAATAAACACTTCATTTCACGCATACACTTTCCACAGGAACTCAAAGTAATGAAATCAAAGTATTTAATTCAAGCCTCCCGAACAAGTTTCATTACAGTGCACGTTGATCGCTTAAGCATTCGCGAGGATGAATTAAAAAAATTTAAGTTACAGCAGGTTCACGACGCTGCGCGTTGATTGACGATCGATCACGATCGGGCACACACCCGGGCCGACTGAGGCCGCGTGTCACACGCGACTGAGGATCGTGAGCTCGTGCTCTCAGAGTTTTCCCCGCGAGGTAAAACGCCGTATATGCTACTACTACCGCTACTCTGCCACGACAGACACCCTCTGTCCTGCTCCCACCTTCGCCGCTGCTCGCTTCCCTCCCCACCATTCGCCACTCTTTCTCTGCTGGTTCTGCAACAGCCACCACTTCGTCCCGTTTTCTCCCACCTTCTCGCCCCTTCCTCCTAACCAGCTCGCCATCTCCCTCCGTCACTGTACCGCGCTGCTACTTCTCTCTCAGTCCACCTTTACCACCCTAGCAACCCCTTGCCAGCGACACACCGTGAACCTCCCCTGCTGCTAGCTGTTGCTTCGGCCAGGATGCACCGAAAAAGAAACGGTTGGGCGTCCTAGCATCCGATAAGACTCATTAATTCGCGTTAATTGCGCAGATACAGCTACAGATTTCACGCTTCCCTGTGGGCGAGATCGTTGCAGTGATCGGGATTATATTCTTGGAAAGGAGGGTGTGGTGTCAGATAAGCTTCTACGGTTAACCTTTTCGGTGATTCGAGTTGTATTTCTGTTATTAGGCGAACAAGGAAACGTTTGTATCCCGAGGATTTTGATTGCAATGAAAGTTTGTGTGAATGTAGAGCATATTCTGGTGTTTTTGATATAACATTGTAACGGTGCGAGATAGAACAAAACTTGTAATATAAGAATTGTGCAGTTGTTGTACTCTAGCACGTGGCAAAAAGAAAAGTAGTAAAGAAAAGTTGTAATTTTAGGTGGAAACAGGGTGTGATTATAATGGTATGAAGGAATTTTTCTGAGTGGGAAGTGACGCGGAAGGCAGAGGGAAATGGTTACAAGATTTTTGTTTATTAAGGATAGATCATTACCATCATAAGTGACATTTTATTCTCTGAAAAATAGAGAAACCAATTTTTTGATAAAATGAACTCAATGTTAATATCTCAATCACTTTGATAGGGGAAATTCGGGAGATGCGGTCGACCGAATATAAAATGGCTATTAAAACTAATACAGATATTACTTATTTTATCAGAACAAACCTAATATGTTCAGAATTTTATGCTGATTCAGAAAAACTGGTCGATATTTGCTTTAAGACAATATTTACTGTAAATCGGGTTGAAAACTGAAGTCATGACATCTGACCACCTCTCCCGAGGTGCCGGAAGAAATGGTTTTCGTCGTTGGCAGAGACCATTCACAAAATTATTCATGGAAAAATAACGAAGAAGGAAGCAAAATTATTTATGAGTGAATACAACTGCAGATTCATGGATATTTAATTTGTTTACGCTACACAAGTAAAGAACACATCAAAGAAAAAGTGAACTACCTACCGGCGATTAGTAAGACAAATGAATACAAAAGTGAATAAATGAAATAAATAAACAAAAATAATAATAAAATAATGATAAAAAATAAACAAATAAACAAATATAATAAAAAAAATCATAACTCGACCATCTCTTCTTTCTGCAGCGAGAGATGGTCTTCTCGGTAGTTTTGAAAGGAAGAGTTAATATGGCCAAATACTTTGGCTGCATTGTCCCTCAGTATCTCTACTATCTTATTATCCCAAACATTAAACGAAAATAACCTTAGAAGTATATTTTATATTCGATTCTGTACACCGCTGTTTGACAAAAGAAGTTAAATGTAACCTCAATTTACCTTTTATAGCCTATAAATCCAGAAAAACACAGAAGGAAGCGAAGTGACGCTATTCATTCAACTGTTTGGCTTCTAGAGAAGCAAATGGTCTGGACTTTAACGCATTTTTACGTACAGAATCTGAAATATGTATAGCGACTCGACCAACTCTCCTGCCCGACCGCGTCTCCCGGATTTACTCTATTAAAGTGCTACATATGTGTATATATTTAGGACTAGAAAGACCAGGGCGAACTTTGACAATCCTTTTTTCATTGGAAATATTTTTTACTTTAAACATCTTTATACGATTAAAATACATACTTTAATGTACTTAAGAATTGTGTAAACTTAATTCGAAAGCAGCTTCCACGGTAACCAAAATATCTCCGATAATTTTTATCCGAAAAAAAAAATATTTTTCTTAAAATAAAAGGAGATTTGTGATTTTTAGGGTTTGTCGGTTTTAAAACCGGGTTTTATTTATAAATATGTAGAATTCGAAAACTGGTTTTTAAATTGAAAAGAGCCGGTTATATATACTAGAATTAATCAACAGAAATTAATTAATTATGTAATTAAAAACGTTAACATTTTGACTTCGCATCGCCTCGGACACAAGCATATTGCAGTAGGTAACAGTTTACTGTAAAACTAATCTTCATGAGTTCATATTTTCTGGAGAAAAATACTAAAGGAATAAAGATTTATAATTTGGTACCACTGTAAAAGATTGATATTTTGTGCGGATTTTAGTTATTATAGTTTTTTTTCATTTGGTTTTGTATGCAGTCTATTTTATTGTGTTATATTTTTGTAGATCCATAAAAATTAAATGAACTCAGAATAGTACGGATTTGTACGGATTTTAGTTAATGTATTATTTTTTATTTATTTGGTTTTGTATAGATATATTAATTATTAATATTAAGGAATCTGAAATTTTTTAAAATAAGTAAACATATTTATTTACTATTTTAATTATATATTTTTTTTGAAAATTCGAAAACCAGTTTAACCGTTGGGGGGGGGGGGATTTTTTAAATTAAATAAGAAATTCACCCTAGTTTTTCTAGCCCGAAGTGTATGAGCTCCTTATATCGTTTATGCTGTGCAACTTTTCCTCCTGCTAACATATAAAATATAAACTGTCTTGACTACTCCACATCCTCAAATAAGCTGCACAAGCACTCAATAATTTTCATTAATTTCGAGTTCCAGGAACCTCTGATTTCGAACGGAGCATCGTTAAATTGCCCGATCATTTGCGAAACAAAGAGTCGAACATCCGCCGTGACCAGTGTCGCGTAAATTGCCTTTCTCGACGAGCAGTGAGAGGGGTTCGTCTTTTGACCACGGCGAAACGACCCATCGCAAACCAAACTAAAAGGGAGACGAAACAACTCCCATCGCAAACAACAGAAGAGCCGATACAGACTCTTGAAGCTATTTTCCAGCTTCGCCGTGTAACGAGTTTCTTAATGCCTCGCTATTGAGAAACGCATTTGTCTTCCGGCGTTCCATTAACGAGAGTCGCTACCTGCTCCCGTGCACCGTCACCATTCACGCGTGTCGTTCGATAATAAAATAAAAAATAAGGGACATTTTCTGTCGATTGTAATTGCATATAAATGGGTAGATACTCGATTGAATTACTGGGTCTCATAGTTGAGTTCTTTTTCTACATATGTATATAATATGATAAAGGGGTTCCTTTCTTAAGCAAAAACACAAGGTTGATTCGTCTAAAAATATAGAGTTTTATTATTATTATTTACATAATAAGTATTTATTGTATACTTCCCACGTGCTATACTAACCTAAAAATATAGAGAATCAACAATTAAATGTTTGTGCTTCCCTATATTGTCTCAACACAAGATTCCTATAGATCTGTTTACTTTTCTCACCTCTCAAGTCCTGACCTCTCTCGAGCATATCTGGCTCATCGACACGTACACAAAGCTTACATGTATATATTTAGTAGCTAGCTAACTACAGGGTGAGTGAATAAAAATTAAAAACTACCACCTGAAATAACTAGTTATTGATTGATTTTAGCAACAATTGCTCAGAGGAAATATATTGTATTCGGTGGGGTTCTTTAACCTTTAGAGGGCCGGGCTGGCCATTATAGTGGCCATCTAAGAATTTGGATACTGTGCCGGCCATTTTGGTGGTATATACCTATGCATAAATTTTAAGTAAATAAAATTTACAATTTCAATGAAAAAATCCCGGTCCTCTAAAGGTTAAATGGGCGCATTCTAATTTCTTTATATTTTATATTTTCTGAAATATCTAGCTGACCTTGAGTTTTTTAAATCGCACTGTATATTTCTTTTTTACTGTCTTGTAGTCTTTGTAGTCTCAGATGGCAGTTTTTATTGACTCACCCTCGGTCAGAATTAAACTTCATGAAATGGGGGATAAAAAGTCAAAGATAGAAAATAAGGTGATCTGTAATTTGTTTCTATCGCCGTTAATCCTTTGGACGCTGATAATTTGAACGCACGTCGTGCTCCACGTGCTGGACTCCTCTACTCCCACCTTTTAATTATAGCCGCTGAACGCCTATACGCGTTCTCCGCACACTGTGTGTACTGAACGCGTGCATATATGAGTATATAGCACTCAAATTTAAGCGAAGGATATTTCTGTGAAGTGAATGTATCTTAAAAGCGTCGGCGGCGAGCCTCGAAGGCGAAGTTGGCGAGAAACAAGGTGCGAAAATGGCAACAACATGGGGAATATTTTATAGGGACTTCCGTGCGCTCGCGTTTCTCATATCTAAGATGTAGGTCTGGTCTGGTTTCAAGCGCCTTAGGACGTGTTTCGAATTTATGACAGTAATAACCTAAGTATGCAGGCTCGAAAAGTTCCCAATAAATCATCCTGATAATATTCGCCGTCTGTAGAACCCGTGGAAGGACATGGACGAGGTAACGATTCGAGAAAATCGATGGGGAATTCTAGTTTAGTAAAGTACGATGCTATTTAGGTAAACGACTGGGGACAAGGGTCCGAGCTACTTGCTAGAAGTTTGAAAGAATTTAAGATATATTCAATATGAATAAATATCATGCTCAAGTGGAAGATAACATTGTTTAAATGGGTGATTTTCTGATTGCTTCAAGAAATGTTTAAACATGCCGAGGACTAATTGAGGCAGTGAAAGCAAAATCGGACTAACCCACATTGAAAAAAAAATTTTTTTTCCTAGTTTATATTAGTAGTTTATGATTAGTAGAGCCAATTAGAATACATTATTACTACTAACTAAATTTCGAAAAAAATGTGGGTTAGTCCGTTTTTGCTCCCACTGCGTCAATTCTTCAACAATATTATATAATTGAAGAGTCCTTGTAGAAAACACTGTAAGTGTCAAAAATCAAATTCTATACTATAGTATTACCATTGGCACGTAGATCATTTTCCGATTTTTTTTTTAATTCTGGCAACTACCGTGCTTCATACAAGAACTCTTCAATTATATTCTTTAACAGAAAAAATCGATCTTCTATGAAAAATTATTATTTCTAAAAAGTTTCTTATAATAAAGCACCTTCGAATTTATCTTCATATCTTTCTTATTTTCAATTCCCATACAACTAACAGAAATTAATAAATAATCAATAGATAACGAAAAAAATATAACACATCTTTATTAATACATAACAATATTATATAAAAATAAAATTAATTTGCGTTGTGTATTCAGTATCGTATTTTTCCAGTCACATTATTGCTGCAATTTAAAATGAATTCATCGACATTCACTGAACAAGATCCATAATATAATTCGTCTTATCGATAACTCCATTCAAACCAGTAACCCTAGTTGTACCACTAAAAATATGCACTACTTAGAGTTTATAGGCTCCCAAAAAATGCCGCGATTACACGAGCATGGGTTCGAGTAGAAACACCGCGCGGCGCGATCCCTGCGGTATAATTACGGGTTAAGGGGGGCATTTATCGGCGAAAAGGCACAGCTGCATTTGGAATTCCTTCAAGTGCAACGTGCTTGTACAGCAACGATAACGGGCCGCCGCCAGCGTAATTAAAGTCTTCCTATCTTTAGGGCCACTTCCTCTGGCAGGCACACCGAGTCGTTTATACCGCAACGTTTTCTCAAATATCCACTTCCCGAGTTGACGCCTACGCCCCTCTGATCGCATTTTCAGAGAAAGATCCCGTCTGGAGACGCGACAGATTCGACCAGGGGTCAAGAAATACACATTTAAACAGCTGTATCTCATACATTATGAATGTCCCTCCCCTATCTTTCATTACGAAGCCCCCTTTCACTGAAAATATCCCGCAATTCGAAGTAGCGTCTTCGCCTAATATTGAAATTAATTAAGAGCAATTCAGATGTGACGATCTCCGAAAAAAACGATTTTTCATTCCACATTTAACACCTCACACATTTAAGGGGTTACATACGTTCTCGGCGCTTAATAATTTATCAGTTTTGGAACTCTTCTCCTCGAACAGTGCGAAATTAATCGAAAATTTTATAATTGTATCTTGTTCTTGGCATCTTCATTCATATATATAAAAAAATTTAGTTGACACACTTTTGTGATATATTGCCGTTCGTTTTCTGCGGTTGCAGCAACCTCTGCGCCAAGCAGTGGTCCTCCTTATCAGCATGATAACTACGACAATTTACGACCGTTTTTCATGAACATTGCGTTAATCTATGCAGAATGACATTCTCTAAAGGCCACCGGGCCAAATTTTTGAATTTTTAGAAAATAAGAAAATTATGCCATTTTGAAGAAAGCAGTCGATTTTTCGTCTACAATTTCGATCTTTAAATGGTAAAAAAAATATTAAAAATTAAAAAATTAAAAATCTGGACCGATCGCCCTTAGAGAATGTCATTCTGCATAGATTAACGCAAAGCTCGTGAAAAACGGTTGTAAATTGTCGAAGTTATGATGCTGATAAGGAGGCCTCCTGCTTGGTGCTGAGGTTGCTGCAACAGCAGAAAACGAACGGCAATATACGACAAAAGTGGGCCAAATCAATTTTTTATATGGCCAAAAGTCCCAAGATCCAGATACAATTATAAAATTTTCGATTTATTTCACCCCTTTCGAGAAAATAAATCCCAAAAGTGATCAATTGTTAGGCGCCGAGAACATATGTAACCCCTTAACACCCCCTTTCAATACGAAAATACACAGCGTCAGTAGCGCACCCAGAGAGGAGGGGGGCAACTAGCGCTGACACCCCTTCAAAGAAGAAGGAAAACCCTAATTCAAGAGCTTTGTGAAACGAAAAGAAAACTGGATTTTATTTTATAAATAAATTTTTCTAATCACGTAATGACTTTTATTGTATTTGCATTAAAAATATTTGTATCCGTCCAACTCGGCACCCCCAAGATTAAATCCTGAATGCGCCACTGCACAGGGTGAATGAAAAATAACACCTCAAGCGTCGCAAGGTTGCTATATGCAGGGACTTAAAACCGGTATGATGTTGATACCTACCGGTATTAAACCGACAATGCTATACCGAAACCGATATAGTACTGAAAACCGAAGTAAGTACCGGTAAATATAAGTAAATACATATACCGATACTTTCATATAACGGTATGATCTCATACCGGTATTTTCGTATTTCGGTTTCTGTGAACGTGCAAATCCACGATGAGACAAAAATATCGTGTCTCACATGAGGCTTTAATTTCACGAGACAATTATTTCATTATTTTATTATTTTTTAGTACTTTGTCATTTGCCTACGCCCCACGCTTTTATTTTTAGTTATATGAGCGAATTCTCCAAAGGCGATCATTTATGTCAGTATCAAAATTATTTTTTTCCTTTTTAATACATTTTGATAAAAGCTTTTTTTTTTTAAAAAAATTTACCATAGATTATGTACTGAAAGAATAAACTTCCTGCATCATTCAGTACATAGAACAACCCCGCGAAATTTACAGTATTTTTTCCAATAACTCTACACTTCGTCGTTGTAAAATGACTTTAGATTATCACTCACGATCAATGTCAGAGGTCGACCCCGTAAATCCCACATTTCTTCGCACCGCGCATCTAACTTCCCCAGTCGCCCCCGTCCAGCTAGACTATCGAGAAAGGAAACACAACCCGTGAGGCATAAAAATTGCCGGGGAAATTAAATACAAGCCACTTCGTTAAACGTATTCCGCCACAGCGTTCACGGGAGGGAGGAGGGGGATTGGACCCAGCCAGCCCGAGGCGTTCCTAGCGACGGGCAAATTAAATATCGCGTTCATTAAACGGACATTCAGCGACGATTCCCCGTTTGACGAGTCTGGCGTTCGCTTCGGGGATAGAATTGACAACACGAAGACGGTGGAAATACAGAAAAAAACGCAATATACGGGACGCACCGACGTATACACGTTGCACAATGGGGCGGCGTGTGTCCACGTAGCCCCGAGTCCAGATTCGTTTGCCCAGCGCAAACGTGGATCATGCGCTTGAAAAGCGGAGAGGGATAAATACCCTTTCGGGCAGACCAATGTGGCGCACGTTTCGACGGCCACGCGACCGCCTCGACATAAATTTCGTGGATTTAATAAAGATCCATGGCTTCCGCTTTCGGGGACCGTCAGCCGCTATGGTTCTTCAGCGGCCAATGGGGATTAATTTTTGTGCACGTTCGTGCGTGCACGACGAACCCACGGGCGTCGATTTTTGTCCTTTTCACGGGGACCATTTTTCTTTATTTTATTTCATTTAAGAGATACCCCATTTATAAATAATCAGAGTAGTACAGAATTGTACAGTGTTATAATTTCACAAAAAGTTAAATTGAAAAGTTCTTGCAAAAAACACTGTATGTCGCAAAATTAATAACAAAAATTTTATCGAAAAATGTTATACGTACCAATCGTAACACTGTTCTATTACACAGTACAACAGCCATCTGGACTTGTAACATTCAATACCCGTTTCTTATAGGTTTTCGTGCCCTGAAAACGAATCCGCAACCCGTTTGTCGCCATCACCCTCAGTTTTTGAGAAAATCGATTTTGAAAAAAACTGCAAATTTTCAACTTTGAACATTTTTTTTGTCGAAACGGTAATAGTTATTCGATTGTTCGTTACGTCAAATTATTCTATGAACCCTCCCGAATACAGCGATATAAGTTATTATTGCAGTATGAATATTTAAATATGTTTAAACAACGATCAAATGGAAAAGGACACCCGAAATGCACAAATTTTTGCGGATATCTTTCAATTTATTTCCAAAACTAAGGGTCTGAGACGAAATCTGACCATCCCACGCGATGCAGCAGACATTGTTCCTTCGGAAAGCGTCGACAGAAGTGGTAAGTCTCGTTTTGTTTTCAATACAGAAGCGAAATAGTTTGACAAAACGCGCGATGTTGACAGTGGTAGTCAATGGCGGCGCGCGATCCACTGCCGCTCAGCGCAACATAATCGCTTAAGGCGCGTGACTACCACTGTCGGCACCGCGCGTTTTGCCAAAATATTTCGCTTCTGTATTGAAAACGAAACGAGACTTATCACTTCTGTCGACGCTTTCCGAAGGAACAATGTCTGCTGCATCGCGTGGGATGGTCAGATTTCGTCTCAGACCCTTAGTTTTGGAAATAAATTGAAAGATATCTGGAAAAATGGGTGCATTTCGGGTGTCCTTTTCTTTTTGATCGTTGTTTAAACATATTTAAATGTTCATAATGCAATAATAACTTATATCGTTGTATTCGTGAGGGTTCATAGAATAATTTGACGCAACGAACAATCGAATAACTATTACCGTTTCGACAAAAAAAATGTTCAAAGTTGAAAATTTGCAGTTTTATTCAAAATCGATTTTCTCAAAAACTGAGGGTGATGGCGACAAACGGGTTGCGGATTCGTTTTCAGGGCACGAAAACCTATAAGAAACGGCTATTGAATGTTACAAGTCCGAAAAAAAGTCAAAATTTGTTGTACTGTGTTATAGAATTTGATTTTTGGAACTTACAGTGTTTTCTACAAGGACACTTAAATTATTATAGACTTTTGGAAAAAAAACGGTTCTCGAATTCCACTATTCTCAAAATACCAGTTTTCGAATTTTCACCAAAAAATTATTAAAATAGAACAATATATGTATTTATTTTAAAAATTTTCAGTTTTTTAAAATAATTATGGAATTACAAAAATATAGCAAAATAAAATATACTCTATCTATGTATATTATATTTTTTCATGCTATTGTAATGTGTTTACGTGTTTTAATCCCGTTAATAAAATTTTTTTTTTTATTATCCTCGATCAGTGTATTTAGTGCAAGTATAAACTGAATTCCCGTGTAACGTATCATGGTTTTATCGTACGACTCGTGAGAAATTCTGCCACCGAAATCTATGATTAGACCCTGTCGACGCCTATGGGGATGATTAAGTAACGGCGCGTGTCACGGTCCTGCATCCGTGGGTGGCCCATCCTGAATGTTTAGAGGAAGTTTTCAATAATTTCCTATTGAATTTATTAACACCTATGAAACTGTCCCCTGGGCTCGAAGTGCCGCGTGCCTAGCACGCAGGAGCAAGAAAAATATTGTTTCAATTATTTCCCTTCCCAACTTTCAACCATCAACTAATCCCCCTGTCGCGTGGCATGCAGTATTCACACGAATGAAACGTAATATTTGAACAATTTAAATCCTGGAGAGATGAATTCTTTCATTACAAATAAGAACTAGCCAAAGAAACGTCTGTCGTTTTTATTTTCCAATAAAACAGGAACCATAAAATGGTACTTCATTGAAAATGGAAAGGAAACGTATAATTGAAAATTCTTCCGTAAATTGTGGCCAGCTTGCTCTATCTTCGGCAACATTCGACGAATGTTTCATTGATGCGGACTACCTCACCGACATTTACTGCTGTTTAGTGGGTATTTTTAAGGTGTATTATTGGTTTCACGATTTAAAGAGTTGGAAGCTGATTTCAGAACCATTGCTCCTTAATAATTTCTTCACGAGAAACGGTGTGATTAGAGACTATATACTACGAATCCTTTTTGCCCTGTTTATTTTTGTAGATCTGAAAAGAAAGTGGCAGCTGCTCAAAGTTGTAGGAAAGCATAATTCTGTGGTCAGATGGCAAGATATGATATGTCCGCTTTTCATCAAAATTAAAATATGTGCTTTTCCATGTGTATCTAGATGAAATCTAAATGTTCGCAAAATATAAGTAGCAATTCATTATATGTCAAACTTTTTGTTACTCTAATATGGCATAAGGTGATATGTCGAGTTCTACAATATGGGTAATGACCCACTACTGAAGGGCTGCAGAATTCGAGGAACTGGAAGACTTCAGGTATCAGGAAGATATCAGGTTTTGTCATCCGACCACAGAATTACCCATACAGCACCATGACGTTGCAGGGTCACTCCTATGTCCGCATTAACAATATTGCAGGAGTGTATTTTTGCAAAGTTGCGGCATCATTACAAATATGTAGTCCTGCAACGTTCCGGCAATGATTCTGCAACGAAATGACAATAATTGTGACAATGATCCTGCAACTCTTCGGCAATATTGCGGTGCGAGATTGCAAAATGTTGCACCGCGTCATTGCAGAGAAGTTGCAGGTTCACTCCTATGTCCGCCCTGGGCAATATTACAGGAGTGTATTCCCGCAACGTTTCGGAGATTTTACAGCAATAGTCCCGCCGCAACGTTTCGGGCAGTGGGGGACGCGACGACATGAATGTGTGTAGGCAGCATTGTAGGGTGCGTTCCACTTACGCCCAAATCGCCCGCAACGCCCGTGATTTCCATTGCATATCGCGACCGTGCGGGCGATTTGGGCGTAAGTGGAACGCACCCGTAGTAGTATAACGCCCGTGTGTCTTTTTCTCATAGACATTTCTTTTCCCCAGGGGGATTTGAATCGGCGACCTATAGCATCGTAGACGTTGCACTTTACCGCCGCAGCTACAACCGCTGATTGATAAGATTGGTTACGTATTCGAACTTTTATTCCGACCGAGCAAAACTTTAAACTCAAATTATTCAAAAATGAAAGCTCATTTGACAAACCCCATCCCCTATAGCACATTTGTTGCAGAAATGTCTCAGTTACATTGCGGTTTAATATTTGGAACATTGCACGGAATATTGCCGAAAAGTTACAAGTAAATTGCTATGTCCACCCTGTGCAACATTGCAGGATATATTTCTGCAACATTGCTTCGGGATTTTACAACATCTGCGCAACATTTCTGAGATTTTACAGCAATGCTCGCGCAACATTTCTGAGATTTTACAGCAATGGTCGCGCAACAATTCTGAGATTTTACAGCAATGGTTGCGCAACATTTCTGAGATTTTACAGCAATGGTTGCGCAACGTTTCTGAGATTTTACAGCAATAATCGCGCAACATTTCTGAGATTTTGCAGCAATGGTCCCGCGACGTTCCGGACAGTAGGGCCAAAAATAAAAATAACGGTATTTTATATATATATTATATATAACGGACGTATCTGTGGTGCGGCCCGAGGACATGAATATATGTGCAGAATCATAGAGTAGTATAACGACCGTGTATCTTTTATAAATAGAAAATTCTTTTACCTCGGGGAAGATTCGAACCCGCGACCCTGTAGCACCGTAGACGAACACTTTACCGCTGCAGCTACCACCCTTGATTGAGAAGATTGCTTACGTATTCGAACTTATACACCTACTGTGTAACACTTTAAACTCAAATCATTCAAAAACGAAGATTTGTTTTGACAAACCCCATTACATCTCCCGAATCGTAGAGCCGGATATTTCACAACATATTCATTTCGACGCTTGATGTTGTATTAAGTTGATTCATATTCTGTTATGAAATATCCTACGTAGTATAAGAAAATAATGTTTTTTTTCGTTTTTAGCGCATTTTTAATACAATCGTTTAACATAATTTTTTTATATATTTTTTTATTTTCTAGTCTTTAGTGTTTGAGGATTTACATTTCACAGCTCAGACTTCTTTACAAATATCTTTTATTGCTGTATACAATTTAACAGTTTGCTTAAACCTTATAGTGCTAATTAACTAATTGTATTAATAACTTATATAAAATATTGTTCGTGTTTACATATATTCCCTCGGAGGTTGCCTGTGATATGTAACACTGTATTCTGTTTGTCGACATATGTGATATAAGTAATTAATACAATTATTTAATTAACACTACAGAGTTTATACAAACTCATAAACTATATACAGCAACAAAGGAGATTTGCAAATAAGTGTTACATGTGCCATTTACTACCAGTGCCCCTACTATTGCCATTTAATTGATTATAGATAATAAAAACGTCGAGTGAAAATATGTAAGTCCGTATTCTGCGATTGCCGTTTGGGAGCGGAGCTCGCAACGTATGAGCAAGATTTCAGCAATAAATCGGCAATAAATCCGGACTTACATATTTTCACTCGAAAATACGGAACTTTTTCATTACGCATAATAAATTAAATATCAGTGGTAGGGACACTGGCAGTAATTGGCACGTGTAACACTTTTTTACAACCGTTTGTTGCTGTACATAGGTTATGAGTTTGTTAAAACTCTATAGTGTTAATTGAATAATTGTATTAATTATTTATATCAGATATTGTCCACGTTCGCATATATTCCCTCGGTGATAGCCTGTGGAATCTTAGACTGTATTCTGTGTCGACATTTCAGGATCGTTCCGCGTAATTCCGTATTCATTGCGAATTTGTTGCTGAGACGTTCCACGTGGGTTATACCGCAATATATGCGCAATATTTCACGGCAATGTATGCGCAATATTTCCGAAACATTGCACAAACGTGGCCATTGCATTATTACACGGCAATGTGTGCGCAATATTTCCGAAACATTGCACAAACGTGGCCATAGCAATATTGCACGGCAATGTGTGCGCAATATTCCTGAAACATTGCACAAACGTGGCCATTGCAATATTGCACGGCAATGTTTCCACAATGTTGCAGGAATATTGCAATGCAACCTGCAACCAAACGGCAACATTGCAATGTACTGCAACGTTTGTGCAACGTTACTGCAACAAAGGGTGCTGTAGGGGATTAGGGATTTGTAACACTATAGGTGCGGATTACAACTTTCACCAGCTGTCATTTTAGGTTAGGTTGAAAAACAGTCTTTAGACTGAACCTTTGCATTTGTCTTTCTTCTTTCTTTTCTCTGGCTTGATTGTATATACGTGTTTGTGCAATAAAAGCGTTTAATAATAACAATAATAATTTCACACATTAAAATATACAGTACCTACTCTATTCAAAAAAATTAAAAATCTACAAATCTCTTCTATAATTTCATGTACAAACAAGTCTCACAATAACACTTTTGGCACCATATCAAAACTGCACAGTACAAAACTACACAAGCAATTTAGGACACATCAGAATAGTGCACAGAAAGTAGTGCACATACAATTTACTACACATTCGTTTTTATAGTGCACATACAATTTAGGACACATGAGATTTAGGACACATACAATTTAGGACACATGCGATTTAGGACACATACAATTTAGGACACATGTGATTTAGGACACATGCAATTTAGGACACATGCGATTTAAAACACAATCGAATTTGTAGTGCACATACAATTTAGGACACATACGATTTAGAACACATACAATTTAGGACACATGCGATTTAAAACAGATACAATTTAGGTCACATGTGATTTAGGACACATGCAATTTAGGACACATGCGATTTAAAGCACAATCGAATTTGTAGTGCACATACAATTTAGGACACATGCGATTTAGGACACATATTATTTAGGACACATGCGATTTAGGACACATACAATTTAGGACACATGCGATTTAAAACACATGCGTTTTATAGTGCACATGCAATTTAGGACACATACAATTTAGGACACATGCGATTTAGGACACAAACAATTTAGGACACAAACACTTTAGGACACATGCAGTTTGACGCACATTTTATTTAGTGTACAACAGCATAGCACGGTAAATTTGCCGGTGAACTGGACCTTCGCCGATTTCAATGATCTTCACATATGTTGTCAAGGTCGTCATTCTGAATAACATTTTCCTTTAAACTTTTTGGCGGTCAGCCTTAGATTCGGAGATATTAATAAAAAACTTTCGGCATAATATATTGAAATCTGTTTCACAGCCGACGGTATTAGTATTGGTTGGGGCTAGATTAGGGCGAGGGGCGCGCGCCCGCTCGCGGGCGCATAAAGCATGGTAGCGAACCGATGTCAGTATGTGTTAAACTCGGTAATTCTAATAAGTTTTTTGCGCATATCTCGTAAACCAAAGCTGACCATCAAAAAGTTTAAAGGGAAATGTTCAGAATGGTTACCTTGTTAACAATAGCGATATTGACCCCATCGCGCGTTACTTGTAACCGCAGTCTCATTTCGAGCATCCCCAAAGTCACATCGGTTAGCTACCATGCTTTACGCGCCCGCAAGCGGGCGCGCGCCACCCAACCTGATCTAGTCCCAACCAATACTGACACCATCGGCTGTGAAACAGTCGACGGCGACGAGTAGATGGTTGTGTGCGAAAACTTGGTGTGCGCTATCCTGATGTGCACTAAAAAAATGTGCGTTAAATTGCATGTGTCCTAAATTGTATGTGTCCTAAATCGCATGTGTCCTAAATTGTATGTGTCCTAAATCGCATGTGTCCTAAATTGTATGTGCACTACAAATTCGATTGTGTTTTAAATCGCATGTGTTCTAAATTGCATGTGTCCTAAATCGTATGTGTCCTAAATTGTATGTGCACTACAAATTCGGTTGTGTTTTAAATCGCATGTGTCCTAAATTGCATGTGTCCTAAATCACATGTGTCCTAAATTGTATGTGTCCTAAATCGCATGTGTCCTAAATTGTATGTGTCCTTAATCTCGTGTGTCTTAAATTGTATGTGCACTATAAAAACGAATGTGTAGTAAATTGTATGTGCACTACTTTCTGTGCACTATTTTGATGTGTCCTAAATTGCTTGTGTAGTTTTGTACTGTGTAGTTTTGATACGGAGCCTCAACGTCATGTACATATTTCGACAAATTTTGTCAAAGTCGTAATTGCTTCAGAATATTGCTGTAATGTTTCTACAATATTTTCACTACAGTATTGCACGGCAATATGTGCGCAATATTGCAGAAATATTGTAGGATCATTGCCACTGGAACATTGCACGTTGATGTGCGCGCAATATTACAGAATATTGTAGGATCGTTGCCACTGGAACAATGCAGCGGCAACGCGTGCGCAATATTTCGGCAATATTACAAGAACGTTGCTACTCCAATATTGCACGGCAATATTGCAGCATCGTTCCTGCAATATTGCAATGCAACCTGCAACAGCGCAATATTGCAGCAACGTTCCTGCAATACTGCTGCAACGAAGTGTGCTGTATGGATATAGAAACGAGAGAATTTTCTCATAATAACGTTGCTACTCCTTTTACTAAAATAGAGTAAGTATGTACTGTACAGTGGTGGATTTAAGAAAAAAGGACCAGATTTACTAAAAACGAGTTAAGTGTAGTACTACAGAAAAATATATAGTATTTGGATAAAATCATAATTTTTTTTGAATATAGGACCCTACGGGGGATTCTGGGCAGGGGCTCATTTTTTCTTGAAAATGAAGAGGTATTTTTCTAAAAACAGGCTCAGTGTAATAGTACAGAAGAAAAATATAGTTTGGATAAAATTATAATTTTTTTTCAAGGATAGGGCCCAGGGGGGCCTTCTGAGCAGGGGCCCAGGCAGCAAGTGTTCCTCGGCCGCCCTGTTACTTCCGCCACCGGTACAGTGGAAGTAAAAGAAGAAAATAGGATGTACTTATAAGAATTTATGGGTTCAATACTAAATTTCAACGCATTTTACTATCTATCCAACATACACTTCAAAAATACACGATTAGAATATTTTTAATTCCAATAAATATACTTTCCCTTTCCTTGCCCACATTTCTGTTGACATGAGGAATTTATTTCCAAAACCCACAACTTAACAATCACCCTAAGCCAGACCTATGCCACACTCAACTTTTTTTATTTCCACTTACTTTCTTCAGAGTGCCACCACGAAAAGCCATAACCACCAACACAGCATCTGAATAATTCCTTACATACTTCTCCACAATAATTTGTAAACATTGGTATACAAAAAGAGTTTTCCGTGTAACAAAATGAAATAAACCAAAATATCCGTCGTTCTCTCATTTCTCAAATAAAAATCGTCCCATTCCAGCTTCAATTACATGCACACGATACCTTCTAAATCGCGATTCTTCTTCCCTTTTCACTCTGTTCCGTTTAAAACGGACAAGGCTAAAGGATAATGGCAACGCGCAGCGGCGTGTAAAAAATATTTCTCCCCCCGGTTTTGCGACGATCGTCGAGTCGCAGGCTCTCTCAGAGGAACCAGCCGCGATACTCTTCCGCCCCGTTGTAATGGAATACACTTTCGGACTTCCCTCCGCCTGGTTGCTCTCTTCTGGGCCTCTTCTAGCCGCCGCTCCGCGCTACCACCCGCACACGCTCCGCTCCGAATGAAAACGAGTCTCAAAAGACCTTTGTAGGCGCTTCCGTCACGTTCGATATTCGCGCGTTTCTTTTACGCCGTCACGTTTCCCCGTCCAGCCGGGATTTCCCCAGAAAGAAACAGCAGTCTCGCTCTTTTTTTCCGTGGGACATCGACCGAGTGACGTTTGTCGTCTAAATTTCTTTTCCTTGCGCACCTCTGCGCCTTTTTTCCTTTGTGGCCGCTCGGCCTTTACGGCGCTGAGGGAAATCGGAGCCCTGCGACAATGGAATCGTAGGGCAGCGCACGTATTCCCCCGATTAAAACTCCTGAAAGTGGAATTTTAATAGCGACCGAAATCCATTCAATAATCGCGGCCGCAAAAACACAAGTGGACCGCTGCAAACAGTTCGCCCCAGCCCCCTCGTAGCAGGAGTTACCATTCCACACGCAAAAAGCTAGATAGAAAATTGCCGAGTGCCATTGGAGGCAGTCCAACAAAAAACAATTAGTCGAACAGCAACAAAACGCAATCGAACGTACCCAGGCGACTCATTTGCACGATTGCTAATTACCGTTTTTAACCAACCTCAAAAAGGAGGAGGTTATAGGTTCGACCCGTATGTATTCTTTTTCATTGTTTTATGTTTGTCCCCGCATAATTCCTCAGCATGTTGTGTCAATATATATAAAACTAAAAAGTTAAAAATAAAAAAATTTAAAAAAAATTAAAACCGACTTCAAAATAATAAAAAAGCACTGAAAAGTAAAAAATCATTTTTTCCCTTATTTAATCTACGACTCTCATCTTTTTAAGTCGGTGCCTCATCATTTGTACTGTGTACATCTGGCGCGGACTTAAAAAATATGAGAATCGTAGATTAAATAAGGGAAAAATTGATTTGTACTTTTTAGTGCATTTTTATTATTTTGAAGTCGGTTTTAATTTTCTTTTTTAAATTTTTAGTTTGCAAGCTCCGTAATTCGAATAATGGCCACTCGTAATGCGTTCAAGCCGGCGTTCTGTACACGGTGATCTAAAATCACTTAACATTTTCGTCCTTTCAACGTGCAAGTTCGATGGCGAAAGGTATCCCAGATTTTCCTCTAACACCCTGAACAACCACGGACACGACACGTTCGCGGATAGCTCCCCCATCAACTTTCTCCGCTTGTATGCGCGCACGCGGACGCTGTTGGCGTCTTATATCCGGGGTTGCACTGCTAACGACTCCATTCAGTAGAAGTAACTCGGTTTGCGGTCGGGCGTAAAGTGAATGCGTCAAACAGCTTGTTAATCTGCATTAAATGGCGGCCAGGCAGGGTGAACGGTGGGTTTCTCGCGAAAGCCCGCGCTGCCAATTATTCAGCCGACCGTTTCCCTTGAATCGCTCATTCGCGACTCTGTCTTCCCCTTCGGCCCCTCCGCCCGCCATCCAAACTGTCGTTTTCATCGACGAGCACAGCTAACAAATACCACAACGAACCTCTCGCCTTTCTCACCCCCGGTGTTGCCCCTTTCAAAGGAAAAAAAGGTTCGAAAAAAGAGTGCGTGCCGCTACAGGGGACCCGATTGATTGGGATTTCGCGGTCGATCGTGATTAATGAGCGTCCATCGCGATGCTCCGCGTGTTTTTCACGTTGGTTTTTTTTTTGCTTCCCGTTTTTCCATGGGGATTTTATTTTTCACCTTTCCCATTGCGTGTAGGGGCTCTCTTTCTGTTTCTGTGTCTCTATGGGCCGCGTTCTTGCTTTACGCGGTACGATTTGCACAGTGTGCCACGGTTAACTCGAATCGAGGCCCGCGATCGACGCGCTTGTTCCCGGGATTCAAAGAGTCCTGGCGTGCAGCGGAACGCGATTTCGGGCTCGATAGCGAACGGGATGGAGGTCTCTCCATTGGGGAAGTTTTGTTCCATTCTAGGGGTCGGATGGAAGAGAGGCAGCGAGCAGCGTCGATAGCTTTGCCGTCGGTTCGATGACTTGTTGATCGTACTCGTTGGTACGGTCAGATTCGAATGATGCTGCAGTGCGGGGAGTGAAAGAATCTGGCTTTGCTGCTTCGATTGCCAACTGCCGCGATGATTAAAGCCCTCCTCTTGTGTCGGTGTGAACAAACAACCAGTTTATTGCTAATATTATTAAGTCATCCCATACCTAAGTGATAAGGTTTTCCTTACAGTGTCCGTATTTGCAAAGCTTTCCAACACTTGTTGAATTTAAGTTGTGGGATAAGTGTTAAATAGTTACCATTCGAATTTCTTTCAAGGGGTACTCGAGTGTAACTGCCCGCTTTTCAACGCTGTCTTCGGGAAATTATTTAACAAAAACTATAAGTTTATACTGTCTGGCGTTTTGCCTGCATATTAAAATATGTTTGATGTCATACTCAGAATATTGTTTACCTATTTTATTCCTATACATAGATAGAGCTGGGAGCGAAAGCTGCTTCAAAAAAATTATTTTCCGTCGACCAATGGTGTAGGGACTGTTATAATCATCCAAAATGGAAAATCTAGGTAAGGTTTACTTTCTTTATTATGATTGTCGCTGTGGTTGGAACAACAGAGGTCCCCAAACAATTTTTTCAGAATGGCTGTATTTTGAAAAAATGATCGATTTTTGCAAAAAATTTACCTGTCTTCATTCTGTAAACTTAATTCTTTTACAAGATAGAAACTCATTCGTGGTTCCGTCGTCCGTCCTTACAATTTTAACTATAACTTCGTCAATTTTCGGAATTTCCCGGTAACACTTTTACAAAATCTTCTCCATACTTGCTATATAGGGGGAGGTGGGGCAAGACGGTGGGAGGGCAAGACGGGGTACCCCCCGTATCTCGCGATAAAAACGCACTAATCAAAATTGAGCATACGCGTTAGACGCATCGCTATCGGCGCCGTCAGTGAGCGGCGAATCAGTGAAACATGTGGACGCGTGACGAAGTTAGATCCGAATTTATAATTTAATGAGACTTCCTTACTTTTTCCTTATTTTTAGCACCCGTGACAGTGATATAATAATATAGAAGATCTTCAGTACATGTATGAGTTTCTGGGGCAGAATTTAGCTGGCTGTAAGGTACGTATGTTATTTTATACTTTTGTACATAATGTTGCGGGCAGTGTTCATTTGATTGTAGTGAGACGAGAAGGGGCATGATGGGGTAATGAAAATGAGAGTTACCCCATCATGCCCCTCACAAGCCTAGAAATAAAAATCAAAGTTTCTCATTGTTCCAGGGTGGTTAGAAACTACAGACGGAAGACGGACCGAGGAAAATGATACTTCTTTTTCTATTAATTAGTCCAAAAGAACTGATTCCCTTGTGAACAGGTGGATAAGCTGCCAAATATGTGGCAAATGTGGCTTATTTCTCCTGTGTCGATGTAGGAGATGAGGACGAAGCCATACATGTATGCTTCCTCTGTCAACCCAATAAATAATTACTTTATATATATATACTTTATTTATATTGTTTTTTAATTGGTACCCCATCTTACCCCACCCGTGGGGCAAGATGGGGAGAAACGACTTTTTCTGAATTTTTTTATTTATTCTATTGAAACCTGTAAAACTTAGGTTGATTAACAGTTAAACTGAAAGACTAATTACCAAAGAATGGTTCAGACATAAAATTGATTAGTTGTGTTTTATTCATCATCAAACCTTAACTACCCCGTCTTGCCCCACCTTCCCCTACCATTAATGAGACTAGGCAGTCGAAAAATCGAATTTTTTTATTGCATTCTCCGAAAGTAAAATAAAAAAGGTCAAGCGGTAACTTTTATAGCATCGCCTTTGCCCAGAAACTTAAAACGCGTTTTTCTCGAATTTTTTTTTTTTGATTTTGCCGTATTCGGTAATGAACGGAGGTTCAGATCGACTTGAATAAATTACAGAATGTGTAAAACATGTGCCATTCCACGTGGAACCTCTGATATAATCCATAAAAATTCGTGATTTTGATAAAAAAAATTAAAAGGTCTCCGGTTTTTAGTAGCGCACAAACAAAAACAA
This sequence comes from Andrena bucephala, assembly GCA_947577245.1. Lineage (NCBI taxonomy): Eukaryota > Metazoa > Arthropoda > Insecta > Hymenoptera > Andrenidae > Andrena > Andrena bucephala. Next base: position 48,866,050 of record OX387715.1, on the reverse strand, counting down.
TTTTTTCTTGGAAAAATCGCGGTTTTTCAGCCACCAATCGCATAATTTTGTTTTAATTTTCTTTTTTACAGGTTCCACTGGAAACTATGAATCCAACAAATAAGAATCACACCTTTGAAATCAGATTACGTCACATTTTAAGACCGACATTAAGGTAAAACCACAGAAAAACGTTAAAAGGTAATTATTTAGAAGTTTTCCATCCTCACCGATTTCAATGATTTTTGGATATATTATCAAGATCAAAATTCTGAACAACTTTTTCCTATACATGTTACCGCCGCACGACAGTAGTTTCCGAGATATTCGCACAGAACTGTTGCTACCATCGCATTGAATTCGACCCATGTGTGCATGATGCGGCAGCGTGTGCGTCAGCACAAGTCAGCCGCTCATCTACTGTACCTGCATGTCGCGGTGACCGGCAGGCAACGTGTATACCGGGTAAACTAAAAGGCTCGAGTTAACCAATCTCTGATCTGTCAACAAGTTTGGTGATAAATGAAAGGACAATTTTAATCTATATTAAATTTATTTGGTGCAGCAAGTTACAGTATGTGTAGGAGTAATTGAACATTATACTATTCATTGCTGCTTGTTATTTAGTCGTTAGCTGGAAACATTTCTGTCATTACGGTGAAAAATGCCATTATACGATTCTCGTAACTATGCTGACGTCGAAATAAAAACTCACTAATGATAACTGCGATTTCCATAACGGGGTATATTGGCTCTCGTGTCTCGCCACGCACGCTCTATGTTTTGTGTGTGTGCGCCGGTGTCTGGATCGACAAAATTTATTGTATGATTAACAATTAGATGTTTGTAACCTTGACTGTTTAAGTAATTGTACGATTTCCAAGCGTCCGACATTATTGTTGTGCCCGGTTTGATCCATTTTTTAATGACTGCCAGTAATGTTTTTGCAGTTCTATCTTTAACTGGTTGAATAAATACATTTTTACTTCTTCGCTCGATACCTCCAAAAATCCACTGTCCAGTAACTAAGCGGCCTTTATTATATTTTCGCTTTCCAATCTTTGCTTCATCAATTTCGACAACAGTACCTTCACCTCCTACTTGAACTGACTGTTGTTCAACCCATAATGTGCATAATTCCCGGCAGAAACTAGCCCAGTCGACAGCCGTGGATGATGATATATTTAATTCGTGCATTATAAACTACTGTCGGGGAGGTCGAAGCATCATATGATAGGCAATAAACCGGCATACAGTCTGAATTGGTAGGTGAATGTGCTCAAACCATGTATTACGAAATGCCCTTATTTTTACAGCACATTGCGTTTTTATTTTCTTTTTGCATTGATTTTTTAGATATGATACATTGTTGCATCTAAACATTAATCTTTCACGGTCAAGTATCAGTTGTTTCTTGCATTTTATACAGTTCATCGTATCACGAATAACTTTTTGTTCAATTAAGAACTGAACCAAACTATCATAATTATTACACAAAGTTAGAAATTCATGTAATTTCATTATAATTGGATTTGTAAATAAAACAGTAATGTTTAACTTGTAGTTCCTGAACACGCTTGACTTCAGAGGCTCGTGAATTACTACTGATTGGTCAGCAAGAAGGAACATGAGTTTACTAAAAAAGAATCGAGAACAAAATCGAATCGCCGAACGCTGTGCTGCTACGAACGCGTACGTATAGGTAGAATACAATGTCGACCTTTCTGTTGATTTATTCCGACGCAACGCATTCCACTTTCCACCTTGTCCCGGGTATTAGTATTGGTTTGGGTTAGATTAGGGCAGGGGCGCTCGCCCGCTTGCGGGCGCGTAAAGCATGGTAGCGAACTGATGTGAGTTTAGAGATTTGAACCAGAAACTTGCGGATGTCCGTCAACACCCCGACTCACATGGGTTCGCTACCACGCTTTACGCGCTCGCGAGCGAGCGCGCGCCCCTCGCACTAATCTAACCAAAACCAATACTAATACCCGGGACAAGTTGGAAAGTGGAATGCGTTGCGCCGGAATAAGTCAAAAGAAGTTTTTCGCAAATATCTCGGAAACCAAGGTCAGTTTCGTCATTTGTTTTGTCGCATGCTGGCGCACACGCTGCCACGGACGCGTACTGTAGGTAGGTATATGGCAGAATACATTGTGTAGTAGCAGCAGTTTTTCGCGAATATCTCGGAAACGAAGGTCGAGCGGCGGTAACATGTATAGGAAAAAGTTGTTCAGAATCGTGTCCCCGACAACATATCCAAAAATCATTGAAATCGGTGAGGATGGAAAACTTCTAAATAATTACCCATGTTCGATACTGTACTGTCGTATGCAGAAAAGAAGGCGCCCGAACGCTAAACGCGGCAAGTCGGGACTACTTTGCTCGCATTGGCCAACGCGACAATGTCGACCAATACAAACTAAGCGAACGGGACACAGACGGTGGGACAAAATGCGAGCAAAGTAGCCCCCTTGCTCCGCTCAGCATCCGGATGCCAACTTTTTTGCAAACTACAGTAGTTCCCAGATCGAAATTTGTTAAACCATCTTTGACACCGGCTTACAGTCCATACACCACAGATATGATTTCACTTCTACAGTTGCATATTATTTCCTTGATTAAACTCGTATACCATAACATCCCGAATATGTTCTTTTGTCACGTCCATTTTAAATGTTTGTAATAACTGCAATATTTAATCTACACTCGTGAGCTCTTGATACAACATTGCCTGAAGGTTCATATTTACGGTAGCATATTATATTTATCAAACAGATACGTGACGATCGCGACGTGTTCGATTGTTGAAAACTCAGCTCTCAGAAAACCATCATTACTTATGGGATCACCTGTTTAATATTATACCCGAGAAAATTTGTACGTGAACAGGTGTCCAAAAATCGAATTTCGTTTTTTACTGGACCAAGGAGCTCATTTCAATCACTTCTTCCAACACGTTCCGTGCCATGTGGACCACCGGTGGCCCACGATAGTATTTATCGAAAATGAACAGACAAAAAGTAAGTATTTTTCAATTCTGTGTCGAAATCAAAATAGGACAAAAGAGCTGTAATTATGACGAATGTAGAACATGTATTGTACTATTTTTATAATCCGAATATCACAATCACTTTTTATTGTCCTATTAAAATTAAAATTTTCACCGTGCCATGGATCGTGTTAAAAACCCACAACACGGAAGGAAAACCTTTAAGAGATATGTAAACGCCAGCACAGTTTCAGCTAAAAAGTTCAGCAACACTATCAACTCGATTACACCCACAACATATTGTTAGGTGTATATTATTAGAAAGATAACAGTTTATAGTTTAATATTCATAGATTTCTATAAAATTAAAAGTTCTCAAAAATATGTCAAAATTTGTTTTAATCAAGGAATACCTGCATTTTTTAAACAAAAGAAGATAATTCCTTAAGGAGGAAACCTGGTTTAAGACACTGAAAACACGGTGATTTTTAAGAATTATTTTCTCAGCAAATATAAAGCGAATCTTTCCAAAACTTTAAGCGTGTTTTACTGTACATTCAGACAAGAAAACTTTGTTTTAAGAATAATTCATTTAGCATTGTTTTATTGGTATATCTTCGTAGCGATACAGAAATAAAAAAGCCGAAGTTTTTCTTAATTGACATGAATTTATATCGTCGATGAATTAAAAAAAAAAAACAAGAAAAAGTCTAAAATTAACAAAGTTACGGGACTTTGAAGAAAAATTTATGATTTTGACTGAAAATTTTCGACTTTTTTATGCAAAAAATGGTTTGATTTAATTTCTGCATAAATGATTTTCATTCAGTGACGATGGCTGGTCAGTATGTAACTAAAAAAACTGAGGTGCAGTCAATCGGTCAAATAAATTTTTTCTCTATCGTGTACATAAGTTTAAAAAACGTGATTTCGAGAAAAACGTGTTTAAAATTTTCGGCCGTACCTAGGTATATCTGCGCGACACGCATCTGTTACGTCAGCTGTAGGTATCTATGAAGCTACTTCGAATTTCTGCCTGTAATTTTGGGAATATATTCTCCACGAATATTACTATCGATTAAAAAAAATATCATTTTTTCAGCGCCCTAAACCATAATCTCCCCTTAAGTGGGCCATATTACCCGCACTTTCCTTACTCCCTCAGTGCAATAATGATGTTAATAATAATAACAACTATGTGCAGACTTCGAGTCGAAGCGGTGATACTAAGATCCTCGCGCGCGCCCCTCGTCCGTGGTAATCACATTTTCGCATCCGAAGGATCCCTTTTTAATCGTTCCCACGGATTTTTGGCTGCGACCCATTAATTTCGACAATGCTCGCCCCTCTAGCCCAAACTGTTGCGCCCCTCGGCCAGCTTCCTCTCTAACCATTATTTTTCTCTTCGACATCTTCGTGATGGCGCACCGCTACTCCTCGTAATTGCAGCACAATCGTAGCCCGTGGGCATTAACCGCGCACGACCGCCATCACGGGGACGAGCACGGTTCCACAAAACCGTCTCACTCGCGGCTGATAGTACCGAAGGCAAACGATAACAATGGCCGTGGGATGGGTGAAATTGCGGGGAGCGGCGACGTGAGCCTGAAAAAAAAAGGAGAGAGCAAAAAGAATATGTAGATCGCTCGAAATCCACCGTCCCATATTCCACGTCCGCGCGGAAGATTGGAGGAAAAATTGCGTTCGCGGAATTTCGGGCTTCCGTCATCGTGCCGTGGATTTCAACGTCTGCGGTGGATGATCTCATTTCTCGCGGGATTACCGTTCGCCGTGTTATCGTTGGCGGCCTAATCATCGATTTTTCGTCACGAAAGGAACAAAACCGAGAAAATCGGCTGTAGGTTTGTCGACCGCGGGATACGTGGATTTTAAAAAAATAGTCGTATTTTTGTGCTGCTTTTGATTTCTGATTCTGACGGTCATGCGTATATGGGAGTAGGGCTGGGACTATTTATCGAATTTTTTGGTATTCGAATATTCGAATACTTCAGTTGCTCAGTTATTTGGAGAATATAATTCGAATATCCAAGTATCCAAATACTATTCGAATATTTAAGTATTCGAATACTACTATTCCAATACATATCAGTATTTGAATATTTAAGTATTCGAATACTTAAATATTCGAATAGTATTTGGATACTTGGATATTCGAATACTGAGGTATTCGAATATTTAAGTAATATTTAAGTAATAACATTCGAATACTCAAATATTCGAAATTTATTCCCAGCATTCGAATATTAAATTATTCGAATAGTCCCAGCCCTATATGGGAGGGGATAACAGAATATGTGGAAGACTTTCTGAGAATTGGGAGAGGGACTGAGGGTCGGGGAAGCAACACATTTTGGGTCGTCGTGTGTTGGTATCACTATTGTAAGAAACCCCCAATTTATAGGACAGGCAGATATAATTCTTTCCAATGGAACCTTGTTTCCCATATTATTCCGAATTTAAGCAGGTATTTTCGTGTAACGAGGCGTTTTCATCGCGTTATTTCGGATTTTTTTACAAAGCACCAATAAATTTTATTATTATTCAGTTTGTTGCTACATATCTAGAGACGCTACATATCTGCTCGGCTCCGCCTGAACCTAGCCGTTTGGCTGTTATCTAGAGACGCGGTAGCGTCTCGACGCCAAGTACATGAAAGAAAAAGACACCTTGTATATGCCTGTCGCTGCCGTGTATCTTTACTCGAAGCACAGCTATTCCAACCTAACCTGAAACTTATTTCATTAATATCTCATCACGCCTGCAATATTTTCTATATTTAATGGCATTTTTCTTATGTAACCCGCATATAAGCTTTCGAATAAGACCAATTTCAATAAAATCGGTCCACGCATGACAGAGATATCGTAATATCGTCTCATGGATCAGTCAGATCCGATAAGATTCTTCTTATGATTCTTCAAGGAATTTTTCGTCAAACATAATACGTATATACGCATTACACACACACGTTCAGCCAACACATGTTTCGTTCTTCGTTCGCCTATTCTCGGGATCATTCGGCAGGGATCGCCGTCCGTCATTGTATATATATACCTGTACTATTTTGATTTTTATAACCTACCAAGTGTCAATCACTTTTAACCTGCTATGCGTAAAATAAAGTAAGTTGTCCAAATTTGAAATGTCACGAGTTTTTACACTAATAGGAGACTGAATTATTGTCTCAATTAACAAGGTAAGTCGCCAAAATTTTTTTAATTGATTTATTAATATTTGAACTAACTTTACAAATTTCGTCAGTAGAGAAAAATGAAAATCAAACGCAGGTGACTGCTTTAAAGTAATCGTTTAAAAAAAATGCGGTCATGGTGTCAATGATTGGGCTCGTTCTGGTGATATGAAATATATAATGTAACAAGATTCTTTATTTGTATGCCTTTGGCTGTAGCCGGTACCAGAACGATAAAAAAATATGGCGCCGGTTTGAAAATTAAGGTTCCAAACGGCAGATTACCGCGTTTACGGCGGAACTTCAACGTTGATCCCGATTGGCCCCAGAAGTCATCCTAGGGGTGAATTGACGCAACGCGCAAACCGCACCCCGAAATTGCAATTCGATCGAATCTATGTGTCTCCACCACACGCGGTGCGACCAAGGAAATGAGGTATTATCAAACTCGCCCACCCCCTCGCCAAAACGACGATAATCACGATAACAACAAGATAAACCATCCAACGGCACCGTCGAAATAAATCCCCCGTTTTCCCCCAACGTTTCGCTCGGTCGTTCTTTCACGGCGCGTAGTAGCTACAAGAATGCATCGAAGACGCCGCGAAGTTCTTTTCACGGGGATCCTGTGCCCCTTTTTAAATGAAAATACGGATTGAGAAGCCTGTAGCGAATAAAGGAGGGCGAACTTGAAACGAATTTACGCCGCGGCGCGCATTGTGCGAGCTGTTCAGGCAGGCCAGCCCCAAATGCACGTCGCCAAAGAATTCGTTCCGACTTTTATCCGAAGCTACTGTTACCCGCTGAACGTTTTTTACAGGCAAGCATCATGACGGTTCTTCTTATCGGATGGATTCTGCTGCGTGCTTTTCTCGCCGTGGCTCGGTAAGCGAGGCAACTTAGCGTCATTGTGCGCTCCAGGGAAGGGAATTTCGTGGAGTTGTTGGTCAAAATGATCAATTTCAGCATTCCATCCCGAGATCCTGTAGGGTTAATTGAAGCATTTACGTTCTAAGTTTTTCACAACAATAGATTAATAAAAATCAATATAGGGAAATACTTATGTATTTTGCAATATCTTTCAATCGTTACGACATTACCTGATTTATTGTAACATATTGATCTCTAAATTTTCCGGAGGTTAAGAAATATGGACTTGGCCAGTTTTACCAAGTGAACGATTCCTTCCTCGAAATATCGGGGTAGTAGATTGCTGTGAGAAGAATTTATTAATTTTAGGTCAGATGGATATATAATATTTGCGGAATGAATTCTGAGGATATGGTAGGGTTGAGGATATAGGAGAATATGTTAACTAAGGGTAGACTTACTAATTAATAACTAGAAGATTGGCAGGTCTGTCCATTATTGGATTTCCAATGTATAGCTGAAAGCTATCAGTTATTTTACATATAGAATATGGTAGAATTTTTTATGTACAGTAGAACCGCTAGTCGGGAAGAGTAGATGAATTACGAACACTTAAGGGGGTATTCTGGTCTAACGAGGCGTTTTCGTCGCGATATTTCGGAATAGTTTTACAAAAAACCAAAAATTGTATTATTATTCAATTTATTGCTACATGCTTGTTGATATTTAAACTATCTTTACAAATTTTTGTCAATAGAGAAAAATAAAAATCAAACACAGTTGACTGCTTTAAAGTAATCGTGAAAAAAACATGCGGCAATGATTAGGCTCGTTCTGGTGATCTGAAACAAAAAATGTAAAGACATTCTTTATTTGTAATGCCTTTGGCTATAGTCGGTACCAGAATGATATAAAAATATTGAAAATTAAGCAAATGGCGGCGGTTTGAAAATTAAGTTTCGATTTTCGCACATTTTTTCAACTTTAAAGGTCTGTGAAAGTTTAAAAACAAAATATTTTATCATAATTCTGATAAGGACGATAGCCAAAGGAATACAAATAAAGAATCTCTTTACATTTTTTATTTCAGATCACCAGATCATGGCCTCATATTTTTTTCACGATTACTTTAAAACAGTCAACTGCGTTTGATTTTCATTTTTCAATATTGACAAAATTTGTAAAGACAGATTAAATATCAATAAACATGTAGCAATGAACTGAATAATAATACAATTTATGGGTTCTGTGTAAAAAATTCCGAAATAGAGCGACGAAAACGCCTCGTCAGACCAGAATACACTCTTAAGGGAAATATTAAATTGAAACAAAAGTATTGACTCCAATTATATTTACTTTATAAATAATCGAACTTTGATTAAGAGAAACGGGTAAATGACATGGTCCGTAATAGCCCCGTACACGCTATTCGTAATTTTCTTCTTTAGACAGAAGATAAGAAATTTCAAATAAAACAAATACGTACACGTATATGTATATACAAAGTGATCCCGTAATTTTATTTAGAATTAAGTAACCGAACTACCAAAAAATTATGCTTCATTGGGTAGTAAAGTTTTAATGCACTACCCCTACAGCACACTTTATTGCAGGAACGTGGCAGAACCGTGCACACATTGCAAAGTTGCAGGTTGCTTGCAGGTTGCGTTGCAATTTTACTGCAACATTGTGAAAACATTGCCGTGCATACTGCAATGGCCACATTTGAGCAATGTTCCTGGTATATTGCGCACATACTGCGGTACAATACTCGCGGAATATTGCGCACACATTGCCGTGGAATATTGCACACATACTGCGGTTCAATACTCGCGGAATATTGCGCACACATTGCCGTGGAATATTGCGCACATATTGCGGTACAAACTAGGTGGAGCGTTTCTGCAACATCAACCGCAGAATACGGTGTTGGGGGTCGTGTTCGCAACGTCGATCACAGAATACGGACTTACATATTTTCACTCCCAATCTACGCGGAGCGTTCCTGAAATGCGAATACACGGAAAACAGTCTTAGATTCCACAGGCAACCTCCGAGGGAATATATGCGCACATGGACAATATGTGATATAGGGGAGAGTCGTGCAGTACCGACCAGCGTACAGTACCGACCAAAACTAGTTCTTGCTTCTTCCAGCAGATATTAGCACTTTATTTGAATTAACAAATGAAAATCACAATTCTCTATAACCTAATTCGGGGTCATATTGTGTATCCATTGCGCTCGATGTTCTGAGGCATTAATAAACGTATACGTTGATATTCAGTGGGTTTAAAGTTATTTTTTAAAGCTGATCTTTTGTTTTTCGTGTAAGTAAATGATTTTGTTCTATTATGTATACTATCTTCAGTCTATTAAGTTTAATAAAACGTCCTAGTTTTGCAATATTCTTTTGTACATAATATAACATGACCTAAACTGTTTCCCCGTGTTTGTCGTACAGTACCGATCAACAGACTGTCAACCAGTAGAGACAACATTTTTCTTATCTATAAGTTCAATCTGTTAGCAAATTAGAGTAATTTACAAGATGTTCATTTAGCCTTCCTTCTACCTTTTCCCGCAGAAAATAAAGTAAATAAGGATAGGTATGGTAACCTAACAAACAAGAAGCTAGGATTTAATGAAGAAGTTATCCAGTGTGTTATTTGCAAGCAGAGGTGGGCATTACCTAAATAAAAAATTATGTAAATAAGGATCAAATAAAAGTTACTTTAACTTTAGATTATTCGACGAACAAAGTTAATTGTTTTATTCGACGAATAAAGTTAATTTTTTTTATTCGTTATTCGAAATTTTATTTAAATAAAAATTTTGCCCATCTCTGTTTGTAAGGAATCATTTGACAATGATTGGGTGCAGTGTATCGAATGTGACGGTTGGGCACACGTCGAATGCACGGATCAGTAGAATTAAGGGGTTACGCCACCCTGAATGTTTTAAAAAATCGATTTTTTTTTTCTTGCATTTTCTTATTACGTGAAGTTTAAAGAATAATTTAAGCCATGGTAGACGCAAAGATTCCCCAAAATAGCCGAGTTATAGACTTTAAACGAGGCGCGCATGTCGATATTCCGCAGCAGGTAGCGACCATTCTACTTTACTTCTTTTGCGTTTTTCTCGAAACTATATTTTCAAAGGTGACCTATCAAATATTTCCAAAACTATTTGTCTGATTGATTTCAAACTTGGAACACATATTCTTAATGGTATTATCTACGATGTAGCATATCAGTTTTTCCATCCGATACCCCATTCGTATATAATTAATGGTTTAAATTCGTTTTCTTCACGTGAAAAACGTATAATTTTCTTCACTTTGCTCTCATTTGTGCAATAATTTTTTTTTTCTCAAATCCGTATGCTACATCGTAGGTATTTTATTAAGAAACACGAAAATCATCATGTATTTGATTTCAGACGAACGTGGGCGTTACAATTTGTTAGGTTAGTCACGCGTGTAACGGCGGACGAGCTTCGCGGGAGAACAAATAACTCGGTCATTTTTTAATATTTTTGTACAGTATTTATACAATACATGCACTAATACATGCTCTACACATAAGAAGAAAATAAATAATTTTCAACCTCATAGTATCAGTAAAAAAATTGGTCTAGTTTAGTGCTGTTTCGAGCGCCTCAGGGTGGCGTAACCCCTTAATTATTTTACTTGTATGTACAAATAAAATTTGAAAAAATCTTGTATTGTCCCAATTAAATGTCTTTTTATTAACATTGTTATTCATTTAGACCTAAAAATCTACTAATTTAATAGTTGGTACTTTTTTACTTTTGCAAATTATCAATTGAGGAATTTTATGGAAAAAGGGCACATACGCCAAAATGCCATTTCAAGAAAATCGATTTCAAAGTTCTCATTATAGTATAACTTAATAAAAAGTAATGCAATTAAATCAATTTTTTTAGGGATATAGTTATCGTGTCCTTCAAACGTTCTGAAAACAGAAGTCATGATTTGGAAATGATATGTGTCTTTATTTATAAGATTCAAGCAAGTGGTTTATGTGCCCTTTTTCCGTAAATGTGGTGAATTCGTAACAAAGTTGCTTCTTTGTTTAGTTATTTAAATATAATTTTGTTTATTTACTTCGTTACACATTTTTTATACATTGCTTAAATAAAAAATACAAAATGAAGCACAAAAATAAACAAAAAATATAATGTTTTAAGTAAGTATTAGTGTCTTCGATTTTTTGCAGCAAGCTGACTTCCAAATCAATTTTTTCTTTTCTAAATTAGCTTCTTTCCTTGCGGGTTCGATACTCGCCTCACTTTCCATATTTCCTCACTTACACAAAATCCTCTATGAAACAAAAGTACTTATTGCACGACAGCACGGTAGCGTGGCTGCTCAGCGACTATGTAGCTGCGTGTCGATCACGCTACGTAATTAAACAGCATCTAGCTAATCTGAAAGCGAGATAAGTAGTGCCCTTGATATATTATATATATATATATATATATATATAACATACACCTGAATCGATTTAAACGATTTATGGAAAAAGGGCACATATGCCTATGTGCCGTTTTTCCATCAAATCCCTCAATTCTTATTATTAATTTTGACAAAAATAATTTCCCTCCTCTTATTAAGTTTCATCTAAGGTAAGTGCGGGTAATAAGGCCTGCCAGGTAATAAGGCCCTCCTATCATTTATGGTAGGTCAATCTACAATACTGATAGTGTCATTTATTGCTTTTATTACATACGAAAATGTCATTCGAAGAGTTTCTGCGCGATTAATATAACATTTGTCGGCTGTAAATTTAAGAAATTTTTCGCCGGCAACTAGCGTTGCTACATTTATAAGAATCACGTCGGTTTCTTGGCTTTGTATTGGGACTACTCATTATCCAATTACTGTACAACTATAGGTATGTATGAGTACATATGTTGGCAACATATTCCCAAAAAATTCATAAAAGTGCACGCGTAACAAATAACCTCGACAATGAGGAAGTGACAAAACAGATAATAAGGCCCACCAAAATATAAAGTAGGCTTTAAGGCTCAGGAAGTAACCAGAGACCCCTTTCAAAGCAGGAACGATATTGAAAAGAGCTCCAAAGCACGTGTCACTTTAACCAGAAGAAAAAAGATAAGTATATCAATTGTATGAACAAGAGCCCATGCCATCCACCTCCAAAAGAAAACGTGGACGGCAACTCTGCAAATAATTGGTTTTGCAAATTATGCAGAACTGCATTCAAAAGTGATATGCGACAGTGTGTCATTTGTCCCACCCGGATACACGAGGATAGTGTTGGGCTCACACCTGAGGAAGAAGATGTCTTTGTTTACCCAAATTGTACATACAAAATAGGTGGGCCTTGTTACCTGCACTACATGAAACGAAACCCGTTTACAATGTTTTTAAAAACCTATTAATTTTCGTAATTGTTGTGTTCATATATTGTTACAAATATTACAGTTTATAGTTTAATGTTCACAGATTTCTATAAAAAAAAGTTTTCAAGAATATGTACAAGTTTTTTTTTAAAAAATGATTGATCCTTAGGTGGGCCTTATTACCCGCACTTACCTTATACTACAAACACGTTTTTGAATTTCTGATTTTTATCGACTCTACCCCAAGGTATAACAAAAAAACTTAACTCCCCTAAGTAATTAAGGGGGTATACCCGTTTGAACCCTCGGAAAATGTGTACATTTTGTGGATTTTTTTACAAGTCGACGGTTTGATGAAGATTTCCCATTTTTTACTATCTTTACATAGTATTATGAACTACTTAAAAAAAGTTTCAGTTAAAAACTGTTGTTTTTCGGAAGTTATGGATATATATCCAAAAGTCTCACGATTTTTGGCTAAATGGTGGCCCTCAAAAAAACTGTATGTCGTGTCTGAAATCAAAAACAGTACATTTTTCTTATAAAATATGTTAATAGCTATCGTCCTACGGGGCCGATTTTGAAAATTTTGAAAAATAAAGAATGGTGAGAAATCAAATGTAAAGTTAGATTTTCTAAGAGGAAAGTCCACATTTTTTCTTTATAACTAATAAACGGGGAATCGGAATAAAAAAAGCACTCGTAGGACAATGTGGAATCTTAATACGATACTGCATGCAAAATTGGAAGTGAATTGGTTGTACGTAGCGCGAGTTTTTAGGGCCACCGTAATGAAAAATATAGTTCCGCTGCGATCGGTCGAGCCGCCGCGCCGCGCCGCCCCGTGCTACCTGGAATGTTTCACTCAAAATGCCTATAACTTTGTCAGTCTTCCGAATTTTTACATCGGACTTGATTTATAATATTCCTAAAACATCAATCTATGAAAATATGTAAAAAGAAAAAATCCGATTTTTGACACTTTCAAACGGTTATACCCCCTTAATACAATTACTTAATTAGCACTATAAGGTTTAAGCAAACTGTTAAACTGTATACGGAAATAAAAGACATTTGTAAAGTTGTGTGAGCTGTGCAATGTAACTTCCACAAACACTAAAAACTAGAAAATAAAAAAACCTAAAAAAAAATTATGCTAAACGATTGTATTAAAAATACACTAAAATCTAAAAAAAATCGTTTCTTGTACTACGCAGGATATTTCATAACAGAATATGAATCAATTTAATATAGCATCAAGCGTCGAAATGAATTTGTTGCGAGATATCCGGCTCCACGATTAGGAAGATGTAATGGGGTTTGTCAAAACGAGCCTTCATTTTTTAATAATTTGAGTTTAAAGTTATGCACGAAAGGAGTATAAGTTCGAATACGTAAGCAATCTTCGCAAACAACGGTTGTAGCTGCAGCGGTAAATTGTTCGTCTACGGGTGCTACAGGTCCAAGGGTTCGAATCTCACTGGGGTAAAAAAAATTTTCTATGAATAAAAGACGCACGGACACGTGTTATTATACTACTACGATTCTGCACACATTCATGTCGTCGCGTCCCTCACAGACACGGTATATACCGATATTTTTATTTTTAGCCCTACTGCCCGAAACGTTGCGTGCCCATTGCTGTGCAAAATCTTCGAAACGTTGCGTGACCATTGCTGTAAAATCTCCCAAACGTTGCGTGACCATTGCTGAAAAATCCCCGAAACGTTGCGTGACCATTGCTGTAAAATTCCGAAACAATGTTGCAGAAATACCTTCCGCAATGTTGCACACGGGCGGACATAGCAATTTACTTATAACATTTCTGAAACATTCCGTGCAATGTTCCAAATGTTGCAGCGCAACGGTTCTGCAACGTTCCTGCATCAAAGTGTGCTGTGGGGGTATAGACTCAAAATACTCGGGCGTAAAATTATAAGAAAAGCTACGAAAACATTTCACGACCCTTATCTTCGCGGTTGCGCGCAGCCTACCATCGTAACAGTTTCCTTAGTACTAAACATAGCTAATTACACCATGTAACAATACCGCAGGAGGACAGGACACGCGAAACCAGCGAATGTCGCGGTGTTTGGGTTTACCCCGCGTTCGCAATTCCCCTACTCCCCCCACTATTCGAATTATTACGGAGACATGCTCGTTCGGATAGTGAAACACTTCCTTTCCTCATAGCAATTATTCTACATTTCAAAAAGAATAATACAAGTACCTAACAATACAAAGAATGAAAAGTAATATAAACATACTATCATATTCCAATGTTGTATATTCGTAATAATTCTCTGACACTTCCACCATTTTCTAGCATCTGAAGTCCTCTTGCTTCGTTCAAACAGTTAACTACACGTTTCCTCTTTCATCTCATTGCAGATAATGCATTAACGCATACAATGTCAATTTCATCCTACAGTAGGGTAAACAGAAAGGAAATATTTAATATACCTACTGTTCGGATAATACAATGTTGGAATAACAGAATATTCGGATGGTAAAACGTTCCTATAACAGGTGTTCGGATACTGAAGATTTCACTACATGTATAATACTATTACACATTATGTACCATGAAACCCAAAGTTGCTTCTCTATGAGAGAATCTTTCAATTATTACCACGAAGCAATTAAGGCATCGTGGGATAAAATCACACCGACAGAATGCGAGAATCTTCCCTAGTAGCACAAAATATTGAATGCACATACATCCAATATTAAAAAGAGGTTCAATCTCTTTTTGATATTTAAATATACATACAATATTTATTCTAGATTAAGAAGCAGATATTTTTTCTAAATGTACTGGAAATATTCATTTTATATTACAAAAAAATTTTTTTTTTCAAATATAAAGTAAATATTTATTTAATGACAGAAACAAAATATTTTTTTCCGAATGTTCGGGAAATATTCATTTTATAATATGATAAAAATATTTTTTTTAAATATAAAGTAAATATTTATTTACTGGTAGAAAGAAAACATTTTTTTCCGAATGTTGGGGAAATATTCATTTTATATTATGAAAAAAATATTTTTTTTCAAATATAAAGTAAATATTTATTTACTGGTAGAAAGAAAACATTTTTTTCCGAATGTTCGGGAAATATTCATTTTATATTATGAAAAAAATATTCTTTTTCAAATATAAAGTAAATATTTATTTACTGGTAGAAAGAAAACATTTTTTTCCGAATGTTGGGGAAATATTCATTTTATATTATGAAAAAAATATTTTTTTTCAAATATAAAGTAAATATTTATTGTATGGTAGAAAGAAAACATTTTTTTCAGAATGTTCGGGAAATATTCATTTTCTATTATGAAAAAAATATTCTTTTTCAAATATAAAGTAAATATTTATTTAATGACAGAAACAAAATATTTTTTTCCGAATGTTCGGGAAATATTCATTTTATAATATGATAAAAATATTTTTTTTAAATATAAAGTAAATATTTATTTAATGATACACACAAAATATTTTTTTCCGAATGTTCGGGAAATATTCATTTTATATTATGATAAAAATATTCTTTTTCAAATATAAAGTAAATATTTATTTACTGGTAGAAAGAAAACATTTTTTTCCGAATGTTCGGGAAATATTCATTTTATATTATGAAAAAAATATTTTTTTTCAAATATAAAGTAAATATTTATTGTATGGTAGAAAGAAAACATTTTTTTCCGAATGTTGGGGAAATATTCATTTTATATTATGAAAAAAATATTCTTTTTCAAATATAAAGTAAATATTTATTTAATGACAGAAACAAAATATTTTTTTCCGAATGTTCGGGAAATATTCATTTTATAATATGAAAAAAATATTCTTTTTCAAATATAAAGTAAATATTTATTTACTGGTAGAAAGAAAACATTTTTTTCCGAATGTTGGGGAAATATTCATTTTATATTATGAAAAAAATATTTTTTTTCAAATATAAAGTAAATATTTATTGTATGGTAGAAAGAAAACATTTTTTTCAGAATGTTCGGGAAATATTCATTTTCTATTATGAAAAAAATATTCTTTTTCAAATATAAAGTAAATATTTATTTAATGATACACACAAAATATTTTTTTCCGAATGTTCGGGAAATATTCATTTCATATTATGATAAAAATATTTTTTTCAAATATAAAGTAAATATTTATTGTATGGTAGAAAGAAAACATTTTTTTCCGAATGTTCGGGAAATATTCATTTTATATTATGAAAAAAATATTCTTTTTCAAATATAAAGTAAATATTTATTTACTGGTAGAAAGAAAACATTTTTTTCCGAATGTTCGGGAAATATTCATTTTATATTATGAAAAAAAATTTTTTTTTCAAATATAAAGTAAATATTTATTGTATGGTAGAAAGAAAACATTTTTTTCAGAATGTCCGGGAAATATTCATTTTCTATTATGAAAAAAATATTCTTTTTCAAATATAAAGTAAATATTTATTTACTGGTAGAAAGAAAACATTTTTTTCCGAATGTTCGGGAAATATTCATTTTATATTATGAAAGAAACATTTTTTTTCAAATATAAAGTAAATATCTGTTTACTGGTTGAAACAAATCATTTTTTACGGAAAGTTCGGGAAATAAAAGGCTCGGATGTAATCAGGGGACTGGCTCTCGAAAAAGGGAAAAGTATTGTTCAAACGCTAAGAAAAATTGGAAAATTAAATTTTGTTAAACTGTATTTTAAAAAATTTAGTGTTGTAAAGCTCGTCACGGCACACATTTTTTCTATTTACAGTTTTTTTAATCAAATCAGTATAGTATTCGAGATAAAAATTATAAACGAAAAAATTTTTTTCGACCAATGTCAATATTTTTTTAAACATAAATTGCGATATCTTGAGTAAATATTAACGAATCGTTATGAGACTTGAAATATAAAACTCAGAAAACTAGCGAAGCCGTAAAATGTATGCACTGAACCCTTATGTTAAAAGAAGTAATAATATTTCATTATAAAATAATACTGGACATAATCCATGTTTTTTAGCGTTCACCGTTAAGAAGTGTCGAGGCGATTTTGCGGTACATAATTTGCAGCGATAGTGTTTTTCCTTGATTACAAGGAAGATTTTCACCAGCTTTCACACTGATTAATAAATAATTGACATGACGATATATTATTTATTAATCAGTGTGTAAATTGGTGAAGATCTTCCTTGTATATTAACGAGAAGCTTTGTCGCTGCAAGTTATGTACCTCAAGGTTGCCTCGATGCTCCTTAACGGCGAGCGTTGAAGGGCATGGATTATGTCTAGCGGATTTTCGAGCGCTAGTCCCCTGATTGCATCCGAGCCTTCAACTATTCATTTTATATTATGGAAAAATTAATATACCGCGTTGGCGACTAATCAGTTGACAATCGACTGTTTGCGTAGCAATTCAATATGGTCGTGTAGTGGCCTTGTCAATCTCGACACCAGTTTGCCATCACGCTGTGAGACGGTGAAAAGAAAAATAATTATTATTAAGAGATCACTCGTTTTGTCATTCAGAGAAAAGGTAAGTCCATTTACATATGTAATATATTTATTTCATGCTCTACATAACTGTTAATTCACAATTAAAGTTCGCAATGATAGTATTTCATCATATCCCCTTTTATAGTTTGCAGTAACTCTAATTTAAAAATGTCGGAGAAACGTAAGCGTTACCAAAAATATAAATTTATAAAGAAAGAGATAGCTTTTTTCCAGAATCGGAGTCTCGGTAGAGTAGAGAATTCAAATAGAATTGTGCCAAGTAATTCGCAAGCAATAATTCATAATCCTGTTATATCGGATTTCAATATAAATCAACACGTTGATCTTACAAATAACACAAATGAAACAAATTATAGTATTAAAGATAATCAATCTGCTGCTTTTAGAAATCTAAAATTAATTACTTTGTTAAAAACATGGTCCCTTGAAAACAAAATCAACCATTCCCAACTCGGTAATTTATTAAAAGGCTTGAAGGACATTTTTCCGGAGTATAAAATTCCACTGGATGCGCGAACTGTGTTAAAAACTAAGCGGTCATCAAATATTGTACTAGCTATTAGCAAAAAGAACACGCTAGCTCAGTATACATATTTTGGTATAAAGGGGAATTTATTAAATCTGTTGCAAAATGAAAGTTTATTAAGTGAGCTGAAAGAAACATTTACGTTTCGATTAATTGTTAATGTCGATGGCATTCCCCTTGCAAAAAGTTGGAACAAACAGTTTTGGCCTATTTCGTGCAAAGTAATACTGAAACACCATACGGTGTGTCCTTTTCCGATAGCAATATATTATGGGGCTTCAAAACCAAATTCCTTGACCGAATATTTAAATGATTTTATACATGAATTAAACGATCTTTTAGAACATGGACTGTTTTACGATGGTAGTATTTTTAAAGTAACTCTCATATGTTTTACATGTGATGCGCCTGCAAGAGCATTTCTAAAAAACATTAAAGGACATAGGGTAAATCCGGGTGACGCGGTCGACCTAATATAAAATGGCTATTAAAACTAATAGAGATATTACTTATTTTATCAGAACAAACCTAATATGTTCAGAATTTTATGCCGATTTAGAGAAACTGATCGATACTTGCTTTAAGACAATATTTACTGTAAATCGGGTTGAAAACTGAAGTCATGACCTCTGACCACCTCTCCCGAGGTGCCGGGAGAAATGGTTTTCGTCGATGGTAGAGACCACACACATAATAATTCATGGAAAAATAACAAGGATGAGAGCAAAATTATTTATGAGTGAATACAACTACAGTTTCATTGATATTTAATTTGTTTACGCTAAACAAGTAAAGAACACATCAAGGAAAAAGTGAACTACCTGCCGGCGATTAGCAAGGAAAATGAATACAAATGTGGAAAAATAAAATAAATAAACAATAATAATTATAAAATAATGATAAAAAATAAAAAATAAACAAAAGTAATAAAAAAAATCATAACTCGACCATCTCTCCTTCCTGCAGCGAGAGATGGTCTTCTCGTTAGTTTTGAGAGGAAGAGTTAATATGGCCAAATACTTTGGCTGCATTGCCCCTCGATATTTCTACTATCTTATTATCCCAAACATTAAACGAAAATAAACTTAGAAATATATTTCAAATACGATTCTGTACACAGCTGTTTGACAAAAGAGGTGAAATGTAACTTCAATTTACATTTTGTAGCTTATAAATCCAGAAAAACATGGAAGGAAGCGAAATGGCGCTATTCATTCAACTGTTTGGCTTCTAGAGAAGTAATTGGTCTGCACTTTAACCCGTTTTTACGTATAGAGTCTGAAATATAGCGACTCGACCAACTCTCCGGCCCGACCACGTCTCCCGGATTTACCCTACGGGTCACAAGGGTTGCGAAAGATGTACGGAAAAGGGTAGAAGTTACAAAAACCGAATTGTTTATGTAACACATGATGCGAGTGCTCGAACACATTCCCATTTTGAAGACTTTGATGACATTGGTCATCATCAGAACGATCAAAGGATACCTCTGTTAAATATAATTAAATTGGATATAATAGAACATTTTGCTTTAGATTATATGCATTTATGTTGCTTAGGGGTAATGAAGAAACTACTCTGCCATTGGTGCAAGAAACAGCTTGCATTACCTTGTAGAAATAAACTATCAAAGAGAATGATTTTTTCTGCAATATATGTACCCTCTGAATTTAATCGTACATCGCGACCCATATCGGAATTGCCTAGATTTAAAGCTACAGAGTTTCGTCTATTTCTATTATATTTGGGGCCCATTGTTTTGAAGCGAATTCTTTCAAATGATTATTACGATCACGATTTGTTATTTCATGCAGCTATTAGAATTCTATTACACCCTAAGTTACATTCGAACGCAGAGTGGCTAAATACAGCTCGGCAAATGCTATTTATATTCGTTAAGAATTGTTCCGTTTTGTATGGCAGAGAATTTTGTACATATAATGTTCATAACTTAGTGCACATTACAGACGACGTTAAAAATCTGAAATATTCGTTAGAGGAATTAAGTTGTTTCCCCTTCGAAAACTATTTGGGAAAATTAGTAAGCATGCTACGTAGGTGGAATAAACCTTTAGCACAAATAGCAAATAGATTATCGGAAAATGGAACACCTACGGTAAGAAAAAATGTTAACACCGAAATAATTGTTAATATACAAAATAATACAAAAATAATAGAACTACCTTATTTTAAAATAAAGGCTTACGGGTTTCGTGACTGTTATGTCTTTTTAAAGAATGGCCATGTCCTACAAGTCACAGACATATTAAAAAATACAGTAGTTGGGAAATTATCAACAAAATTGGAAAATTTGTATAAATTCCCTGTCAAATCCAAAATAATAGGATTATTTAAATTTGATAAATTCACTGATGAAATTGTTTCATATACATTGAATGAAATTTTGAGCAAAGCATTTCTAGTTAAATGCCACTCATACTTTGCAGCATATGAACTGCTTCATCTGTGCAATTAATTAGTGTATAACTATATAATTTGTTATAATTTGTGTATAATGTTATGTTAAATTAAATAGATTAATTTATTTTTTAATTATTTTACTCGTTAACCCGCATAATTTGTAGAATGCCATCCAAAAAAGGATCTCGCTTATCAAAAAAGTGGTGTATAATTCAGTCCTCTGACTCCGATTCTGAGAGTGGAAGCATACAAATTCGACGGCCGGATATACAAATACCAAGTAAGTAGAAAATATAAACATTTATGCTAAAACTTTATTATATTTCCTTAACTCTACTTAAACCTATTTCCTACCCTTATAACTATCTCTCTCCTATATTTACACTATCTCGATCGCTTCTCGCCGCTCTCGCTCCCCCCAC